>OZ014490.1:31241117-31841117 GCA_963965965.1 Trididemnum nubilum
GCAAAATTATTGCCCTTAATTCACCAAAGAAGAATGCGTTAGAGTAATTGACAATTTTGCCCGACGTATGCAAGTTTGCCTCCAACGCTGTGGAGGCCATTTGGAACATATTTTGGAAAGAACATGACTTTTATGCAAAGGGACATCAATGACTGAAACTTTGGGGAATGACTATACACAGACTGAAGTTTAAAACCTGCAAAGTGTTTTAAGTTTACTGGATCTTTGTAGGAATTAATAAAATTTTTATGGGTTCTGTTTTTTTTGGGTCACCCTGTATATCCGCAGTACCTAGTTAACTGAAAAATTGTTATACGGCTGAAGTGTGCATGGTCTGTGCATTCACTAAATTTTTTTTCTTACTATAAAATAAACACTATAAAAAATTGCTAGACAAAGCAAATGTCAATGCTTTTTCAAAGTAATGAGAAGACAATTGTTGTAATATCTGCATTAGTTAAATACATTTTAAATGTATTGTACTTCCTCAACCATAAAACAATTTACATTACTAGATGACGCTGAGGAACATTATTTTTTATCATAATTGTCTACTTGAGATTATTGTCTGTATTCTTAATTGTCTACTTGACATTACTAGAAGCTAATCAGTTTTTTTAAGTCTATACGAAATGCTGAGAAAATGCATAAACATTACCAACATATGAAAACCTACTATTTCAGTCATTTTTCATTCAGGCTCATTTTGATAAACAGTAGCAATGAAGCATGTTAGTCCTTGCATCTGCTTCATTGATTTAGCCAAGTACTGTTGAAGTTGAGCATAATCTTTGCATTTCCTAGTGTATATAAACATTATTTATTTTTATTTTCCTCGTTGTTTTGATACTACAAGCAGCAAAATGACTAGACAAAACAAAATGTCAATGTTTAAGAAACCTAAATGCCCCATGTGTACTATGTGTCTTAGAAATACTCAGAAGATGATTTGTTGTGATATTTGTAATAATTGGATACATTTCAAATGTACTTCTTTAACTACAAAACAGTTCAATTTATTAGGTGACTCGAAAGAACCTTATTTCTGTAATAATTGTCTACACGATATTATACCTTTACAAAAATTAACACATTCTGAATTTGCTGATCTTTACCAAATAGCACAAATAGAAGTGAGCAAGGGAATAAATCATGTATTAAATTCACTAGATGCGCATGGTACATCAGAATATGTAAAAGCTTATATAAATTAAAAAAGTTTTTATAAGGCAAATTCCATTTCAGTAATGCACGTAAACATTCGAAGCCTTGCAAAAAATTTCTATAAGCTTGAAAAATTACTTCATGAAATGCAGGTTCAACCCGATATTATTGCTGTCACAGAAACATGGCTTGAACCCTCCAGAACCAAAACAGTTACACTACCAGGATATAATTTTTTTCATACAGATGTAATAACAGCTTCACCTAATGGAACTGGTCTTGCTGGAGGGGTAGGTATGAACATAAAATCATCTATAAATGCAGCAGTCAGAGATCAGTTTCGATTAGAACTTCCGGGTTGTGAAGATTTATGGATTGAACTACCACTTAGTGTTATTACAAGCACCCTAAAACCAATATATTAGACTTTCAAAATCATCTTTCAAAAAGCATCGAACAACTAAACAAAACGAACAGGAAATTTTATATCTGCGGAGATATGAATATTGACTTTTTGAAAGTTCAATCGAATCCAATGATAAAACAATACTATGAGTGCATATATAGCCTTGGATGCTTATCATTAATTCACAGTCCCACTAGAATTACAGCATCAAGTTGTACTCTGATTGATCATATCTACACCAATGATGTAGAACAAGATAAGAAATTCTCTATTATACTCTTTGAAGTTTCTAATCACTTACCACTACATCTAGTGATAAATTGTACTGTGAAATATAACAAACCTTTGTCCAACACATACCGAAGTATGAAAAATTTTTCACCTGAAGAGTTTCTTGAAAATTTACATGTGCAGTATAGAGATAAGCGTGTCACAGAAACAGAATCAATAAATGATGCATTTAAAGCTTTTACTGATGTACTAAGACATACATTAAACAAACATGCACCCATTAAAAAAGTAACACACAAAATCCTTAAACTTTGCACAAAACCATGGCTCACAAAAGGCACTCTAATATCTATTAAGACAAAAAATGAACTGTTTGCATACATAAAAAAGAATCCAAGTAATGAGTTTCTGCATCAGCACTACAAAAAGTATCGAAACAAACTGACACACATAATCGAACTTTCAAAAAAGATGCACTATGAACACTAATTTGATGCGAATAAACACAACAATAACAAAGTTTGGAAAATTATAAATGACATAACAAACTACAAGACCAAAAAATTATGCTCTATACCAGAAACTATAATCGACAGCAACAACAAGTTGCAGTCCAATCCCTTTAACATTAGTTGCGCATTTAATGAATACTTTGCTAATGTTGGTGCTGAAATGGCTTCAGTAATATCCCCAAAAGACATACACAAAACCTCACTTCCTAGCTTGCCACGATCTTTATTTTTAACACCTATAACTGAGCAAGGAATAATAATGCAATTGAATATCTTAAACCCAAATAAAAGCACAGCTGTAAATGATATTCCAATCAAGTTCATAAAGCTTTCTACTTGTGTAATTGCACCAATACTGACTTCTTTGTACAACAGATGCCTCACAGAGGGCAATTTTCCACAAGTGTTAAAAGCAGCCCAAATAACACCGATATACAAAAAAGGAAACAAAAAGACTTGCTCCAATTATCGACCAATTTCCCTGCTCTCTACCTTTAGCAAAACTCTGGAAAAATGTATTCATTTTAGATTATCTTCAGTTTTATCAGATCACTGCTTGATTACTGACAGTCAATATGGTTTTCAACCTGGAATCTCCACACCTGATGCTATATCGCATTTACACAATGAAATTCTATCTAATCTAGACCAAAAAAATAATGTGTGCTGCACTTTCCTTGATCTAGCAAAGGCTTTTGACACAGTCGATCATTCAGTTTTGTAAAAAAAACTTCCCTGTTACGGCATTAAAGGAATAGCATTACAACTAATTGAAAGTTTCCTAGATAATAGAAAACAATACACTGTGGTCAAAAATGTTTGTTCATTGTCTCAAAATGTCACTTGCGGTGTTCCACAAGGGTCAACATTGGGTCCTTTATTGTTTATAATATACATCAACGATTTAGTCCAAACTACAAATTTTAAAGTAAACCTATTTGCTGCTGACACAGTATTAATATTCTTATTTCCCCAACGTGCAGTTCTTTTGTTTTTTTCCCTAATGTGTAGCACCGAAGCTAGCAAACTAGCCTTAACCCAAAATGCAAATTTCGATTAAGAGTTGAAACTGCTATATCTTCTGAGCAGATATCACAAAAAAGATTCCTGCAATTGCATTTAACTATTAAAAAATATTTAATTCATTTTGCACACTTTCAGATCTACTGCAAAGAATACCAGCAAACTTTTGAACAGCCGCGATTAACTTTGATATATTTTTCGTTCCAGATTACCTACAACTGCAGCAGATATACAGTTGAATTCAGCAAAGCTCCCGCTATCACCTTGCGATGACAAAAAAACAATAATATAATCACTAGAGGCAAAAAAGAGCAGAATGCGCATTACGATCTTGAGGTTGCACAATACGGAAATTTTCAAATGACTAAATGTTTCTGAGAATAATGAAGATAGTGAATTTGTGATGACTCACTTGAAAGTGCTGAAAAGCGATAACTTACGCTAAGCAACCAAGACAGTTCTAAGTTTACGACTAGAGCTACTTTAAACCGTAATAAAAGCGACGAATGCAATGGTAAAAATATGTTTGACACAGCGATACCGATCGTCTTGCTTTAAAGCAAAAATTGTAAGCATACCTGCATATCCTATTCTTATCTCAACTAAATGTAAGAAATGGCTGGGCATATGAGCAATCACAGTGTCTTAAGTATGTCCGTTGCAACTAATCATGTATTTATAATAATCCAGAGCGTCTCAGCCTGTGTAGATTTGACTCGATAGAAGATTGAAACTTTTAATGGTTTCAAAAGTGTTGTTGCAAGGACTTAAACAGTGAAAGCTTTGTGTAGTCAAAGAAACAAAGTTTAAGCAGCATAAAGCTCCAATTCCGCAACCCTCACGGAAAAGCGGGCAATGAAGAAAGAAGAAGAAAGAAAGAAGAAATTTTATCACGTGTTGCAAAATAAACAATTGCGAAATAAATAAATCATGCGTTGCAAAATAAATTTTATCAAGCGTCCTCCATAAACTAGGCCCGGGTTACTATTTTATTATAATTTTGTCATAAGTTTAATTAATTAGTGATAGACAGCAGATTCAGGTCTTATAAGTTTAAACAAAACATAATAAAAACAAATAGTATCTAGAGAAGTAATCACAACTGTCAATCATATTTAATGACGTCATCATTTACGTGCATCACGCTAGCACCTAACATGTGAAAAATCAGTAATCGCTTATTGGCAAGTTCAAAAAAATAATGCAAATTATCAAAAAACCATACTATTTAGAAAAAACAAAAATGACGTCATTGATGACATCATAGATGTCATCATCATATTCTACACTTTGTTCCTATCCTGTGTTCCCTCCAACTTTATGGCTAATCAGCGAGTGCCTAAATTTTTTTTTTAAACAATTGTGCCCAAGGTTCTAAAAAGACCTTTATGAGCCCTAAATTTTGTACCAATCCAGTAATAAAGTATACCTAATGTCATGTTTCCACAAATTTGTCAAAATTTCTAAAGCTACGTTTACTACATTGCCTAAACTTATTTGCCCTTGCTCCAACAAATCGTCGATTCGCTGAAAAAAATCGGCTTAGTGGGAACAATGTTCCTATCAGATCTACATTGAAGATCGGTGAAAGAATACCGCAATAGACATTTTAAGACAAAGAGATTATCAAAAAACACAATCTTTTAATTAAATCGGTCGTTGATGCGCATTACCGATTGTGCAGTTATGCAATAATCTTTTTCGCCTAATGCGCAGCATTTTTTCCCCAATTCATTATGCCTACATTTTCCTCCCGATTTTACCGAAAATTTTTATGAAGAACCTTCAAGAGGTTTGCTACTAACCTTGCAAAAATCTTTTAAAAATATGCAGTAATAAAGTAGTTTGAGCGAAAACAACAAAAAACGCCCGCGCATTAGGGAAAAAGATATAATGTCGCATAAAAGCATCGAAAAACTGCCGAATCAAGTTAATTACGAAATAAACCAGGTGAGAAAATGGATGAATGCTAACAAACCAACTATTAACTATTCTAAGTCTAATTTCATTTTATTTACAAACAGAAAAAAAGCAAATTTTAACTTGAGATTAATAACAATCAGATAACTGAATCTGACAGCGTAAAATATTTAGGTGTAATAATTGATAACAAACTTATTTGAAAAACATACGGGATTACCAAGGGGTATGGGCTCTGACAAGACTGAAAAAATATGTCAGTAAACAAACATTGATCAAGATTTATTACTCCATGATCTATTCGCACTTGAGATATTGCATAACCACCTGGGGCTCTGCATCTAAAGCTACTTTAATGCCATTGGTTAGATTACAAAAACGAAATGTTCGAACAATAGAAGGATGTGATTATCGTGATCACACTGAACCAATATTTAAGGAAATGAAACTACTGACATTGAGTGATACACACTTTCTTGAAACTGCCAAATCTATGCATGCATCGTATCCACTACAAAGAAAACAATATAAACTCTAGTTTATTCAAGACAGCTGCTTCAATTCACAAACACTACACAAGATACAGCGATAAAGATAACTATTACATCCAACCAACCAATCTTTCCCTTGGAAGAAAAGCAATAAATGTAACTGGTCCTGTAATCTGGGCCAAAATTCCCCCATCCCTCAAAAAATTTCCCCCAAAAACATTTGCAAGAAAACTTAAGGACCATTTAATTTCAAAAAAGCAAGGTACCATCACAACTTAATCATGTTATGATATAGTTGAAATGCACTGGTAAACGAAATTATTATGATGCCAATATGAAAAGTGTTTTTTATTCTTATTTTTGGGGTCACGGTAGTGTTATTGAAATTGTCTACTACTCATTTTGCTGCTTTTCTGTGCCAAAAAATGTAAAATGTTAAACACTAAGTTGATCAAAATGTTGTACATATGTAAGGGCTGATGTTAAGTTGCTTTTTCTTTTGCTGTTTTTTACGATAGCATTGAACTTTGAAGACCGTAAGGTCATTTTCGCTGGTTCCATGCCAGACATGGCAAAAATAAATTGAATTGAATTGAAAATTGTCTGACTTTTAACTAGTCACAAAAGTATCCCTGCTTACTGCTGCATGGTAAATTGTTATGAATTAACTCACTAAAAATTTTTGTGAGTTTTTGGTAATATTACATCATAAACTGATTTTAATTGTAATAAATGCCTTGTAATTATCTATAACCATAAGTATGTAAAATTACTTTATTCAGATATGTTATCCTGACAACAGTTTAACTCATAGATGGGCAAGTTAATGCAAAACGTTAGCTTCGTTAACCACTAGTCCGTTAACAAACTTCACACATCCGTTAACGTTAATCCGTTATTTTCAACTTTAATTAACGGAAGTTAATAAAGTCCGTTAATCCGTTAACATTTAGCGTGTAATTTACATTTCTTTTTATTCACTCCCAGCTAGAACATATATTGACGCTGTTGAGCTGATTGTAAGGAAATATTTATTGCTATGGTGTTCTTTTTGTGTTTTGGAAGTAACATTTTACAGTCTAATCTAATTTCAAAATAAAAACAAGTTCAAATGCACAACGAAGCTGCGATCGAAAAATCTTTGGAAATCGTGAACAGCGAAAATTAATAGACCTACGATGCTGCAGGTTATTATTTGCCTCAAAAAAGAGCTTCTTTCTTCGCTTTCTTCTATAAAACTCATGCTAATACGCAACAAGTGTTACCAGTGCAAATGCAAACTGGTTTGTACGGGTCCGGTGAATGAATGGTGCAAGATATTAACGATAAAATCCTTAACGGAAGTTAACAGAACTTAACGGAAGTTACTTTAGTTCGTTAACAGCACTTAACGGAAGTTAATTTAGTCCGTTAACATGAAAAAACTTTTTAACGGATTAACGAGTTGATGAAAACGTTAGCTTCGTTATTAACGGATTAACGATTAACGGACTTGTGCCCACCTATGGTTTAACTGCTTTGGGCCAAAAACATTCAATTTTCATTACAATATGATTTACTGTCAAATAAAAAACTTCAAATATGTCAATTGATGCTGCAAAGTTGCTGATACTTCAAATTATCTGGTATTCAAAATCAACCACTTTGCCAAAACTTTAATTCTTTAATTGACTTTACAAACTTGCAGATAATGTAGCTATTCCAAATTTAATCTAAATGACTATACCAAAATGACTATTATCTAAAATACTTGTAACTGCCAGAGCTTTTTTTTTGTTTTTGTGTTTCCGTAATGCACAATTTTGATTTCTTTGTTTGTAGTTGGTGAGAGGCTGCAGACTTGGCGACTGTGCCAGATACTCTGGTTCGTGGACATCCTGGTTTTTCACAGCCTCTCACCAGAATGGGATTATATTTTTTGATGTTCTTTGATGATAGTGCTTTTATTTTGTTCATTGCTTACTTTCTAAACAAAAATAAACTATCCTACTACTACCCAGTCTCTTGCTTCTGATTCAGCCATTGGACTTTATCTTTTACAAAATGCTGCCAGTGCTGAACATTGTGACGACAGTAGATACTCGATTCTTGCCCAAGGCCACCCTTCTTTGTCTACAAACAACATTGTCTGTGCTATTTGCTGTACTTCATCATTTCATTGCAGCTTTGTGTGATAACATATTGAGCTAAATAACAAGGAGCATCTCAACTAGGAAACCTTACGGTTATTGGGTGCTCCTTGTCTTTCAAATGTGACCTATGACTTGTGTGTTAAACCTTTGTTACTAATAAACTACTACTTCTTTCGATCTATCCGCTCTTGAAGCCACTTTTATCGAAACTTAGAACCCCGGCCTATGCAAACAAAAAGAATTTATGCACAGCTTACAGATTGTAGACTAATGACACTCTCTCATTGGTCTTTTTCCAACCAATCACCACTCAGCTTTTTCCTGCAAGTAGCTACTCCTTTTTCAGTGCCTCTACTCTGACAATTCTTCTTGACAAGTGTCATATGAAAAGCTGCTTCAAAGACATGAACACTGTTACAAAGCAACTAACAAACTCAACAAACCAGAACTCTGTAATTTTATCTCAAAAACTAAGGGTGCTTACTAAACTTGGCATTTTTTCATTAAAAATCATAAAGGTGGCTACTTAGTAATTTTGATAATATAGATAAAGTTTAGAAAAAAGTTAAAAAGTTAAACTATAACAATTTTGAAAGACATAATGTACATGATGTTATCAAAAATTACACAAGATGTAAGATGGAAGCTAGTGACATCGATAACACACCATGTAACACCAAATCAAAAAAACGATAAAAGATCAGTTTGAATTAATAAGTTCGTTGGACAGCCTGTAAGGAATACAGTGTTCATTGTTCAGCACCAAAAAAGCTTTCAAAGATACCAAATATACGATAACTGAAACCCTTACAAAGAGAAGTCAAAGCCTACTACAAGACAACAGGCTGAAATTTGGAAATCATAATGTTTGATCATAAAACAGAAATTTATGTAGACAACAATCACAAAAAATTTCGTATTCAATCCAGATCTGACATCAAGCAAGTCTTCTAATATAACCATTTGATTCAACCTTTAACAACTATATTGATTGTATGTATTGTTTAATCTTCTCTTTTCCAAAACAGTATAATTGAGTACAGGCAATAACTTGATTTTAATTGGTTTAGTACCTGTGCCTAACATGTGAAAAATTGTCACATATAATAATTTGGAATGCTCTTGTTGTGATTATTTGCCATGCTTTAATGTAAACACGACCGCTTTACTAGTTTTGCCACCTTTTTATGTTAGAATGTTCTAGATAATTCCTTACTAGTATGTTCTATGATCTTCCACCGTTATTGAATTATTTGGTTGTTCACCATTCTTAATTGCTATAATCAGACTTGAAGTTTGTGATGTCATTATGTTGCAAGTTTGTATACTTTATCTATTGTGACATATCAAGGATTTTTCTGGGATATTTGATAGCTCTTGCCATAGTATATATAGGCAGGTCATTTCACGTTCTAAGAGTGGGATTGTTATAGATATTAGCTTTGTAGTGTGCGATCTGACTTGATTGACCGTGATAGTGTGTAGTGTGCGATCTGAATTGGGCAATCGCGGTAGTGTTTACAATCTGAATTGGTAGATCGTGAGAAGTTTTAGTGGAGCAATTTTGCTGGTAGAGATCTGTTTTGTTTAAATCTTAAATAGAAGTCTTAATTTAAGATTGGTGTGCTGCTTTCTGCAATTCAAGAAGCTAAAGGAACTATCAACTGCCATTTTCAATTCGTCAATTAACACCTTAGTCATTCTCTGGTTTAAGTCGACATGGACTATTCTAGAGATTAAAGGTTGTACTCTAGCCAAGTATTAACAATCACCACAAAAATCGTGTAGAATCAACCAAAGATCAATTTTTTGTAACTTGTGTGAAAAGTGGATTCATTTTAAACATACCTTTCTTACCAGTGCGCAATTTGACTCACTAGGAACTTCTGATTGGCCATATTTTGTATTGAATGCAGACAGAATTAATTTATTCGCTGAGCCAAATATATCATAACATCAAAATGAAACACAAATTAATCTCAACAGGAGACTGCAAAGTGACCAATATTTCAGGTCTAATCAAGCAGCCACCCAGAAATTGCAATTGCGACATATAATTAGAGAATAAAAAATAAAGAAAATTTTGCATATATACTCAACATGCTGTATTGTGGGCCCATCTATAAGACACTGCAAGGTTAGCAATAGCTTTTAAGCAGATTTTCAACATCAAACTGGTCCAAAAAGAGCAGTCCACAATTTAATGTTGCTATGGGCTCCTTTGATGGTGCTGAAGTGTGTGAATTAGTAGGCCTCTACATGCTGTATCAGTGTATCATCTATCATCTGTCATTGGAGACAAAATAAATATTGGCCACTACAGGAATGATCGTTTGGCAATTCCTAAAGCAACTTCAGGTCCCGAAACGGATCAAATTAAAAAGCAAATCAAGAAGCTCTTCAAGGACCACAATCAGCATATCACAACAGAATTAGGCCTCATCCAAACCGACTTCCTTGATGTTACATTCAACCTAAAATCTGGAAAGTACTGGCCTTATCGTAAACCAAATGACCAGCTTCTTTTATATCAATGCAAGATCCAAACATCTGCTAATGATTCAAAAACAACTGCCCAGCATGTTGTCCAAGCGATTATCTGAGCTTTCTTGCAACTGCAAGGAATTTGCAAAGGTTGCCACTCCATACAATATCGCCATAAAGACAAGTGGTTACCATGGAGGACTTGCTTACCACGACCATGCTACAGATTACCCGCGCAAGAAGAAATTGCAAGCGCAGTATAGTATGGTTTAATCCCCTCTTTAGTGAAAGATGGATCAAGAGAAAATGTAGACTGTCCTGATGCTATTCTTTTCTACAGAAAAATAATGGGAGGTGTTGAATTAACTGACCAAATGGCTGGATTGTACGACTTAGATTGTAAGTCATTGAAATGGTGGAAAAAAGTTATCTTTCGATGCCTCCTCTTTGCATCAGTGAATGCATGGGTTATTTACAAAGAACTAAGACGAAACCCAAGAGGTAATTTTTTGGATTTTATTGTTCAGCTGGCAGAGGAATTGCACACATTGAAAACCAAAAAATTCTGTAAAGAGAGCATCTCAAGGCAGACCATCCTTGCTTCAAAAATGTAATAATGTTGGAGAGCATCTTCCCTTTGAAGGAAAATCTAGAAAAAGGTGCAGGAGATGCTACTCTCACGAACATAAAGAAAAAAAGACCAACACTCTGCATAAATTGCTTTGCTCCTTTCCATAAGGAATAATACGACTTTTACTATTATTTTGAACATTTTTTTGATGCCTGCTTCGGCAGCAATGCTTGTATTGCAGAATTGTTATGACCTTTTTCATTACAATATTAGCATCTCATACATTTTTTGAATAAGCCAACATTATTTTCAATGAATGTAATCGATCTAATTTGTAATAGTCTATTTTGGTATTTTGCTAAAATTTGGCAACAAATAAAATTGCAGTGCCCAAGTTTTATTGCAGCAAAAATAGTTTGTGATACATGCTAAAAGTGTTTTCAAGCACTAGTTTGAACTATCTTTTTACTGGAACTGCATGCTTTGGTGTCTGTTGACAATTCAAGTACTTTTGTAAATAGATTTTGCTTTTTCTGTGATCTTTTGTTTTATTTTTTAGTTGAAAATGACTGTATGGGTCACTATTGATCCACCAAAAAAGTCGGATGTGACAAATATGTCCCTATAATATAACAAACACATAAATAAAAAGATTACACAAACTCATAAAACACATGCATGTGATAGTGTTGCCCTAAAAAAATTTGTTACAAATGACTAAAACTTAGTCAAAAAAAATCGACTCGAAAGGGTTAATTCTGACTAAAATCTAACTCAAATCTTTGCTTTAAAACCAACTCCAAATATATCTTAAATCCTAATCTTAATCATTAAAAAAGAAAATGAAAAAGGTGAGTCAAATGAAAATTTTAGTCTCATTAATTTAAAATTTTTTAAAGAAATAGTCATGCACAATTATCTAATCGCCTCCAAAACTGCAAAGAAGAGAAACAATAAATTCAAGTAGCACAACTACATTTTACAAGTAAATGTTCTTGAACCAGTCAAAACAAACAATAGAGGTTTCCGAAAAATACAGATTTTTGGTTATGATAAAATATTTCATGTTTTGAACTTGATAAACACAAACACACATACTTTTTATTTTATCTATAGAAAGAGATCAAGAGTTTTCATTTAATATCTTACTTAAAAAAATCAGAGCTGGGTCTTTTTTGATTATTAGGCTCTAAAAATTGCTTCCAGATGAATGATTTTGAAATTGTGTCACAAGTCAAGATGGCACAAAATCATTCATGTATAACCAAATCTTAAAAAAAAATTGTACACTTACACCACAAACCAAGGGCAACCTTCACACCAAATTTGAGCTTTGTAACTCAAAAACCTACAAATTTATACACATTTGAAATATTACGCTCAAAATCTCATTAAATTTTTATGCTTCAGTTAACACAAAATTGGCAATTTTTGGTGGGCAATAACTTTTAACTCCCTGAAACAAATTTGTTGATATGGATATGATTTTGCTCAGAATGACCAGCTCTATAATCTCACAAAGTTTTATCAAAATCTCTGAGATGGTGGGTTACATGGCCTGGTCAAGTTGAAAAGAATGACCCAGAAGGTTTTGCCTATAACGTTGGTGTATTAATTTAGTAATTTCCAATTTATAAAGTTCTGGTAGCTTTAATATTCCTAATTTGTAATAGTGGGCATTAATTGATGCTCTTAGCTCACTGTTGGTTACGGTATTATACGAACTGCTTTATTTTGAAAACTTCGAAACTTAATTAGATAAGCTAGGATCATGCATCCTCATAAAGGCAGACCAAATTAGAGGTGGGGTGAATAAACGAATAGTATAACAAGAGAAGTGTTAAGGAGGAAAAAAGATAGCACAGCTTACTCAATATTCTGACCGATCTGGCTTCTTTGTTCTCAACCAATGTAATGTGTAACCAAGATTCTCAACCAAGGTAATTTGTAATTCAGTTTAAAATCCACCTTTAGGCAAATTTGTATCTGATAAAACACTAATAAGTTCACTACAAATTTACAGCCGATCTTCGTTGGATTCTAAAACTGCATTGACCAGGAATCGAACCGGGGCCTCCCCCATGGCCGGCTATAATTCTACCACTGAACCATCAATGCAATTTTCCTACACCGGGAATCGAACCCGGGCCGCCTGGGTGAAAGCCAGGAATCCTAACCACTAGACCTAGTAGGAGTTTTTGAAAAATTTTGAATCTAAAAAGTTTTGAATTAAAATAATGGCGCATTCAATCAAAATTTGAATTTATCTAAATCGCACGAAAGTTTTTTCTTACAGTTCCGTATTTGGGAAAACCGTTAACCACTTTTTTCAAAAATATATGGGTTTTAATCAAAAGTAAATTGGACATCAAAATCACATCCATATTCAAACCCACCAAAACTTCTAGCTATTTTAATATTAAGAGCCGGACAACTTCTAATCTACAGTCAAATGTCGTGTACATACAAATACACATGCTCGTGTGATGTGAACGTAACCTATGTAGGTTATTCAGCACGGCATTTGATAACAAGAGCAAAGGAACATATCAGTGACTGCAAATTAAACAAAAGCGCAATCAAAAACCACACTTTAAATTGCAACAGCTGCCTAGATGAAAACCCTAAACTTCAATTAGAGCGGTTTAGCATAATGCAAAAGTGTAATAGTGCATATGAGGCAAAAAAACATGAAGCACTCCTAATCAAAAAACAGAAAACAAATGTATGCAAATGGAACCTCCTTTTTATTGAGTGTGTATTAATTTTTTTTTTTAAAGGTGTGCAGTGATTTTACCGTGATAGCCTGATAACTAATGATAGTTTATGAAGTCATCATTTTTTATTTAACGTCATAATTGTATTTTCATCAATTGCCAATTTTGAATTGCCTGAATGTAAAAATGACAGTTTAGCTAGATGCAATTGCTCGTTCAAATTATTACTGTAAGTTGAGAAAAAGACTTTTAACTATGTTTCAGTTTATTTGAAAGTGATATTAGATATTAATTTACCGTATTTTTAGTTTCCTGATGAGGGCGCTCTGTAAAACGCCAAAAACGTTCGATTAAGTATGAAGTTAGCCTAGCTCAAAATAAAAATAGCCTAACATAATCAATGGAGTGGTGTTTCTAAGTTGTAGGTTAACTAGGTCAGAATCGTGAAAAATGATGAGTGATTGTCCAGAATGTAAAAGGAATTCCTCTGAATTCAAGAAACAGTGGATAGGTTGCACCCTTTGCACCACTGCTTGGGTTTGTTTTCAATGTGCTTTTAAATGTCTACCATGTTTCACTGAGAATGACAGAGACAATGACAAGTCACAGCAATTTTATGATGACATTGCGGTCAAACAAAGCAATGGCAGAATGTACTGGCATTACATTTGTTTTGAGTGTGAAGACAAACTTCACTCTCTTAGTCCTCATTAGATCAATGCAGAAGATGTCAGTGATTTGAATCGGCTGGCAACTACCAGTTCCAGTACTGCTAGCTCCTTTTTAAGCACACCACCGGAGAATAATGAGGCAAAAAAAAGAACTTAAAAAATCTGCAGCAACTTCAACCAATAGCATGCCAGTACCTGTACTGGTACCTGACAATAACAAAACTTCTAACGTACCAAAGTTAAGAAATCAGTACAATAATGATACAACCATAATATGTCATCAGTATCGACTTGGGAAATGTAACAAAGAAGAGCAATGTGTTTATAAGCACCCATCAAAATGCATTAATTATTGCCGTTATGGGCATGAAGGATGTGGTGGAGGGTTTCGACAATGCCAATTGTTGCACCCTGTTATGTGTTGCAATTCATTAAATAACAGGGAATGCTTTGATTTGGATTGCACATTAACACATCTAAAAGGCACTGTCAGGAGAAGACCAATGGATAAGTTTACTTTTCGACCTCAGTATGCTGCACATCGACAGACATTGAGGTTGTGTCTGGCAACACCTTTAATCGGAGACATTCTGGCACCAGTGCTTTCTTCAATCCCCCTTTCTCTAACAAGTACAGTGGTGGTGCTCGTGCAGACTTCATCCCGCCACCACCACCTCCTTTGCTCAATCATGCTAGCAATTTTCCTCCACTTGATAGTGCAATTGGCAAATCTAATGGTGGTAGGACCAAACATGGCCATATTGGATCTCCAACTAGCACTCAGAATGGACCTGTGGATTCTCATACCAGCAAAAATTTTTTGAACAGAAACAGTTTTTGCTTCATTTGCAGAGGCAAGTAGAAGCCACTATGTTCCGTCTGACTCTGCTCCCGAATCTATCAAAAGTGTGTCACAAACAAGAAGTAATATCACTAATCCTTCACTACTGCCATCCAGAAAGTTCTAGCCAGAACTCAATACTCCCAGTCTTTTACTTCTTAATGCCAGGAGTTTAACTAGAAAAGTTGATCTTTTACAAGTATATGTGGCTCATTATAATCCTTCCTTGATTGCTGTGACTGAATTCTGGGCAAACTGCACCATACCTGATTCTGTGTATACTTAGCATGGTTATTCTCTTTATCGTAATGATAGCAAAAACCAAGCAGGTGGTAGGGTTTTACTTTACGTGAACAATTACTTGAAATCTGAAATAATTGATGATCTCACTTACAGTGATTATGAGAAGTCTATTTGGTGCAATGTATGGCTAGCTAAGGATGTCATTTTATTGAGTGATACTGTGTATCATCCCCCAGGTCTTCTTCCAACACAAAATCAGAATTTGGTACCGTAAATCTTCTTTACAAAACCAGATCGCATTCTAAAAGAGAATATACAATTGTTGTTGGCAACTTCAACTATCCTTCTATTGATCAGGAGAACTTTAGTTTTTGTCCTAGCTGTGACCAGTTTGTGGATGCAATTCTCGATTTGAACCTTACATCAAATGTGCTACAACCCAACTGCAATGATGCAATTTTAGACCTTGTTTTTTCATCAGACGCAGAAGTTGTTTCTAATGTGGATATTTTGGAACCTTTGGGCAATTCGGATCACAACATGGTTCTTTGTGATTTGAACCTACCTAATTCAGTTACATATAAAATTGCTAAAGTCTTGAAACTACTGCAAAGCAAATTGGGAATTATTTCAGGAAAATTTAGCAATGGTTGACTGGGAAAAAGTTTTCTCCTCCGGAGAGCCTGAGACAGTGTGGGCAAGGTTTTCTCAAATTATCAGCCAGCTCATTGATATTGCAGTCCCTATAAGAGTACACAAAAGCAAATTGCAAAAACCTCTTTGGGAGACTCCAAATAATCAGAAAGCTCACAAGAAACGTAACAAGGCTGAAAGACTTTACCTTGCTTCTAAATCAGATGACCACAAAAGTTTACGGAAAGAAGCTGCAGCTGTACTGAAACATGAAGCGTCACATGCTATTAAATCCTATGAACAGAAGCTGGCTCAAAACTTTGATCCAAAACCTCTCTAGCATTACGTTCATCCCAAATGCAAAACAAATACAACAATTGGCCCCCTCACAAAGCTTTCTGATGATGGTCTCACTCAATGCTATCAAGAATGTGCTCAAGTTCTTAGTGATTATTTTTCCATAGTATTTACTGCTGAAGATTTGAATTCCAATCCATTTGCTGTTCCAAAAACATTTGATGAGCTGGTGGATATGGTGTTTACTGAAGAGCTAGTTGCCCGCAGTCTTTCAGTTACCAGTAACTATTCATTTCCAGGCCCTGATGACATTCCCTACATTGCAATGAAAGCTGGTGGATCCCTTATGATTCAACAATTATGTCACCTATTTCAGCTTTGTTTTGACAGTTGCTCGGTCCCATCTCAATGGAAAACAGCATATATAACCCCTGTGTTCAAGAGAGGGAATCGAAAGAACCCGAGTAATTATTGACCAGTCAGCCTTACTTGCTGTACATGCAAGCTTATGGAGTCTTGCATTCGAGAAGTGATTTGGAACTTTTGGACAGAGGAAAGTTTAATAAATGCTACACAATTTGGTTTCACTCCTTTATCATTATCCGCTATACAGTTACTCAAATTTATGAAGGACCTGACATCTGCTGTGAACAGCAAAAATTACACTGATGTGGCGTATTTGGACTTTTCTATAGCTTTCAATTCTGTGCCTCATAATTGATTGCTTCAAAAGCTGTCATCCTTAGGTACCAAAGATAATTTTTATCACTGGATCAAAGATTGTTTGATTGAAAAAACTGAAATTGCGGTAGTTGAGGATACAAAAAGTGATCCTTGTGCAATGACTTTTGGAGTTTCACAGGGTAGTTGCCTAGGTCCTTTATTGTTCATTGCATTGGTCAACAATATTGATGGCTATTTGACATTTAGTAATATTTTGAAATATGCTGATGATATTAAAATCTATTGTAGCTGCGTGCCACCTGAAAAGGAGGTATGTGCTGATCATTTGCAAACTACATGGTCTGGTGATTGGCAACTCAAATTTAATGCATCCAAACGTTCCTCACTGCATTTTGGTCACGCGAATGTTCCACATCAGTATTTTGTGTCTGGCCAGCCCATAACATCCAATAACTGCAAACGAGACCTTGGCGTTCTTGTATCTAATAACCTTAAGCGATATTGCTCAAATTGTAAAATGTGCAGAGATGTGACTGGCAGTGCTTAGAAGAACCATTGTTAGCCGTGATAAAGCCCTTTTCTTGAAGCTATACAAACAACTGGTGCGACCTCATCTTGAATATGCAGTGTCGGTATGAAATCCCCATCTAAAACGAGATATTGGACGGATTGAAAAGATACGTTGTGCCAGTAAATGCATTAATGGTATGCAAAGCAAGAGTTATCAAGATAGGCTACGCATTCTAGGCATAGATTCGTTGCAGAAAAGAAGGTGTGTCTTCAACTTGGTTGAACTCTTTAAAATTATTCACAATCTCTCGCCATTAAACTTTAATTTTTTCTCTTTTGCAAAGCATAGTAGCACTCGTGGTCATCAGAATAAATTAGCTAAAAAATATTCCCAATTGGATTGTCACAAATATTTCTTTGCAAACAGAGTTGTTAATGTTTGGAATGCACTGCCAGATGAGATTGTCTCGTCTGACTCACTGTATAGCTTCAAGCGCAAAGTCTCTTCTTACGTAAGTCGACATGACATAACCTACTTCAATACCTGTTAGTTTATCCCATTGGTTCTAAAATCGTTGTTGTGGAGCCACGCTTTGTTTATTATTTTTAGTTTTGTACTTGCGTAATTTGCTTGTGAGTGATTAGGCATCAGTGTCGTCTTATACTAAAGTCAGTAATTACATCTTGCTTTTTAACCTTTTTTTTTTTTCCCATTATCATAGTTGAACGGTAGAGAATTTGAGCATGTATAAACCTGACTAGATTATTCTCTTATTGCTTGCTGGTTACGTTAAGTGTTATACAGGTATATTTGTACGAAGGTTAGGTCCCAAATTTGGAGTGACATCTTACAATTAAATTTCTTTTTTGTTCCAATATGTCGCCACATTTTCTTTTCTTTGTTTTTTTCCCTTAAAACAAGACAAACGTGTCTGCATTTCATAATTCTAATTTGCTTACTGGTAATTTTTTTCTTTTTTATGTTATTGTGGTGCCTCTATTAATTGGGAAATAACAATGTTAGATAAATTGTTTGTGAAAATAATTGTTCATGACTGATTGGATGAAATGTTATATGAAAATTTGCTAATTTCTCTACTTATGATTGCTGCTTTGGATCATGCCTACCTTGCAAATAACCACCAATTTCGCATCTTTCTTGAAACATTTTGCCATGCCATAAATGAAAGATTGAGTTTTGCATCATATTACACTGATTTGCCAGCTTGTATAGTTTATATAGCATTTGTGGCGTCAAAGGGGCTATGTGATATAGTCTGTGGGTGATTGTATATTTCACTATTAGTGTCCATGCTTTTCATGTTTTAGCACATCTGTTTCTAGTGTTTTCCTCGTAGCTACAGTAGGTTGATTGGCCACATGTGACAAATAGTAACTTTGGATTAGAATTAAAAACATGTTGTGGCCGTTTTAGCTACATTTATTTTTTTCATAATGTGACTAAGACCTTTTTGTAAAGCTGTGCCTGAAGTGACATTTTTGTATCATTGTGAAATTAAGTGATTAGTGGGTGACACTGTCTTATTCAATGACATGGACTCCCAGTGGTATCATATTTTTGTGACTAATGGTGTTATTTTGCATTACAATGGTTTGTACTTTTCAATATTGCCAAGTCAATGATGAACTGACTGTGATCTAGCATTTTAAAACTGTTTCGTAAATGTTCTATAGACTTTTTATACAAGTATTTTTGTTTTTTTGTTGATGACAGTGGCAGCTGTTACATTACATAACACTTCACTCATAGCATAATATAATGTAATTTGTAATATTTCAGCAGTGTGATATTTTTACGTGAATTTTGCCACTTAGCTCTTGCGATGTTTATTGAAGCGACAAGACTGCAAGTGCAAGAGCGTGTTGCATCGTAGAAGGTAGAAGCGCAAGGGTAATTATTAAATTAGGTAGTACATTTTTTTAGGACGCATTAGGACCCATTATAACAAACCGATACTTTTTTTAGGACGCTATCAAAAGTCAACTCAACTTTAGTTTATATAATTAAAAGTTCAATTGGAATTCAATCAAAATCAACTAATATCTAGTTTTAAATAAAGCATTATATGCAAATTCATGTGGCAATAAATGCAGAGCTGGTACTAAAACACCTCCATCCTAAAAAAAGTTAAGAAGTTTTTTTACGGCTTTTACAAGTTAAATACATTTTTTCAATAGTGCAGTGGTAGGGCTATGCATCTTCCGCATTGTGTGTTGGGGTTCGAATCGCTGTGATTGCAGTGGCATGACATGCGATTAGGTACCGTATTTTTATGGTGATCTCGTTGATTTCTTTTACTTCAGAACCTTGCATTTGAGTTGGGGTTTGGGCAGCGATGCCATCCTACAAGATTGCATATCCAAGTGCAAAAACAAAGCTTTTGATTGCCTTAAATTCAAACTTTTTTACAACGGAGGTGTTTTAGTTATTAGTGTGGACCCAGACTGCATCTATTACCACATAAATTTGCATTTAATTTTCTGTTCATAACTAGATTTTAGTTGATTTTAATTGAATTCCAATTAAATTTTTAATTAAATCAACTAGATTTCAGTTGATTTTTGATAGCGTCCTAAAAAAGTATCGATTTGATATGACGGGTCCTATCGTCGTAATGCTTTCTACAGTCCTAATGCGTCCTTAAAAAAAGTATTAATTTAATAATTACGCTTGCGGCTTCTTCCTTCTATGATGCAACACGTTCTTGCACTTGCAGTCATGTCGCTTCAATAAACATCGCAAGAGTTACCGTAAAATCGGGTAACTTTGTTCATTTAAACCAGTATTGCCGAACATGATAATTTTGTTCAGGCTATTTTTTTATTTTGCATAAATTTTTGTTGCATTTATCGATTTGGTATGAATTACAAAATGAGACAATGTAAACTATTTGAGAAAAATTTATTCAGGTATTTTACCCCATTTTTATGAAACCAAAAGAGGAATAGTCAGCTTTCTATAATAAAACAATTTTTGATCCATTCCTAGAATAGTTTTTTGTCCATTCCTGCAATGACACATATTGACTAAATATTTGTGTGCACAGGTTTAACTTTTATTTTAATTGCATTAAATTTGAATTGTGTTCACACATGGCTCCGAGTCAGAAAGGGAAAAAAATTGTGCCAGGAACAAGGGTTGTGTCCTTGGCACGAAATGGCAAAGCCAGCTCTTCTACTAGTGCCAGTACTCCTGCTACTTCTGCAAGTAATGATGCAGAATGGATCTGTGCTAAATGCAGTGCTCCATGGCAGGATGATGGAGATGATAGGTGGATCGTTTGTGATCGCTGTGACAAGCAGTATCACCTTCAATGCTGCGGAATTCAGTATCGCCGCCAAGATTACTATACTCTGGACATTGAGCATATGCCATTTACTTGTGATGCATGCTAAGTTGATCGAGTAATGTAAATTTATGTTGATGTTGTCTTTTTGCTGTTCGTTTTGCTAATTAAATATTTCGTTTTACTAAAGACGTTACATATCGAAATAGAGTTGATGTAGGGTAGAGCTAGCACTTGAAGCATGTTTCAACGTCGCAGGGTAGATCATAATCTTCATCTCAGCTAAGTTTGCATCCAAGTCTCTCGCATTAAGTGTTTCTTTGTTTTCATGCATATTTATTCTCCTGTCACCGAAGAGCGTCAGACGCTAACTATCAGACAATCCGCACTTTTCATTGCAATGACTACTTCGTGATTAAAGGAATCCGCTTAAAAGCTTCCAGTAATCCAATGTTCCTGTAGGTTTCTTTGAATTCTTGCCCACTAAATTTGCTGCTTGTTTGAAGCCGTAAAGCAGAAATAATCATCGTAAAGCATCTTATCCAAGGGCGCAACAACGTGACCAGGGTGAGGGTTGAACCCAGATCATGCAATCAGGGTCATCGTAAAAACGTCGACGCCTACCCATTTGGCCACGCTGCCGACTAAAAGTGCTAAGGTTAAAGAGCTCTATATACATGATACAAAAGGATGATATATAATATATTTAGCTTAGTTTATTTTTTGTTGAGCAACCAATGAAACACAAGGAAACAAAGCAATAGAGGTCAAAAACGACATCAGTGATAAAACAATATATATTAGTAGTAGCAGTAATGTTTTAATTGTCGAGCAAAAAAAAAAACAAACACATCCCTAATAATCCAACAATCAAAAACACGATTTAACACAACGAGAAAGAGCGAAAGACCAAAAAACATCGCTTAATCAAGTGACACGATCGCCGAGTCTGCTCGTCCTCTTAGTAATAATACAAAATTTTAAAAAAGCAAAACAAAAGGAAGAAAAAAGATCAACACAAAAAAAAAAAAAAACACAGGCAGCACACATAATATACGGTAATTTAATATTTTACAGTCTAATATCTACACAAGTAATGGTGTGCTCATTAACAAGTACAGGATTGCAAAAAGTAACGCTTTAGCATCTTTGATGATGCTTTTTCATTTTATTAACACAACCAGTAAGGTAAAACGTTGTAATAAAATAAAATGTGTGGTTGCTGCACCATGAAATTACATCTAACCAACAAATTTTAAGTTTTTTAATTTGGTTTTCCGAACATTCTTAAAAAAATCATTTAAAACCCATAAAGTTTTGAAATAAATTCAAAATGACCCTTAAACTTTTTTTAAAAAATGTTAGATTGAACAAAGTTATCAGTTCTATGGAAAACTTCGTTAGTTTTCGAGACTTCAGCTATATTAAGTGAAAATCTGAAAGTGACCAAAGTTACCTGATTTTTTGGGTAACTTTGTTCAGTCAAAGAATGAGCGATAAAGTGTCACGTGATGGAATGCGGTAAATGAAGATAGCAGTTCGGATAACTTGGACCCAGAGTGTTATGATTAGCTTACAAGTGAAGGAGAAAAGTTTGGTGGGAATCAACTAGAACAAAAAAACCTTCCAAATTGAACAAAGTTACCGGATTTTACGGTAAGTGGCGAAATTCACGTAAAAATATCTCATTGCTGAAATGTCACAAATCACATAATATTACCCGTATCCTACGAGTGAAGTGTTACGTAACCTGGTAACGTAACAGCAGCCAGTGCCTTTTTAGTTTTTTTTGTTTTTCTTTTTATTTTATTTCAGATTTTGCTGAAGCTATTTTCATCAGAAAGCTTAAACCCACTGTAATACTAGGTTGTACATTGAAGCATATACTGGATGATAGCTAGCTGCTTCTTGGTTTTTTCTAGTTCAACCTAGTGTATGTTATCCTTCAATAAGCTATACAGTATATTCAACCTTATTTTTGCTATTACATGCTACTGTTATCTGCATTTGTTGTATACTTAGCCTAAATTGTCTATAGCAACTGGAAAACTTTAAATGTGAATTTATATACTGGCATTCTGGCACTGCTTACAATAATGGATGATATTTGCAATCATCTCAAATTATGGTAATCTGATGGTTTTGCTCCTTTTGTGAAATACTTGTTTGCTCTGCTCCATCTTTTACTTGACACCTGTTCCTTGTGCTCTCATTTCGTTTTCACTAATCAGAAATCTAATGGACATTTTGTGGTTTGTACGTGTTTTTGCTGTGGTGCTTCTGCACTGGATCGGCTTCTATTATAATGGTGTTACTCTGTACCAGGTATGGTAGGTACCGTACCAATCTGGTATGTGAAGCAGACCGGTCATTTTCAACATTGCATACCGGTAGATTGAAAATGTAGGCATATCTTTGATCTATGCAAACACAGAAACGCTTGAATGGGTAAGCAATTTTGAATACACTAGCCTACACAACGTCTGATGTACCAGTATATAATCTGGTAATCGTCACCGTAAAAAAACTTTTACAACAAGAGCAAACTTTTTTCTTCAATGCTCTTCTCTTTTTCTCTGCTTTTCTATTTCTAGTCTACTAAATAAAGAGTCAATCAAAGGTCAGATGCTACCAACTGGACGATTCGCACAGTTTTTATAGCAATGAGGAGTAAGACGGCTTCGTGCTAAGGTGCTTGGACAAATTTGCATCTGCTTAAAAATCTATAGCCTAAATAGCCAAAGCTTTTGACAGTGTTAGCCATTCTAAGCTTATTTCTGTTCTAAATTCTTTTGGTGTTAGTGGCAATTTACTTTAATGGATTAATGCGTCTCTTTGTCAGTTTGTAATCAGAATCAAAAAGTATGTGTCAACAATTCTTTTTCATCTACTTTAGAAGTGCACAGTGGTGTTCCCCAAGGCAGTGTCCTTGGGCCATTACTTTTTGTTGTATATATTGATGACTTAGTGAATGCTGCTTCATTAACTCGTACTACTGCCAATGGGATTTATCTTTTTGCGGATGATACTAAGCTGTTCAGTGATGTACCACATGAATTGCCAACTGCATTAGACAGTATTAATGCTTGGGTTAATGATCGACAACTTTCTCTAGCTCCTTCCAAGTGTGAACATTTAACTATTGCTCGCAAGCACAAATCGCCTGCTAACAATACATTTAACCTACCGGTAGGTTTGTATAATGTCACATCTGTTTCTGTTGTTAAAGATGTGGGTATACATGTGTCAGATAATCTCAAATGGTCATGTCATGTTACTGTTAGTCACATTTACAATGTTGCTTCAATGTGTGCTTTTTATGTTTTGCATTCTTTTTCATCCAGAAATATATGGACCTTGCTCAAAGCCTACACCACTTATGTCAGACCCTAACTCGAGTACAACACTGTTGTTTAGAGTCCTTTTTTGCACAGACATCAATCTTGTTGAATCTGTTCAAAAGAAATTTACGCATCATATTTGTATTCGATGTAAAATTAGTTTCAATTCATATAGTGATCGTTTATCTAAGCTCAATATTAATTCGTTAGAATATCGCTGTTTGGAATTTGACCTTATTCTCATGTTCAAAATAGCCAATGTCATAACCTGTGTGATCTAAATTTTTATGAGTTTTTCAAACTTCGCAAAAGTAGATGCAATTTACGTCAACATTCTCTTACAGTTGAATCTTTATTTCATCCTTAACATGAGCAGTATCATTATTTTTTCTTCAATCGCACTGTTAATCTATGGAACAATCTTCTTGAAAGTATCATACCGGTAAGTGCTGAAACTTTACCTAGTATTTTCAAACAAGGTCTTCACAAATTTGATCTCCATAACACTGCCAATTTAACATACGAACTTGTTTGGTTTGTAACGCTTTTTTGCTTTCTGCGTGTATTTTGCCGCACATGTAAGTGTGCTCGTATGTGAATCAAGCACCATTGTGTTGTATTTCAAATAAATAAATACCGGTAAATATTGATCCAATGTTCCAGAGGATTTCTTCAAATGTTTGCTCACAGAATTTACTGCTTGTTCGACAGCCACCAAACAGAGATAATTAACATAAAGCGTATTATCCAAAAAGAATTTGTAAACGAACACAGCATAGGCCTATAGGCATAGATGGGCATAAGTCCGTTAATCGTTAATCCGTTATTAACGAAGCTAACTTTTTCATTAACTCGTTAATTCGTTAAAAAGTTTTTTCATGTTAACGGACTAAATTAACTTCCGTTAAGTATTGTTAACGACTTAACGGACTAAAGTAACTTCCGTTAAGTTCTGTTAACTTCCGTTAAGGCTTTTATCGTTAATATCTTGCAGCTTCGTTGTGCATTTGAACTTGTTTTTATCTTGAAACTAGATGGGAGTTTGCCAGCAAACCCAGTGAACGACCGACGCATAGCTAACGCTGTGACGCTCGAAAGTGCTTTTTGTCTGCCATAAAATCAGCAATTATTCAAAAATATCTAATTATGGAACCTCCAGAAAAGTAGAGTCAAAATATTTGTCAGTTGGTACCCCCAAATTATGTTAAAATATTTGTCTCTTAAATATCTACTGATATCAAAAAATACTGGCACCCTAGCTTGAGCCGTTCAAAAAATTGATTTTTTGGGGCCCCATTTTGGGGGTCCCCGGGGGGGTGGTACCCCCAAATCATGTCAAAATATTTTTCTCGTAAGTATCTATTGATATCAAAGAAAAATGGCACCCTAGGTTAAATGGTTAAAAAACTTGCTTTTGGGGGGTCCATTTGGGGGGGTCCCCGGGGGGGTGGTACCCCCAAATTATGTCAAAATATTTGTCTCTCAAATATCTACTGATATCAAAAAATACTGGCACCCTAGGTTGAGCCGTTCAAAAATTTGATTTTTTGGGGGGGTTCCCAGGGGGGTGGTACCCCCAAACCATGTCTAAATATTTCTCTCTTAAATATCTACTGATATCAAAGAAAAATGGCACCCTAGGTTATATGATTAAAAAAATTTGTTTTTTGGGGGGGTCCCCGAAGGGGTGGTACCCCCAAATTATGTCAAAATATTTGTCTCTCAAATATCTACTGATATCAAAAAATACTGGCACCCTAGCTTGAGCCGTTCAAAAATTTGATTTTTTGGGGGGGTTCCCGGGGGGGTGGTACCCCCAAACCATGTCTAAATATTTCTCTCTTAAATATCTACTGATATCAAAGAAAAATGGCACCCTAGGTTATATGGTTAAAAAAATTTGTTTTTGGGGGGGTCGATTTGGGGGGGTCCCCGGGGGGGTGGTACCCCCAAATTATGTCAAAATATTTGTCTCTCAAATATCTACTGATATCAAAAAATACTGGCACCCTAGCTTGAGCCGTTCAAAAATTTGATTTTTTGGGGCCCCATTTTGGGGGGGTTCCCGGGGGGGTGGTACCCCCAAACCATGTCTAAATATTTCTCTCTTAAATATCTACTGATATCAAAGAAAAATGGCACCCTAGGTTATATGGTTAAAAAAATTTATTTTTGGGGGGGTCCATTTGGGGGGGTCCCCGGGGGGGTGGTACCCCCAAATTATGTCAAAATATTTGTCTCTCAAATATCTACTGATATCAAAAAAACTGGCACCCTAGCTTGAGCCGTTCAAAAATTTGATTTTTTGGGGCCCCATTTTGGGGGGGTTCCCGGGGGGGTGGTACCCCCAAACCATGTCTAAATATTTCTCTCTTAAATATCTACTGATATCAAAGAAAAATGGCACCCTAGGTTATATGATTAAAAAAATTTGTTTTTGGGGGGGTCCATTTGGGGGGGTCCCCGGGGGGGTGGTACCCCCAAATTATGTCAAAATATTTGTCTCTCAAATATCTACTGATATCAAAAAAAACTGGCACCCTAGCTTGAGCCGTTCAAAAATTTGATTTTTTGGGGCCCCATTTTGGGGGGTTCCCGGGGGAGTTGCCCAAAAAAATTTCAGGAGACACAATTGCGTATGTACCTCAACAACTTCACACAAAAATTAGATCTCTATGTTTTGTGGTTTAGGAGAACTCGAGCGTACAAGATTTAGGAAGAAAAAAAAGGAAAAAAAAGGAAAAAAAAGGAAAAAAAAAGGAAAAAAAAAGGAAAAAAAAAAGGAAAAAAATAAGAAAAAAACCTCATCGCGGCCGAAAGTGGGTTGGTAGGGATGAAAGGATATCTTAAGACATATAACCATGAGAAACATTTTTTGCCGTACTTAAGCCGTTTTTGACTTAGACCGCTTTTTACGCCAAACTTTCGGGGCGGTTTTCGGGTCATAAACCCGAAGTCACGTGACCGATTGCCTCGAAATTTGGTACAAACATAAAACTCATTAATCTCAAACTGCTGTCAAAATTTCATGTAGTTAGACCAAACGGTTCTCGAGTTATAAGCAAAAGTCTGAAATCTCGCACTCATTAGTTAGAAAATGGCCGAGTAAAAACAAAGGAACACGCGACGCGAGCGTCGGTCGTTCCAATTAGATTAGACTGTAAAATGTATCTTTCAAAACACAAAAAGACCACCATAGCAATAAATATTTCCTTACAATCAGCTCAACAGCGTCAATACGTGTTCCAGAAGCGAGTGAATAAAACTAAATGTAAATTACACGCAAAATGTTAACGGATTAACGGACTTTATTAACTTCCGTTAATTAAAGCTGAAAATAACGGATTAACGTTAACGGAGGTGTGAAGTTTGTTAACGGACTAGTGGTTAACGAAGCTAACGTTTTGCATTAACTTGCCCACCTATGCCTATAGGTTAGGCAACAGTAGCCTATAGCTACAGCTCTACAAGTTACAAACATCCGTCTTAATCGGCGGGCTCGTTGCCGTTTGGTTGGCACGGCGCGCAAGGTGAATGAGTGGTTAGTGCAAAAATCCGGCGCAGTATATTTGAAGTTTCCAACTTGAACTCTGGTTCTTAACTGGGGTGCATACTTTGGTGTGCTAATAGTTTTGTCTATTTACGGTAGCTCCTTCATTGTTAGTTGCACCTGCTGAATACTGCGCTCTCCGGTTCGGAAACAATTTTCCTAATTTAGTGTAACTTATTGGCAAAGGTGGGCAGTACCAAATTACTTTTGCACCCAATCACTTTTTCCGAACGGGTACCTGTACCACCGGTACTTTTTAAAATATGCTGCATGTACCGGTACCAAATTACTTTGATTTTGCTAAATCTGTAATTTTTTCTGGTACTTACTTATTTTCGATTCGATCAGTATTTTTTAAATTTTTTTGGTGGGTAATGGGTATAGGGCCCGCAATAGTCAATCAACTTAAAAATTTTTTAAGGCTTAATTGTGCTATCAAACATATACGGCAGTACTTAAATTGTAGCGGGGACGCGGGGGGATGCGTCCCTACCATCGAGAGTTAGCGCGTCCCTCCGTCGAGATTTAGGCATTCCGCCATTGAGATTTGAGCGCTGGATGATCAGATGAAAAAGAGTCAGCCAGCACCAAGGATGGCAGTATGGTACGGTACACCTCAATTTTTGCTAAGAAGTACGGTATGAGGGTACGGTAGGTTTTTTGTAGTGGTACGGGTAGGGTACATTGGTACGGTACGCCTTTTTTGCAATGGTACGGGTACGAGTAGGTTGGTACGCTCTTTTAATTAAAAACCCAAGACTTTTCGCACATTACGCTGGCTTTTTGTAAACAGAGGCAAAAAACCGCTGAAACCGACGCTAAATGCGTGGATTGAGTTCGCTGATTTATAGGCCAGTGATTTTAAAGTCACTTAAAGTTGTGAGTAGCTAAAAGCAAGGATTGCAGTAGGGTACGGTACGTAAGTACGGTACGGTACGCCTCAATTTTTGCTAAGAAGTACGGTACCCCTTTTTTGTAATGGTACAGGTACGGTACGTAGGTATGGTACGCTTCAAACATTGAACTGAAGTACGATACGCTGGTACGGTATGGTTCAAGGTGCGAGGTACGAAGTATGCAAATTCTGAACGTACCGTACCACCATTCTTGCAGGGCCACCGAAAGGGGGGGCAGGGGGGTACAATGACCCCGGGGCCCATGGACTTTAGGGGGCCCATTGGCTTCAGGAAGGCCGAGCTGGAGAAGGGGCCGATCGAAATGACATTGAGAAGTTAGCATGTGAAGCGGTGAAGACCTTTTTTTTTGTTTTTGGAGATCACCTAACTTTGACTGGAAAAACTGTTGAAATTTCCGCGAAGCCCTTTTTCTCTGTTTTTTTCTTTTGAGCTCACATTATTTTTCGGACCAAACTGCAGCATTTTCTCCGTCAATTTTCGCTTTCACAGAACCAGATTTCCGTCATATTTGAGCTGGCCCCGGGACCAAGTTTGGCTCTCGGCGCCGTTGCATCCTTGGCCAGCACGAATAAATCCCAAATTTTGGCCGAATATAGTCCCAAATTGCGGCGAAGACCTTTTTTTTGGTCTTCACCTGATTTCGGGGAAAAAAACACTTCAATTTTCGGCGAAGACTTTTTTTTTGTGGTCTTCATTCAATTTCGGCGACGGAATTACATTATTTTCATTGAAGTACTTTCGCAGGCCAAATGCGTTTGGTCAAAGCTGCAAAAGCGTCCCCCCATATAAAATTTTACAATATTTAAGTACTGATATAAGGGTATATCAACTTGGTTTCGGGTGCTCTGAAGCCAGTTTAGGCAGATTTTATAGGTCAAAATTAAGTCTAAATTTTTGAGTAGGTCAAAATTGTATGTGATAAAAAATTCTTTTTCAAAAGCAAACAAAAGTGTTTTTTTTCTTCATTTTTATGGATATTTGAGAACCAATGAAACGTTATGAGCAATTTTATGCATGTTTGAACAAAGTTTTGCCACTGAAACTTCTTCAAATATTTGTAATATGCCGCAATACAGTTGACTGGGTTAACTTCTTTATAAAAATGATTTCATAATAACGCTAAACGCTTTTTTTTAATAAAAACACATTACGAATGTTGGCCTCGGCCATGAATAAACTAACTAAGAACACTCTATGACGAAATTTAGAAATCAAAAAGTCAATTTTTATTGTGCAGTACCGTATATTACAACGAATTCGTCACGTTGTTGCGCCCTTGGATCGAGCCACCACTGATGGTCACGCTGCGGCGTCCTTGGATTTTACACTTCTTCGTGGCTTCGAACAAGCAGCAAATTTACGTGGAAAGAAGTCATACGTCAATCGGAAAACTTGGAAAATGGTCAACTTCTAAGCGAATTTGTCCAAAGGAAAGCGCCACCGTCACTTTCTCGTGATAGAAGGATAAATATGCATCAATCAACCAAACAAACCTTCGAAGCTTAATAAGGTCTTTGCCAATTTCCGCTGCATTATATCCTGACAAAGAAAGGTGAAGATAAAAAAAAGGTCTTCTTCGCTTGTTTTTTATTACCATTACCATTCAAGCGGAGAACCCCTGGCACTCTGCTATTGCCTTTAGGCACTTTTGGGATAATAGCTGTATTTTTCAGCCAAATGTACATAGATGAAGACCAAAAGAAAATGAAAGATCTTACCAGAGGTGGAGTCGAGGACACAAGGCTCGAGGCCAAGGCCAAGGGCACAAAAAAATTCGAGGCCAAGGCCAAGGACAGCCTTTCCGAGGACAGACACTCTCGAGGCCAAGGACAGGAATGCTCGAGGCCAAGGCCAAAGACCAAGGACACAAGCGCAAGTGTTCTCCAAAAAAAAAAGGTCTTCAAAAATTTTTTTCAGGCGATCTCCAATTCATTGGCGTACCCAGAATTTTTGATTGGGGTAAGCCCAGCACTTAAATTGTTGGGGGGACGCGTCCCCCCATCGAGATTTAGCGTCCATCCAACGAGATTTGAGCGCTGGATAATCAGACGAAAAAGGCCTAATTCTTCACCAAATTTTGGCAAAAAACCGCTTCAATTTCCGGCGAAGACCTTTTTTTTTGGTCTTTAGGCTACCTAATTTTGGCGAAAAAACACTACAATTTTAGGCGAAGAACTCTTTTTTTTGGTGTTTGTTAAATTTTGGCAACGGAATTACATAATCTTTCCTAAAGTACTTTCGCATGCCAAATGCGTTTGGTCAAGGCTGCAAAAGCGTCCCCCCATGCAAAATTTTACAATTTAAGTCTGGGTAAGCCTAAACCACATATCACATGAAATGACGTCATCAAACTTTTTCCAAAGAGGAAGTTTTTGTGTTACAAAGATATCGTAAGATGGAAGATCGACAAGGTGCGAAGCCCCCAGCCGTTGGGCAATTTTTTGTAATTTCTTGGGAAAAAAAGCTATTTTAATGCCATTGAATCACATTTTGCAAGTGTTCAGAGCCATTTAAAGCACTAGATCTTTGGCATTTGAAAGCCAATTGAAAAATTCAAATCATTTAATAGCCTACTCCTTTTACTTGCAATTCAAGTTTAAAACACGCTTAACATCTTGCATTTTGGAGTTAAATTCAAGTGTAAGTGATCTGGTCCTGGTAGGGGATAGTAAGGTGCATTGTCCCTTGCAACATTTTAGCAGTAAATAATAATCCACTCGAGGATTTTCCATAGAGATTTTTGTTTTGTCATGAAAATAACCAGTTTTAGGAGTACATGTTCGGCCAGGGGGCCCAGGACCCTCAATTGAAGTTCAACGATTTGTTCAATCAGCATTTTCCATGGCTAATTTTTTAAAAAAGTATTTTGTGCATAAAAACCGGCGAGGTTGGAGGTGAATTACTGCATGTTAAAGAAAAATGTTAAAATAGATGGTTGATTGATTAATTGATTGGTGCATCTTTATCCTCCTATCACGAGAAAGCGACGGTGCGCTATGTTTTGGACGAATCCGCACCCGCTTAAGAGTTGACCATTTTCCAAGCTTTCCTGTTGACGTTTTGACTTCTTCCCACGTAAATTTGCTGCTTGTTCGAAGCCACCAAGCAGAGATAATTATCGTAAAGCGTCTTATCCAAGGACGCAACAACGTGACCAGGGTGCGGGTGGAACTCATGACCCTGCGATCAGAGTCGTCGTAAAAACGACGCCTTTACCCATTCGGCCACACTAACCATGTTGTTGCCGGGCCGGATTTACTTCGCGCTAGGCCACAGGCACTGTGGAGATTTTCGCAACATCTTTCTGCCAAATATAGGTGAAGACCAAAAGAAGTCTTACGATTTTAGCTCGGGGTCCCGAGCTGGTACTCAGGCGCGTAGCCAGAAATTCGCAATGGGGGGCTGTTTTGGGGGTCTGGGGGCGGGGCCCCCAGTCGCCGGAGGCCAATGGGGTTATGGGGCAAAGCCCCCAGCTGCCGGAGGCTTGGGGTCTGGGGGCGGAGCCTCTAGCGCTCAAATTTTTTGCATTTTTTTGCAAAATAAACTTAATTTTAGAGCTATTTTAATAGAAAATAATGCTTTTAGAACGTGGCATAAAAATTGGCAGCCCAACATGATTCAACTGGGTGCATTAATGGGCTATATGAGAAGTGGCTAATGATGACATTGCAGTTCTCTTGTTTACTTGCTGCTAAATCACAAAATCCTATTATTCAATAAAACTCACACGGAGTAATCTATTTCGTCTATATTTTATAAAGAAAAATAATTGGGGGAAAGACTAATGGAAAGATATTTGAGAGAAGTGATTGGTAATTAACTAACACTGAATAGCCCTCCCCCCCCCCCTTCCCTTATTCCTGAGTTTATGATATATTTGTTGATAAAACCTATGTTTGGCGTTTTTGCATTAGCGATCAGATTTGATCGTTTATTTTCGGGTATGTTTTCAAAGTTTTCATTGATTGGTGACTTCAATTTTTGACGAATTAGCCCCCCCTTGAATATATGTTTCAAATGATGCTTTAAATCACTTTTTAGTCAATTCCAGCGCAAAAAAAAACAGTCTCAAAAGAGCTAAAAACGTGGTATTTTCCTTATTCTGCATTTTGGTTGATAGGTCAATGGGGGGGGGGGGGGGGCTATAGCCCCCGCCTCCCCCATGGCTACGCTATTGCTGGTACTCCGTCATATTATGGTAAATCCGGCCCTGATTAATGCATTACGTTCTCAAAAAGGCTAGATGTGGGCCTGAGATAGCAACTTTTAGGACAAAAACTCCCCGTTTTCTTCGGGTTATACGTTTAAATTGGATGGCAAAAATTGATTTGAGGGGGACCCAGACCCCTGGTCTTCAATATTATTGTTAGTTATATTGTTGTAGGCGAAAAATGCTAAAAAGAAACTGAAACTAAAGAAACTATAGGCTTTTTTGTTACATTTTTGTCATTGGTGAAATTTCAATTGGGGAGGGGGCGGACCCCTGTCTCCCTCCCTTTGACTACGCCTATGCTCCAAGCGAGGAAAACAAAAAAGGTGATCGCAAATTTTCTGCGAGGTTTCTGGCGTTTTCCAACGAAATTTCAACTGTTCAAAAAATAGTGCTGTCCTCGAGCCGAGGACAGGGCAATTTTCGAGGACTTGAGGCCTCGAAGCCAAGGCCAAGGACTTGACCTTCGAGGCCAAGGCCAAGGACTTCAAAATGTGTCCTCGAGGACTCCACCTCTGGATCTTACCATCCAAGCGCGGATCCTCCAAAGCGTTGGGCCCGTGCTCCATGGCACGGTGACATTGTGTATATGGTAAATCCGGCCCTGATTTTCTCAGATTAGGGGAATAGTGAAACAAGGTTTAGGGCAAATCTTTGAAACCTCAAGCAGTTCTCCTTTAACAAAACCGATCTTGAGCAGTATCTTTTTAATTTTGACCCTTTTTGTTGCTTTGTAGGCTTGTAGCTAACAGAGGTGGAGTCCTCGAGAACACATTTTGAAGTCCTTGGCCTCGAGGCCTCAAGTCCTCGAAAATTGGCCTGCCCTCGGCTCGAGGACAGCAGTATTTTTTGAATTGTTAAAATTTTGTGGATCGCTGGAAAAATTTTTTGGAAAACGTTTTTTTGTGGAGATCGCTTGAAAAATTTTTGTGAAGACCTTTTTTTTTTTTGGAGATCGCCTGAAAAATTTTTGTGAAGACCTTTTTTTTGGAGAGCACAAGCGCTAGTGTCCTTGGTCCTTGGCCTTGGCCTCGAGAGAGTCTGTTTTCGGAAAGGCTGTCCTTGGCCTTGGCCTCGGATTTTTTTTGTGTCCTTGGCCTCGAGCCTTATGTCCTCGACTCCACCTCTGGTAGCTAAATGGCTACCAGAAGTTTGATGACTTATCATAATGAATTCGATGGAGATAGACTACACTACGTCAATCAGCAAATTTGCTTGACTTGACTTCAGTTGCTGCATGAATGGATAACCGTAACGGTTTTGGGCCAGTTATTGAAATTTGAACAACAATTATTTTAGCAGATTTTTGGGTACCAAAACAAGAACGTCGCAGCGCAAGCGATATCTAAGTCTTCACGACCGGATCCACCGTTTACTGAACTTTATTAAGCTTAAAAATAGTAGAAGAGGTAATGCTGTAGAATGGAGTAGTTGTAGAGCTTAAAAGAACGCAGGCTCCGCAGGATAGATCTCGACCCAGAAAGGTCTTTGTCCGTGTTGCAGTGCTTACAGCACTGGCAGCGACAGATTTATTACTAGTATAATTACAGTTGACAAGGCTCTGAGCAGCAGTTGTGAATGTCTTACAGGTGTGTGCAATGCTTTTGATCACTTTTAGAACTTCCACGAAATTGTAAATATCCTCTTGTCTTAAATTATTCCTGAAGTGAAATAGACAGAACTAGTTTAATAGTTCACAGGGACATCACGTCTTACAATTCTACTTCATTTGACAGCATCTTAATGCTGTCTCCGCGTCGAAATGGGTAATCACTTCAACCCCTAGTGACGCAGGTGAAGCGGAGCCCCCTATCGCGGGAGGATTCCCGTGTTTCGAAGTCAACTGACTTCATCATCAGTGTGAAGAGGAGCCGACACAATGCAAAGAATTTTGATCTCTGAATACGATCCTTTTGTCTTATTATTCGAAGTAGATTTAAAATTTTTTGTCAATTAAAGATTTGCCCACGATGAGCTAACCTTGCCATTTCTTCAAAAATACTGACATAAATTAACTCTACTCGACTTTAAAGTTAGAACCAAATTTTGAACCTGGATAACGTTGTTATTTAAAAAAAAATTGACAAAAAATTTACTTTACCAGTTTTTAAATTTTTGGTCCAAATTTGCAAATTGGCCATCGTTATTCTTAATATTATTAGAAGACAAAAAATCGACTTGACTGGTTTTTTAGCTTTTTGCCAAAAAAAAAAAAAAACTTTCACTTTTGCTAACTTTGCCACTCTTTCCAAATCGCGAAAATTCGACTTGAAATGATTTAATTTGAATCTTTTGCCTAAACATTAAAGAATTGCTCATGAGTCGACATCACTCATGCTAATTGCTCATAATCTTGACACCATGTGACAATTTTCCCAAAATTCATAACCTTAGCAATTTTCCAAAAAAAAAGAAGAAAATCGGCCAAAATCAATTTTCAATTTCATGCCAATAATTTAATTTTGATCATGACTATTTTTTTTCAATTTTCAATGTTTTGACAAAAACAAAAATTTGCCCTTGTACAAATTTGAAAAAGTTGAGTAAACATTGAATTATCGTTTACGTGGTTTCAAATCAATTGTTGAAAAAAATGGAAAGATCAACCATGGAAAAATTTTCAAATTTTGGCAAAAAAACTTCAAAATTAAGTGAAGTTAATTTTTTGTAATGTTCGAAAAAATGACAAGGTTGGAGAGATACCGCTCGAAAGTGGTTTTATTTTAGAAATGAAAACTACTTAAGGTAATAAAAAGGTGCCTCAAACCTTGTTCCATTATTTCCCTTAAACGCCAAAATAGATTTAATACGTTTGACTACGTTCCATTGGCAATCTTGCGTTTCAAAATTCCATGACATCAGAAAAGGATGACTTTGCAAAATTTCTTGCTGAACAAGAAACGCGTTGCTCGACAACAGTAGGCTTCGAATCATGTAGCACGGACAAAATATCTAGTAATAGAAGAAAAGAACAAAAGGAATGGAAAAAATATGATGCCGGAATTCAACAGTTTTAAATGTGATTACAGTTAATTATACCTCCAAGCGGGTCCAAATCACAAATTTTTATTCTCCTTAAGTCCCAAAAGCAAAACAAAAAAATCTCGTCGCGGCCAAGAGTGAGTTAGTACGGTTAAAAGGGTATTAGCTGTATAATACGTCCAATATTTTTTGCCATTTTTGCCAGCAGTTTTTGAATGAAACCATTTTTAACCCTAAACATTTTCGACAGTTTTCTGGCCCTAAAACCGAAGTTATGTGACCTATACATTGCTTCTAAAATTGGTACAAGAAAGACCTTATTATTCTCAGCCAAAGTTTTCTGTAAATAGGCCATAGGCTCTTTATTTAATAGACTAGAAACAAACGCGCGGAGAAATTAGAGAAAAGCATTGAAAGAAAAAACTTTGGTCTTGTTGCGAAGTTTTTTTACGGTCACGCTTATTTGACTAATTTGATTGGACATATTCTTAGAGCGAGTGAACCGAGAAGAAAAAAGTCACGCTGATTGGACGAATCGGCATATTCTAGGAAAACGAACCGAGAAGAGACAAAACTGTCCGTTTCCAGTCAACTAATAAAGAGCCTGTGGATATAGTTACAAGCAAACTGTTTACGAGTTACAAGCTAAACCTGAAGTTTTGCAGTCGTTTTAGTTACAAAACGACCCAGAAAAAACAAACCAATACTCGACGCGAGCGTCGGTCGTTCTGATAATGTTGTGGCGAATCGAGTTTTGTGTTTATTTTAAAGTAAAACCGTTTTAGTTTGATTACTTTACAAAGTTTTTTTTTTTTTTGGCGCAATGTTTCTCTGAAAGCACATTATTTTGTTCTGTATATTACGACAACTAGAAGCTACAATAACGCTACCTTCATTTCCGATTCAATACCATAAAGTGATTTACGATATTGTCTGTATAATATCAGTATACATCGTTAGGCGTATGACAGTCTTATAAAGCAGTATACTTCGAAATGCGCAGCATATGTGTATGATATACAGTAGGAATGTTAAATCGTATGTACGAAATGATACTTGAATTTGAGCTATGCCGTACTCAAGCGTTCGGGTAAAAACAAGATCATGAAACTGATCAATCTAAAATTTGGTGTATTTGCTTCTACCTTTTTCATTCTTCTGCCTGTTGAAATCAGCATCTACAACTTCTCGAAAGATTACGCAAGTACAACAAATACACCGCGTTATCAGAAGCAAAAAAGGAAAGGTAATTCACAAGCACGTGAAGCAATTTTTTTAATTTCTTTTAAATCGCTTCTGACTAAAATTAAACTGAATGGTCAGTGCACTATCAGTCTAATTACAACATGTGTAACAGCATTAGGTCATGTTAAATTCAAACTCGCGCTAGCTCAGTGCAGTGCAACATGACTACAACATCATTACTTGGTTCAAAGTTTCAGTCTTTAAATTTTAATATTTGATCCAACTTTTTACTTGAAAATAAAGCATTTACAAAATAATGCTCCCCGCTTGCTGTTTCACCGTTAAGCTCTTCAGGAGGTTATTGCAGTAAATTTTATTAAAATAGAAAATTTAGTTTTACCCCGTGAAGTGCCTAACAGCGAAACAGTCTGTTAGGAGCATTATTTTACGCGTTTTATTGATTTTAATTTAAATCTAAATCGACCAAATACATAGGCGTAGCCAGGATTTTTGATTGGGGGGGGGGGCCCAAACCACAAATCACTTGCAATGACGTCATCAGAAATTTTCAAAAAAGGAACTTTTTGTGGGGCAAAGATTTTGTAGAATGGAAGATCTGAAGCTGTAGTCGTTGGCACTTAACCAGGATTTTGGTAAAAGGAGAGGGCGAAAACTAATCATTAGAAAATGCAAAAGTCTACCTTAGGAGAAGTGTTGAGTATGCTAGTGTAGTCAAACGTACCACAGATGGGGGTCTGGGGCAAAGCCCCCAGCCGCTGGGCGATTTTTGTAAGTTTTTGGAAAAAAAAGCTATTTTAATCCCATTGGATCACATTTCGCACGTGTTCACAGCCATTTGAAAGAACTAGATTTTTAACAATAGAAAGCCAATCGAAAAATTTTAACTGTTCAATCCTTCTTTTACTTGCAATTAAATTCCAAAACACGTTTAAAATCATGCATTACAGTGTAAAATTTTAATTGTGGGTGATTTGGTCCATGTAGAGGGAAGTAAGGCACATTGCCTCCTGCAATATTTTAGCAGTAAATAATAATCCACTCGAAGATTTTCCTTAGAGATTTTTGTTTTGTCATGAAGTTAACCAGTTACAGGATTACATGTACGGCCAGGGGGCCCAGGACTCCTCAATTCAACTTCAATAATTTGTTCAATGAGCATTTTCCCTAGCTATTTTTTAAAAAGTATTTTGTTCGTAAAAACTGGCGAGGTGAATCATTGGTACAATAGATAGTTATGCTTACTAAACATGTTATTCCCGGGCCGGATTTACATTGCGCAGGGCCCCTGGCACTTAGGGAATTTTTGCAACATCTTCCTGGCAAATATAAGTGAAGACCAAAAGAAGTCTTACCATCTGAGGGCCGGTCCCTGACACTTAGCCATATGGCAAATACGGCATTACGTTCATAAAAAGTTAAGATGAGGGACTGAGATAGCAACTTTCGGACAAAAATTCTAGATTTCACCATGGTTATACGTTTAAATTGGTTGGAAAAGATTGAATTAAGAAGGTACGCCGGGCCCCCTGGTCGTCAGTATTATTTATTGTTAATTACTGTTGTACGCGTGTACTATTGTACGCAACGATGCTAAAAGAAACTGAAAAGGAAGAAACAAGGTTTTTTTTGTCAAGTTTGTGTCATCGGTGGCATTTCAATTGCGGGGCCCCTAGCCCGGGACTCTTGGTCATCAGTTAGGGGCTCCAGGGCCCTCTGGTCGTCAGTTAGGGGCCCCGGGCTCCCCTGGTTGTTAGTTAGGGGCCCCGGGGTCTCTGGTTGTCAATTAGGGGCCCCAGGGCCTCCTGTTTGTCAGTTAGAAGCCCCGAGGCATCCGTCTGTCAGTTGGGGGCCCAGGGCCCCCTTGGTTGTCGGTTAGGGTCCCTGGGGTCCTCTGGTCCTTAGTTAGGCCCCATAGGCCCCCTGGTTGTTAGTTAGGAGCCCCAGGGCTCCCTGGTTGTTGGTTGGGGGCTCAGGGCCCCCCAGTTGTTAGTTATAGGCCCTGGGCCCCCTGGTCGTTAGTTAGGGGCCCTTGGCCCCCTAGTTGTTGGTTAGGGGACCCCTGGTCCTCAGTTAGGGCCCTGGGGTTCCTTGGTTGTCGGTTAGGGGCCCCCTGGTCGTTAGTTAGGGGCCCCAGGGCCCCCTGGTTGTCAATTAAGAGCCCCCTGGTTATTACTTAGAGACCCCCTGGATGTTAGTCAGGGGCCCCTGGGCTCTCTCGTCGTCTGTAACTGCACCTAAACATCACTTAGGCTATGTTATTATAATTTTATACCATTGGTGGTATTTCAATCGGGGGGGGCCCGGGCCCCCCCCCCTGCCTACGCCTATCACCAAATATCATCCTGCTCTTTCACTGGTTTACGGCAAAAAAACATATTTTTGACTTCTTGAGATGCACCCAGTAGCGTACGCAGGATTTCGAAAAGGGGGTGCAGGAAATTCAGAAAATTTGAGAAGAACAAAGATCAGAATGGAAATTTTTTCACCCAAAATCAGTCCCAGTTTCCTGTCCAAACTCAGTTGAAGACCAAAAAAAGCTCTTCACTCAAATTTAGTCCAATTTTTTGCCCAAAATTAGGTGAAGACCAAAAAAAAATTGAGCCATGGCCTCCCCTAAATACGCCCCTGGATACACCCCTAAATCCATCATAAGTCAGTTATGGCTTTACGGTCAAAACAAAATGTTGCTTTTTAGAGCGTTTTGATTTTTATTGCTTCAGGACAGTAATGTGGCAAGCATAGGCGTAGCCAGGGGGGGGGCAGGGGGCCCGGGCTCCCCCCAATCAAAATACCACTAACGACAAAAAGTTATGAGAACATAGCTTAGCGATGTTTAGTTGCAGTTTTTTTTCAGCAATTAGCAATTACGCACATAACAGTAATTAACAATAATATTAATGACAACAAGTGAGTCCCGGGGCCCCCAACTAACAACCAGGGGGCCCTTATTAACAACTAGGGGGCCCTGGAATCCTTAACCAACAACCAGGGGTCCGGGACCCCTAACTGAAAACCATGGGACCCATAACTGACGACCAGGGGTCCCCAGGGCCCCTAACTAATAACCAAGGGACCATTAACCAACAACCAGGGGGCCCCAGGGCCCCTAACCAACAACCAGGGGGCCCCTTAACTGACAACCAGGGGGCCCCAGGCCCCTAACCGACAACCAGGGGCCCCTAAACGACAATCAGGGGGCCCCAGGGCCCCTAACCAACAACCAGGGGGCCCCGGAGTGCCTAACTGACGACCAGGGGGCCCCGGGGCCCCTAACCAAGATCCAGGGGCCCTAACCAACAACCAGGTGGCCCCGTAGTCCCTAACTGACAACCAGGGGGCCCGGGGCCCCTAACTCACTACCAGGGAGCCCGAAGGCCCCTAACTAACAACCAGAGGACCTCTAACCAACAACCTCGGGGCCAGGGGCCCCCTAACCGACAACCAGGGCCCCGCGGACCTCTTAACTGACGACCAGAGCCCCAGGGCTCCTAACCAATAACCAGGGGGTCCTGGAGTCCCTAACTGACGACCAGGGGGCTCCGGAGCCTCTAACTCACGACCAGGGAGCCCCAGGGATCCTAATTAACAACCAGGGGGCCTGGGCTCCAAACCGACAAGCAAGGGGCTACGGGGCCTCTAATTGGCAACCAGGGAGCCCGAAGGCCCCTGACTGACGACCAAAATTCCCAGCCAGGGGCCCCTTAAAGCAAATTTTTAACAATTGATATGCAAAACCTGTGAGAAATCTAAGAGTTTTGACCTAAAAGTTGCCACCCCAGGCCCTCGTTTAACGTCATTATGAACTTAATTATTTACTGCTAAAGTATTGCAGGAGGCAATGTTCGTTACTTCCCCCTATAGACCAAATCACTTACAATTAAAATTTTACACCGTAATGCAAGATTCTAAGCGTGTTTTGAGATTTAATTGCAAAAAGAGGATTGAACAACTAAATTTTTCGATTGGCTTTGAAATGTTAAAAATCTAGTTCTTTCAAATGGCTCTGAACTCGTGTGAAATGTGATCCAATGGGATTAAAATAGCTTTTTTTTTCAAAAAACTTACAAAAATCGCCCAGCGGCTGGGGGCTTTGCCCCCAGACCCCCGTCTGTGATACGTTTGAGCACACTAGCTTACTCAACACGTCTTCCAAGTTAGACTTTTACCCTTTTCAACAATTAGTTTTCGCCCTCTCCCTTTACCAAAATCCTGGCTAAGTGCCATCAGGCTACGGCTTCAGATCTTCCATTCTACCATATTTTTGCCCCACAAAAAGTTCCTTTTTCGAAAATTTCTGATGACGTCATTGCATATGATTTGTGGTTCGGGCCCCCCCAATCAAAAATCATGGCTACGCCTATGGTGGCAAGTAGCAGTGAAATTCACCCTATAACTCACTAAACGTTGTGAAAACTTTTTGAGGTAATGATATCAACGACAGAATGATTGGTATATAATTAGATACTTTTATACATTTGCATTGTACAATATGTTTCACAGGTCTTTTAATCAACGCTTATTATCGTTCTGGTTCCTCGTTTACCGGGAATTTATTCAACTATAGAAGGAACACATTTTATCTTTTTGAACCACTAGTAGCATTCAAAGACAACTGCGAGGCTGAAAGCGAGATCAGTGCGATGCGGTATTTACACGATCTTTTTCACTGCCGATTTCATGATCACACAGAAATATTGAAAATGCCTGGAAACACGGGTTTTGATTGTATCAATCGCAATATCTGCTTTAGGTAAGAGTAGTACTAGTAGACCAGCATGCCACAAATTGGGTGAAGTTATTTTTTTACGTTTTTTCATAAAAACAGGATAAAAGAAAGAGCAAACTAAAGAAAAGTGAAATTAAAATGTGGACAGGCTTGTTATTTTTCAAATCCAATCTCATTTATACTCACTGTCCGGGGCGTCAAGGCCCCCTGGTCGTCAATATAAGTTAATGCTAATTTTTGTTGTACGCGTGTACTGTTTTACGCAAAAACGCTAAAAGAAACTGGAAATGAAGAAACAAGGCTTTTTCGTCAAATTTTTGTCGTTGGTGGCATTTTGATTGAGGGTCCTGGGCCCCCTGGGCCACCCCCTGGCGACGCCAATGATTTAAAGATAAGATTGCGCCCTTAAGTTCTTTAATAAAAAAAACATTCAAAGCAAAATTAAAATAACTTCTTTTCCAACCCATGGAGGACTAGAGTCAAGTCACTTGACAGTTTTTTGAAACCTCCAAGAATTGTATGACATTATTATGACGTGGACACGTGGTCGTCATAATTATTACTTACTTTTGTACGCGCAAATCCTAAATTAAAGAAACTGCAATTCCGGACAAGGACAACATACTGGCTATGCTCTCCTTATATTTATCATTGGTAGTATTTCAATTGGGGGGTTTGCATTACCGCCTGTTTTATAGCAGTAAGTTCATAATAACGTTAAACGAGAACCTGGGGTTGCAACTTTTAAGATAAAAAAATTTCTCACAGGTATTGCATATAAATTGTTAAAAATTTGAATTAAGGGGCCGTTGGTCGTCAATCAGGGGCCCCGGGGCGTCCTGGTTGTCAGTTAGGGGTCCCCTGGTTGTTAATTAGGGTCCTTGGGGATCCCTGGTTGTCAGTTTGGGTCCCTGGGGCCCCTGGTGTTTAATTAGGGACCCGGGGGTTCCCTGGTTGTCAGTTAGAAGCCCTGGGACCCCTGGTAGTTTGTTAGGAACCCCTGGGCCCCCTGGTTGTTGTTTAGGGGCCCCAGGGCCCCCTGGTTGTTAGGGTTCCCGGGGCTCCGTGGTTGTTGGTTAGAGGCCCCCTGGTCAATAGTTAGAGGCCCTGGGGCCCCCTGGTTGTCAGTTAGGGTCCCCTGGTTGTCAGTTAAGGGCCTAGGGAACCCCCTGTTCGTCAATTACGGGCTCCCTAATTGTCGGTTAGGGGCACCAGAGCCGCCTGGTTGTTGTTAGGGTCCCTGGGGGCCACTGGTCATCAGTTAGGGGTCCCGAAGCGTTCTGGTTATCGGCTAGGGGCCCTGGGGTCCCCTGGTTGTTGGTTTAGAGCCCCGAGCCCCCTGATTGTTGTTAGGAAACCTGGGGGCCCCTGGTCATCAGTTAAGGATTTTGAGGCCCCCTGGTTTTCAGTTAGGAGCCCTGGGGCCCTCTGGTTATCGGTTAGGAGCCCTGGGGCTCCCTGGTTGTTAATTGGGGGCCCTGGGGCTCCTTCGTTGTCATTGATATTATTGTTATGTGCGTAATTACTGAAAAAAAAAAACTGCAACTAAACATCGCTAGGCTATGTTGTCAGAACTTTTTATCATTGGTAGTATTTTGATTGGGCGGGCCCCCTGCCCCCCCCCCGGCTATGCCTATGAGCGTAGATGTCCTCTTGAACTCGGGAAAAAAAAATGTTCCATTTGTTGTGAAGACTTTTTTTTGGTCTTCACTTAATTTGCTCACCTAAACAATATCGTGGTCGAGGTTCATCTCCCCCAATGTTGAAAATAGGGCAAATTTGAGGTAAAATTGCAAATTATCCCCCCAATGCTCAAAACAGTTTGGCACCCCTGTTTGAAACGATGAAATATTAGTGATTTTGCTCTTGTAAATTTAAGATGTTCCAAAAACAGCAAAAAACGTGTCACAAATTAAGAACAAACGAGGCTGAAAATTAGCAAAAAATTAAGAACAGCTATAAATTTCCTGGTTCTTATAAAAAAAGAAGAGTGTATACTGTAGGTATATACCACTTATATCAATATAATGAAATATATATCACTTATACAAAGCAGAGGTGGAGTCCTCGAGGACGTCCTTGGCCTAGAGGACGTCCTCAAGGACAGCACTATTTTTTGAACCGTTGAAATTTTGTCGGAAAACGCCAGAAACCTCGCGGAAAATTTGTAAATACCTTTTTATTTTGCGCAATTGGAGCATAGGCTTAGCCAAGCGGGCCTCCCCTCCAATTGAAATTTTACCAATGACAAAAATGTGACAAAAAAGCCTGTTGTTTCTTCAATCTCAGTTTCTTTTCAGCACTTTTCGCTTATACCAGTAGCGAACAACAATATTAAAAACCAGGGGCCCCGGGACCCCCTCAAATCAATTTTTGCCAGCCAATTTAAACGTAAACCTGGAAGAAATGGATAGTTTTCGTCCTAAAAGTTGCTATCTCAGGATCACATCTAGTCTTTTTATGAACGTAATGCATTAACAAAGGCCGAATTTACCACAATACGGCGCAGTACCAGCTAAGGGCCCTGCGCTCAAATCTTGACGTTTTATGGTCTTCACCTACATTTGGCAGAAAGATGTTGCGAAAATCTCCAAAGTGCCAGGGGCCCAGCACGATTGAAATCCGGCCCGGCAATAACATGGTCAATAGCGTGGCCAGGGAGGGGAGGCGGGATGAGCTATAGCCCCCCCATTGGCCTGTCAACCAAAATCCAGAATAAGAAAAACACCACGTTTTTAGCTTTTCTGAGACTATCTTTAAAATTGACTAAAAAGTGGTTAAAACCATTTTTTGAAACATATATTCAGAGGGGGGGGGGGGCTAATTCGTCAAAAATTAAAGTCACAAATCAATAAAAACTTTAAAAAATGCCCAAAAATAAGCAATCAAATTTGATCGCTAGTGTAAAAACGCCAAACATTGGTTTTATCAGCAAATATATTATAACCTCAGGAATAAGCGGGGGGCTATTCAGTGTTAGTTAATTACCAATCACTTCTCTCAAATATCTTTCCATTAGCCCCCCCCCGATTTTTTTTTTTTATAAAATACAGACGAAATAGATTACTCCGCGTTAGTTTTATTGAATAATAGGATTTTATGATTTACCAGCATGTAAACAAGAGAACTGCAATGTTTTCATTAGCCACTTCCCACATAGCCCGATAATGCAACCAGTTGAATCATGCTGCGCTGCCAAGTTCTATGCCACGTTTTAAAAGCATTATTTTTTATTAAAGTAGCTATGAAATTAAGTTACATTTGCAAAAAATGCAAGATTTGCGAGCGCTGGGGGCTCCGCCCCCAAACCCCCATGCCTCCGTCGGCTAGGGGCTTTGCCCCCAGACCCCCAAAACAGCCCCCCCTTTGCGAATTTCTGGCTACGCCCCTAACACATGGTTAGTAAGCGAAACTACCCATCTATTGTACTATTTTTCAATAACAATTCATAAATTCACTTCCACCTCGACAGTTTTTATGCACAAAATACTTAAAAAAAAAATTAGCCATGGAAAATGCTGATTGAACAAATCGTTGAACTTCAGTGGAGGGGGCCTGAAACCCCTGGCCTAACATGCACTTCTATAACTGGTTATTTTCATGACAAAACAAAAATCTCTAAGGAAAATCTTCGAGGGGGTTTTCATTTACTGCTAAAATGTTGCACGAGACAATGCACCTTACTTCCCCCTACCTGGAACAAATTACGCACAATTAAACTTTAACACCAAAATGCAAGATGTTAAACGTGTTTTGAACTTAGATTGCCACTAGAAGGAGAATTAAACAATTTGATTTTTTAAATTGGCTTTCAAATGTCGAAAATCTAGTGCCTTTTAAATGGCTCTAAACATGTGCGAAGTGTGATTCAATGACATTAAAATAGCTTTTTTTTCCAGAAATTACAAAAAATTGCCCAACAGCTAATGGCTTTGCCCCAGACCCCCGTCTGTGATACATTTGAGTTACACTGGTTTTCTCAAAATGTCTCAAAGTTACGTATTTGCACTTTTCAACTATATTAGTTGAGGCTCTCTCCATTTGCAAAATCCTAGTTAAGTGTCAACAGGCAAATTTTCGATGACATCATTGAATGTGATTTGTAGTTTAGGCCTCCCCAATCAAAAATTCTGGCTACGCCTATAAATTGGAGACTGCCTGAAAAACTTTTTTGAAGACCTTTTTTTTGTGGAAAACACTTGCAGCTGTGTCCTTGGTTCTTGGCCTTGAGCATTCCTGTACTTGGCCTCGAGAGGGTCTGTCCTTGGAAGGGCTGTCCTTGGCCTTGGCCTCGGGTTTTTTTTTGTGTCCTTGGCCTTGGCCTCGAGCCTTGTGTCCTCGACTCCACCTCTGATGCAAAGTATATCACTTATTCAAATAGGATGAAATATAAAAATTGGCAATGTCAGTAGAATGCCCCCGGAAAATCTTCCCAAACGATCTTTACTGGCCAAAGCAAGTGGGGGAAAAAACTAGTTGAACGAACCTCGAGCAAAAAAGATCATTTACTTTGAGGATTTTCCGAAGCGAAATGAAGGAAGTAATGGACTACATTATTAAGAAGCAAAGAGGGTGGCTGCTTGACTCTCTTCGCAGTCTCCCAGTACCCGTTCGTGTTTATAATTATGTCAAATCATTTTGACTCTTATTTTTTATTTTCCGTTTGTGTGGTTTCGACGCAATTGGACACGAGTAAACTTCTGATAATCTATTAATCAGTTAATCTGGATGACCGTGAATAGTGGCGGATTAGTGTCTAGCTGTTGCCCCTGCAAAACTCACTGAAAGCAGGCAATGAAAAGATTGAGTTGTTGAAGGATTTCGTGAAGGAGCTATAAAACTTTCACTCATTTAACTTTGCTCAGTTGATTTTAGTAACTTTTCTTTAAGCCAACAAATAGATTGTTTACCGGTACTGCCGAATATCCATGTTACAGTGACTTATCTTGATGATGTTTTTGGACTTGCACAGGCAGAAGAGTCGGTTGCTTTGTTTGCATCCATTTTGCGAACACGATAGCAAAGAAGTAGAGTGCTTTAAATGTGGACGTGTCAATATCGCATTGGCTACGCAATATTGCCTCAATGCTGAAATCGTGGTGATAAAAACTATCAGGCTATGCTCGTTGAAAAGTTTGAACAATATTTTAGAAGACAACACTTTGGACGTGAAGGTGCGTATCTGCAATTATAATTATACTGTATATGTGTTTACCGAATTGCCTTCAACATGCAAAATCTTAATTTGACCTTAATACTCTTCTGACGTCTCCTACAAACGACGTAGGCTCCGCAACCACATTATTCTTTTTCAGTAAGGAAGCCATTTACTAGGTTGCCTAGACTAGAAGACAGCGAAGAGACCTTTCGGTCTTCGAGTAGTCAAGCTGTCCACGGATCTACCACACACAGTAGAGATTTCATGACACTTTTATTTTATTGCTGAAAGTCAAGCAGGGAAGCTGTGTATACCAACCTTTAGTTTTTTTTTGACGCGACAGCCAATCGAAACCGAGGCTAGAAATAACACTAATTGTATGTTTTAGCGTTTCAGCGTCGGTCTCTTGCTGTGTGACGGTGGCGCAACCAAGGGCTAGGGGGAGAAGCCACTCCTTTAGCCAAGTCACTTAAAAATTTTAACCCAAATTGCAAGCGTTTTAACATATTTTCGACTTAACCTGTGAGTAAGGCGATTTAATTCTTCAACTAGCTTTTAAATCTTAGCAATTTAGTTTTTTTAGTGGTTCCAAAAAGGAACAAAATTTGTTCCAAAAACCGCTAAAATGGTTATTTTTTTCTGAAAAAATACGAAAATCGCCCAGCCGATGTGGGCTCCACCTCATAACCCTGTCTGTGATACGCGTAAATAATACCAGGTTGCTCAGTACATTGCCAGGCCCGGCGCCACGGGAGGGCATTTTGGGGCCGTGCTCCCCCCAAAATCACTGCTTGTGCCTCCCAAGCGAGAATTGTGCCCCAAAAGAAAGTAACCGGCCCGGTGCCACGGGAGTGCATTTCGGGGCCTGTGCCCCCGCAAAATACTGCTTGTGCCTTTCCAAGCGTGAGTGAAGTCTCGTTCCCGAACGAAAAACACAAGTGTACGCCAAGACGAAGCCAAAGATTTTGCACCGAAGATCTTTTTTAATTTTTGGTCTTTACTCTTGAATTTGTGGGCAAGAGCCGAGATTCGCACCACAACATTGCGTGGCGCCACGCCAAGCAATGAGCGTGCCTCACCGAAAGAGAATTGCGCCAAAAAAGGAGGCAAACTGCCCGTATCCACGAGGCGTAATTTGGGATGAAGAACTTTTTTTCGGTCTTCACTCCCGAATTGAGAAAAAACTTTACCTGTGCTCCCCCCCCCCCAGGCCCGCTGCTCTGGCGCCGGGCCAGCACACTGCCCAAATGAAGACATTTTTCAAGCAAAAAAGTATCTTTGGATTCAAGCCTCCTTAAAAAATTCTGGTTGAGCGCCGGCTATCTGACATACTGTAGCGTGTAAACTCCAAATTTCTTTAAAGCTATTCTCAAAATGTTATTTAGAGAGCGATATCGCTGAAAATAAAACTTACAAACAAATAAAAACTTTAAAATTCAAATTAGATCGCATATTCCAATTCCTAAAAATACATTTGAACAACGTACATCAAAAAATGTTCAGTGGTGATTCAGTATTACCGGTAAGTAAATCGCCATAACTTTTTCAAATGTATCTTTCTCAACTGCAGGCTAAATGACGGTAGGCTAAACTTGTAAATTTTCCCAAACTGTAGCCAAAATTTTTATCTTGCAGTTACAGGCATGTAATTTACAATTTACCGAAATACCATTTCGACATTAAACGTAAATAATAATAGCTCATAAACGCAACCACTTTCATCACTTTTAACAGTGCTAAACCGCTAATTGCACCAAATCTAATACTTGCGCTAGGTTTTTCAAGTAATAATTTACCAAAAAATGCTTACTATTGGGTTCAAATAAAATCAATCAAATCTTTCATTATACTCGCTGTACTACGCCGAAGCGCGTTATGAGTTTGCGGGAATGTCTTCCGGAACAGGTTCCTTCCGCCCCATTCCCCCAAATATAATCCTCCTCATTGCTATTTTCTGTCTACGCGCCTTTCCATTTTAATACTGAGCGTCAAACAGGGAAACTGTGGATACCAATTCTTAAAGTGTTTTGCTTGTCCCGACCGGGAATAGAACCCGAGTCTACCGTTTCAGTAGCAGATGCTCTATCGACTGGACCATTGAAATCGTGTCAACCAAAACTTAACTGCCAAAATTTAAGTCATGTGTGTTTGATGTTGCTGTCACAGGTGCTGCATTTAGCGCGCGATCCTCGCGGTATTTTAAGTTCTCGAGACGAAATAGGTGTTGATGACGCTCTACATACCAAGCATGAAGTACGATCTATTCGAAGTACTTGTCAGAGAGTCGTAGCAGGTCTCCAATACGTGTCGAGTACTCACGAATTTGACAACAAATATAAATTGGTTAGGTACGTTATGCTGAGTCGTAGACACTTGACTGACAAAACCTTTGTGGAATTTTTTCAAACCGGCAGTTGACTGACAACAAAAGAATCCAAAACAGAAGGTTGTCCGACAACAGCTATCAGCTCCCTCCTTCCTTTGTAAAGGGGTATAAAATACTAAGGGCCTGGATGTTTTAGAGTACCCGCTCGAGCCTGAATGGTTATGAGTGGTAAGAATCTCGAAATGTTGCGGATTGAATTTGGCGAAACCTGCAGTAATATGAGGTGAAGATCGATCTCTTTTTTTGTTTTTTTATCCTTAAATTGGACGGGAAATTAAGCCCAACTTGTGTGAAGACTTTTGTTTGGTCTTCAGCGTCAATTCCGAGAGTAACAGCAGTTGTCCTGTAATGATCGACCTTTTTTTCGTCTTGATTTTGTCACCGAGCCTGTAATTTCTCTCAACGTTCCAACAGTCTTGCTTTGATGACGTGACGAGAAATTCAGCACCCGCATGTTTAGATTCAACTTACGGTGGATCGAATTTTAATTTTCAATTTAAATCCGCTCACAAGTTAGTGATGAATTTGGATGTGGATTTTCAAAAGTCATTGAGTTTGATTGCGGATTTTTAAAAGTCAACGAATATGAATGTCTTAATTAGGCATTCGATAAATGTTGATTTTTTCGAATTCAAACTTACATTGCAAAAGTAGTGATTTTCAGTATAACTGGTTTCGTACACGTTGCAAACGCATTCAATAGAATTTATGAGGCAAACTTTGTGATGGCAAATGTGACGCAGCAATGTGCTTTAAAATTATTTTGGCAACATTTAGCTTCCTAGTAAATTAGCGAAAGAATGAACTTTACGCCAGGTTGCCGGACCCTATTTCTTTTAAGCTGCTTTTATGGCAATTTAAATTGAGGTGAAATTGCGAAAAAAGTATAAAATTTGTCTTCTACGTCAGCAGTTTTCAAAGTGATTTTATCCACCAAGTTGCCTTGGTCAGGAGACAGCGAAGTTAAGCTGCTCCCTGTCAAGTGCCCACCAGTCCATTACGGACAATGGAGGCTTCACAGAGGAAAATCTCAAATTAAAAAAATTTAGTTCTTTCAAATGGCTCTAAACACGTGCGAATTGTGATCCATTAGCATTAAAATAGCTAGTTTTTCCAAAAAAAGTTTTTCTTCCAGACCCCCACAGCCTCCGGCGGCTAGGAGCACCGCCCCCAGACCCCCCTCTGTGATACGTTTAAGTTCTTCTAGTTTGCTCAATACGTCTGCCAATCAACACTTTTTGCTTTGGGTTTAAGCCCTCTCCCTATAGCAAAATTCTGGTTACGTGACAACACCCAGGCCACGGCTTCTGATCTTGCAAACTATAGTACAATGTCTATGCTCCACAAAAAGTTTCGCTTTCGAAAATTTCTGATGATATCCTTGCGTGTGCTTTGTGGTTTATCCCCCCCCCCCCCCCAATCAAAAATCCTGGCTACGCCTATGCCAGTAATAGCAAGGGTACTAAGCAGTGATGTGGTGCTATTCAGGTAGGTTCGCTCGAACAGGTTCCTAAATTTAGCGAACCGACTGATGAAACTGCTTGCTTAATATTTTTGCTATTAAACTTGATTAAAAAAAGTGCGCTATTAATAAACTAAAAACAGAGGCTATGACAATCAAGTGGTTAGTGAGAATTTTTAAATAAAAATGACTTTGTTATGATTGTTGGAGTTAACACAGAATGCGTTTCAGCTTTTTTGACCATGTGTTCAATGGCTTAACCACGAGAAGGAGGGCTAAGGAGGTGTGGGAAATTTGACCCAAATACGTGTGCCTTCAGACGTGCTTTAATCTTGATCAGGAAGTAAGAGGAGGGGTAAAGTGGCTAAGTAACTTAACTATGTCAAACAGCTTCAAAATTTTAGCAATTAATTCTTCAGATGGTTCATCAAACGTACGAGATGTCATCCAAATGGTGTTAAAAGAGTTTTTTTTCTGAAAAATTACAAAAATCGCCCCATTATGAGACGCTGTAGACAATTTTCAGCTTTGGGGTCAAGAGCCACTCCCTCAGCAAAATCCTAGTTACACGTCTGCACGTGATGTACTTGTAGGCTCTACCCTATTTGTTTTGATTCTGAAGGAGTTTTTGTTTTCAGCAGTGCCCTTACAATTCAGAATTACAAACTTGTACCAAACACTCCCACTCTCCCAAGATAGCCAATGCTTTTTTCATGAGAACGGCCTTTAGACCACTCAGCCTATCAGCCGCCAGCTTTACAAAACAGTCCTTTTTTCAACCGCTCTGAGAAAACTGGTTCCTAAAAGATTTGATTAGCACCAATGGTACTAACCTTAGGTGGGCACAAGTCCGTTAATCGTTAATCCGTTAATAACGAAGCTAACTTTTTCGTTAACTCGTTAATCCGTTAATAACGAAGCTAACTTTTTCATTAACTCGTTAATCCGTTAAAAAGTTTTTCACGTTAACGGACTAAATTAACTTCCGTTAAGTTCTGTTAACGGACTACATTAACTTCCGTTAAGTTCTGTTAACTTCCGTTAAGGTTTTCATCATGCATATCTTGCACCATTCATTCATCGTACCGGTACAAACCAGTTTGCACTGGTAACACTTGTTGCGTATTAGCACGAGTGTCATAGAAGAGAGCGAAGAAAGGAGCTCTTTTTGTGGCAAATAATAAGCTGCAGCCTTATAGGTCTATTAATTATAGCTGTTCACAATTTCCAAAAATTTTCCGATTGCAGCTTCGTATGCTGAAATGAGATTAGACTGTAAAATGTAACTTCCAAAACACAAAAAGACCACCAGAGCAATAAATATTTCCTTACAATCAGCTCAACAGCGTCATTGCGTTTTCTAGAAGTGAGTGAATAAAAAGAAATGTAAATTACTCGCAAAATGTTAACGAATTTACGGACTTTATTAACTTCCGTTAATTAAAGCTGAAAATAACGGATTAACGTTAACGGAGATTGAAGTTTGTTAACGGACTAGTGGTTAACGAAGCTAACGTTTTGTATTAACTTGCCCACCTATGGTACTAATCGTTAAAGTTGCTTTTGTAAAATTAAGTATAGGAACATTTAAGTAACTAATATGAATGTATTGGTCAGATGGCCGGCCAATGCTTTCTCTTCTCACATAGAGTAAAATACGCACATAAATTTATACGCAGCGGTCTTGAATGTAAAATTGCTGCGTTATGGCTTTAATAGTAGCCTTGGATTCAATTTGAATTTTGAAATCGAATCCGCTCGTAACTTAGCGATGAATTTGCCAAGCCAAGTCAATGAATTTAAATTCAGTTTTTTTCGAAGTCTATGAATTTGAATTTAAAAACTAAAAAAAAAACACTAATGGATCTAACCCAGGTTTCAAAGGTCCTTGATAATATTAAAACAAAAGCATTTCAACGTAGAGTTGTTCAATTAACCTATTTACGTATTGTGTCATAGATATGAAGATATTTGTATACAACCAGTTGAATACGCAGAAAAGATTTATCGGTTTGCTGGATTGCGTATGACAAACAGTATGATGAAATTGATAGCCAAATACACAAAAGTAAGTTCCAAATTTGGTTTCAGTTACTGTGCGTAAAATGGTGAGCTTATGTTCAGTGCGCTGTGCGTACCAAATTTTTGTTTAAAATAAACCAATAATACGCTCATTAGGCTCGTACGCTCACGATTTTACGATAAAAAGATAAAGTGCATTCAATCGAATTTAAGTAATAATGCAATAAATGAAATGACACACAACTTTTTCACTCAAGTTCTGCAATGATGTTGATGAAAATTTTCCGCACCATTTCGTGATGAATATAGGCTGTTTGGCTATTGCACCACAAAGGCTTGTATCACGCATATTATTTATTTCCTTATGAAAGTCTTCATAACAACCGTAATGTCTTTTATGAGATTATGACGAAATGGTGTTGATTTTTTTCATGAACACCACTGCAAAATCTCATGTAAAAAGGTTAAGTGATTCTAATTGTGCTAGATCACAAAAGTTTTGCATCGTTTATTTACAGTTGAAGGATCACCATCAAGATGAAACAAACAAAGACGACGCGAAAATCGAACAAGAAGTTCACAGCATTCAGAAAAGAATTTCTTTTTCTATTAAACCATTGCATTCCAACACCAACTGGTGGAAGTGGCTCTTAACTTTAAGCGTTGAGAGAGTAATAGAAACTCAAAACGTATGCAGGCACATGATGAAAGTAATGGGATACACGGAAATACAAACCATTAAAGATATAGAACCAGCTTCATTGATAAAAAGCTTTTGTCCAAATCAAAATATTACGTTCTGCTAGCTACTGTGATGTTGGTCTACTCAATTCACTGCAATATTCAAAAAACATTTAACTTAGCATTATTTTTTGTTTTCTTTAGAATAGTGCCGTATTGGATATCCTTGGTAATAACTTTTGTGCTGTTGTAGTACTATGTATTCTTAAGAGCCGAGCCAAAACGTTTTGTTTTGTTGCAAAATATTCAAAATTATGCCGATGTAATTTTTTTGAAGTTGTTAGTACATTAATTTAATTTTTGCTTAACTTTAGCGACTCGTTTGACTTCCATGATTTATAAACGATACGGTTTTCTTTTTGTGATCCTTTTTTCATTAGGCAAATTTATTTAATGCACAGTTCGAATTTAAAAACCATATAAAGTTTGTCATACTTATCATGTAGTGTTTGATCCCTGGTTTGACTTTACCCTCTAAATTTGCTGCATTTGTTATCTAGATCTTCTTTAGTTGTTTTTTTATATTTCCAACACAAATTTCAGGAGTTTTATCTTGACATATTTTTTTAATGTAATGAAAATAAATTTGGCCATGGTCACTAAGATCACAAACAGAGGCAGAATTGTAAGCCGGGCCGGGCTTTTTGGGTCGGGATCGGGTTCGGGCCAGGTTTGGGCCCAAAATTAAAAAAATTTCGGGCTTAATTCGGGCCTCAGACGTACTTTTTGTCTTATGTGCACAAAAATATAATCAGAATAACTTGGCAGCATTGCTAAATTTTTCAGACCTAACTTAACTTTCGGGTTTCTTTGGGCATGGTTTGGGCCTCAAATTAGTTTTCGGGTTCGGGCTTATATTTTCGGGTTCAGGCCTGAAGTAGTCGGCCCGTTTACAACTCTGAACAGAGGTGTAAAGTAACGAAAGTAACTCTACGTAAGTAGCCTACTAAAGTAGAATTTGTCGCCAGAGCAACACAGCTCCTTTCGAAGAAACACAGCTCCTTTCGCAGTGATGGCGAGCCGTTGGCAACATTGTGTCCGATTTTGCCGGTTCTAGATTTGAACCTTGGACCTCCCGCCGCTCGACCAATCGGTCGAATGATTATACTTATTCGATCACCAACCTCGCTTATTATCTGTTCCTCCATAACCGCACACACCCAGCAGCAAATTTATAGCTTTTGGTCGAAATGACTTAGCGCAGCTAGCAAGTTTATTCTTTCATAATTTCTCTTCAACTCCATTTTGCTTATTGCTGTGGCTGAAATGAATTTGATACGACCTATAGCAAAGCGTTTAAAATGTGTGTAGATAAAGAGAAAAAAGGATGCTTGCGTACATCACTGGCAGAGATCTTGGGCATAGGTCGCGGGTTGGAATGTTTTTCTGCCAGGTTTCTGCTGTGACTTTGGGAAAAAAGATGTTTTTTAGACGTAAAATTGCACTTGCTTGTCTAAATTTAATTTTTTTGCACTAAGATATTCGATTTGTGCACTTAAAAAAAAAACTTGAAAAATAAACCTGGCCCTAGGATGATCCGCGATAACGTTGATAACTTTGGCCTATGTTATAATTAGAGACCGCTAAAGTCAATACAGTCAAAGTTTTTTTAGGGCCTTCGTACATCATCAAAGATATTCAAACATTGCTTTTGTGTGCTCAGAAGTCTGTTTTGATACATTTTATGCGTCAAAATAAAGTCAAAATTTTGAATAAGGTCAAAATTTGTTAAATTGTCTTTCATTAAAAATGTCAGTACAAATTACTCTTTTTCTTTATTTTTCTAAATTTTTGAACAGCTATCAAAATTTTATGCACAGTTTTATAAGTGTTTCGACAAAGTCTTGCAATTCAAGCTGTGAAACTTCTACAAATTCTAACATTGTTGTCATAATAGCATACAAATGAGTACGTTGGTTGACGTGGATAAGTGTGATGCACTGTTCAGTTTCCAAAATTGTTGTCACGGTTCGCAAGGCTGTGTTAGCCACGAGACGGCTAATTGAGATTTCTGTCCAAATGAGGCCGACAAAAAGTGAAACTATACAATTCCAACTTATGTGAATTGCTATTGTAAAACACTACACGTTACAATTTAAAAACTAAAAATTAAAATAAAGTATAAAATTTGAAAGATCGTTTCGGTTCTGGGACCATGATCAAAACAAAGTGCACCCTTTGTGAGTCATTGCATCGTTTGCATCACTTCTGAGTGATCAAAACAAAACAAAGTGCATCAAAACGTTTGCATCAAAACAAAGTGCACCCACCCTTTGCATCATTTCTGAGTCGATCATGGTCTGTCTTTACGTTGGAACGATCTTAGTATTTCACAATTTATTTTAATTTTTAGCTTATGATTTTTAATATTGTTTTTTCTTTTGGCAGATGTCGCGGAAACCTATAGATCAGGGGTCAGCGACCGACGGCCCGCGGGCCGAATGCGGCCCGACTAGGCATTTTACCCTGCCTGCAACCTTTTTTCGTTTTTCAATGATAGATATACAGCAACAAACCGCCGAAATGATTCTCATCCCCAGGCGAAAACCTTTTTTGTGGTCTTTGCCACCGATTCGTGCGGAAAATGGTCTGAATTTCGAGCGAGGACCTTTTTTTTGGTCTTCGCCATCAATTCGTTCGAAAAAAGGCCTGAATTTCTGGCGAACACCTTTCTCTTTTGGTCCGCTGAAATGGTGGCGGCCCGGTAGAACCTTGTTAGGACTGATTGATTGATTGATTGATTGATTGGCGCATCTTTATCCTCCTATCACGAGAAAGCGACGGTGCGCAATGTTTTGGACGAATCCGCACCCGCTTAGGAGTTGACCATTTTCCAAGCTTTCCTGTTGACATTTTGATTTCTTCCCACGTAAATTTGCTGCTTGTTCGAAGCCACCAAGCAGCGATAATTATCGTAAAGCGTCTTATCCAAGGACGCAACAACGTGACCAGGGTGCGGGTTGAACTCATGATCCTGCGATCAGAGTCGTTGTAAAAACGACGCCTTTACCCATTCGGCCACGCTGCCGACTGAATGTGACCCACTACTTCAAAAGGTTGCCGACCCCTGCTGAGGGGTTTTGAATTATAAATAGTGACGTTAACTGTTTGATGATAGGATTGCACTAACTTCTGCTAAGGGGTGACCGTTTTAAATCTGTTGAATTTGAATTAAACTTTGTAAATTGCGAGATTACGAATCATGTTTAATCAAAATTTGTACAACAAAACGGCCATAACAGTTTAAGTCAAAATAAAGTCAAAATTTAACTAAAATACAGTCAAAAATAAACTTTTTTAGGTCAAAATAGAAATGGTTCTAGTCATATTGTAGGCTTTTCCAAAACGTTCTTTGAAATTAGAGTTAGGGGTGTGGAAGCGCCAGTTTTTGAATCGCTTTCACTTCCGCTTCCACATTCATCACTTCCACTATCACTTCCAGCTTCCACTTCTAGATCCCTTATTAGAGTAAAGCCTGGAATACAAGCACAGTGGGCTAAATTAGACTTCACAGATTTTTGAAATCTACAGGTAGACTTGTAGGCAAGGATGGCAGTACGATACGTAGGTACGGTACGTCCCATTTTTTGCTAAGAAGTACGGTACGCCTTTTTTGTAATGGTACGAGTGCGGTACGTTGGTACGCTGTTTGAATTAAAAATTCCACACCTTTCGCACATTGCGCCGGCTTTTTGTATGCAGAGGCCAAAGACAGTTGAAGCCGACGCTAAATGTGTGAATTGAGATCGCTAATTTATAGGCTAGTGATTCTAAAGTCAGTTAAAGTTGCGAGTAGTTTAAAGCAAGAATGGCAGTACGGTACGTAGGTACGGTACGCCTCAATTTTTGCTAAGAAGTACGATACGCTGGTACGGTACGCCTTTTTTGTAATGGTACGGGTTAGGCGCGTAGCCAGAAATTCGCAATGAGGGAATCTGTTTTGGGGGTCTGGGGGCGGAGCCCCCAGCGCTCGAAAATTTTGCATTTTTTTGCAAAAATACCTTAATTTTAGAGCTATTTTTAGTAAAAAATAATGCTTTTAAAACGTTACATAGAAATTGGCAGCGCAACATGATTCAACTGGTTGCAATAATGGGCTATATGGGAAGTGTCTGAAGATAACATTGCAGTTATCTTGTTTACTTGCTGGTAGATCATAAAATCCTATTGTTCAATAAAACTCACACGAAGTAATCTATTTCGTCGATATTTTATAAAGAAAAATAACTGGGTGTGGGGGTAGGGGGCTAATGGAAAGATATTTGAGAGAAGTGATAGGTAATAACTCACACAGAATAGCCCCCCTCCCCTTATTCCTGTATTTGTAGATCAAACCTATGTTTGGCGTTTTTACACTAGCGATCAAATTTGATTGTGTATTTTCGGGCATTTTTTACAGTTTTCATTGATTTGTGACTCTAATCTTTGACAATTAGCTCCCCCCTCCTGAATATATGTTTCAAAAGATGCTTTAAATCACTTTTTAGACAATTCCAGCGCAAAAAACAGTCTCAAAAGAGCTAAAAGTGTGGTATTTTTCTTATTCTGCATTTCGGTTGACAGGCCAATGGGGGGGGCTATAGCCCCCCCCGCCCCCCCTGGCTACGCTACTGGTACGGGTGCGATACGTTGGTACGGTACGCTTCAAAAATTGAACTGAAGTACGGTACATTACGGTTCAAGGTGCGAGGTGCGAACAGGGGTGCCGATCTGTGTTATACATTGGGGGGATAATTTGCAATTTTACCCCAGTTTTCAACATTGGGGGGATGAACCTCGACCACGATGTTTTTCAGATAAGCAAATTAAGTGAAGACCAAAAAAAAGGTCTTCACCAAAATTGGAAGACTTTTTTCCCCAAATGCAAATGAAGAGAAGCGCTCAGATGCAGACCAGATTCAAATTATTGGAAGGGGGGTTGCAGATGTAGACCATACTCAAATTGTTGGGGGGGGGATACAGTCAAATTATTGGGGAGGATATATTCCCCCAATCCCCCCGGGTTTCGGCACCTCTGGGTACGAAGTACGCAAATTCTGATCGTACTGTATCGTACTGCCATCCTTGCTTGTAGGTAGAGCTAGACCTGCTGCAGATTGGTAGTGACTAGTCTATTTTACCACAAATTTTTAAGTTAAGGAGAATAAAACAAAAAAAAATATTCATCAGCGCATTTTTCATGTACGTTTTTAAGGGTTTGATTAGGGTTAGGTTTGAGGATAATTTGTTGCGTTTTTGCTAAGTCCAAACGAGCAACATTTTTGTTGCGTCCACACGAGCGACATCAAATTAATGGTTGATTCAAAAATTGTTTAAAAAAATGGCAGGATTGCTGCAAACGGTGGAAAAAAGAAACGTAAATATTTTTTGACATAGAAGTCCAAGAATTCTGAAATTATCCTAAAAAATAAAAAACAAAAAGAAAAAGAAATACAAATTTGGTTTGGCACATCTTTTGTGTGGCAATAAATGAGTTAAAATTAGTCTTCAATGACCCTTCAAGTCTCGTAAATTTCTCAATTCTGATGTTACTCTGTTAACATCTTTTGGAATGTTTTAAGGTCTGATTCATCCTAATAAGTCAGATATGGACTTGGAGTAACGCCAGACGCGTATTTAGGGGGGGCATTGTGCCACGGCCATAATTGTATAGAATAGTATGCAAAATTGCGGCATGGCCCCCCCTTTGCAAGATGGGCATAAGGTTTGATCACACAAAGGGCAATGTTTTGTGCGTTTCGTTTGGGCTTGCATCCACGTTTGGGTGAAAAATCGGACCAAATTTGAGTGAGGATCTTTTTTTTGCTCTTCACTTAATTTTGGGCGTAAAATCGGACCAATTTTTTTTTAAATTTTTTTGCTCTTCACCTAATTTTGGGCGTAAAATCGGACCTAATTTGAGTGAAGACCTTGACTGATTTTGGGCGGAACAATTTCTGATTCAGATCTTTGCTCTTCTCAAATTTTCTGAAGTTTCTGCCCCCCCCCTCCCTTTTCAAAATCCTGCCTACGCTACTGAGCAACGCTGACACAGAAAGCATCAACAAAAAAAAAAGCTGAAGCATTCAAAAATTTGGTTCACTCAGGTAAATCATCGGTTGTCGAGGCTGCAGCATTGCCATCGCAGCTGCAGCGATCATAATCAACTTGTTCCGGCACGACACAACATACTTCTTTATTAATGTGTAATGCGTTGAACATTTTCTACAAGTGATCAAATTTAATTGTTGTTTTTGACCAATTTTTTTCAAAGTTTCTGGGCTACTTCCAACTGGTTTAGTGGTTTGAAAGTAACTTTTGGTCCCAAATGTTTCAAAAATGGTTTGTGCGGGAGTGACGGACTACCTCTCACTGAAAAAGCCAGGTGCATTTTTCTTATTGGGCATTTATTCATATAAGCTCGCACTTTTTTTAGTGCGCACTCGTATATTACATTTTTATTGGTATCGCCTCCCTACCCTCCAGCTACGCTCGTTCGTGCGTAAGAACCAGGCACTCTGCGTCATAGGCGTAGCCAGAGGGGATCCCCATTCAAAATACTAATTAACAACATAGCCTAGCGATGTTTAGTTGCAGTTTTTTTTTCAGTAATTACGCACATAACAATAATCAACAATAATATTAGTGACAACGACGGAGCCCCAAGGCCCCTAAATAACAACCAGGGGGCCCCTAACCGACAATCAGGGGGCCTCAGGACCCTTACCTGATGACCAGGGGCCCTTAGGGTCCCTTACAACAATCAGGGGGCTCCAGGGCTCTTAACTAACAACCAGAGGGCCTCGAGGCCCCTAACCGACAACCAGGGAGCCCCGGGGTCCCTAACAACCAGGGGGCCCTGGGGCCCCTAAATAACAACCAGGAGGCCCGGGGCTCCTAACTAATAACATAGGATCCCGGGGCTCCTAACTGACGAACAGGGGGCTCCAGAGCCCCTAACTAAAAGCCAGGGGGCCACTGAAACCCAAACTGACAAGTAAGGGGCCCCAGGGCACCTAATTAAAACCAGGGGGCCCCTTAATTCAAATTTTTAACAATTTATATGCAAAACCTGTGAGAAATCTAAGAGTTTTATTCTTAAAGTTGCAACCCAGGTCCTCGTTTAACATTATTATGAACTTAATGCTATAATACAGGCGGTAATGCAAACCCCCCAATTGGAATACTACCAATGATAAATATAATGAGAGCATAGCCAGTAGGCCTATGTTGTCCTTGTCCGGAATTGCAGTTTTTTTTAGCTTAGAATTTACGCGTACAAAAGTAAGTAATAATTATGACGACCACGTGTCCCCGTCATAATAATGACATACAATTCTTGGAGGTTTCAAAATACTGTCAAGTGACTTGACTCGAGTCCTCCACGTTTTGGAAAAGAAGTTACTTTAATTTTGCTTGAATGTTTTTTTTTTTATTAAAGAACTTGAGGACGCGATCTTATCTCAAAATCATTGCCGTAGGCAGGAGGGTGGCCCAGGGGCCCCGGGCCCCCTCAATCGAAATGCCACCAATGACATAAATTTGACGAAAAAACCTTGTTTCTTCATTTCCAGTTTCTTTTAGCATTTTTGCGTACAACAGTACACGCGTACTACAGTAATTAACAATAAATTATAGTGACGACCAGGGGGGTTGGTGCACCCCCTTAATTCAATTTTTTTCCAACCAATTTAAACGTATAACCAAGGTGAAATCAAGGGTTTTTGTCCTAAAAGTTGCTATCTTAGGCCCCAATCTAAACTTTTTACGAACGTAATACAACAACTAGCGCCGCATTTGCCATATGGCGCAGTGCCAGGGCGGCGCGCTCAGATAGTAGGATTTTTATTAGTTTTCACTTATATTTGACAGGAAGATGTTGCAAAAATCCCCAAAGTGCCTGGGGCCCCGTAGCGAAACCATCCATTGTACCATTTTTCAATAACGATTCATCTCCACCTCGCCAGTTTTTACGCACAAAATACTATAAAAAAAGCTTGGGAAAATGCTTATTGAACAAATTATTGAATTTCAATTGAGGGTCCTAGGCCCTATGGACGTACATGTACTTCTATAACTGGTTAACTTCACGACAAAACAAAAATCTCTAAGGAAAATCTTCGAGTGGCTTATTTTTTACCGCTAAAATATTGCAGGATACAATGTGTCGTACTCCCCCTACATGGATCAAATTACTTACAATTAAAATTTTACACTATAATGCAAGATTTTAAACGTGTTTTGGACTTTAATTGCAAGTAAAAATAAGATCGAAAAACTAAATTTTTCGATTGGCTGGCTTTCAAATGTTAAAAATCTAGTTCTTTCAAACGGCTGTGAACACGTGCAAAATGTGATCCAACGGGATTAAAATAGCTTTTTTTTTCCAAAACCATACAAAAATCGAACAGCGGCTGGGGGCTTAGCCGCCAGACCCCCAGAGCCACTGGCGGCTGGGGGCTCCGCCCCCAGACCTCGTCTATGATACGTTCGATAACACTAGCTCACTCAACACTTCTCCTAAGTTAGACATTTGCACTTTCTAACAATCAGTTTCCCCCGCTCTCCCTTTACCAAAATCCTGTTTAAGTGCCAATTGGCTGCGGCTTCAGATCTTCATTTCTACGATATCTTAGCCCTACAAAAAGTTCCTTTTTTGAAAATTTCTGATGACGTCAGTGCATTTGATTTGTGGTTTGGCCACCTCCCCCCAATCAAAAATCCTGGCTACTCCAATGCTCTGCGTCTATCTAACCACATCACCAACGCAGAACATTGTTTTTAGGTTCTGTTTGCAAGTTTTTTGTCAAGCTGGTCCACCATTATGGATAGACTGCGTGGTCATAATGGGAATAAAGCGTAAAAAGTCTTTTCCAAGGACACTACGATGTATTGCCAGCTACGCTATTGCTGTATAAAAGTATTTACAAGGTATTGACCGATCATTCGATCGCTGGTCAAGTCGATAGAACGTCTACTACTGAAACAGTAGATTCGGGTAAACGGGTTTGATAGCCTCGGGTCAAGCCAAAACTAAAAAAAATTGGTATCACAGTAATCCTGCTACTGACGTTCAGTAATAAAAGGGACAATATTAAGCCTCTACCTGTGTGGAAGACAGATGGGCAGGTGGTACAATGGCGTACGCAGGATTTTTCAATGGGGGGTTTTTCAAAAGAGACATCAAAAATTTGTTTGCGATCTATCCTTGGGCGAATAAATAACTTAGTGCAAAGTCACAACTCACAAGATGGAATCAAAGTCACACAGAGCGTAATGCAAATAAAACTTTTCTAGCAAAAAACAATTAAGCATTAAGCATACATCTGTAGTTAACATCATCAGGTTTGCAACTGAATGATCAAGAAAAAATTGTTCAAAACCAAAGCTACAAACCCCCATATAATAATGAACAGTGCGAAGTGGTCAGGCGCGTAGGCAGAAATTGGCAATTAGGGGCTGTATTCGGGGTCTGGAGGCTATTGGGCGTCTGGGGGCAAAGCCCCCAGCCGCCGGAGGCACGGGGGTCTGGGGGCTTTGCCCCCAGCACTTGAAAATTTTGCATTTTATTTCAAAAATATTTTCATTTTAGGGCTATTTTGATAAAAAATAATGCTTTTAAAACGTGTCATAGAAATTGGTAGTGCAAATCTGCTTAAACTGTTTGCATAAATGGGCTATGAGGGAGGTGGCTAATGGTAAAATTTTAGCCCTCTTGTTTACATGCTGGTAAATTATAAAATCGTATAGTTCAAGAAAACTCTCTCAGAATAATGTATTTCGTCTATATTTTATGGAAAAAAATAAATGGGGTGAGAGGGGGCTATTAGAAAAAATTTTAAGACAAGTGATTGGTAATTAACTAATACTAAGTAGCCCCCACCAGTGGTGGATTTAGGGGGGAATGCGGGATGCATACCTCCATGGCCGTAGGAGCTCAAAATGATTTGGGGGGGCAACAAACTTTTGCCCGAAAAATGACTTGATGCATTGCGTTTCTATGTCAAAATTGAGAGGGTTTTTTCTGCCCAAATTAAGTTGTTCTCCAAAAAAAAAAAAAAAAGGTCTTCCCTGAAATTTGAACGGTTTTTCTGTCCAAATGAAGGTGTTCTCCAAAAAAAAAAAGGTCTTTACGCAAAAATATCGCAAATTTTTCACGAAATTCAGACGTTCTTCAAAAACAAAAAAAAGTTCTTCATGAATTGTCTACGAGGTCTCAGGCCTACTTCAAGACGAAGAAAAAAATGGTCATGACCATGGCCCATTTTCAACAAATCAAAAAATACTGCTGTCCTCGGCCGAGGACAACGCATTTTCGAGGACTTCTAAGTTTCGAAGCCAAGGTCGTGGTCAAGGACTTGACCTTCGAGGCCAAGGACTTCAAAATGTGTCCTCGAGGCCAAGGACGTCCTAAAGGACGCCACCTCTAGTATCTCTTAATACTCGTTGCATTATTACGGTGTGTCGAAGCATAGACTGTTTATTTGATAGCCTAGAAACAAACACGCGGAGAAAATGAAAAGAGCATTGAAAAAAGCTTGCTAGCATATAGCAAAGTTTTTTGCAGTCACACGTACTCGACCGATTTGATTGGACATATTCGTAGAACGAGCAAAGCGTAAACAAAAAGTCATGCTGATTGGACGAATCGGCATATTAACAGTGCTACTACCATGAACAGTGCAATTATACTTTTTCTCGTGTATTTCATAGGAACGACCGACGCTCGCATTGCGTGTTCCTCTGTTTTTACTCGGCCATTTTCCAACTAACGAGTGCGAAATTTCAGACTTTTGCTTATAACTCAAGAACGGTTGGGTCTAGCTACATGAAATTTTGACAGCAGTTTGAGATTAAAGAGTTATATGTTTCTACCAAATTTCGAGGCAATAGGTCACGTGACTTTGGTTTGAGGACCCAAAACCGCCCCGCAAGTTTGGCGTAAAAAGCGGTCTCAGTCAAAAACGGCTTAAGTACGGCAAAAAATATTTCATATGGTTATATGTCTCAAGATACCCTTTCATCCCAACCTACCCACTTTTGGCCGCGATGAGATTTATTTCTTTTTTTTCCTTTTTTTTCTTCCTAATTTTTGTACGCTCTTCTTCTCTAAACCACAACACATCAAAATCTAATTTTTGGGTAAAGTTGTTGAGCTGCAAATGCAATTTTTTCTCCCAAAATTTTTTGGGGCAACTCCACCGGGAACCCCACCAAAATGGGGCCCAAAAAATCAATATTTTGAACGGCTCAAGCTAGGGTGCCAGTGTTTTATGATATCAGGAGATATTTAACTGACAAATATTTTGACTCCATTTTTCTGGAGGTTCCATATTCAGATATTTTTGAATAATTGCTGATTTTACAGTAGACGAAAAGTACTTTTGAGCGTCACAGCATTAGCTTTGCGTCGGTCATTCACTGAGTTTGTTGGCAAACTCCCATATAGTTATGGAATGAATTCTACTTCTTCTACTTCTAGAACAGTGCTCCGCAACCTTTTTTCACTCACGGCACACTTCACAACATTCATAAACTCGGCGGCACACCGGGGGCAAAAATATTAACTAGAAAGAGAAAAATTAAATGCAAAGGAACAGCATCAATAAATTTAATGCGATATTTGCGCCTGCTTTGATGAACACAATCGTTGAATATTAGGTTCAAATTTCGAAAGAGCAACTCGAAGTTCTCTATCAATATCACTCAAGCAGGAACGTTTGTCGTTTTTGATCAATACGAGAGAAGAAAAGCTTTGTTCGCACAAATAGGTTGTGGAAAATTGGAGCAGAATTTCGATGGCTGCCTTTGAAATTAGTTTGTATTCTTCTCTGATAGAAACCCAAAATTCTCCAAGTGACATCTCGCTGAATTTCAATCGGAGAGTTCTGTCATTTTGTAACTCAAGAAATGACTCCCTGATCGGCAAAGAAAGCTCTTCTGTGGAAATTTCAGCGTTGGATGAAAAAGGATTTCGGATCCAATCATATTGTTGTGTGTTGATTGTAAAAAAGTAACAGTCATATTTCTGCTGCAACAAAGACAAGTGTTCTTGAGCCAAATCCACTACAAATTGTCTGTCAACATCGCTCAAATCATTATTGCTTCTTGGAAACATTTCCAGTGATCCTCGCCCCAACTCGGTTTTCCATAGTGCTAATTTCTGTTTAAATCCAGTCAACTTGTCAGAACACGATAGTATATTTTCTTCCCTGCCTTGCATTTTGATATTGAGTTCATTTAAGTGTTCACATATGTCCGCCATGTACGCAAGTTTTGCAACCCAATAATCGTCTTCAAGGTGCTTACGCAAATCGTGGTTGTTCTGACTTAATATAAACTGACTCACTTCATGCCGAAGTTCAAAGAGTCTTGCGAGAACTTTTTTCCGAGAAAGCCAACGTACATGCGTATAGTACAATAATGACTGATGCTCTGAACCCATTTCTTTGCATAATCACGAAAAAATACGTGAATTCAAAGCTCTCCCTTTAATGAAGTTCACAATGTCAATGCAGTGTTTCATCGTTTCGGACAGTTCCTCTGGCAGCACTTTGGTCATCAAGGCTTTTCTATGTATGCAGCAATGCGTAACTTGAATGGCAGGATTTTGCTGTTTCACCAACGTAGCAAAACCTTTACCTTTGCCCAACATTGCTGAAGCACCATCTGTGCAAAGGTTGACGCAATCATTCCAGTGGATACCGTGGGCGGTAAAAAACTCGTTTGTCACGCGAAAAATGTCCTGCCCAGTTGTTCGCTCTGGAAGTTTTTTGCAAAACAAATACTCTTCTGCAATAGCATTGCCGTCGACAAATCGTACAACAGCCAATAGCTGTGCTTGCTTTTTGATGTCCGTTGTTTCGTCGATTTGAAGGGAAAATTTTCCAGATGTTTTTAGTTTATTAAGTAGCGTTTCAAGTAGATCTTCAGACATATCGCCAATGCGCCTTTTAATAGTCTCGGCGGACAACGACACTTTCCTGACTTCTTCAGCTTCCTTCTGTTCAAGCATTAATCCGACAATTTCTAGGCAGGCTGGTTTTATGAGTTCTTCTCCGATAGTATGCGGCTTTTTCTGTCGAGCAATTAATTTGGCAACTTGATAGCTAGCTTCTACTACCTTTTCCGTGACTATGAAAGTTGACTTCATGAATTGCTTTTGCTTTTTCTTTTCACTCCATATTCGTTGAAAGAAATCCTTATCCTTGCCAGAATAAGTAGAATGTTTTGTTTTTAAATGCCTAATAAGTTTGCTTGGAACCATTGCTTGATTACCAAGTTGTTCTTCACAAACTACGCAATGTGGATTTGGAGCCTCTTCACTACCGCACCAAGTAAATCCATATTGCATGTAGTCTTCACTGTATTTTCTCTTCTTTTGTGCTTTTGCAGTACCACTTGCTGAAGTAGGTAAACTATCTGGTGGTTGAACTGCTCTCTTTAAAAATTTATCCATTGTGTCTAACAGTTCTAAATTTCAGTTTTGCTGAACGCAGAAGATTAAGCTCACAAACAACTTAGAAAACCTAAACAAACACACAAACAACTTAGAAAAGTTTCTAAAAATACCGCGGCACCCCTAGCACAGCTTCGGGGCACACCGGGGTGCCGCGGCACCCCGGTTGCGGAGCACTGTTCTAGAAAAACAAACCGTGAAGAAAAATGACAAAACTGTCAGTTTCTAGTATTCTAATAAGGTCGAAGCGTGTAACGAATGTGCTAAAGTGCGGAATCCATCTCTGCATCATTGCAACTGCAGGCAACAACATGTCGCAAGGTGGCGATGAGCCGTGTGCAACGCTATGTCCAGTATGTCCAGTAGACTTTTGGCATGCGAAAATACTTTAGTAGAAATTGTGTAATTCTGTCCCAAAATTGAATGCAGACCGAAAAAAAAGGTCTTCACCAAAAACTGTAGTGTTTTTTCCCCGAAATTAGGTGAAGACCCAACAAAAACAAAAAAAAAGGTCTTCACCGCAATTTGAGACTAAATTCGGCCGCAATTTGTCGGATTTATTCGTGCAGGCTTGCTCTTTTTCGTCTGATCATGCAGCGCTCAAATCTCGATAGGAGGATGCTTAAATCTCGATGGGGGGATGCTAAATCTCGATGGAGGGATGCTAACCCTCGATGGAGACCTGTCCTCCCGCGTCCCCCCTACAGTTTAAGTACTGACTATGTCCAATTTGCCCGGTCCAAGGTTTTAACCTCAAATTTATCGCTTTAGGGACAAACACGTCACCATTTGACCAACTGGCCGGTTTGAAATGAAATTGAAAAATCAACAATGTTTTTTATTGCCAAAGGAAGGCAAAAGGACTCTAAGCAAATAGGAAAATTTAGTTAGTTTAGTTTGAGGCCATCAAAATCATTAGGCCTTTAAGCTGACATCTCAATACTACGAAAATTTAGTTATTTTTACCAGAGGTGGAGTCCTCGAGGACGTCCTTGGCCTCCAGGACGTCGTTGAGGATACATTTTTAAAGTCCTTGGCCTTGGCCTCGAAGCCTTAGGTCCTCGAAAATTGCCCTGTCCTCGGCTCGAGGACAGCACTATTTTTTGAACCGTTGAAATTTCGTTGAAAAACGCCAGAAACCTCGCGAAAAATTTGCGAATACCTTTTCTGTTTTCCGCAATGGGAGCATAGGCTTAGCCAAGCGGGCCTAACCCCCAATTGAAATTTCACTAATGACAAAAATGTGACAAAAAAGCCTATTGTTTCTTCAGTTTCAGTTTCTTTTTAGCACTTTTTGCTTACACCAGTAGCGAACAACAATATTGAAAACCAAGAGCCCCGGGACCCCCTCAAATCAATTTTTGCCAGCCAATTTAAACGTAAACCTGGAAGAAATGGATAGTTTTCGTCCTAAAAGTTGCTATCTCAGGATCACATCTAGTCTTTTTATGAACGTAATGCAGCCAGTAACCAAGGCCGGATTTACCACAATATGGCGCAGTACTAGCTAAAGGTCCTGCTCTCAGATCTTAAGACTTTTTATGGTCTTCACCTACATTTGGCAGAAAGATGTTGCAAAAATCTCCAAAGTGCCAGGGGCCCAGCGCAATGTAAATCCGGCCCGGCAATAACATGGTTAGTAAGCGAAACTACCCATCTCTTGTACTATTTTTCAATAACAATTTATTAATTCACTTCCACCTCGCCAGTTTTTACGCACAAAATACTTAAAAAAAAAAAAAATTAACCATGGAAAATGCTGATTGAACAAATCGTTGGACTTCGATTGAGGGGGCCTGGGCCCGCTGGCCTAACATGCATTTTTATAACTGGTTATTTTCATAACAAAACAAAAATCTCTAAGGAAAATCTTCGAGTGAGTTTTCGTTTACTGCTAGAATGTTGTACGAGACAATGCACCTTACTTCCCCCTACCTGGACCAAATCACGTCATGTTGGTGCGTCCTTGGATAAGACGCTTTACGATAATTATCTCTGCTTGGTGGCTTCGAACAAGCAGCAAATTTACGTGGGAAGAAGTCAAAATGTCAACAGGAAAGCTTGGAAAATGGTCAACTCCTAAGCGGGTGCGGATTCGTCCAAAATATAGCGCACCGTCGCTTTCTCGTGATAGGAGGATAAAGATGCACCAATCAATCAATCAATCATCAATCAATCACAATTAAACTTTAATACCAAAATGCAAGATGTTTAACGTGTTTTGGACTTAAATTGCTTCTAGAAGGGGGATTAAACAATTTAATTTTTTTAATTGGATTTTAAATGTCAAAAATCTAGTGCTTTCAAATGGCTCTAAACATGTGCGAAATGTGATTCAGTGGCATTAAACTAGCTTTTTTTTCAAAAAATTACAAAATATCGCCCAAAGCCTCCGGCCGCTGGGGGGCCCGCCCCCAGACCCCCCGTCTGTGAGATGTTTGAGTTACACTGGTTTTCTAAAAACGTCTCCAAGGTTACATATTTGTACTTTTCAACTATATTAGTTGAGGCTCTTTCCATTTGCAAAATCCTAGTTAAGAGCCAACAGGCAAGTTTTTGATGACGTCATTGCATGTGATTTGTGGTTTAGGCCTCCCCAATCAAAAATTCTGGCTACGCCTATAAATTGGAGACTGCCGGAAAAACTTTTTTGAAGACCTTTTTTTTCGGAGAACACTTGCAGCTGTGTCCTTGGTTCTTGGCCTCGAGCATTCCTGTACTTGGCCTCGAGAGGGTCTGTCCTCGGAAAGGCTGTCCTTGGCCTTGGCCTCGGATTTTTTTTGTGTCCTTGGCCTCGAGCCTTGTGTCCTCGACTTCACCTCTGATTTTTACTATTATTATTATGACGTAATCAAAAATGTGTCGTATTAACATCCTGCAAGGCTGCAATGCTAAAAAAGCTTCTTGCAGGATACAGCCGGCGTTTGCAAATTAGGCTACGAAAGCGTTGTATTCTGAGCGTCAAGATATTAAGCACTTTGATTAACCGGGTGCAAGTAGTTCAGATTTGACACAGCGCAGGTACCAGGTAGGGTTACCATTACACTAATAGAGGTAGCCTAAGCATTAAGCTGGTGCGGTACCGGTACAGTAGTCGGTAGGCTACTGCAACATTGCAGTAGGCCTGTTCGTATTCCTTCTCAGATCTAAGGTATCCTTTTTCTTTCTTTCTTTCTTTCTTTCTTTCTATCTTAGTCTTATTTTAAATGTAAGTGTAACCAAGGTGAGTCTACGTGTGTTTTTAATTAAACCAGTGATTGTGCATAAAAAAACAATAAAAATCAAAAAAAAGTGATATTCCAGTTGCAGCTAGTACTGTTACTTAAACCGTTGGGAGAATGCAGCGATGCATCCCCCCATCGACAATTTGCATCCCCCCATAGAAAAAAAGAAGGCAGTGGCTTTTTTGCCTCCAGAGGCAAAATGACCCCATGTTATTTTGCCATTTGGTGGCAAAAAATGGGCTAGGCTAGTCCTAAATACTACTGGTATTTTGCCTCCAGTGCTGGAATAGCTCTTACCCAAACCCTAATCCTAACCCTTACCCTAACCCCAACACAAACCCAAACAGAGAAAAAATAGCCAGTTCCCAAAAAGAATATTAGCTGATTCACACGTGAAGATATATTTTTTGGTTATTGCCAAAAGTTATGCTATGACTAATAATTCAGAATTCTAAAGTGGGGACCTTTTTTACCTTTTGTGAATGTTAGTATAACTATCTGTATTATATTGTAAATACAGATCTACATCTTACCTGGTGACAAAGAATATGTAAGCATAGCTATTTTTGTTTTTGCCCTGAAACCTTTTCATTTCAAAATGCATCAGGTTATAAGCAGGCTACAGCTGTGGAGGCACCCTCCTCCCATTCAGTATTTTACAGTTTAAAAATACAGCTGGTTGCAACCACTTAAAAGCTTAGTCTGGAAGTGATAATAGTACCAGTAGGCCTAGGCTATCACTAAGTGGACTACCTTAGAATAGAAAAGTTTTGCTAATTTTCCACATTCAGATGTTACGGATTTTGTGCAAGCATTGATAACAGAAACAGGAAAACTAAAGAGTTACATCTGACATAACTGATGAGGGACAACAAGTGGAACTGATCAAGGAGTAAGCCTAGTCTATTATATTTTTGAACAATGTTAAGATTAGGATATTAAATGCTGGATGTAGGCTGAATCATAGAACCTAAAAACATAAGCTACCATAGACTTCTCAGTACTGAGTCGGGACTCAGAAATACCATATCAGATATGGATAGACCCAAGCTTAGAGCTAAGCCAAGTGCAGAGTTTGAAAATGAATTAACTAAAAAATACAGTAGGCCATCTGCCTTTTAAAAATTTTCTGCTTTCCAAAAATAGCCTAGTCTTGGCTCTGGGCTAGAGCAGTGCTTCCTATTAGGTTTTAGTGAGTTGATGTGCGTCCAAAACATCAGCTTTTTGCAATACTAAATAGCAAACAATGGGAAATTCAAACATGAATCTGTGTGTGCCCAATAAAAATGCTGATTCGCTGACAAAAATCGGCTTAATCGTTAATGGTTAGGTAGGGGTAGACTCTTGCAATTACTGTAGCAAAAAGGTCAGGTGGTTGGTAACTTTATCAGGTCTGAGGTATAGCCTAGTCCTAAACCATACCAGTAACAGATATAATCAGCTTGGAGTTGATAACATCAGAACAAAAAATTAACTTTGCAGCACAAAGTTCATACTGTACTTCCATAACATAGGAACTGATGAAGCTTTGCTGAGGCAGTCTCAATTGCTCAGGCATGAAAGAAAAACTAAAGTCCACATCAGACAAAGCATGGTAGCTCCACAATCAAAGTTATAATTTCAAACTTGTAATACTGTATAATTCACAGTGTTCAGGTTACTAATTTAATTTAACAGCATAAGACTTCAGATATGTTCACTTGCAGTGTTCCCTATAAGCGCAAAAAAGTGCGAAAAGTGCGAAATTTTTTCCGGCATTTTCGCACTGAAATTTTGCGAATTCTGGCGTTTTTTCTCCCGCCAAAAACCGGCGTTTTTGTTTCCCGCCAAAAATCGTAGACAGCTGCGGGTTACGGCGCTTTGCTCTGGTATGTCGCACAAATTGTGGAGAAAACTTGCAGAACTCAGACGAAGGCCCTTTTTTTTTCTTTGAGATCACATTGAAACCGGACAAAAAAGATGAGAAAATTTTCGGCATTTTCACATTGAGTTTAGGACGTTCGCACTATTTCCGGCATTTTCGCATCAGGTGAAAACTTAGAGGGAACACTGATCATGTTTAAAATTAAACTGTTGTTTCTGAAGCTTGAATTAGTGGCCTCTAGTTTAATAAGCAGATACATGATAAGAGATAAGTTTTGCAAAATCAACAGCACATAGCCCTTTAACAATTTTATAAACTTTAACTAGGTCGTATATCAACCTTCTTTTTTCCAATGAGTAGGGTTGGATTGAATTTGAATCCGCTCACGAGTTATTGGTGATCTTGAATTTGAATTCGGCTTTTGCAAAATCAGTGAATTTGAATTTAGTTTTTTCAAATTTGAATTTGAATTTAATAATAACAAAAAAATGAATAGATCCAACCATTGTCGCTGCTAAGGGAGGGGGCAGGGGGGGCATACGCCCAAATGACTGCTTGTGCCCCCATTTTGGTTTATTAAAAATACTGCTTTTGTAACATCACACAACAAGACAACAGACAATGATGGAAAAAGAAATAATTACATTTCAACATAATTCTTCTTTGATGTTTTTTCGATTCTTTGTGAAATTGCTGGCAACCAACTGCTGTACATTAATCTGACGCAATATTCTGTCTTATTGACATGCCCTTACGGATGTGTCGCGGAAGAGACATGTAACCTTGCAGAATCGTTACCGGTACTTTGTTAGTGATTATGAAATGAAACAATGCGTGAAAATTTTTTTTCAAAGACCAGCTGTTTTGATTTTAAAGCACACTCAAGATTTTGAGGTCAGAGTCAGTGGCGCAACTAGGGCGAAGGGGCTTAAGCCTCATTTGCAAAGTTGTTTCTAAAGTTTCATCTCAAAATACAAGCGTTTAAACATAATTTAAACATGACCAAAAGTAAGGTGGGGCCGAAGGTGAAAAGCAATTCAATTCTTTGAAATGACTTTTGAAGTTTAGTAATTTAGTTTTTCATATGGCTTCCTAAAAGTGCAAAGTACGGTATGATTTAAATGGAGTTAAAATTGCTATTTTTTTGCTTCAAAATCGCCCAGTGGCTGGAGGATTCGCCCTCAGCCCCTGTCCACATTCACTTAATTTAGTATCTATGTCCATCTGTGACATGCTGGAGTTGCATCAGCTTGTTCAGCACGGCAGCTAAATCAGGCAGTTTCTGAGTGAAAACAACTTACTTTTGGTTCGCCTCTCTTACCAAAATCCTGGTTGAACGTCTGGTAGCATTCAGTGATTCACTGCTGTAGATAGATTTTTCAATGATTATTGGCCATGGAAGAAATGGGCTAAGAAACACTGCTGACCTTATTTTAAAATTGCACATAATTGTACTAGTAGCCTAGCCGTACAAGATCCGAAGATCAGTTTCTATAAGCAAATTTTAGTGCCCCCCCACCCACTTTTGGCTGGTGCCCCTCACTTCGTTTGCTCTGGCAAGGGCACTGTATCTAATTCTGGATTCAAGCGACTTGAGTTGTTGGTTTATTACGCACCTGTGATGCGCTAATACTATAGGTGGACTTGTACTGTTTACTGGGAAGACTGAGAATGTGTTTTATATCACGAAATTAATTTCTGTCTGTAGTGTGTTTTAATCTTTGATTTAGCCCATCCTAGGCAGGTGTTTTAACAACTTGTACTGTTCAAGGGTTCAGGTTACATTGTTAGCTGGTAGTGTTCAAGGTATGACTTCGATAGTTATCATCTGTGATTAGATAAATTGAGTGTTTAAAAACCTTGTCCTTGGAATTGAAGTAAGCTTTTGCCTAATTAAATAAAATTTTACTTAAAATAGAAATGTTTGCAAGTGGGCTTTGCCTACACTTGATCAAAAAATTCAAATCTTTTCAATTTTCAACCTCAAATTGATTTAAAATTCTTAACATTACCCCCAGCTTAATTTTTATCTCTAACCTTTTCCATAATCTTAACCATTAACAATGCAATTGAAAGATGTGTGGATAAATAGTTTTATTTTTTCTTTTTTATCGGTTTTGGAACACAAGATGAGTATATACTAAATTTTGGGGTGAAAATAATCATTTTGTTTTTTGTATGATGTGCTTGTTAAGGTTGTTCATTTAATAGAATAGCTCTACAGTACAATATTTCAGATTAATAACAATTTTTTTATTGTTTGAATTAAAATATGCTGCTTGAATATAATACGTAGAAATTTTAAGAAAACAGTTTTGTACCAATTATCTGAATCATTAATTCTTTCTATTTCACAATATTGATACAGCCTTTATGCAGCTGTGGCCATTTATATCTTGCAACAAAGTAATGAGCATCATTGTTGTTTTTGCCTTAATATTTAATGTAGTGGCAAGTGATCGTCTGACTTCAAAAGTCAAAATCAGTTTGTTGCTGCCTGGTCAAGTATAATGAAGATAACGTAATTTTTTGTGATGGCCAACTGTGTTTTGTTGGGCACTGCTTTTATTGTGTAGCAGGCCTAATTGGATTTTTTATTTATAGTTCCTTTATTTGCTTAGTACTAATTTGGATTGAAATAAACAAATAAAATAATTTTTTGCTAGACAATCACAGCTTGTAAATAGTGATGGTGTTTTTAACCTGTAATTGGTTTTACTTGTAAATAAAGCCAAGTGCTGTTCAAATTTTGTTCAGTTTTTGATCAATATGCTATTAACATTTTTTGAAGCCTTTACCATCCAGGGTTTGATTCATGCATTGTGAAGCAACAACTGGGTTTGTACAGTTCATAGAAAAAAGTCTCTCCCCAGGCCAAAATTCTATAAGCATGTATGCATTATCCCCCATCAAGTCATTTATTTCAATGATGTTTGTTATGATTGACCATGTTGCATTATACTATACTATTTTAATGTGCACTGTGCAGTGTAGCTGATAATACTATTTTGTGCATGGAGTGAAATGCACGCTTTTCTGTGATTTGTTTCGGTATAAGTACCTCTGTGATGTATGCCCTTGCTTGTTCACTTAACTTTTAGCAGTTCTTTACCCCACGTTAAATTATTGATACATGTTTTTAACTGCTAATTATTGGAAGAGGTCATTTGAGTCGGCTGTAATTACGCTCTCATGTTTAGTTAATTTACTGAAAGAATAAAAGAGAGCTATAATTTTATAGTTACAGTATTTGTTGTTGTTGTAGCACATATTTATCCTCCTATCACCGGACAGCGTCGGACACTAAATATTGGATGATCCGCGCACTTTTCATTATAATGACTACTTCGTGGTTGGAGGAATCCGCAAAAAATTTGCAGGAATTTGCAAATTGAAAGATAGTTGATGTGAATGTGAAAGATGTGAAAGATAGCGATGTGAAAGATAGCGATGTGAAAGATAGCGATGTGAAAGATATGAAATGTGAAAGATAGCGATGTGAAAGATAGCAAGACATCTTGAGTTTGAATTGGGTTTTGAAGCACTTGGAAGGGTTGTCAAAGAAGATTTGTTTAATGTTAAAGAGTTCAAAAAACTTAACAACTAGTAGTGCATATTCGGCAATTCAAAGAACTGTTATCAAAAATCAAAGAACTCGCATTACAAATTAAAGCAAAAAGGTTTTGTGGTAATATTATATTATACTGGTATATATATTTCTGTCGGAGGAAAACTTTGGTGTTTTGGTAAATTAACAATGGTAATAATTTCTGATAGTAATTTACTTACAGGATTAATTTTCGAAGCACAGAAATGTTAGCACAGATCTCAGGATTATGCCTTTGCGTCCTTTGTCTCTTTGCCCTTATGTCTCGGCACCCTTTTGCCTGCTCTGTTATGTCGCTTTTCGACTTCTTTCAACTGCTCTTTTATGATTATTTAGACACATTCACTTCACTATTCTCTTTTGAATAACCCCTTATAAATACTTTCCTTCGACAGCACTTATGAAATATTCATGTCATAAACTACAGCAGTCCTGCGTATCTGAGTTGACGATGTAGCTGATGTTGTAAATTATGTGCATGGATTTAGCCACGTAGGCGCAAGACAATCACTTTAATACCGTTTCGATATTAGTCTCAAATGAAGAAACTCGAGTTAGGACAACACTTGGGCAGTATAAAATAGTGTTTGCAATTGTAACGGCATAGTTAGGATCGATTTTGATTCGGGTCAAATTGTTATTCGTAGTTTCCGACGTTCACCAAAACGAAAGGTTTCAGTATGGAGTCGCTGCCGAAGTTAATGAGATGAAACAGGTTTAAGCTTGACTTGAAGACTGCAATGCAGTTCTTTTGACTGTCTCTTAGCTAGTTTGTATTGCTGACTTACTCTGTCACTGGAATTGACCGGTGACAGGAAAATATTAGTCTTTTTTATGCTGTGTGTCGTGTCATTTTGCTATTAGTGGAGTGTTTATCACCATTTTAGGCGTAGGATCAGTGTGATTGGTCAAAAGTCGTAATCTGGTGTGATTGAATGTTAGCCGCATGTTGGATTATCTTTCAGAGCACGGTTTCATCAAGACATTTTTACGTTGATTGAATGCTATTATCATATTAATCAATCTTGTATTAGTGTCGTGATTGGAATACAATCCCATATGTGATTTAACTTATGAGTAAGATGTACGATTGCGTGCGCTGTAGCTGAAGTTCTGTTAGAAACTTTGTTTATCTACATTTCGCAGTTCACGAATTGTATTGAGAATGCTAGAGTTTTCGGTGTTAGACGGTACTCTATTGTTGAGGTTCAAGTAAATGTAATTTCATTCTGAGCTCTCACTACTAACAATCCAGCAGAGCATTATTTCATAGTAATAGAAAAATGATTAACTAGTATAGTGCTCTAATCTGGCAAACGAAGAAAGTCGGAAAAATATGAAAGTAAATACAATTTTTTAGTTTTTGTCAACAAGATTTGCATAGTTTTCAAGAAAAGGGTGCAATTATATTTTGAAAAGGTATTCAATTATGACTGCAATCTTATTCAATGGCAAAAATGTTATAAAGTTGCACGAAATTAAATGTAGATAAGAAGAAACAAGCTAAGGATGGTAGGCATTCTTTTTCTGGAGCTTTTACTGTTTGCTTAATACCATTGGTAGCATTACGGATGTTAAGCACTCTAGGTACTTGCGTTTGTTTGAAAATGTTATTTTAGTTTGAAGTTAATCTTTTAGCTTCGCCATTGGTCAATAGAGCGAACAAGAGTGCTCAAGTGGTGAAGATTTTTGTTTGTTTTCTGCTTTGCTACTAGAAAGAGTAATTATTTGCATTCTTAACTCTAGTGTTGAACAACTGGAGTTCGTCTAGCTGTATTTTGAGGCTTTCACACGACCAAATGTTTAGTTAGGATAAATTAATTTCCAAACGATTGGATACGCTCAGTAGTTAAGTAAAAGTGCTTGTCTAAAGAGAGTAAATTTTTCAAGTTGTTATTAGGTGACTCAAAATGATAATTTGTTTTATACCGGGCCGTTTAGTACTTAAAATTGCTTTGTGTGTAGTATATAAAACTTCGATTCCAACTCGTGTGTTCGGCAATCCGACGCTATGCAAATGATTGTATGTCGTGGTTCTTAGCAATTAATCGGCTTATGAATTTTATTTCCCTTGTACCAGTAAGCAGTGCAAGTCGATTGCTTCCTCTATTACCTCAATACGTTTTTTTGAATTCTCCAGTTTGATTATATCTACTAGACTCATGAATTTCAATCTCGTAATTTCGTAGCATCTGCAAACCCGTTCGAATTTGGGATTTCAATGAAATTCAAAACGATCTGCCGCGCCTTTTATTTCTTGACTTTTCCCAACAAGTTAACACATAGCTTTCATATTTTGAAGTTTTTTTTTTGTGTTGGTTGTATTCGTTGATAATAAGTTGATAAATAAGTAGGGTTTTGTTTGTTGAGGATCTTTTCAGATTTCTGTTGGCGATATAGAGTTTTAAAACTAGCCAAGATTTCGATAGATTCTATTTAAGAGATTAAAATTATTTGAATCTTTATAAAATAATGCTCTCTTCTTCAGGATTTGATTGACTGGACTAAATACTTTGGGCTCTTCATGTATTTTTGCTGCACGTAGTCGCTTTTAGAGTACAGATTGCGCAACCGTCCACGCTTGTAAACTGTTCCTAAAGCTTCCGGTGTTGTCTTATCGGCCCTCTTGATCATTGAAAGTGCTCAATTTTTTTCGATGAAATCACAAGTGTTCAGTGGCGCAAAATTTTTTTGGCTAGGGGTACCAACTTAACAAAAGCTTGTCGATATTCGAAAATCCCCAAACCCACAATAAAGCATCATCCAACAATTGCATGGATTGAGTAATCGTATTATCTTGAGTAGATCATAGGCGTATGCGAAGCCCATAGCCGTTGAGCGATTTTCTTGATTTCTTGAGAAAAGTTGCTATTTTAATAATTCTTTTCACGTTTTTAGAGCCATTTGAAACAATTAAATAGCAGAAGAGCACGGCTTTAGTTTTTTCAGCAACCACTACTTACACTAGTCATTATTAGGTAAGGAAGTTTTTGTTGCATTAAAATTCTGAAAAAGTTGCATTTGTTTTGAACAAAAATTGCATTTATTTTTGACGAAAGTTGAAGTAAAAGTTCGAGTTTTAGGGCTGTGTACAACAAGTTGAAACAACACCGTTGGAGCCTTATTGAGAACTCCAAAGCCGAAGTTTGAACCAGACCTTTTCTGCAATGGCTCAGTAGCCCTGGTTCTGACACTATATGGTACTAGTATTTCTAGGGTTGTAGCTGAAGTTTTATAATGCAGACCCACTGTTGCATCATAGACAACATTGAGACGCAGCCAATCCTTGACAAAGCTCATTGTTATATAATTCAAAGAGAACACTAGAATTAAACTAAAATACTATAGTTTCAAAGCATAATTATTTTTCAAATCTCACGTTTACATTTTGTGCAAAAATTGATAAAAGTTGCAGTAAAAAGTTGCACGTAAAATGGGAAAAAGTTGCGAAATAAAGTTTATGAAAACAGCAAGTCTTGAGTGTTTCGGAAGCTGTTGAAAGCACTAGAAAAGTTGCAAAAGTGACAAAAACTTGCCCTCGTCATTGTTCATTGGCCAAGTCCAAAACATAGTCTAAAGCTTACTGTTTTAAAAAAAAATATAAGTGTTTTGGCACAGAAGGGGTTCCAGCATGGTCGTTGTCGATTCTTAAGTCCAAAGTAAATGTAATTGAAACCATCAAAGATGCGAACCAAGTCAACTGACCGCGAATCAACTAACAGCCAAGATTAGATTTAGGGTTAGTAGGCGGTAAGTTTATGGCTGCCAGTTGTCTTGCACCCTCAGAATTAACTACCTAAAGGCGGATGTACACAGTATCCATTTTTCGTCCACTTTTGTAGGTTTTTTCTTCTTCATGAAAAAGTTCCTTTATGTCCATATCCGCTCTAACCAGAGTGTCACACACTGGACGAAAGTTTTCGGAAAAATATTTTTTTGTAAAGGGTATACGGTACAGCCCTATTTTGAAATATCGCTGTCATCGTTCACACATAAATTTTTTGAACAAAATTTTAATCAATATGTAGCAGTCTACTTAGTTCATAACCACTTCGTACTACCGATGAGTTTATTTATTGATTTGACGTTTCGCCTCCCAAACCGGCAGGCTTCTTCAGAACCATTTCCGGCAGTGCTGGAGGCGAAACGTCAAATCAATGAATAAACTCATTTAGGGAGGCGAAACGTCAAATTAATAAATAAACTCATCGTTAGTACGAAGTGGTTATGAATAACTATCCCGATGAATGCAACGCGTACGTTATTTTCAGTCTACTTAGTGCGGATATGGACTTATAAAAATGCAGACGAAAAAGCGCATACTTTTTCACGGAGAAGCAAAAACGTAATAAAACGAATACCGAGTGTGCTGTAAATCCACCTTTAAATATTTTGACTGTTTTGGCATATTTTTGACTTTTCAAGTTGAATAACCAAACCCCTCTGGCACCATACTTTCGCGCTGATGCAAATGTTGTATATTACAAATCCACCAATAGAAAGAATGACTAAACAAACCTGATTGTTGACTGTTTTTGATAAGGTTTTGTTTACTCTTCTAATCTACGATAAAAAATAATCTAATAGTCATATTTTCATTATTTTGAGTTTAATGATAGCACTACTTTGCTTATAGGTTGCCAAAAACTGTCATTTAATTACTTTATGTATAAACATATAAAGCAAAAGTTGACCATGTATAAACTATTAGCAACACAATATCTTGTGTTTGTTTATTGCACTTTGTAAGAATATTTCGTAATATTGCTGCAATGGTTTATTTTTACTTGTGATCCAACATCCATGCATTGCTTACCTTGTTTTTAGAGCCGTATCTGTGACAGAGAGGGCATCGTTCTTCATAATGCTTTTTATAGGCCTTGTTACGGTGTCCAAAATTGTGTTGTTTCGTGATACCCATCGAGGTACCTCTTGAAAATTTTTTTACAACTAGAATTTTAATGCCTGATTAATGATTGAAATGTCTTCGGTTGCAACCAGGTGCCGTTTTTAAGATATACCGCTTTTAATCGAACGCGGATGAATATTTTAAAATCGTACGCTTGAATAATTTTTTTTCTATTAGTGTTGCCGTGAAATAATTCACAAATTTCAACAAAGATATTTTTTATGTTTGTTTGAATGTAAAAATTCAAAATATGATAAATTTAAACTAAATAATTAATCGTGGGTAAGTTTTTTGCTGAAAAGTTTGCATAATTAAGGTTTTAGCTTGAATTTTTTTGTGGTGAATTCTAAAACACGAAAACTTGCTTTGAAGTCACGTGACCGTCGTCACTTGGCAGCTGATCGTTATGAATGCAAAACTTCAAACCAATTTTTCAAGATGAAATACCGGTAACCATTAATAAAGAAATTGTTTCTTGCAAAACGTCGAAAAATAAACGAACTACCTTATGAATTGCAGTACGTGTTTGTTATGACGATAGCCTACCACAAAAAGCAGCCTAATACAATAACTGCTTCGAAGAATACCGATAAGCTTCGAGGAATATCGATAGCCTACGGCAGTCGGTAGCTATGAATATACCGGTCATCAGTCCATAACGTTTATTCCAATCGAACAAAAGCACATCGTCAATTCTAATAAATCATTCAGCTACAATGTTTTAAGACTACAGTAGTTTACTGCGAAGTTTCAACATAAAGCAATAGGCTTAGGCCTACACTTTCGCAAATATTGCAAAATAAGGCTTGAATAAACTGTTCTGTGTTCTCCTTTTCAGCAATTTCATTAGAGTCTTCTCTTATTTTGGATTATTTGTTGGTTTAACTCCGGTGATTGTTTTAAGTGCTTAAGTGTAGCAGAACAGACATTTGAGAGTTGATAAGCCAACCAGCTAGGGCTAGGCTGGTTAGTTTCGAGGATTTAAAAAGCCTATCAATGTTTCTCAAAGCAGTTATTGTATTTGGCTACTTTTTGTGGGTAAACTATCATCATAACAGAAATGTGGTGTAATAATATTCATGAGGTACTTCATATGTTTTTTGACTTTTAGCACGAAATAATTTCCTTGTTAATTCTTAAGGATGCCGGTATTTAATCATGAAAAATTATTTCACAGTTTTGTATTCGTAACGATCAGCTGCCAAGCTATGACGGTCACGTGACTTCAAAGCAAGCTTCCATGTTTAAAATTCAACACAAAAAACTCAAGCTAAAACACTAAATATGCAAAGTTTTTAACTAAAACTAACCCATGATTAATTATTTAGTTTGAAATTATAGTATTTTGAATTTTTACATTCAAAGAAACATAAAAAATATCGTTGTTATAAACACTTAACTAAAAATTAGCACCAATTTAGAATCATTAAAATTTTATTCAATCCTATAATTTTAATTAAAACCTATAGTTTTAGGTTGGCAATCATTGAATAAAAATTTTAATGATCTTTGTTGTAGTTTGTGGATTATTTAACAGCAACACTAATAGTAAAAAAAATTATTCAAGCGTATGATTTTAAAATATTCATCCGCTTCATTTAAAAGCGGTATATCTTAAAAACAGCACGTGGTTGCAACCGAAGACGTTTCAATCATTAATCTGGCATTAAAAATCTATGTGTAAAAATTTTTTCAATAGGTACCTCGATGGGTATCACGAGATCTCTTTTCTGGACGTTTTTTCTGCTAGCGTAACAAGGCCTATTAAGTTTTCAGAGAATAGGCTTTTCATAGGTGAAGTTCATTTACATTTACAATATTAACTTTATTGCTGATTGCTGCACTTACAACAACAGGTTTAAATTACAATCGGTGGAAAAAAAGAATATAGAACTGCTATAATATTCTGCTCTGGTAGGCAAAAGTCACTGGCCAAATTACCGTTTCAAAAAATCTTGTGATGATAATGACATGGTCCTTCTCTAAATACAATCTTTTTTCTTTATAAGAACAATTTTATAAGATCACGAGGCTCATTTTTGCTCAAAATTTAAGAACAAATGAAGCTGAAAATTAGCAAAAAAATTAACAACAGCCAGCCCCAACTCAAAATTTACTGATTCTTTTAAAAAAGAGTATAGCCTGGATTAATCAACGGTCCAAACTATGTGACAGCGTTGAAATTAAACTATGGATAAAATATCTGAGAACCATTGCATATTCGTCTGTGTTCGATCTTTCGTTGCCTACGGTGACATAGTTTAATGCAAAGAGTGATAAATGGCTACGATTGCGTAGAAATAAATTATTTTTCAGCTTGTTTACCAAGACAAGAATATGTGACGTATGTCCTTGGAAGAGGATTAAAGCAGCAAATATCTAGCCACGTAAACAGAAATACAGCTTTCTGATGTTTTGATTGATTTAACTTTTAAGTAAATATTTGAAAGACCTTCGATTTCAAGAAACACCGTTTGATAGATTATTAATGCATACTTATCAACGTAACAGCAGTAAAAGGTAAAACAGTTATTACCGGTACACGACGATGATACGATGCTAATTCTAAAAATCTGAATTGCTTTTAAGATCGTATATGTAGCAGCAGCTTAGTTGCAACAAACATCCGTTGAAGAAAGCAGTTGCTAGCAAAAACAATGGAGCTCCCAGCCGCGGCGCAACTTTAGTGATTTGCTGAGTAAAAACCTGTCCATAATGCCATTTGTCAGGTAGCCTAACTTTGGTCACAGAGTTATAAATGCTGGCTGGCTGGGGATGGGGTCTGGGGATGATGCTCGCCGCCAGCCTCTGCGGTGAGGTTGGCAATTTTAGTGGAAATAAGCGTTTTCAGAGCCTTTAATTTGTTCATCTTTTTTCAAATTTGAAGATAGAAAGCTTTGGCTCCTTCAGTTCCCTTCCTTGCCTTAGCAGATAAACCGAAAGTGTGGTAAATGCCTGCATGTTAAATTTTCAAATGATATGGCCAACGTGGGCTTCGATGTTGCTTTCAACTCTGTGGTTCGTTGGTTTTCGTCAGGTTTTGTTTATAATTGCCCTTTTCACACAACGATGACGTTTATTAAATGCAGGTCAGATGTGTGTTGACTACTAGTTACTCCAGCCTCTATTTCGGCCACCACTTTTTAGGTCACTTGAATACTTCGAAATGAGATAGCTTTACTTTGACTATGCCATTTCCATTCTTTTTGTTTGGATATTTGAGATGCTATACAAGTGATATTGTTATTAATAGAAGGTCTTGATTGTGACAACTCGCAACGAAACAACGCCTTTTTTTTCACTACGCGATTGGTTACCTTTGTTATGGGGATCGATAAGAAAGTTAGCCGCGTTTTTTCATAGCAGCTATCGATCAATTCAATAGTATTGAAGTATTATCTTTTTTGATTTATTTATGTAAATCGAAGGTTAAAATGAACAAGAATGCATTTGATTGAGTGATGATTGGTTTCTAAACACTCTGATTTTTATTATTGATAATGGTTGGCTATATTGGCGGATTGTATATTCAAAGTATTTAAATCGTTTAAGTTGATAGCTCAGCAAGATTGAGTTCATATACTGCAATAAGATATTAAGATATAACATTTTATCTTAAAGAGATATTTAAGTCAAAAGTTTCACTGTTGACCAAAATGTTGAGAAAAGTCTAAAATGCATTCTCACCAAATTTAAACTATCTACGTCTACCCATTTTCAAGATACTACAGTTCAAAGTTAACAATTTTCCTCTTTAGTGTTGCCGGGTTGTCAGTATTGAGACAGAACAGTAACATGTGGAAAGCTGGCTCACATTTATTTGAAAAGCAGGTACTATACGATTTTGATTCTGGTTTGCCTTGACAATAGCTTCACTGCAAACACTTATTGGGAATTAGGAACATGTGGTAACTTTTTGAAATTTTGTATCTATTTGGCAACCCTGGCAAAATTTAAAAATATCTAAAATGCTGTATTTCGGGAACGCAAAGTCGCAGAAAGCGTAAATATGGTGAAGTTAGTTTTCAGATCTGTCAAAATTATTTTAAAAGAAAATCGAACAAAAAATGACTGTCTACGAACACAGGCAGTCACGTCTACTTTGTTTTTGAGTATCGACCAAAAAAATGAAATAAAGTAATAGGGAGTGACTGTTTTACCGGAAATTTTAAGTTACAGAGAGTAAAACGAAATGAAGGAATATTCATCCGCGTATTTTTCATTTGCGTTTTTCAAGATTAAGATTAGAGTTTGATTTGGAGTTGGGCTGCTGTCAATCATAGGGCTTGTTTTAGAGCAAGGATTTAAGTTTAAATTAGATTAAGATCAGAATTAATAAAAAGCTAGATCGGAACTTCCGGTAATATAAACTTTTTCTAAGAAATTATTTTACCTTAAATACATTTTCCTCTTGTTTGAATTTTTTATTTACTTGAACACTACATAATCACAAAGTTTTCATTTCATCTCGTTTCATTATATATTAATTTTTCAAAATTTTATATGCAAATCTGGATAAGCAGGTTAAAAGCAAGGTCGTGGTTGATGTTAATCTTAAGCGCTGACTTTGGAAAACAATTCTAATTAAAGTTTAATACCTAGTTTTCTAAAAATAGACTTTTTGTCGATGCTGCTTATGGCACGAATGATAATCGGCAGTTTTTAGAATCGATCCAAATAGTACAGCGGTTTTTATGTTGCAAAGTTTTACAATTAAGATTAGTTTGTAAAATAAAAAATCTTTGATATAATTGCTGTAATTGTAATAATTTCATTTCATTCACCAAGTTGCCTTGGCAAGGAGAAGACGAAGGGGCCCTTTCACTTTACTAGTCAACCTGCCACCTGTCTACCTCAAGCGGTAGAGGTTTCACGCTCTCCCTTTTAATGCTGAACGTCAAGCAGGAAAGCTGTGAATACCAATTTTTAAAGTCTTTGGTTTGACCCGACCGGTAATCGAACCCAATTCTACTGTTTCAGTAGCAGACGCTTTATCCACTTGACCACTGATCGGTTTTTGTGTTTTTCTTAAGGGTGCAACGGAACGGGTGGGCCGGGCCGTCCAACGTTTTTAAACCTGTGTCACATACATTCTTTTTTTATGAAGAATTGCTGCGTATGTAGTGGTAGTTGTTGGCAATTCTGTATCTAAATTGACCTGCCCCTAGGGTTTGACCCTTTGCTTGTTCTAAAGGGTAGTTCAGTAAGGACTTATTACCGTAGATTTAAATCTAAAAATGGTAGTGAATTGAATCACTTTGTGCTTTTCTTTCCCGATTCCTTTTTTGTTGCTTAATGATCTTTTCTATGTGAGGACAGACTAAAACCCAGCAATGTACTCAAAAATGAGGAAAGAAGTTAAGGTGATTTTGTTTTCATCCGTGATATCGAGGTACTAGCTTATCTTCGAACATTACGGGCATAAAAATTAAAGAACAGAGAAGCAGGTCGGCCAGCCTGTAGAGCAAATATTAAACAGCTTCATTCATTCACGTGTATAAACCTCTGCATCTGCCTGCCCACAGCAACGCTAAGTACTCTTTTTTTGGCTCTGTTTGCAAGTCTGTTATCAGTTTGGGCCACCACATTGACTGCTTGGCCCCATTGAACGGATATCTTCCATGTTGGCAAGAGGTTGGAAAATTCCTGGGTGAACATCCACGCCGTGCTCCAGACCAAGCCGATTGTTTATGTGACTTTACTAACCCATTAACGCAATTTCTCATATCGGAGATTCGACATGCTATTTATATTCCTCTTTAGATGTAGCATAATGTAGACAAATATTTGCTGTGTTTTTACTTTCAAAGCCATTGAATGTTTTTTGTGGTAATTTTCTATTATTTATCACTTATGAGAAAGTTCAAAAAGTTAAACGATGCTCGTGTTGTAATATTTTAGGTCATAATTCCATTTGTATCGTTTAACGTAGCTGCGGTTTCTTATCTACAGAGGGATATTTTTGTTCTAAGGTTTCCGTATTTACCTTTTGTGGTTTTTGCTGCAAAATATGTTATATATTGCCTAATGCTACAGGCGTTCCGAACCAGCTTAGACGTAACTTAAAAGAATTTGAGATTAACTTCGTGGACTGTAAGTATGCGCATACTCAAAAACAAGGATAAAGTTTCAGCAGTTAGTATCAGCGCTAAAAAGTGTCGGATTAATCAAGTTATTTTAGGAGACTTAAAAAAGTGTACGTAGCACTCCAGCTGTAGTTTGAAAAATTTTGGTACTGAATAGTCTTTCTATTTCCAGTGAAAGGATTTGAAGACAAAGCGTTAAAAGTTATGGTTAAAGGTTACAGAAATTATCTTGCTAGTTATGAGTTGTAGCCTACTGGTCCTGTGCTTTAACTAGAATGCTGTCGAGTTTCAAAACTTGAACTAGGAAAGATCAAATATTTTGCTTCCTTTGGAAGGCCTTATGGCATATAACATCAAGTATGATAAAGCTTATTTGACAATTACGAGCGGTTTTTATAATTGAAATGAAAAGTGTGTAACACCAAGTCTAATAAAAAGACAATTAAATAAAGTTCATTGTAATGATTTGGTTCACTCTCATTACCGATGTTGAGAGTACAAAATTTCACTGATGCACTTTTCAAAGTGCGCGCACTATGCCAAGTGATTAAAAGTTAGAAGCAGAAAAACGTAAAGATAAAAAAGTTAAGAGCAGGAGGATGTGAAAAGCTTTGACAAAAAAAAAAGCCAACAAGATAAATATTGAACCATTCTATTTAGTACGAGAAGTTTCGACTTGAATTCGAGCCATTTTGAATCTTATTGAAGTAGAAACGTCTCGTGAATGTTTCAGTTTACTTTGGCTCTTTGTTTGTCAATGCTTAGAAGTTGTTTTGAGTTCTGTATGACTTCTTGTTCTTCTTATTGCTACATCACTGATTGTGAGTAGTTTCCACAGCTCTATATTGACATGAAATGTTGTTTTATAAACACATTGCATCGTGCTAATTAATTAACTGGCAAAAGCCAAAGATTTTCGTTGCATGTTAATACAACCCAACAATTGAATCATTGATGATTCATAATTGTTGCAAACAGTAGGTCGAAATAGTATTAGACAAGAAAGAAGTTTCTCTCGGCTCGATAAGAAAAACCCAAAAGTAGCAGATATAATGTAAATATTTGAGTTTAATCACCTGCAATCTTTGCGATGATTGCTAGTTTGGCGCTTCAACGTAAAAAGAATTGACAAAGTACATTTTTACCGTTCAATTTTGATTTTGTGGCACGTGCGCGATTTTTAGTGCTTTTAGTCGTTAATAGTTGGATGTCAGTTCGTGGTTTTTCTGGAGTTCAGTTTAATTGGAAGCATTGTCATTGTGTCTTGTTAATCGTTTTCGAATATCTCCCCAAAAGTTGTTAGAATAGCACGAACTTTGGTATTTTATTGCGTATTTTGCAAACTTTCACACATTTAAACTGCTTCGATGTCGTCATGTACAAAACATTGAAATTCAATCTGAATAGGAACTGATGATGTAATTCGGGGAAAATGTACTCCAATAAAAAAAAAGCGGTTGCCAGCGACTGATTCCCCCGTATTCTCCATAAATCAATGAGCTAAATGCAAAATAATAAATTTGCTTCACGTTATTTTGCAGAATTCCTTTCGCCCCAACTAGCCTAACTGAGATGCCTTGACATTGCGCGAAACAACTTCTTTAAGCATGCTACTGAAAATTTTAACAGCAAAAATTTGTAGTCCTTTATAATAGTGATTAATAGTTTTCCATTATGTAGGTAAAGGTTTAAAAATTTCTATTTGGTCTGTTCAATTTGTATTACTTTGCCTTTCTACGCTCATGTTTTTATACCTGTAGTCCTAGCTATATTGACAAGTGACATAAAACGAAAGTCGATTCTGAAACAGTGTCTTAGGCTGTTAATCATCAGTGCAACTGCAAGCTTGGAAGCGATTATAAATCACTCATTGTGTTTTTGATGGTAGATCACTATCTAGAAATTTATCGGCATATAATCGAATGTCAAGAATTCGCATTGTTTGCTCACAATGACAAACCATTAAAGTGCGTGGTCTCTTTGTTGACTTGGTTGTAGTGATAAGATACACCCCATAGTTCATAGAACAAACAGGATCTTTACGACATAACTGGAGACAGCTGCTATGACTCTGGCGTTGTAACTTGCAACTTGAAAGAGTCATGCAGTATAAGGCCCGGTTAGGGACTTTTTACCAGTAGCAATAATGGAATCCAGGACCCAGTCTACACCGGACGTAAAATCGTTAGTGTACGAGCGTATCTTCACTTCATTTAAAAGAAATTAATACGCCCAACATGGCGACTTTTCGGCGTACAAACTGCATTTCGGTGAAAGAAAGAAAAGGATACATTCGTAGCCTGGTACTCTCACAAGCAGTGACGTGCGGTGAGGCTTCTGGCTGGTGAGGCACAATTTTTTTTCACACACATGTCAATGCCGCAACTAGAACGTACTTCTAAGGGGGGCAAAATTTGTTTCTGAAGGGGCCAAAAATTTTGGGTTGGTCTTGTTTTCACCAAGTTCTCTGTTGATATCCAAAAAAAAGGTCATCGCGCCAATATGGTCTACTTTTCTCCGAGGTTTCGGTTGGTTTCAAAAAAAAAGCCACCATCTTGAAGCTGCTGCAAGGGTAACGAAAGTTTGGGTGGGTATGCTGGGCAGTTTGGGGGGGAGTTTTGTTTAGGGGGGCGCCGCCCCCTTTTGCCCCCCCCCCCCCCCTAGTAGCGGCCCTGACACATGTTTGCAAAAAAATGATTTAAGACAATGAATGACAAGCAAATAACTGTTTTCATGGCCATTAAACGAAGACCAAATTTTTCGATAATTAATTACTCGTTTGATCTCTGCTGTTCACTTAAAGCCAAATCAATTTCGAAAGTCTATAAAGGTGGCCAATTATTTGACTTTGAATGTGGACATGATTAAAGTTTTGTTTCTTGCTAAGTAACAATAACCAGGTTTCAGTCCCAACATTATTATTTGCTAAAAATATGAAAGCAGAAATGACTATTTTTATTGTGCAACCACTCTTTTCTTGAGTACGGTAGTACTCTTTCTGAAATGAGGGATTCTTTCGTATTGATGTCTCGAGCAAATCTTTTAAACCGATTTTGTTCGAGCTAAAACTTCAAGTTTAGTTATGGAAAAATCTCTCAGCTTTAGGACTAAAGTTTCTTCCATTTTAGTTCATTTCCTCGTGATGAATTGTTTTTATTTCGCTAGAAAAGTAACTCGTTCATTTTCGCAATGAACGAAAGACTCCAAAAAAACTGCTTTGACTTTTTCGTATTCTATGACGTCGTAGGTGAGGCGTGCCTCAAAATCAGATTTTGAAGCATTATGCGTTGTCCGCGATTTGTCTTAGAGAAAAAGGCATACTTTTAGTTCGTTTATTAAAATTTGCTTGGCTGAAGCGAGGCACAATCGAAAATGCCTCACTTCGCATATTTCAAGCGACGCTCGCTGGCGCGCATAGAGAGATAGCAATTAACCGAATACTTTCGTTGTTTTAATGCGAAGAACATAACATAAAAACAGTGAATACACAAAATAACTAAATATGATAAAAATTAGTTAAGCTTTTGAGAAATATTTTGATTTGCGTGAAAACATTTTATTTTAATTATATACTTTTATTTTTGTTTTTCTTTGCACAATTCTTCAGGTGAGGCACGGCCTCACCTGCCTCCCCTGACCGCACGTCCCTGCTCACAAGTTTCCTTTCAGTGTTAAAGACTTAAACCAGGACTAAACGCAAAATCAATGGGGGCAGCTAAAGTTAGGAGAATCACGTAAGACTAGATTGACGTTACCTGATTAGACTACCAGTACCTGAGTAGGCCTATTGTATTTGCTTGCAGTATTTTGTGACCCTAAAAAAACTAGAATAAACTTTTCCTACTAAGTTGCAAACAATGGCCTACTATTCTACTAGCCTTACTTTCGCTTGATCTTGACGTCTGTTGTCTAGGCTATCGTACAGTCTACTCTTTTTTCCAGCTCGCATATGTTCTGCTGACACAGAGTTGTAAGTCGGGCTGGGCTTTTCGGTTCGGGCCTAAAGTTGAGAAAAATTTCGGGCTTAATTCGGGCCTTAGACGTATTTTTGTTGTAGGTGCACAAAAATATAATCAAAATACCGTGGCAACATTGCTAAATTTTTCAGACCTAACGTAACTTTCGTTTTTTTTCGGGCATGATTTGGGCTTCAAATTAGTTTTCGGGTTCGGGCCTGAACTACTCGGCCGGTTTACAACTCTGTGCTGACAAGATCAAACTGATTAGTGCGCAACGAAACGACTCAATGCCGTAGCCTAATAGCGGCATTGCTTTTAGTTAACGTATGGCTATCGGTAACGACGGTAACGGTAACGACGGTAACGACGCTAACGACGGTAACGACGGTAACGACGCTATGGCTATCAACGTAACGACGCTATGGCTATCAACGTCATGGTAGCCAGTAAAAATTATAACATTACAGGCTCTTACGTCGTGTTTGAAGTAGCATATCTCTGGAACGGCTGGGTCAAGAAGGATGGAGTCAAAGCCAATCTTGTCTCGTGCGATTTGCCTAACTTTAGATGCCCCAATTGATTTTGCGTTTAGTCCTCGTTTAAGAAAAGCATTGATTGTGCTCAGTTGGGTAAAAACATTGCTTTGAAGTTGTAACCATTGATCGGGAGTGATTTGTTGAGAATTGCTTTAACTATAAACTTTGCACGACGCTCAAATGCTCAACTCATGCTGTATTATGCTCTACATTAAAAATTGCTTTCTTGTTGTTGGTATCGAATATCAATCCATTACAAGGTTATTGGGCGTTTAGGGGCGTGTGAATGCAGCCTTTAAATCGAAATTTTATCTCATTGAGTACTATTAATATCTTAGACGATTTAATCAAATTTTTGCAGATATTTTATTTCACTACTAAGTTAAGGCCCTTGTTGAATACTGATTATATTCCGCTTTATTCTAATCTAAGCCAGAAATAAAATAGCTCTCAGTAGAATCAGTCAGGTCAGCAAGAGTTGTCACAGTGTATAATAATGCAATAATGAGTTTGAGTTTCCTGTTTCAATTCAGAATTCTGCAGCTAGTGCTAGAAGGTTACATTAGTACAAACACTGCTTGTAGTAACGTTCGTTTGATGAAACCTTAAAACTTTATTGAATACAAGCTGTTTCACCCTTATTACGATCACTTGGATTTTTCATTTGGAAAGATATCCGTATTTTAACGAAATATCTTTATCCCAGTGGTTCTCAAACTAGGGACCGTGGTTCTTGAGGGGTCCGCAACGTAATATCAGGGAGACCGCGAAGAGGTCTCTGATGCGCCACATGTAACGTTTATTTAATTGGTAAAATGATGAGGATGCAAAATGCGTTTTTCTTGAGATGTGTTTGTTGTGATTTTAGATTCGAATTGCAAAGTCATTCCCTTCTCACAAAATTGTTGATTCCATTTCTGCCACCTTACGAATGCGAAAAAGCGTTTTCTACTCTAGTTGCTATCAAAACAAAATCTCGGAACAGGATGGATGTGGACGCATGATATGAGAGTTGCCCTAGCCAACACAGCCCAACATAAAGGAATTGCCGAAAGAATAGCAAGGGCACCCTTCCATTGAACTGTGCTTGTAAATTTGTTGACTGAAAGTTGCTTTTTTCTTTTCGGAGCGAATGGCTGTTTACCTTTCCACATAGCATTTTATGCTTTATAATTTGCACATTTCCACAGTACAAATAGAACTAAATGCGCAAAACCAGCCAGGCAACAGCTAGGGCATCGAAAGGTTATTTGAGATTGCTGCTGAACCACAATGTATGTTTAAATTTACGTGGGACCGCGAATGCTCGAAAAAATTGTAAGGGGGCCGCGATGTATTTTTTTTTTAAGTTTGAGAATCCCTGCAGATGATACCAAACTACCAACTATCGACTGGTGAAAAAAATTTTTTACATCCTTATCGTAAATCTTGTTGCAAAATGTGTGGTGGAATGCGTATTGTAATGTAGTGGTTGAATGGAAGAAATATCAGTCCTATATGCAGCTTCTTAAACTGTAGGGACAATGCTGACGACAACATAGCGTTCAAGATATCTTAAAACATGAAGGAAAGGTAGATACATAGGCAATATATGCATCGGATATTGTAGTGTTTTTAAAAACCGAAAAACAGCGGTTGCTATAGGTGAGTTTTACAACCTTTTTCACCATGAATTATTGCACTTCAAAACAGATTAATATGAATACTTCGGGGTTGCCGCAAACAAAAAGCTGGGACATTCAAAACGCATTAAAACTTATTTTAATTGCCCATTTGCGTGGAAAAGAAAAGTGTTAGGCGAATGAAGCTGTTTGGCAGTAGGCAGAGCTGGTTCGTAGTTTGAATAGCAATTTTTGTAAACTCTGCTGAATATTGTCAAAAAAGTATTTCATTTTTAAACCTTGTCACGTGATTGTAGTGTATGGCAAGCTGGCGCCATCCAGTCCATGTCAAACTTAAACAAACTTACTTTTAAACTGCAAAAGCCCTTTGTTTTTGAGGTGACATGCTTTTTATTGAAAAAATTCGCATGTGATTTAGGCCTCTGTAGCGTAATTGCTCCTAGAGTCGTATAAAGTCATGCTGATTTTAGTGAGATTAAAATGTAACAAATTGCCTGGATCGAAAATTCTAGCACCCGTTTAATGAGTTTTAGCAACCTTTTTGCAACTAAATCTATTTTTCTGTGCAGATTACCAACGATTTACTTGCATGATATTTATGCAATATTCAGTTTTTCGCAATCGTAAGTGTGTTTAGATCTGGCATCAAATTTTGCAATGGAAGTAAGCTACGATAAGAATAAAAGAAAATGACTTGACCAGGGCAGCAGCTTTATCGCATTTGCGTTCTTAGTGAGTATTTTGAATACTTGGTGAGTGCTTTTATGTCTTTTGTCTTTTCTAATGCTTATAGGCTACAGAATATATACGCGAAGAATTATGCTCTATCTTTAAATTAATATCATGCCAGACCCAGGTGACAATGAAAAAACCTGCTCATCTGGCCACCATATGTGGTGACTGCTTCACACCTGTTTAATGTTTAAGGTCAAGTTTTAGAACGTTTTCTTTTAGGCCCGGTCCTACACTGTATGTAAAATCGTGAGCGCACGAGTGTGTCCTCAGTTTATTTTGATCAATTGGCAACTTGTACGTCGGGTAAGGTGGTACACCGAGTCTACCAATTTCTTTTTAAAACAAACTGAAAATATTCTCGTACGCTTACGTTTTTGTGCACAACTAGACCTTGGCTTTAGCTGACAAACCACTAATACCAATTTTCATGGCTTTTGGTTTCAGCTGACGTGAATCGAACCAGAGTATTGTTTCGGTAGATAGTCCACTGGGCTACGCTACACTATCTACAACATACAATGTTTTCCAGAAAACCAAAATACTTTAGTGTACATGAGTTTTTTTTTTTTTTTATGCACGTAATATTAAGGTTTGCCATTAGAGGGTTTCTTGGTTTGTTCACACGCTTAGTAAAATTGCAATAAATATTAGCTTTACATTTAATGATTTACAATCTCAACAATTCATGATATTGGTCCAATTAACGTAGAACACAACTAATTGGAAAGCAAACATGAGTAATTTGTGTGAGTTAGCTGTTTGTTTTAGACAAATAAGTATTGTAAATGGCAGATTTGATTCGTGTTTTTAGCTACTGTGTATCTAAAGCACTTGTGGTTTAGATATGCTGATATCAAAACTAGACAGAAAAATGAAGCTTCTTCGTTTGCATGAAATAAGTAATGAAATCAAAGAGTAATTTTCTAGTTTTAAAATATGAAGAAATTTGTATCTTCACTTCTACGATTTCGCAGTTTTACAAAATTAATTATTTTACACTACTGTATTTCGCGACAAGCAAGCTCCACTGTTGTGGACTGTTTAGTGTTACGATAACCTCTCCTAGCTTTCTGTAACTACTGTATGTTGAACGAATGCGTTTGAGTAATTGAGCTGAAAGCCAAATGGTTGAAAATATTTAACCAAAATGTAGGCATTGATTGGGCATTGCGTAGTGTAGATTGGGTTCTTAGTGATTATAAAGATCCAATGTTAAGTTGAAAATAGGAAAAGGTATATTGTGATAAAAGTTTTTGTGAATAGAAGAATAGCTTCAACCTTCAGTATAATGAAAGACATCTATAAAAATAGACGCCGAGTTGGCTAAATAAGTTTTTGCTTGAAATTTGTTTTTTTCGAAATACTTCTTTACGTCCTATAGTTACTTCTATTGTTACTGACCATTTAAACTTTGCTCTTAGCCCTTGTACTGATGTTGTTCTACAATATTAAAGATATTCATGAGATAGTTTTGATGAAATGTTTCAAGTTGTTTTAACCCTTGCTCGGCTCATTCAACGACGAGGCCAAATTCTTATTACTCAACTGCTAGTGAAAGGGAAATAATAATAACTGCAGCAAAGGTATTGGCTATTGCCAATCAACAATCATACCCCCTAAAATAGCCGTATAGAAACTGCATCGTTATGGGCGACACAGTTCGTGATTTACTCAACCCTAGCTTGCCAATTGGCACCTCACAACACAGTGCTGACAGTGAATCGATAATTTAGTGTTCTTTTACCGAAATAAAGTATATTTCGTTTTCATGAAATCTCACCTTTTGCGTCAAAAATCTCATTGGTTTCAAGGTGTCTTACTCACCCCATACCTCTAGCGCAGTATAAATATCATATCTTTATACTTTGTCTCTAGTCTACACTCGGCGTAAAATGGCAAATTGTGTGCAAGCATACTTATCCCCAACATTGAAATTTACCAGTCCCAGTCTGCATTTTGTGATGCTGCCTTACCAGCATGAAGTTAGCAGTTTGTCAAGTGAAACCGATCAGTGGTCGAGTGGATAGAGCGTCTGCTACTGAAACAGTAGACTGGAGTTCAATTCCCGGTCGGTCAAACCAAAGACTATACAAATTAGTTTTGACAGCTTCCTTGCTTGGTGTTTAGCAAGTAAAATGGACTGTTTGGTGCCTATATTAGGGTGTGTGGTAGACAGGGGGTAGGTGGCATGTCGCCAACGCTTTGCTGTAACAGTAACCATAAAACATTTACGGCTGGGCCCTATGGTATGTATAGATTTGTTTCGTGCACATTTTATTAAACTTCGAAATGTTTACCCGACATTTAACAAAGATTGAATGTCTATAACAATGGACTAGTCAACTTATGACAAACATTGACTGGCATTTTTTTGGATTTGTCTGGCCTGTCGCTATTGCGCTGTTTGCGTTATACAGCATTTCGGTTGTTCTCTACTGGATTTCAAATTCGGATTTCGGCAACATCAGTCTTTGCCGATTTTGTTAGATGAAGCTATACTCGTAAATAGATTTAAACTTTTAAACATTATCTGAAACGTTTGAGAGCGATTAATTTTACCGAAAATTTTTGCCTTCAGTGGGGGAAAAAGAAAACAAAACTTATCCGCACTGTATTTGTAAACTTTTTTAAGGGTTAGACCTGCTCTACACAGCGTATAATCTTGAGCGTTCGAGCATGTTTTTGATTTATTTTAACCATTCGGCAGCTTGTGCGCTGATAAGGCGTCACTTTGGGCGTACCGGTACCGAACATCTCTTTAAACTAAACTGAAATTACACTCATGCCCTCTCGATTTTCCACCCAGTGTAGACCGGGGCCTCAAAATTGCGAGCCATGTCAACTGACCGCGACAAACTGACCGCGAACCAGCGGTTTCGTCGCAGTGATTTCGTCACAGTGATTTCGTCACAAAGTGAGGGTTAGGGCAAGATGGCTCTGGGGATAGTAAAATATTTCTAAAACCGCCCTTCTCAGCCAACTGGGATCAGTTGGTTCGCGGTCAGTTTGTTTGCGGTCAGTTTGTCGCGGTCAGTTGTCGTGTATCCTCAAAGTTGGGGTTTGGGTCATAGTTGGGGTTGGAAAAGTGAAGCTTATTTTTCGTTTAAAGCTAGCCCAAATATTTTGTCATGCACCGAGTTACAATGGATTTTAGCGAATAAATTGAAATGGGTTCAAGACAACTAGCTGGATAAATAAAAGTATCTAGACTTCATTTCCACTTAGTTTATTTTTTTGCCCAGAAATTTTGGTCAAATGTCCGAATTTGAACGCTATTTTTGGTCAGTTCAGAATTTGCTGCGGTCATTTTCATCATTGCAAGCATGACTTTAGGTCTTTTAAGCAAAATCTAGTTTTTCTTTCCGTCATTTTGACCAAATTGACGGATTTATTTATGATCATTCACCAAAAATTTCGGTCAATGACCTACACAAATGCGATAGGTTTGATTTTAATTCCTGAGCGGATTTGTCGACTCTATGCTTTAGCTTTAGGGATGCCTACGGTGTGTTTTAAGGTTGCTTCAGTGTAGGTAATTTTTAAGCAAGATATGTGAAAACAAAAAATATTTTTCACTTAATTGTAAGATTGCCTTTATTTCTTTGATTTCAAGAAAATATAATATATGAACGCAAACAATAAAAAAATTCATATCCCAAAATTTTAGAAATATTGAAAACCTAGCTCTAGCGCAGGAAAGTCCCGTCGCCTTAAAATCCTGGCGCATAGAAGTTTCTGGGAATGTCGGTCTCAGCTACTGTCGAAAAATTCTTTTTCCAGGAGTAGCACTTACAAAATTTGATATTCATTTTTCACCCGTTTCGGTTTTAGCTTGTGGTATTTGCACCTGGTAGTCGTGGTAAATTTTTTGGTTGTGTAAAATAAAGGGGAGTTTTATGATGTGGCTGCAATCTCATAGTTTTGAAATTTATAGCCACCGAAAACAAATCTGCTAGGCTTTAAATGCGAGTGCATGAACTCAGAATATTTTATTGCCCTCGTAACATGTTATCTAACGGCTTGGAGTGCAAAATTAGGCCAAATGTTGAAAACGGTTGAAAGTAATATGTACTAGACGATCTTTAGAAAAATGTAACTTAGCCCACTAAAACAGCCCGTAGGCTAGTCTAAGTAGGATTTATGGATTTTCTGCTGCTCTAGTACAAAATAATGGTGTTCTAGTTGTCAAATAGCGGTCTCAAACCTTGGCGATTGTTGCAATTTGTTGATATGGTAAAGCGTGTTTATTTTTGTTTGTTTGGTTGTTTAATGTTTTCATTTGTGCAGTTGACCAGTTGTATCAACGAGATATGCATAGGTGCATGTACGGCTAGGACATCTATTTTTAACATTCGAATATTTTGTTTAAACGGTACTTACCAGAACTTTTACTAGTTAAAAGCTTCTCTGAGTTTCCAATTCTGTGTTTCGAACTTTTTTAGTTCCCTAGCGAAATGCTTTAGAATTGTTTTTAGCTAATGATTTCCAAAATTAGCAAAAAGCATAGAAATTTCCTGTTTAAGACGTCGACGTGAAGCCCTCATTGTAAAATTTCTAGCAATTTTTCGGCCATGATGTAGGTTTCGCGAATACTATGCTTTTTTCGAGTATCAAAGAAATCAGTTTTGCATAAAATTGTGTAGGAGGCCTCCAGCACCAGCGGCTTGTTCCCTTTCAAGACCCAAAAATCTATCTGCGGTCTCAATTTTTCTATGTTTGATAAATAGTTTCATATTTTTTCCTTTGGCTCTTTTTTCCGAAAAGGTTTGTGCGCGTGTCTGCTTAACACACTTTAACCAACGAAGAAGCCGAAATTACTTAAATAAAGCCTATCTAATTTTCAAGGTTTGAAGCCATTGTTAACGTTTTGTTGTGGATAACAACAAAGGAAGTAAAAGACACCCTATTCAACCTCCTGTTTGCTCCGGTGCATAGAGCTCGTCAGAGTGACGTGGGTTTCATACCTGTATTCTCACGATCTTAATGACGAATCTCTTATCCACTTAACCAACGGGGCTTTTTGATACTTTTTTTAATAATAAAAAGTTGCAGTGAACTTTCTCAAATTGTCTCTTGTTTCATTTCAAATTGATGAACTTCTGCCGACGCATTATCATTAATATTAGAAGTAAACAACTTATGCCTTTAGGGATATTGCAGTCATTTATATGCGGAGATATTACTGCGAAGTTAACTTACGTACGACTTCCATAGTTGGCATTTCATTTTTTACCTATCAAAAAGTTCTTCAAGTCTTGAAAAGCATGTTTAAAAAATCACTATTTTTGCTTAGTATCGATTTATAAGTATTTTCAATTCCCGCTCCACGTACTTAAAAATACTTTGGCTCTTGATATATCTTCGAATATACCTTTTTTGCTGGCAGATCCTGAATCGAGGTTAATTAATTAACTTAAATTTTGGTAAATAATGGGTAGCTGGCGAGTTCAACGAAGCTTCAAAAAAGATATTGTTGTTCATGTTTTAACCTTTTAAGAGTAGAGGTCAATTTTTGTGTGGTTTAAATTTGAAATTCAAAAACAATGATTCACTTTATACTCGGTACTAATAATGAGTTTTGTAGATTTTAGCAATTAATAGAGCTAACAAATATTAGCTTAAATCTATATTGTTGATTCTATGCTGTTCATTAACAGTATCTCATGGTTTACAATAGTTATTACAGCTATTTTCAAGTGCTTGGTGTAGCCACACCCTCTTTTGTATGGCTAATCTATCTAAAAAGTAAAAAGACAGGCCAGGGAAAGACTTCTTATTATGCAAAGCTTAGAAATGTCGAGGTTTGTAGATATTAATTTGGTTACATTTTTAGGTCACATTTATAATATTTAATAACTACTTTGGTAGATGCCGAACCAAGTCAACTGACCGTGAACCAACTAACCGCTATTATTAGGGTTAGGTTTAATTCGGGTCAGTTGACTCTCGGTCAGTTTGTGGTAGTCACTTGTCGTGCACCCGGTAAATCGAGGTTTTACGGCATATCGAATTTACCATAACATATTTTTACATAACCGGCCAGTTGGTAGTGCGGTAACACGTTCCTCTCTGGAGCGCGGGTCTGAGGTTCAGTTCTCGGCGGGACAAATCAGACACAGTGTTGCCAACGGTTCGCCACCGCTGCGACATTACTTGGAAACGAACTGTGTTGCCCGGGCGCAATGACCCGGAGATGGGCCCCGCAAACCCGTTACACGCTTCTGCGTAATACAGCGAGTATAATGAAAAATTTAATTTTGATTTGATATTTTCGCATTTACATAGTAAGGATGAACGAACACCGCTACTTCTAGTAGACAACTTAGGGAGTCCGTAGCTTTGTTGGTCGTTTTGGGTTGATCGCTTTAGTCGATTGTCACTTTGTTTTTAGTTAATTCACTGACAGGAATTTTTGCCTGTGGATATTATTTGACTCTGGTGTTTTTGATTTTCTCATTTTTGCAGTGTAAACAATCTTTTGGCTTTTCTGTTTTTGTCGAAGATGTACTTCATTTTCTAGTTTATGTACCCTGGTAAGTTTGCAGAAGAAATTGTTGAGTTAAATCGAGCAATTGCGAGAAAGAGTGCCTTTGAGCAAGCTATAGCTGCGGAGGTTAGATTCGTAAATTTCCTGCATGAAACTAGCTTAAATCTCCGCAAGTGTTGCATTACAAAATTGCAGTATTTATCGTCAATTTTTCAATGTTATGTCCTTTTATTGAAATCTGCCAATCATTTCAAGCTGGCACAAAAAAATAAATTTGTCGGCATTAGCGCACTTGAAGCATTCAACCAACAATAACCTACACGGTAATTTCATTTAATAACTTGCAGAAGTGCACTTGACCATAGAGTTCACACTTGACTCGGTCTCGTCTATGTGAAATGTTGCTGGCTTTTGACAATTTTCAGCATAGCTGTAGTGTACCGTAGAACTAGCTACGAGAAAAGGTTTTGAGTAGAAAAACAACCGAGTTGACTTGCTGTTGAAATTTCGGAAGCTGCCTTCAGCATTGTTTTTTGAGGGCCCGTAGTATGTTTGCAAAACTAGGACTAAGCCAGTTCGTTAAATAACGCAGAGATAAATTTTGTACTTGACGATAAGATTTAAAATTTGTAAAAGAAGACAAACTATTTCACCGGAAATTTTATCTAGTTTTTTATTAATTCTGACCCAAATCTAACTCAAACTCAAATTCTTATTCTTAATACTAACCCCAAACTCTAATCTTAACCCTTCAACAAGAAAATAAAAAATGTGCGGATAAATAAGTCTTTGTTTTCGTTTAACGTAAAATTTTTTGGTAAAATAGTCACGGATTAAGATCGTCAGTATTGAATTACGGAAATAAGCCTGCCAGATATTCTACTTTTCGATTTTTTAATTTTTGATTTATTTCGGTGAAGCTTACATTTCTGCTCGGCATCTTCTTAGTCGATGGTGAAAGATTAACCGAGTTATTATGTACTGTAACATATGATAGCAAAAGTCAAAGTTGTTAAAATGCAAAATTAAAGGCGGAAATTTATAATGCAAATACAATATTGTTCTGAATACCATAGCTACGTTGTCCACTATCCAGGTTTTATTTGCTTTCTTTCAAACTATTTAGTATTTTTTTATGCTCTCAGCGAAAGATATTTGCTGTCGTAGTCAGGCCACAAGTTTTTTAACCCATTTATGCTGTATGCCCGGTCTTGGCGGTGCATTTTAGCGCGAAGTTTGGTCCGTTTGCAAGTTGAAAACTTTTGATTATTTCACCGAAAAATTTTAAGTTGAAGAATGTAAGCGAAACTGAGGCATATTCATCTGCGCATTTTTGATTTGCATTTTTAAGGATCAAGATTAGGTTTCGGATTAGGGTTACGAGATTTGGAGTTAGTTTTAAATCAGGGATCGGCAACCTACGGCCCGCCAAAGCATTTTACCCGGTCCGCGACCTTTTATTGTCATCCGGCCCGCTACCGTTTTTCTTTTTCCAGTGATAGATATGCAGCAATAAACCGCCGAAATGATTCTCATCTCCAGGCGAAAACCTTTTTTGTGGTCTTCGCCACCGATTCGTCCGCAAAAAGGCCGAATTTCTGGCGAAGACCTTTTTTTGGTCTTCTCCATCAATTCGGCCGAAAAAAGGCCTGAATTTTTGGCGAAGACCTTTCTTTTTTGGTCCGCTGGAATGGTGGTGGCCGCTGGAACATTGTTAGGACTGAATGTGGCCCACTAGTTCAAAAGGTTGCCGACCCGTGTTTTAGAGTGAAGATTTTGGTTTAATTTAGATTTAGGTTAGAATTAATAAAAAAGTAGATAGAAATTTCCGGTGAAATAAAGCCTTCCAAATTTTTATGGATATAGACAAAGAGGTAACGACGCAGAAATAGCCGACGACGAAAACGTCTGCGCTGAAATGAGCGCGCAAAAAGAACGTCAGCCATGACGTTGTCCCTTCAGCATGAACAATGAGCGTGTTTGACAGCAGGTAAATATGCGCATAAATTTATGTCATAAGCGGTGTTTGAAATGTTTTATGCTGATTTACTTTAAACAAAACGTCCACTAGCGCTGGCATTCCATTACCTGCTTAACAATGTCATCCCGGTGCATTCCAAATGTCTTGAAGACTTGGAAGTGTTTTGTAATCGGCGGCGGTAGCGCATAGCAACTAGCGATCTTTAACATTTTTTGCCCAACGATTGTTTGACTTTGATAAAACCATAAATTTATGTTTTACGGACATGCCTTTTCTAAAATTTATAGCAGACTTGCCGTAAAATTTCGCGATTGCTGATTGATAAATGTTATCAATATGAGAGATACGATGGCCTGGCTATTCTTGGTTAGCGCACCTGTGTTTCTTTGGTTCATTCTAACGAACTTTAACTCTCGCTTCTTGGCGAAAGGTGCGTGCGTCAAAATCTGAAGTTGCGCCGAAAAGTGCGGATCCCGACAATACTGCTGCCTCATCTGCGTTGAAGCAGCGCGTGCGCACTTACGATTTACGTCAAAGGTAGACCAGACTTATGCCTCTAAGTTGCGCTGCATAACTGAGCAAACCAAAGCTTAAAATGACGTTGAGGTGGTTGGTGGTTGGCGAAGGTGAGCGTTCTGATTGAAGGCGAACCACTTCAACAATATAAATTTTTGAGCTTTGATTAAACGACGATATACTGTACCGGTGCCTGTTTACGCTGCTGGAGCGTTATGATGTAAAATGGGGAAAGACATTTTCAGTGATTCACCGAAAATGATAAAAAAAGCTACTGTGCAGGTTAAAATGCATTTCTTTGCACACATCGCAATGCTTTGGTGCTCGCATAATAACACGGAATCTATCGTAAAATAATCACTTTTATATCGTTTTAAATGCGCAATGGTCAACATCAACCATGATAAGAGATGAAGCCACAAAAAAATGATTGGAAAGGATAAAAAAATGTTTGATATAGGTCAGGGGTTTTCAACCTGTGGTACTCGAAGGTTGTTGAGGTGGTGCCCGTGTAAACTTTTTATTTTTTATTTTTCAAAAAAGGCTGAATTCACAGCTTTCTCGTGCAGGCTAAAAACATGTAAATCCATACGAGAGCAAGATTTACGAATCAGAAGTGTTTCAACACCGCGAAATTACTATTTGATAAGTGATTACGTCACAAAAAGCTTCAAACTTTGAATTTGCATAACTGATGTCACCATCAGCAATGAATTAGATATGTTCTGCAAGAAGTGGTACATGTTGACAATGCAGGGTCCTAGGTAGAATGAGATGGTGAAAAGATTGAAAACGACTGGGTTAGTTGAACCAACAGGCTTCAAATCAAATTGATGGGGTGAGCGGAGATCCCAGCCTCTTAGCAAAACCCCAAAACACCGAAAATTGTGATTTAAAAAATCAACTTTTGTTTACTTTGTGTTTGTTTGTTGGAATTAGGGAAATACTGAAAATTCAAACAAGCACTTTCCATTTGTATTGCTGAACTTTCTGGAGAGTAAAGGTTATCTCATCTTGATTTTTAAAACTTGGAGAGGGGGACAAACAACCAAAGTTTCTTTTCCGTGCTTTTTTCCAAGTTTTTTAGCAATGATATTGGTTTTATTTTTTATGTCTCCTTTTTAAAGTCATTGAGATGACTACTGCAGCTTTATAACCAACATCATTGGGATTTTATGCCGAGTTTTAACCCCGTCGTTTACTTAAAAAAATTGTGCTTTATGTTTTTGTGGATTTTTACTTACCGGTATGTTAATTTTTGAATCGGTTATTCATTCACTAGGAAAATTTTCGTAAACTTTGAAATCTTAATCACTAAAGCATGAATCTTTGATCAAAAACGGTGAAATCTTGTTGTGGTTATGATTTCATTGCGCAGTTTATTTTATTCGTAGATAAGTTCTAACTGTGAAAAGAAAAATTTCTTCGTAATAAAGACTATAGTAAAACACGAACACGAATGATGAAAACATTATTTTTTTGCATTTTTTTTTCTTCCATTTCATTTTTCAACTTTTTTTTTGTCAAAATTTTTGACAATTTAGCAAAAAAAAAGTTAAAAATTTGATGAGCACTCCCGCCTCACCTTCGTCACTCTGGTTGAAACGATTACCCACTATAGACTTGAAGACAGCATTGAGGTGATAAATAAGGTAGAATCGTAAGACATGATGCTTCTGTGAACGATTAAATTAGTTTTGCCTATTTCGCTTCCGGAATAATTTGACTTGTCAAAAATTGTGTGAATCTCAAACTGGGAGCAATCGGTTTAAGCGCAATAGTATTCAAGTTTTCTGTTTGTTCACCCTCATCTTGATGATTTTGTGGTTAATAGTCGTGTGTAACTGTGTATTAAAGTGATCACGTCACTAAGCCTACATCTATTAATTTTTTAACGCTTTAGACACTACTACACATTTACCGTTAGAGGTCGACATTGATCAATTTGGAGAGACATTGCAAATTTTAATCGTTTTTTTGAATCTAGTACAAGTTGCAGCGATTCAATGAGCTACGGTTAAATTATAATTAAAAGCCGTATTAACTGGTCTTTTTCAAAAATTTCTGAAGGTTTTCGTGGTTGCACGGGATATTCTAATAAAATTAGAACATTTTTTAATGTTAAAATACTGGTGTAGTCCCTCTTAAACTTATTATCTATATATTTTTTGACAGGTCTTGTACATTATAATATGCGCTCTCTAATTAATGGTTTTTAAAATTTAGCTTGGTAAACGCATTTGAAGTTGTACTTTTTCTTGTATATTTATCTTCCTCTCACCTGCCATCGTCAGATGCTAACTATTGGATCCGCGCACTTCATTGCGGTAATTACTTTGTATTTCGGAGGAATCCGCACCTGTTTAGGAGTTTTCAGTCATTCAATGTTCTGGTGGATTTCTTCGATTTCTTGTCCATTAAATTAGCTCCTTGTTCGAAGCCTTAGGACGCAACAGCATGACCAGGGTGCGGATCAAACCAACATCCTCTACCGTATTGAGACGCATTTTTCTGCATTCCCGTTGAAAAATGACGTAGAGTTTGCAGCATTCCCGGTTGCTAAATCTTAACGTTTTTATGATAAGACCATCCATTGACATGACGCTGATTATGATTTTCAATTATGTTCACACTAGTTGGCGCTAGCTAGTAGACAGAATTTGACTTGCTTGTTGCTCACTCGCGTTTTGCATTTCAGACCCCTGTTTAGCCATAATTGATGTCATTGCTTTGACTGTATTTCCTTAATTGCTAGTGTACTACCTTTATTTCAATCATGCCTGTCAAGCACTCGTTTTTGGTTGCTAATCTCTATTTGTGTATATGTCTGTTTGTTGACCCAACTACCGTGACCTCGTCGCAACAGTCGTTTCCTCACATTCATTCTTAATTCACTGTCAATTAGCTGCAATTAAGTTATTTTAGCTTCAGCAGTTACGCACTCAGCTTTTCGACATCACCCTTTCCGCCACCCACGGACCTCCTATGTGCTTGTGATACCTGTCAGTGAAGCCCCTGTTTCATTGAAACTGTTTTATTTAATGTTCAAATTGTTTATTGCTTTTGCCGCAAATAATTTTCCATGTTTGTCCAATATAAATGTGGTGCTAAAAAAATTGGCCGCGTCAAGCTAACTCTGCATTAGGCGGATAATGGCCTTGCCAATCATGCATTTCCCCAGATTCTTTGATCAAAACAGTGTGCAAGTCTCTATTAGAAAACGGCGTTTTGTTCGCTGAGTTTGGTCAGATAAATTAAGCCAAAAACATCGAAATGTTTTTTTTGCGTATTTCGACTCTTTTTTTTTGGTCAAAACGTCGTGCTGAGCCCCCGTTTTTTGCTACGCACTATTTTTGATTTGTTGCTTTGCTTCGAACTCATTTATTAATCTTGTCAAGCTGCCGCTCTACTGACACCGCTAGTGCAGATGTTGACCTAGCGTTATCAAAGACTATTTCAGCTTTCTTTGCAATCGATATTTACCGACTAAATGTTTAGTTGGCTTCCAGCTTCAGCTACTGAATCGATACCTTTGGGTTCAATTTGCAATAGTGCTAAAGTAATGACTCTAAAACTGGCATTCACAGCGGCCCTGCTTGGCATTTCGACCAAAATGGGACATTATTGAGCTATATCTGTAGTTCAGATAATGATACGCTTGAGAATTATAAATCGTTATGTGATCTCGCAGTAGGGTGTGGATTGACTACTTGTTTTGCCCTAAGTTCTACTGTGCATTTGTATGATGATTTTCATTATGGTGAAGGTTTTATTAACCCAGTAAGTCTCCGCATTACGTCGTGTGGTTGATATAGCAATGCAATGCAAGAAAAGTGATTGTAGATAAGTGTTATCGTTATGCATGTCGAGAAACCAAATATTAATAATTAATCAAAAGCTCATTTTCACTCCGCACAACTTCCTTGGTGTGCGCCTGCTGACTAAAACGGTTCTGACTTTACCTCAATGTAAGTTTCACAAGTCATTGGTCCGTTTTGGAACCTAAGTTGGTATGAATAAAGCAAGCTTGCCAATCATACTTTAAAAATTTGCTGTATATTAGGCCAAAGTGTCACGAGTTTTGTTATTAAGCCAACTTGCGTATTTTAAGTTCGTATTACACAGTTCCTTGCGAAGAAGTGTCGCTACGGTAGCGACTCGTTGGCAATGTTGCGCCTGATTTGATTGGTCTGGGAATTAAACCCCAAACGTCCAGCTTGAGAAGTGAGCGCACTAACACATAACATAATTTATTGCGCTACTCATTGTTTGAACAATCAATTCTCACAAAATAAATTCCACATTAGAGTGAGCTGCAAGGTGGATGCGAAGGGACTGAGAAATATGAGGTCGAGCACCCACTTTGTTATCACACTGCAGTCTAAATAAATAGCGCAATGAAGAAGAAAACTAAGAGGAAAAACGCAAATAAAAAACGAACGACTACTAGAATCAAGCACGAAAACAGTAACAACCAAACAAGAGCAGTGATTAACTTGAATGAGCTTCGAGCTAAGTTTGCGTAATTACTGGAAAAGCGAAAATCATGAGCTTAAATTCGTTATTAAAAATTTTTTGTAATCTTTTCAAAATTTTTGAAACGACTATTTTTTGATCCAAATTGGAATTGAGTTCCAAATTTTAGCACTTGCGTATTTAATTGATCTTTGGGTTTTTTGGTATTTAAATAATGGAATTGTTGATTCTTGCAAGAGGCTTGCAATTGTCCTCCTTTCTAATAACTGGTCGGCTAATCTGAAGCATTCGGAATTTAGACCACGCTTTAAAACCATCAAAAAACATTATAAAATGCTTTGTTACAAACTGAACTTTCCGAATCGACCATCATATTTGCAAAATAGCATTTGTTAAGATCTGAGCCAAGAGACTTTGTTAAGATCTGTATTTGTTAAGATCATACGAAAAATAATGCTCTTAGCTCAGGCCTACACTCTGCGTAAGATCGTGAGTATGCCAGTGGATTCTTAATAACTGACAGCTTGAAGTATGCGGTTTAGGCTGCACGCTGTTCGCTGCGCGTACCGAATTTTTGTGTACAATAAACTAAGGATAGGATCGTAGGCCTACAGTTTTACGCCCAGTGTAGCCCGGGCCCAAAAATTACTCAATGCCGGTTCTTGAATGTTATCTTTTAAAAGGGCTAATTGGTAGCAGGCCTGTTTAGCTTCGAGATTTATTGTAACGTTCTATTTAGAACTATTTTTTGATTTCACTCCAACTCAAAGGTGGTTGTTTGTATATATAATCCAGTGCAGCACGTGTTCAATGTTGTTTATTGTTTGCACATCTTCCTTTCTGTAATCCTAATGCATAATGCTCAATAGAAATGCATGTTACGCGTTTGGTGTTTTTAATGTAATAGCTTTGCATTGCTAATGAGCCTTCGCGCTGCAAACATTTCCCAATGGATTTGTAACGAATATGATAATTAATATTGTCCTCGATGCTAGCTAGAAAAGGAACATAATATTAGTGATACAAACCCTCTTTGCAAAATGCAATGTTAATTTATTGGAAAATAATTTCGTGCGTGACGGTTGTTTGTATGTGCTCGTTTTGCTAAAATACTTACTTTGTCAGCGGAAAACAAGTTTCGGGTATTATTGTAAATTTTTTGAATGTTGAAATTTTCGAAAATGACAAGAAAAATTATCATTAAAACCTTATGCAGGTAGAACTATGCATAGCGCTGAAGATTTATGGTTTTTAGCAAAAAATGCGTCAATGTTTAATCAATAATAATTTAATTGTGATGTTTTGACGTTCGCGACAATGTTTAATTTTGAAGACTTTAAATTTCGTCTCTTCATAGACTGTGTCCCTTCCCTTTGAAATTTTGCCTGCATCCATTACCCGTATTGTGGAAATTTTTGTTATTTGAACAACTAAAATAATGGTTAAATAGTTATGATCATCTAGGAATCGATTATTGTTTGTGAACGTAATGTTTTGATGTGTCTGTGGTTCTCAGTCCTAAGCACAATGCCAATCTTGTTAACTTCAGTGGTATTGCGTGTCTGTTTACAAGTCAGGTTGCATGATATTTAATGTGCGTATCGCAACTACTCCTTTGGTTTGTATGTGACAAGTTTGCTGTGTGCTCAAGTGCAGATAAGAACATGTCAACATTGCGCAGTCGAGTGCCACTTGTGTACTGGTTAATGCCCTAGCCTAAAACGTCGGTGAACTGTAGCTTGTTGCTGGTTATAGTAACGAGAAGTATTTGGAAATATCAATTGTCTGCTTAGGTTTGAGCTCAGTTTTTCAGAGCAGTTTTAGCGGATGTCTGTTTTGAAAGCTGGTAAGCTTCTGCGTTTTACAGCAAAATAAACATTTTTTAATCAAAAAGAGATATAATGTGAAGGTTTATTAGATAACGCTATCTGAATACGATTGAAGTTGACAAAAGTGTGATGTGTTTTCGGATAGACTTGTGGACTTGACCGTACTGAATGCTGCATGCCTAATGCCTAGGACTTTAGGAAGACACAAGGAGAATGGTCAGTCATCCACACTGTGATTTTTATAGTCTAGTAAAAAATGCAGTCTGTTGCGAAGAAAAGCTGGTTTGGTAATTTTGTGACAAACTCCAGATTACTTCACGTTTTTGGAATTGTGTTTTGTTGTCATCCCAATCGCTTTAATTTGATGCCTTGACGACTGAGAACGCTCAACGGTATTTATATGTTCTACTCTGTGCCTGAAGTTTTTACGACCAGTTTGTGGTGGTATGCTTGCAAGAAAATTTGCCCGTTGCTCCAGATCTACTTTGGTTTATCAACTTTGTTCATTTCCAACTTGCCAATCAAAGTTACGACGAAGCAATTGAAATTCCTCTCAAGTATGCCTCATATTTTTACTGAAACTGACAAACATCAAAGTGTTTAATATCGTTTTTCTGCGAACTCTCTGGTATGTTTCCTTACTAAAAATCATAGTGATTTAATTAATACGACGTTTATTTTGGGTCTCGTAAATGGTTTATGGACCAATACTTTATCAATTTATGAAATTTACTTGCCATTATTAAACCAAGAATGTCTTTTCGTCTCAAGATTTTATCCAAGACCAGAAGTTTATTTTGATTGCTACGTATATCACTGTCAGGATTAAGGTCTTTGCCGTTGTTAAATATAGCGTCATGTTTTTTTTAGACTGTTCTTGATTAGTGCGACCTGTGCCTGAAGCGCAATTTAACGACAGTTTCTGTCGCTTCGGCGATCGCATAGTCGCTGAAAATGCGAATGATTTACGATGATTAGTTTCACGCGTTCTACTTTACGACAGCGCTTGAAGGCCGTGTTGCGGTGTGGAATTGAACTTCAGCTACAAAGGATAAAAGGCCGATTCTCCTGCGTCGCAAGTTTCGCATGTTCCTTGTTGCTGTGTTCAGTAATTCTTTTTTTCTTTGCTTTATGTTCCTTCAATTTTACGCAAAAAAGTTGGAAAACACCAAATTTGAAGCTTTATTTTGCTGCAGGAGGTAAGCGGACCTCGACCTTGCTATATTACACCTAATTTTGAGTCGCAAGAGTTGCAATTTCCATTCATCGTTTAAAGTTTAGCTCGCAAGTACACTGTTAAACGTTAGTAGCAAATCCACAGGTAAAATGGCCCACTTTAAAATGGTTCAAGCAACGGTTTGGGAGTTTTAAAGCGAGCTAAATCAAATTTTGGAACTTGATGGTTGTAGGAACAGAATCGGTGAATCCATGTAAACATTTCCAAACGATGGATCAAATGGACTTTCTTAGCATATCCCTGGAATAAAACAATAAGATCGTGTTTTTGTCCAATTCTAGCCTGCAATAGTAGCTTTGATCTTGACTGCTGTACAAATTGTCGCACTCGATGGGGTTTTGGTTAATAGATCTAGAAAAAACTTATTTTCTTTCATACGCAGTTAATTTTAGTTGAAAATTCCACCGAAAATTGCCATACAATTCAGGTTAATGCTAATCACCCACTATTTTGGCATTTCCAAAAATCTGATAAAGTTTGTAAAGCTTAATTCTATCAAATCTGATCTTAATATATATATGCAGCAAGTTGCGAGATACAATCGCATACCATAACACTGCAACCCGCTATTTCAGCAAATATCTGGACAGACAGGTAGTGTTAGTCCATCATCAAACGCATCAACTTTTGTAGAACATAATGGCAATAGTAGCGCATAAAGCGAGTCAGCCAGTCAAACATTATTTGCTGAAAATCTGAATTCTTCTCAATAATGTTAGGAAAAGCAAAAAGCAAATTAAATGATGGATGATATGACGTTGCTGTAAGCATAAGGAATTGTATTTTTAAATTGCGCATTCGCTCAGGACAAAGTTGAGAACTGACGACTGTTATACTGCGTTTCTCTGAAATTGGCTGGTAGGGAATTGAACTTAACCTTTTTGATCACTGTCGGAACGTTTTAGCGTTCCGTTATACACCAGTTCAGTGATTCAGTCAAGACATGCCAGTTTTTAAATTGACGGATTCTCGGAATCACGCGCTTGCATCAGCAATAAGTTGCATAAGACAGCATGTAGTAATGGAGAATTTTGGTGGTAATTTACAATGGTATAGTTTCTAATAAATTATTGACTTTCGGCATTATTTTTCAAAGCACGAGCAATGTTAGCGCAGATTGCAAGATTATGTCTCTGCACTTTTATTTTTGATTATGAGTTATGTCCTGCGCCCTTATGTCGGGTTTTGCGGATAAATGCAGCATACCCTAGCAACATAACAAGGGCAAGCATTAAAGTTTGTGGTCATTGATCACTCTATGCTTGTGTAAACAACTTTCCCGGGTTGTTATCTTTAGGCCAATACAAACATTCCCTGGTAAATACAAACATGCAATTATTATCAACAAACAAATAAACGAGAAGACACGAGAAAAATCGATATCTAGGCAATATCTATTATTTTGGTCACAAATAACTGCATTATTGCGTAAATTGTGCGGACTAATTTCGGGAAAAAAGGCAAATAAAAGCTTGGTTTGTTGTCGTTGTTTAACAGGAATTTTGTTCTTCCAACAAGGACTTCCAACCAGTAGCGTAGCCAAGGGGGGGGAGGGGGGCTATAGCCCCCTCCATTGGCCTGTCAACCAAAACGCAGAAGAAGAAAAATACCACATTTTTAGCTCTACTTGAGACTGTTTTTTTTTGCGCTGGAATGGACTAAAAAGTGATTTAAAGCAACTTTTGAAACAAATATTCAGGGGGGGGGGGGGGGCGGATTCGTCAAAAATTAAAGTCACAAATCAATAAAAACTTTAAAAAATGCCCAAAAATAAACAATGAAATTTGATCGCTAGTTTAAAAATGCCAAACATAGATTTCATCAACAAATATATTATGAACTCAGGAATAAAGGGGGGGGGGGGGGGGGGGGGCTATTTAGTGTTAGTTAATTACCAATCACTTCTCTCAAATATCTTTTCATTAGCCCCCCCCAATTATTTTTCTTCATAAAACATAGACGAAATAGACTACTCCGTGTGAGTTTTATTGAGTAGTAAGATTTTATGATTTACCAGCATGTAAACAAGAGAACTACAGTGTTATCATTAACCACCTCCCACATAGCCCAGTAATGCAACTAGTTGAATCATGTTGCACCGGCAATATTTATTCCACGTTTTAAAAGCATTATTTTTACTAAAATAGCCCCAAGATTATGTTATTTTTGCAAAAAAAATGCAAAATTTTCGAGCGCTGGGGGCTCCGTCCCCAGACTCCCGTGCCTCCGGCGGCTGGTAAATCAGACCCCCAAATTAGCCCCCCCCCATTGTAAATTTCTGGCTACGCGCCTTCTTCTAACTTGAGTGCCCCCCGGGGCAGAATGGCGGAACAATCTCCCGAGGGGCTCGATAAGGCGGTCGCTCCCATGTTTTAGTAAATCTAGTGCATTGCACTACCACCAACTAAAGACCAGCTTCACGCTTGCCTTTGCTCGCTTGACCAAGAGCAGCCTGTACGCTCTTGAGACAGTACGCCGGCATAAGCTGTGGAAAGATACGCTCGCGGAAAACGCGTAATATCGTATTTTTAATGTAAATGCAAAGAAAAAAGAGAAGGCAAACTGCAAAGAATCTAATGACTCACGTGTTCCGCGGCGCTGAGAGCGCGGTCGGTAAGATGGCACTAACGATATATGCGTATGACTACATAGTGCTGCAAACAAACTGACCATAATTCAATATACCCGTGTTAACAAAATTTTTCTGTGGATTTTCCAACTTCGTATGTTTTTTTAGAAACGAGAATTTTTACACCTCCGCGAAGCGAAGAACAAAGAGATCTCGTGACTGCCAATTTGATAGCGTTTATAAGCTCCGTAAAAAAACGCGCTGCTGCTTCTAACAACGAACCTTGATTCGTGAAAGCGTACTCTAAAAAGTAGTTTTTGCGTACTATAAAAGTTTTTGTTTTGGTGCGTCATTTTGCTGTCCAAACTTTACATTGATCGATGCAAGCTGCAGTCACACCTACCTTCTGCATATTAGACAGATCGATAACATCGTTGTAGGCGCGTCATGCTGGTCACGTTGATTCGCGGCATTGACAAGGTAGGTGGAGGCAAAAAACAAAATTATCTCCCAACGAAACTTCGATTCCGTTCAAAAACTTGGCAGATATAATTTTCAAGTAATTTACTCATTCGTAAACAAAGCGTATTTCTTCGGGAATCACGAAAAATTCATTTGTTGTCGGTCCGTGATACGCAGTGGACTTCTATTTAAACATTCACTTGCAGGACGACTTCCTAAATTTCAATACTTTTTTTTCAAAAATGATATATTTAATAAGCTTCGGTTCTGCCAGTCATACCTATTAATTTAATTTATTTAGTTTACTCTTTTTTCCAGAGCATGTATTTGTTTATTTTCTCTTAAGTTGCATGGCATAATACGGTACTAGATTAGTGATCTTCTGTCTCCCTCTTTTTTTGTTTTAATCTTAGTCAAAAGATTTATGTTACGTGGTATGTGTCTTAGGAACAGTGATATTTGCAATGAGATTTGCACTCGCCGTATTTGTTTTCCGTTTTTTGGCTTGTATTTCATCGCTAACGACATGAAATTTACATTAACCGCTGCATAGTGCTACGTTGATTGCTGGTGTACGTCTTTTATCTTGTTTTGCTCAATTCCGCACATTTTTTCTAGTTCGCGTCAACAACTACCCCCTCTAAAGCAACTCTTAGCCTTGTTTACTTTTTTGCAGGTGTAGCACTATCTGTAGCACGGTTTACTGGACCGTTTAACTTTAGGTACTAATGGTATGATGGTGAAGTTGTAAGCACATGTGATGCTTTTTTAAAGATGCCGCCGTACTTACTGTTAGATTTCCTCGTTTGAATTGACTGTTATTTCAAGTCAACAACCCACCAGATCAACAATCATGTCGTCTTCAAGGAAAGAAAAATATAGAAACGGAAATGAAGAGACGAAGGGTAAGATTTCTTTTTCTTTTTTGAGACAAAATTGAATAGCATTTAGAACTGTTTGATATCCACGTTTCAGAGGCTGACTTCTGCGTGAAACAAGATTCTTGTTTTGACATGGAAATCGGGACTCCGCACTCGGGTTGTATTTTTTCGTTAAAGGTTTTCGCGGTCAAATGTCCGATTTTGAAATAATATTTTTGTCATTTTCATCATTTGCTAACGTGATTTCAGCTTTTAGATACAAACTCTTATAAATTTTTTAGTCACTTGGACAGAATGAGCTAATTTGGTTTTGGCCATTCACCAAGATTTGAATTAGTCCATGGCCAATAACCACGGCCACACGCATTGTAAATGTTGCGATGCTCTAAACTTTTTGAAACTCGCGAAAATTTACCTTATCGGAACTCATATGAAACGTTACGTAAAATATTGAGCCTGAGTGTTTTGCTGTGTGTATGAAAGTGGAGTGTGGGTGAGGTGGCTGAATGGGGATGTGGGGTATGTACTATCTAGTCTCTTCTTGCTACGACGGCATGTGGCAAACGCAACCTCAAGTTCGGAAAGGTAGTGACAATTTTGATTTACGCGAAAGGAAGATAAAACACCGACACTTTAGCAGTATGCCAAGTTGTTTATGTATCTCCAATACCTGCCTCGCAAGGTGGACAGCTTTCCTGCTATGATGCTCGATTTGGCTCTGATAATGTATATTCGTTTGAGGATGGGACTGTAAAGGAGTTCCCCTAACCTTTTGTAATCGAGGCACGATTTAAAATTGTTGTGGATCAAAAATCGACGAGGAAGAAGAAACAAAAGCATTGAATGTCTAAGCTGTTCAGCTTTGGTAGTTGTAACATATCAGAAGACTTCGAAGTTGTGGTGTTTTGACGTTTTGTTTTGGCCACACTAAAAAATGGCACCTTCCATTCCATTTCTATTGCTGAGACCAATTTTTACCTTATTATCTCGTGCTCTCTAATATGAAACCATAATTTTCATGCTTGTCGACAGTGATTTCACTTTTGTGGTCAAAGGAAAAGGCTTTTCACCTTTCATCCCATTTCTTATGATGATCCCATTGACGTGTGTAACAGACGGTTGTTTTGTTTGAAAGAATTTTAATTTGTTGATGTTTTAGTTTTGCGGCAATCTGATGTGACATTTCCAATTTTAATTTTACTATTCAAAAACTTGGTGTGATTTTTTTCCATTTGTTTGAACTTCTAAACTAAAAGGATGTTCGGCACTTCAAAAACAAACCATTAAGGAATTATAGATTAGGAAAACTCTACTGGATTGGAAGAAATGCTTGCATTATTTAGAGAAAAAGCTTGTTCTCGCTTTTGTGGTGTGTATGCGTTGGATGATGCATCGTCGATGTTTTAATCTCGGTATGAAAAAAAATCTTTGACAGCTAGAGCAATTTGAGTTGTTAAATGTATCGAATAGTTTTTGCTAACTACTTGCAACAATTGGTAATTTAATTCGTTTAATGTCAATTGCATGACCCATTGTGTAGCTGCACGCTACCGTTTATACTACAAAACGAAAACTCTTTACGATACACGGTTATACTTAGACAGCTGTCAATACTACAGTACATGCACGTTTATCATAACCACTGTCGTAATTTCATTTTGCTAAATGCTAGGTGTTGCCTTTCCCTTCAAAATAAAAAGTATGCAACCGATAAAAACAAGCCTACGTGGAAGATGTTAGCTCTTCAAATATTTCACTTGTTCCGCACCTACCTACTCGTAGGCAATAAAATTCAAAAGTCTCTTTCTCTTGTAAAAGTGGGTCATCAGTGGTATTCTTATTCGAATATAATTCTATATGATACAAACTGTTAAGTTTCACAGAATTTAGTGTTTTAATGCTTTTTTATTGTGGTAATCTGCGTTGATGTTCGCTTTAGCTTTTAGTTATTGAATATGTTCTGAAATGCTGATATCAACCGCGGACTAGCTCAGCAGTTAATTGAGCATACATGCAGCTGCCAATAGTGATTCAGCTAATTCGTTCATTTTTCTCCATTATTGTACACTGGACGGATGTCCAAGAAAACAAAGAATGAGCAAATGGGATAGCAAAAGTGACTTGGTTGTAGTTTAAACTTTCTGACAAGAAGAGCTTTCTGCTGTTTAATATCGAAACTTAGAGTTAGCGTTATGAAATTTGTTAGCTCAGGATCAAAAAGTCATCAGTCTTCAAATTCTGGTGGTAAGAAACTGTGCTTCAATTGCGAACGTTATTAATTCAATTGAAATTAATTAAAAATATGATAGAAAAGCGTTCACTATTGCACATGCCAGTCAAAACTTATTTTACTTAGAACTCACAAAACTTTTTGCTACGGAGTACGGATTGACGGCTTCTGGTATTTGGAACTTCGTTAATCCTTGCATAGAAAAGAACTTTAATGTAGTAAAACTTCAAACTATGTACATTATAAAAGCAAAAAACATCAAACACAGCATAATCGAATATTATTTCATTATATTTAAACGCAATTAAAGCCTTAAAATCGAAATTCGTGGTTCAGATTTTCAACTTAATGTTTCATATATTCAATCTATTAGTTTAATATTAGTAGAAATGAACCACACCAGCTTTTCGTTTATGCTGTTTATCGAGATTGCTAATGATGAACGTACTATTATTCAAAAGATTTAATAAAAAAAATTGCACTTTTAACGTTGAAGCTCTAAAGTTTGTTTTTGCTAGTTAAAACAATAATGTAATCAAACAAAGACAAGACACAAAAATTAAGGAAATATGACGTCACAAGTTCTTTCCGGCTTTAACACATCCTGACTAGGCGTTTATTATTGAGAAGTTGCATTACTAAAACATTGTTGTTCCCAATATCGTTAAAACTATGGACTGTATGATGGAATTTGCACTAACGTTGTCAAGTTATTTATTGATTTCACGAAGCGACATTAAAAAGACGTGAGAACCAACGTCTTGTTCTGGCTAAAAAAACAATTGCCTTTCTTCAGTTGTCGTATTTCCTACCGTATTGACACGCCACGCGACATCTACAGTATAATGCAATTACGCGTTTGGTCATGTGTCACTAGTTCATTTGGCTCGAGAAGCGATGCTCTAGTTAATTAGCTGTCGTCACTAGAAAGCGATGATACCCATATGGTTAAGTTATTCATTTACCAGCAGTTTTATTAGTCTTTTTAAGTTCATTGTTTACAGCGACACAAATGTACAAGGGATAGAAAACAAGCTTAAAAGACATCATCTTCTTCATCTTACGCTTCAAAGTTGTTCAAAAACTATAGGAGCAGATTCAGTAGCAGAACCGACAGAGTAGGTAGTTAAGAAATGTATGTGTAATGTTAATTAGGGGTTGTTAAAATGGAATTAACGTTGAGGTGACTATATAATGATGTCATCAGATTGAAAGGAAGTTAAATAGATATTTGGATACCGTGACATGGTAGCCTACTCGGAATGTTATATATCACAGAATAGGGCATTATTAATCTAATTTTAAAGAAAAATTGGTTTTGCGACTGCAGGAAAAACACGTACCGTCATAGGTACTCAATACGGTTGTAGCTAAGAACAAGTTTTAAAACTAGAACAAAGTCTTTTTACGAAGTACTGAAATCAGTTAAAAACAGAAAATTAAGAGTATTTTTGCCATTAAATCGATCATCAGCAGTGAGCACCCGTCTAAGGAGATTGTACGAATTTTCAATTATGATAGCTGATGGCTGATCTTGAAACGAGTAATCTTGGCTTGTGTCATTTATATGGAGTGACTAGGATTTGAGTTAAAAAATTTTCATTTATCTTAAGCAGCGCAGCTGTGGTCTAAATTTTTTCATTTCTAGGCAGTATCAACATGCCATAGTTTTTTAATCCTACGTTGGTTTTGATCATGTTTCTTAGGATCCGCATATTAATTGTGTTCAAAAAGAAATAAATCGACTCTCTGTCATTTTTTTTGCAGTTTTAACATGTCATTATAATGAATTTCATTATTATGACAAGCTCTGTCACGTAACAAATTCACACTCCGGGTGTGCCTTGTAATTAACTGGTTTGAGTCGCATAAAACTGGTATATTGTTATAATAACAGGGTAATGACAATGAGTGAAAGCAGTGGTACGATTTTAAGTTTTTTTTTTATGCTGGAGTCTACCATCGGCATAACAATCACATCATCAGTATAACGATTACAACAGTTAAAAATTTATAACCTGTTGTTTATGGATTTTCAAACTATGCCGATATAGGGTCGTTAGGTATTGCTGCAAAACTTTTGGTAACTAAAGGCTACTTTCACCGCTCGCTTTGATCAAAACAATACACATAGTCAATATGAGCAAATCATACAAGCGTCACTGCTTCAGTAGCGAATGGAGGAGCGGCATTGTGCCATGCATTCTCTGTTTTCGCTTTGGCTTGTTGCATAATATAAAAAAAGTCCGCAAAACGTAAAAATTATGGTGCAGGTGGTTGAAAAAGCATTCCAAGCAGCTAGCTGGTAGGTGAAATGAGGGGAGTTTTGAAGTCTTTTCAGCCAATGTCAAAGTTTTGCCTAACTTGCAAGTTGCAAAATACAATTTTAAACAACAACGAAGACGAGCTCATTTTTCCTCTTCTATCTGACCAGTAGTCACAGTTAAGAAGGGTTAATAATCGCTGCTTTTGCCCTTCTTTTGCTTTTTATGCTTCATTTGAAAGTTTTAATTTTCTAAAAGACGATGCCTATAAGCATATGGAACAAAAATACTCTTAGAATTATGTTATTTTTACTTTAAAATCTTTAAATTATAAACTCTTGGGATTATTCCTTCAGCCCACTGTCTTCTACGTTTGAACAATGCCCTAAATTTTTAAAATTCCTGCAGCACGCTGAAAAAACAACAACAGAAAAAAGGTGATGCGTCTCGATGAAATCCAGAGTGTTATGTTCTGTCGCAGTTTAAAAAAGTTTGAAAGCCTCTGCAGTGTAATTTGTCGCAAAGCGCATCTAAAAATACTTAATAAATAAAATTATATTTGATAGGTGTGAGCCTACTATTTTAGGGAGAAAATTTTTGTGTAAAGTAATTGTTATAGGTAGTGACTATTTCACCGAAAATTTTCAAGTTAAAGAGAATAAAACGAAAATGAGAAATATTCATCCGCGCTTTTTTCAGTTGCTTTTTCAAGGGTCAAGATTAGGGTTTAGGTTAGGGTTTGGGTTAGGGTTCGATTTGGGAATAGTTTTAGAGTAAGCATTTGAGTTTGGATTAGATTTGAGTCAGAATCAATAAAAAACTAGATAAAAATTTCCGGTGAAATAGAGCCTTCCATTGTTATATTAGTTGCTCTAACTTTGCTATCGTACTTTTGCTAGAGAATGGCAGATCACTAAATTTCTGGTGAAAAGTAAGTTGTAACGTGCATTAGTGATGACTGATAAACGAATTGCATTCACGCAGTCGAAGTTGTAAGAGATTTGTTTTTGTTTGGCGGTGGTGTTGCTTAGTCACGCTTTTCTGTAAATAAGACGATAATGGGAGGATATTAGACAAACGGTTGAAGAAAGGAAACAGCTATATAATACTTCTTTTTAAGAAACGACGAGTGCAGTGATGTCAGAATGAAGTAGTTTTTTTACGTTTTAAAATGATTTTTAGCGCAGGAAGTAGAACTAAAACTAAAAGCGTTCTCTCCAGACAGTAATGCACAATATGTAATTGATTAATAATGAAATAGCTTCTTTGAAGATTTTCTGCATTCGTCAGCTAAATTGTTTTGTCGTATGGCAATATTCTACTTAAAATGGCCAAAAGCCAATTTTTAATCATGTATATTTTTTCCAATAACAACGTATGATGAAAAATATTGGCTCAGTAGAGCATAGTGTTTGTGCCTTAGGCAAAGCAGTATTCTTTCAAGCAATTATGCTCAGTTACTAGCTCATTACTTTCATATTCTTGGCTCAAAAGTCATGTAGCTGCTAGTCTGATAGTAAGATTTTGTTCCAAGTCGGACAGTACAGAAGTTCAGAAATATGAAGCTTTCTGCATTTTTCAAAACAATTAAGATCCAAACCAGAAGAATTTTATATTTCAAAATATAGCGCTATATCGAGTATTTTAAGTTCCGTTTCAATTAAGTTCCGTTTTGATTTGATAAAAACAGTTAGGATTTGTGTACCTGCATAGCTTTAAAATAATGTTTATTCTTTTTTTCACTCAGCATAACACCCCCAATAAAATGTTTTGTAGAAACTGAGAAGGAGTAATTTAAAGCTAGCGTTTTAGCGGTTTCCGAAAAAGCAGAAAACAAAGTTCAGAAGTGTTCAATCAGCTTGTTTCTAAGGTGACAAAAAAAAAAACAACAACAAAAAAACAAAGAATAAATGCCGAGGTTGAATATGTTATTTGCCACTAAGGCAGTCACAAGCCTCAAAATGAAGGTTGCCCGTAGATGTTCATGTATGCAGTTGAAGTCAAGCATGTGGAAGACTCTTTTATCACCCAGATCAACTTGTAATCAGAGATGACATCGCAAATAATCACGATAATTTTTACCGCAATTCTAAATGCTCTGCTCAAAGTGGCTTCATACTTGAAAAATATCAGGTCACTTTTACGAAAAGTGTGAATCAGATTTGATTGCCAAGATGGCACTTACTAAAGCTTTTCCTAAAGGGGGTGTCAGCATTTTTTTTGGTGATGTATTGCAATGTCTTTGGAATGGGTTAGTTCGATAGAAGCTGCGCATTCCCAGTTTCATTGGACTTCATTAGTAGTTTTAAATCCCTTTTCCAGGACTTCCTTGAACCCCTCACTTTTTGACGCTCTGGTAGTAAGACTATTTACAACTTAACATTTCTAAAAATTTTTACATTTTCAGCATTGTTCAAAGCTGTTGTGTATTTCTTAACGTCCGAAGTTTCTCATCCTGCACGTTCCGACTATGTATTAAATATATGACAATTAATTAATGTAATTTTTTGGGCAGCAATTAATGAACACTTTCAACGTGCTGAAACCGTTTTCACTCGCACATGAGAGAAGGGACAATTTGCAGTTCATTGGATGTTTTTGTCTTCCAAAAATGAAAGGGCTAATGTATTTTTGAAGATCTGCCATCGGGTGTGGACGTTAAAAATGACTAATGCTTTTTGAAGAAAATCAATAATGCGAATTTGTACCGAATGCTTTTACTCGTTTGGCATATACCTGTGTGTGAAGAGAAAGGGCAGAGCACAGGATATAGTTAATAAAATGATTCGATTTATCAAGAGCTTAGTCTCGTTGGAATTAATGAAAGAAGTATGTTTTAAAGTCTAGTATCTGTTTTCTTCGTCGTATGTTTACAAACAAATTATGTACTCTTCTCTGTAGTGCTATTAGCAAGATCTTAGTTGCATTAAAGTTTCGGTATTCCAATTACTCGTGGCAACGTTATGGTTAAGTGTTTCAAGTGTTAAATTGTCCAAATTTTGTGATTTATAAAATTTTGTCTAAATAAGCAATTAAGATGGCTATTAATTTTGGTTATTGTTGCTATTGCTACTCATAGTTTTTTTCTGGAGCGTTTCGATTTTGCAAGTTGGATTTTGCGTACTAAAGTAGAAAAGTAAGTTAGTCAGCTTTTGTTATTTGTATTTCAAGGAAAGTATTCGCAAAACTTTACTCTTAGAATAGAAATTATACAGAAAAACAGTTTGACACAGATAATTTTCGAAAACTGAATTCATATAAACCTGAATTTGTTACATTTGTCCCCGTTTTGGCATTTTTAGTTTGTTATTTTGCCCCCACTGTTGCTTCTGTCGTCGTGTTGCAGATTTCAGGTTTGTTACCACTGCCCCCGTATTTTTTTTTCTATTTTTTGCCCCTGTTTCCAAATTTAATTTCTTCCCCATTTTTCTGAAGAAATTGGAAAGAAAAAGGCGGTATTATATTCGAACGAGGAGTGGTAGCCTTACCTCCATAAAGAAGACCATGATTGATAAATACACAAATTAACTAATCAGTGATCGAGTGGATAGAGCGTCTGCTACTTGTAACGGTAGACTACAGTTAGATTCACAAAGACCAAAAAAATTATTGCTCACAGCTTTCCCACTGGACATTCACCATTAAAAGGACATTGTGAAGCCGCCACCGTGTGTGGTAGACTGGTAGGCAAGTCAGCTTGACTAAAAGGCCGAAAGGACCCTTCGCTGTCTTAGGGTCAAGGCAACTTGGCGAATAAAGGTGTAATTACAATTATTAATAAAATGGATTTCCCTAACGACATCCTTAGATTACCATTGACCGCGTGCGCCATTTGCCACTCTGGTCTTTGAAAAATTGGAGAGACAGACAATAAGAGTTGCAGATGTTGTTTACCTGACTCTTTTTTGAAGATAAGACGTGGAGGAAATCTTTTAAGGCCAACAGGATTAGGCTGTTCTGAATCTCTTCGGATGCGGTCCTTGTTTGAAGCATGATTGTAATGGATTGTTTTGAAAACTAGGAACTACGCAACCAACATTTGGCTTTGACAAAACAACTACGTTTCTGAGTTTCTTGGGTTTTAATTTAATTTTACTCGTAGTTTGGCCATTCCATAACATTGGCCAGAGCATTCGATATTAAAATGTAAGCTGAAATACCGTTATATTTGCTCCTAGCGTTGTCATGTGATCAGTTTGATTTTGGTACTAGGGTTAAATGCAGTTATCATATGATTAGATCGTAATGACTTCTTTCCACTACCGGTACGTTTTGGGATGATACATGTCTATGAAATCATAATATGAAACAGTAGTAGAGTGTTTCATAATCAAAGGTAGGAATTATAATTAATAATCGAATTTCGATTTTTGAGTAATAGTTAAGGCAAGAAAACAGTACGCACAATTGCAGATGAATCAGAGAGCTTATGCATACTAAAGAATGCTTAGTTTGTAAAAGTATCGCTAAATTGCTTTTCCACACGGTTACGCATATTACCTGGTACAATAGGAATACGTTACATTACTACCAGTCTCAGAAGTAGGCTCAAGATATTTCTTGACGGTGATCCATAGAATTTATGCAGAAAGAGCAAAATATGAAAAACTGCAGATTTTTAAATGCAGTTTAGAATGAAGGAACTACTGTATTTTATTTAGTTTGGATGGTGTGGGCCTGTGGGGGTGAGATTTAAAATTTGTGTTTTATCAGTATGCAGTTTTAAATAGGTCATAGAAAGTCATTACGTGAGCCTTGGTTTCATTTACAGGCTGACCATAACTGTTTTTGTATTAGGATATGTTCAATTTATTCAAATCAAGTTCACTAGCACATTTGGCCTAACTAAAATTTAATTTCACCTAGATCCATTATTTTTAAATTGAAAATCGTGGTATCGGACGAAATACAAAATGCCTTGTCTGTTAGTAAAATTATCTGGTTTATTTATTTGTTAACGGCAGACAATCGGTGGACATGTTAAGAAAATTAGTATTTTTACGTTGAATTATATTATCGATAGGTATTTCGAGAAAATCTTTTCCATTAGCATTGTCTACCACACATACTTTGTTGGAAAACATACTATGTATATCTATAGCAGTGGCCAGCAAGAGTACTGTGGGATGGAGGTATTTCTTGTCTTACCAACTTAAAAAAAATTGGGCAGTTGACTTTGTTGTTAATTCATTTATGATCTACTTGTTTTTTGCTTTTGGCTATCAAAAGTTTTTTTTACAGGGTTATAGTGTTATAGTTATGCGTATATATGGTTAAAATTTTTTTCGAGTAATTGTGAATTCATTTGCTGACGACAACTAATCTTGCAACGATGAGGTAATGTATTGAATGCTATCGACTTGATTTGGCTCTATCGTAGTGAGTTGTAAAGCTGTTTCTGTCAGTATCACTTCCTCCCATTCTTTCAGTTGTGCAGTTAAGTGCCGCTCTTGTGTCGATTCTCAGCTATTTCACTAGCAAAACAACGTAGGGATGCGGAATTTTGTCCAAATTATGTAGTTTTCTGTCATTCACCACAATTTATGATATAAAACATTCAAAATCAGTTATAAATGCGATTACAGTATCAAGATAATATCGTACAGGCTTTTCAAATTTATGGCATTTTTTGGAAAGAGGATTAATTTTTCCGTTTTTAAGTTTCTTACATTAATTTTTTTCTTTTTCAAAAAATTGGTCTAGGATCTCGTATACCGTAGTTTTTTTTCTCGATTCGGATTTTCTATGAGTTGGTTTTTTGTTTTCGTAGTCGGAATTGGCAACCACACAGGATGTTAAATTAACTTCTCAGCTTTGTTTATAAGGAAGCAGAATTTAGTTTGCGGTACTGGCAACCAATAGCAATTAAAAATGCTGGTAGTCACAAATTGTCGTTGAATTAAACAAGTCTTGTTGCGACTCGTAACACCATCTACTCAAAAATTAAGTCAATTTTGGAAGCTGGTATGAGCCGTGCAGTCATTGTAACTTGTTTATCGTAATTTCAAAATAAATGCGCCAAAACTAATTTTGGTTTGACATTCCAGTAGCCAGAAAGTGACTTTTTTCGCTGAACAAACATCAGATTTATTCAGGAACAGATCTGGCATTTACCTATGATAGATTGCTGGTGTGCACTTTTTATCGTGTTGTTACCAAATGCTCATATGCAGTTTCCTGTTTCGTTGGACAAGATAAACGACTATGTTTTCATTGCACCTGTGAAACATTTGTGAAATACGCCAGTTTACACAATTCGCATGTGAAAACTATAGTTGACATGTTATGTTTAAATGTGAATTCTATGTGATTTCGATCTATTACAAAATCTTACCACAATACTAAAGCATTAAAGTGTGAAAACTTATTAAATCCCAGCAGTATTGTTTCGCCCATAAATGAGTTCATCATGAGTGTCTTAAATAGATTATGTGATAACTATCTGTTTGCTCCACCGCAACGTTTTTGAGTAGTTTGTGGAGCCCTGGTATCAGTCACAGGTTGATGTGGGCAGGTCTACTGTCCCTAGTTGGTTGTTGGATAGTTGAAATTATCCAGATCTTTCTTGTGGATAAAACTCATGAGAGATTTGTTCAACAAAATATCACACCACAGCTCCTAAGCGATATTGCTGGAGAACCCTGAAGAGAAGTGGTTCATATTACACCACATAACCTCTGTTTTAGACCAGATTTTACTCATCAATCAATCTAAAAAGATCGATCAAATTTTTTGATCAAGCTGACTAAAAAAATTTCTTCGAATTATTATATAAGCATATTGCCTTATCAAGTAATGTCCTTGGAATACTGCCGACTAATTTAGAGATTTGTGCTATTGATTGGTTTGGTGAACTTCAAAACCTGTTGTTTGGAACTAATTTTGTGCGTCAGCCAATCGGTAATGGCGTTGGTAGGCGTGGGATGTCAAAACACGTTGAAAGTTTACTCTTATAAACAACCAAAGTTTTGTAGTGATCAAGCCAGATTGGTAAAACAGAAACGAAATGAGCGATGGTCATTGCCTCCGGCTGAGATCCGATTGTTTGATAAAAACCATCCTCTGTTTGTTTGCAAGCATTTTCACATCATCATAAGTCGAAAATTGCCAACTCTTATCCATAACATTCGTATGCATGTTTAAAGTGCATTGTTACGTTGCTGTAAGTTGAAAACATAACGCAGAAGAAACGGCAGACTAACAAGCATCGACTTACCTTGTAGCTTATGTTAAATGGCTACGACAAGCAGCTGTAGAAGTGGAACCAGATGTGGTTGAACAATTCCTTTTGAGTACTTATGGCAATTTATTATTTTTCCAATTTTTTTTATATCATTGCACAGAACCAGTTACATGTGAAAGTTAATAATTTAAAACCATTAATACAGTCGGTTTTGAATTAATTGAATTTAGAGCAATTTTAGTGTACATTTTTGTGACTAAATGCACTACTTGCTTAGTGCTTTGCTGCTAAAAGACACGCGGTTTAGGTTAAAGATTTGGAAAACTATTTTCTTTTTTTTCAAACGAAGTGCTTTATTAGTTCCTAACGAGATATTATTGCATATTGGTTGGATCGAACCATCGCATTTGATAAAAACAAGCATTTCACATTTCAAAATAGTTGAAGATTTGTGCTGGTTTCCCCAAATTTGATGGTTTCTCCAGTCGTTTAATTTGCCTCCATATCTATCAGCAGTTTGGAATCGACTAATAATGTTGCGCAGAATTACAGAAGTTAAAATTCTATCGAATTTGGGAGATATTGTTTAATTTCTTTTCATTTTTTTATCGGTACCATATTTTTATCAATTCCGGTTAACCAAATATTTTATTGTTTTGTTTCAAATAGTTACTAAATTTCTTTTTGGGTCGGCAATAAACATATTTTGTGTTTGATGATGAATAAAGCTCTGATAAGACACGCTCTAACATTCAATCCCCATAATTTCAATGACTTTACCAGTCTAAGCGACTATTTTAGCCTATCTAAAACTCAATCTCGTCTTACATCAAATTAATGGTGACAAAAATTGGTGCAAATTACTGCTCTTGGTCTTTCCATATATGCTATGTTTTAATTATCGGTTGATAACCATACGTTGTGAAGAAGATTGTCAAACCTCTCAATTTAATCGGCTTGGAATTAGATGTGCCATATACTTATTTCTGATATAATGACTGAACGTGTAATGATCGCTATAAATATAAAATTTTTACCTGAAGTGACAAAATATACTTAAAAAATTCAGCGCTCTAGGTCACTTCTAATAAGATTTGCAGTCAAATTACACTGGAATTGATAATTACTGTAAGTGTAGTACGTGGCGTAACTAAATGTGCTTGTTACTAGCGTTTCAAAGATTGTACCATAATTTTGTTAAAGCGAATATCTCATTAGAAAATAACATTTTATCATCAAACGGTTAAACATCATTCAGGAGGATTATAAGGATGACTTAAAAATAAATAAATCTGTTTCAGTAATCAACTTTTGAAGGTTTTATGCACCAGCATTGTTGTACTTCTGAAAATATTAGATTTCTTAGCTCTACCATTGGCCTAATTGAGAAGAGGTGGTATTCGTCGAAACAGCTGTTTTAGGCTGCTACTTCATGGCATTGGGATATATCTTCATGGGGTGGTTCAGTTATATTTCACATTTTTTCTAGTTTTATTCTGTAAAAACTTTGCATTTTTTTCTATGCAGTAGCTTTGTGGAAAAAGTTTTTTTAAATATCACTGGAAACACTGAAACCTCCAACAAGATCCATCCGTTTTAAAATAGATCTTGTTGGGATGTAGTCATGTTTTAACTAAATGCTAAATCTGCTGTTTGTTGAAAATGAAGATAGGTGCTTAAATCCATGTGTTCAACGCCGTATTATTAAGCTTCCACATTTCGAAACGATTTATGGCGCAAAATTTGCTACAAATTTGGCATGTTCGAACTTCAAGTTTTTTACTGGATAAACTTTGGCAATTTTCTGCGGTTCGTTAAGAATATACCAATCACAGATGTTTTTAATTGTAGCTGTATCTTCCACATCTACATTTATCATTGATTTTTTTCAGGTCTTCTTCATCGTAAAGCAAAGAAAGCAGATATGTCATTTAATGACAACCCATGTTCATCTACACTCAAAGGTAAACTTGATTTTCTTGATGTGATTGCGCTAAGGATTGCTTTTTTAACAACTGTGCCGAGTGCTCAATGGACAATGGGCCACAGCCAGTTAACGATGCAGGAAGTTCAGTTAAAAAAAATAACCATTATATATTTGTCTCTGACACTTAGTTTTGCCTTGTGTATAATTAATTTAATGGTTGGAAAATACTGTTTTTGAATGACTTGCTCGACGGAAAAAAAACATTACGGCTTGAAAAAAGCTTGTTATTGTCAATCGTGTTAAAGCTATACCACGACTCTATAGCTGTGTTTTTTTTTTAGTGCTGATTTCATTGCTGCAGACTTCTTACCTTTTTTTTTGTAAATATTTTTGTGGTTTTGTGGGGGTCTATCACTTTTAGTCTGCGTTTGCGCCCTAAGCATTTATAGTTTTGCGGTAATGGCGCTTTACAAGTAACTGATTGTTAACATTTAACCGAAACAGTATACGGAATAACGTGTATATCAGGTTGCTACTAACTTCCAGCAAGACTCGTGTCTCGGACCTTAAATACACTTCAACATAGCGTATTGGCGACCGTTATAATCACATCTCACAATGTAGGCTATTGCTTAATAGAGAAATGGGTTAGTGCGTAGTTATGTGCTACCAAGTTCACTGTTGATCAATACGATTTGGTTGCTTCTTTTCCTATAAGCCAACCATCGACGATATTCCCTTGTTGCATCGCAAATATCAAAGCAAGCCGTACACGTAGTAGTGGGCGTTGTTTTTGTTATGAACGATGAAACCTCCAGACTTGCGCGAAACAGTCATTGGGTTCGTTGTAGTTAGAGATGCAAAAAGATCATGGTCCGATTTAAAAGAGTTGGCACGCCCCTGAGTTTGCGGCACTAAACCATTATCGAATGTGTATTTCAAACTTGCAATAAGTTAACAAAATACGCACATCAGGTAGACACAAACCTCAAGCTTAGTTACCAGTATGTCCCGTTCAGTGCGCAACCAGAATTTTGCCACTGAAGGCTTGAAGCAACAGCCAAAATTTTACTGAGTTGAAAATGCATTCATCTAGCAGCATGTCGAGCTAGTCGATGCCCCTGAAGTGCACAACGAATGAGGGTCTGGAGGGGAAGCCCCCAACTCCCAGCCTCTGGGCGATTTTTGTGATTTTGCGAAAAAATAGCCATTTAACGCCGCTTAGATGACACTTCGCTGGTTTTTTGAGCCATTTAAAACAACTAACTTTCCTAAATTGAAAGCCAATCGAAAGAAATTGTTAGCGCCTTAAGCTCCCCTTCTTTCCCCTACTACTGATTTAGTCCAAAGCACGTTTAAAAGGTTGCTTATTGGGTTAAATTTTCTAAGTGACTTGGTTAATTGGGGAGCTTCGGCCTCCATAACCCTTTTTGGTTGCGCCACCGTATACGATTAAACTGTGTTATAAGATGCACGTTAAGTACTATAGAAAATGAGCTGTCGTGATTCTTTATGCAGAAACGATGAACTCAACAACGTCACCCGCTTTTACTCAGAAAATTTCGAATTGGTTTCGACCGAAAAGATATACCGGTAACGGTAAAAGTCACAACAATGTGGAAAAAGGTAAGCTTGCAAAGTTTTCCATGTTGAAAAATAATGAGTAGCGATTATCGCATGTTTATAATGTTTAGATCTACGACTTTTTGGCACTAACGGTTGGGCCCGAGAAGTATTGACTAGACGTTTTGACGTGAAGACTTAACCTGGTCGCTTAAAAACGCCTCTCATGAAACCATTTGCGTCAAAAAATTCTGATGCCTTAACTTCGATCTTTTGCAAAACTTTAGAATTTTTGATCTCTTGGCAAAACTAAGCTAGACATTTTAAAGACTTTTTATGAGGTATCGACAAGTTCTCAAATGGGTTTTCTTTAAAAAAGTGCAGAAAGTTGCAGCTAAATATCTATCAACATCATCGATGGGTCGAATGTTATTCTGAAATAAAAAGACATTATCCCTGAAGCCTAAATAGTACCCCCGTTCATAAGCAACTCAAACTGTATTGAACTAATGTTTGGTTTCAGCTCCATCTTTACGAGCTCAAGAATATACATCAACAAATCTTTCCAACCACCACCAGAAAATCTCACATTTAAACAGCATTTCACCTGCGAAGACTTTTTCTGTTAATTCCTCTTTAACAAACTCTCCTAATGTTCCAAGTCGTAAAGGAAACTTTACCATTAAACATCGTTGGGATGACAGTCCTCTCCCCGAAGTTGCCCTCCCGGATGCTCACCGAGGCGAAGGTGCTTTGGATGTGGAAGCTCAACTAAAAGCAAAGAAATTATGTCCATGGTAAGGAGAAGTGTTCATGGGGTTTTCGGTACTGATTGCGCGGAAGTTTTGTTTTATTTGATCAAAAACAGTAACGCCTTATTTAATTTATTCGGGATCTGTTTACACAATTTTTATACTTTGTACTGTTTTAAATTTCAGTTTTAGTGATGATGGACGTAGAGTCCGAAACTTTTAGAAATTTTACTAATTTTAAATTAGGCTTGACTGTTTTTAATCATACGAGGTTTTGTTTGCCTCAATATTTTCTGATGTACAGTTCGTGCAATACTTTGTTTGCTATTGCAAAGCTCATTTCGCTATAAGAATCTGAGCATGGATTGTATTTTGCGAAATTCGTGAAATGACCAAGTTGAAAGTACGTCTATGTGCATATTAGTAGTGTGTTTAATTAGTTATTGGAGTTTGAAATGTGTAATCTGATGAAGAAACCCCCAACTTTGTCTCTTCTTCTGGAGCGGCGTTACTTACGCCAAAAAATACCTATTCAATGTAAGCAGATGCTTTTTGAAATTACACAAATACACACTTTAGGACTTACGTTATTTTATTTTAGTCGTATTTTTTTCTCTTCAAACATGTGTTTGCAAACGCAAGACTAACTCAAAACCAAAATAAATCTATTACCACCCCTATTAATGGTGTTTTCAAACAGGTCATATTCAAGCGTTTGCTTATAATTGAGTGATTTTTTTCGGTGTGACTGTCTGCTTTGACGTTGGTGTAATATGAATCTCATACATTGCCATGATTTAAGCCCTGATACTGTTACTGCGTTGTAGAGTTTGAAGGCTATTTTTTTATTGCTCTTGATCCCGTTCGTAGTTAGGAACACTTTTTTGTGGCTCATCTTTTCCTGAATCACGTTACCCTGCGTCCAACTGAGTTTTTTATGAATCAGAGTGCTGCTTAGATTATTCAGATGTTTGAGGGATGTATGACTAAAAGCCACTTAAGGCCTTGTACGTTTTGGTTTATTCATAGAAGAAGGAATTAATAAATAAAAATGCGTTGAAGTAGATGCTCTGGACAATCAACTGGTTTATGCATTCATGGTCCGTGTCAGTCTAAACACATTAACACAGAGCGCATTTTTTTGTTTCAGCTTGTAAGTATTTCCTCAGGCTGGGCCACCACAGCGGATAGACTGCTTGGCGCCAATTGGAAGTAAGCGTAAAGTGTCTTCTCAAGGACACAACGACGCATCGCCAGGTTGTGAATTGAACCAGGAGTCAGCAATTTTTCGATCATTACCCAACGCTTTATTGACTGGAGCTATCGCCGCCGCATTAAATGCTTACCACATTGCAGTGGTGCATGGTTGTATAACTGCATTTAAATGTAGCGACGTTAAAAGATTGTAATATAAAGCTGGCAAATTTAGCCGAATCAGCAATATAATATTATTTTGGTCGCAATTAATACAGGCTTGGCACGTTTTTCATCATCAAGCGTGTGCTGACTTGAAACAATTGCTAAAACTGCTTAATACGCTTATTAGCGGTGCCAAACTGGTTTGTTGCTATTGGCATTTCATGTCATTTTTATTGCGTTCTTCCTTAGTACGCTTCCTGACGTTTTCCTTGGCTTTGTTGTGCCACAAAACCACGTAGATTTTAAACCAAGTGCCACTACTGCTTCTGATTGAAGATGGAATTAATAAAATGCAAGCTAATTCAGTTAATTTTCACAGATTTGCATTTTAAACATAAAGTAAAATATCACATCATTTGTGCTTTGAGAAGCAATCGAAAAGAAACTAGCCACGACGGCAGCAAATGACGCCACTTGGAGGGGGTTTTCAGAAACTTTTGAAAGAACTCAAGAGGGAGGCTGGAGACTAGACGGGTAGCAATAAAACTCGATTTTAACCTCACACTGAACTACGCTTTTGCATTAGCCAATGAAAGGGGAAAACTGGAAAGGTTTTGTATCCTAGTAGATTGTCATAAGTTTATGATGTAGCAATAGCATCGTTGTGTATTTGCATTATAGATAAATGTAGGTGATTTATCATAGGTAAGATAGAAAACGTAATGTTGTTCTTCAAAGTTAAAGAGGTAATGGGTCATGTGAAAGCACCAAATTTTTTTTCAGAAAGGGGATAAAAATTCCTAACGTCTTGGTTTTGATTTGATTTTGATTTCGGTAAAATCATGGGATTTCGCTATGATAGGTGTCAAAGTACCGCGTTCGTCTCTGGGACGGTAGGTCCGAGGTTTAAATCTCAGACCTGTCAAATTGGCAGAGTGTTGCCAACGCTCGCCACCACTGCGACATTTCCTTGAAAGGAGCTGTGTTGCCTGGAGGCGCAATGACGTAGAGATGGGTCCCGCCAACTCGTTACACGCTTCGGCGTAGTACAGCGAGTTCAATGAAAGATTTTGATTAGGGTGTCACAATTGTCTTTAAACAGTCTGGCTTTTAATCGCTTGTGTTGACCAGTCAAACGTTAGAAAGCTATGGGCTGCTAATGGACAAAATGCATGCCTAGAATTGATCATTGTAGATCGGTACGATTTATGTATCAATTGCATGCAGATCATTAGGGAATCATGTTCCAAATATACATTTTGACATATATATCATGTCACATCAAATGACTATTAATAGTTAATGCCAATAAAATAAATCGGCATTAGATGAAAACCCCGCTTTGGTCGTGGCATGTTTCGTATTTATTATTTCAGCAGCCTAGTAAATGGGTTCCACACAAACAGTTTTATTCGGTAAGGCGGTGTTAAATTGGTTTCTGTTGTTTTTGTTTTTTTGACTTAAATGATTGTTTTTTTACTTATGTCTGGCCCTACATCAACCAGACTTGAGAACGTTGTCTAAATTGTACTATCATGTCTCTGGTAACACCACGATTTCACTAATTCTTGGAGTTTTGTATTGTAGCTGAATTAAACTCTGGTAACGTTTATTCAAAATGCTTGACTAGCTTGTTTTTCTTGGGTTATATATTCAGTTTCGGTAAATCACAGTGAAGCACCTCGCGCACTGCACGTTTTAGCATTTAATCGCTTGTCAATAACATTCCTCCTTCATCAGGAGCTGAAATGCACTAATGCATTAGAAGTACAGTGCATACTCATTCGTGTGACTTTGCTTTACTCGTATCTACCGCCCACTCTTTAGACCGTTGTGTAATTATCCAACTTCGGGATTTCAATTTTCGACGTCGTGAATCAATATTTGAATTTGCGATATAAGATTCCTGGATGCAGTTTGCTGCTGACAGTTCCGCTTACTTATGAACCAACAAACGCTTTGCGGATGTCCGTTTTTAGATCACACTAATGCAATAAGTGCATGGCCTGAAATGCATAAATGGTGTTTGACGTTGCAGGCAACTTTTTAGAAGTAAAGCCGACTTCCTCTGTGCAATTGGAAGGTTGAACTTCCTTCTTAAACGACCACTTAAAATTGAACTGCAATAATCAGCTGATTGGACCTACTTTGACAATGAAATGAGTTAATTTTGGAAACGTCAGCAATAAAAAAATGTATTTATTCACTAGTTTTGTCTTTTTACTCTAAATCGTTCGACATTTCGACCGTTTTCCTCTGGGTTAGAATGATAGAAGTGCAGTATTATCCAGACGAGGGCAAAATAGACCTTCCGAATACAATTTACTTTCATGTTGCCCAATGACTATCTTAAAAGCGCCAGAGGGTTTTCGAAATCATTATTGATTTTTAGTTATTGATTTTGACTTACATCACAAAAAATTGATTAACCCTATGTCTTATTATTTGTTTTTCATCATGGCATATTTATTATAATGCCAGCGCCAAATAAAGCTTTTGCATTGTAAAATTTATGTTTTCTCAGCTTGAAGTGGTATTGCTTACAATTTGCTGGTGCAAATATTTGTGCTCGAAGATGAAACCATCTCATATTCGCTAGTAGCTGTAGTGGATATATTTCTTAGTGATTACCTGATTAGATTGTTTCGACTTGCCACCGGTTGCTTCATATCAACCTTTTTGGCCAGATTTTTGTTCTGCTGATACTTTTTCATGGCTTCAAAAGGATTAGCTTTTACTTTCATGGCCTTTTGTGTTATGAAGTACCGGTTGGCCGTAAGCTTTAGCTGAGCATACGATTGTGCTGTACTGTCTTTTTGTTCTTGCTTGAGGTGAGCCTACGCGGTAATTTTTTTGTGTTTTCACTCTTCCTGTGTTGCTATATTGCGTTGGTGCTATTTTTCTAAAGTTAGCTTGTGCCCAGTTTGCAAATTTCTTGCTAATTCGAACGTTTGACAAATTTGTCTTGACCTAACGGTAGTTGATTGGCCGTTGTTGAAGGTGTAGAGAGCTAGCGTCTGCTACTGCAATGCCTGACTCGGATTTGATTCTCGTGTAGCTCAAGCCAAAATTTTCAAAATTGGTATTCACAGCATTCCTTCTAGACGTTTAGCATTAGGAGAGACCGCCACTGCTTCTCCGCGAATGGTAGACAGGCCAGGAAGTGACATCTTTGCTAGAAAACCCGAAGAAGCTTTTTCCTGGCCAAGCCAACCAAGTAAATCAAGATGCAATTACATTAATTAAAATTACAGCACATGCTTCAGCATACAACTCATCCTACAGAGCAGAAAATAAGTTTTTGGATTTTATATTTTTTGTTTACAGGAGCACGATTTCACATATCCGTAGAAAGTTGTTCTCGGGCGTACAGTTTAAATCGTCAAGCATCGAGCGACTTTATCAAAGATATTTTTTTCGTTCCAACGTCAACAACCTAAGCATTTTATTGTGGTTGCTCGCTGCGTTATGTGTAATGCTTATATGTGAGTAGTTCTATGTCTTTGCACAAATAAAAAAAATCCAATTTTTTTGTCTGTGCGGTATGCTTCATTGTTAATGTTTTCAGCCTGTCCCTTAATTTTTGGGATTCAAACTGTCTAAGTTAAGCAAAACGATTGGTTATTGCATCAAAAAAGTTTTCATTAGTCCACCATGTAAATGCATAAGCAGGTTATTTGTTATCTGTTCAATTTAGCTTAGGTGGAAGCAACAATATTATTCCCCAAACGTACATGCGAGTGTTCGACAATATTGAAATCAATATGACATGAAAAAGTTTAGTTGTTCATCATAAAAAATTATGCAAATTTTTTACATTAATAGATCAAATTTTTACACTTTTTACAACATTGACAGCAACCTAACGCTTTTAGCGTATTAATGTTTTATGCAAGCTATTAATGCAGAGCTGACATAAGCCTTCCAGTTGTACGTCAATATTAAATTTAATTGATTTTTCAGGTTTTCAATATATTATCAAATGGAGTAATCCCGCGTATCTTGGTGTTATTTTAAGTCTTGGTCTATTGTGCGTCGGTTTGCAGGTAGGTGGAATGCAATTTCGTGTTGTAGGTGTTTTTACGAAGTGTACCCTTATTGTTACGATCTTCTCTTTATTTCAACTTAAATGCGACATCTAGGTTTATACGAAATTACGAATCGACGACATTGTCCCTGAAGCGCAATGGATAACGCGATTGTTTGACAAATCTAGCACTTGCGTTCAATTCGCGGTGCTTTCTTTTATTCTTTCTGCAAAACCTTGCTTAAGACTTAAGGTTCGAGCAATATTACCATCCTGAAAGATAGTAAATCGATATGATAAAAGAAAGAGCACACTTTGGAAATATGCGTACCGCTATCACTAAAATTACCAAATTTCTCATTGTCAACTACTTTAAAATGGTGCTTGGGTACGACAAAGAAAGATTTGCTGATAATTATCATAGAGGTAATACATAGGTTTTCAGATCGCTCTAAAGCAATACTACTAGACTTATACGGCCTCGCGTTCATAATCTACTGTATACAGACCGCTCAAAGATCGTTGAAACCAAAGCCGAAATTAAAGATTTGTATGGAAAAAGAAGTGTTTCAAAAAGTTAAACCAACGAAACAATTGAATTTCGTTCCATTAATTTTGCTTTGTGTGTTTCTTACTTAGGTGAACGAGTATGTCAGATTGAGTAATTTCTGTGATTTTGTTGCAGGTTACATTTGCATGCAACATGCTGTCGCAGCACAACTTATTTCTTATATCTTATGCTAGTTTGGTTATTGCTGCCATTCTTGACTTATATTCTGTAGTCCAAGTTGAGCCAAACAGGTACGTATTTTTATTTGTTACGTGTTGTCATTTGATTGGTCAATACTGTTTCGGCAACGTTGACTGAAGTAGATTCGTTTGAATCTAATACTGCTGATGAGTACTTATATACAGCTGATGAGTTCCAATGAGCTCAAAAACTATGTTACTTGTGTGTGAACTTAGTCGCAATACGTATCATTTCAAAAAACTTACTTTTTGGGTTTAGTTTAAGTTTTTATTGTCAGAACTGCCTTTTATTTCACCTAGAGACGATTGCTTAGATGAGTTGACGAGAATTTTTTCCAGAAACTTGACGACGAACTTACCAGTTTCGGAATGGATTAGTAGGTAGCAATCTTTCGATCACTGACCCAACGCTGGATCCCAGCTCAGTAATGCTTTACAAAGAATTTGGCTCAGAATCATTGGCTAAATTTAGCTCATTTTACTGTATTGTTCTATTACGAACAGTGAAGATACAAATTTAAGCTTGCTGATATCGTGAAATAGCAATAGAGGACAAGAAAATATAGTCACTGCAATCGTGCCCAAAACTTTAAGCAGTACAAAAAAGTTGTTCTAAAAACTCAACAGAACTTAGACTTAAATAAAATTGTAGAACACGAACATTTTAAATCTGATTAAAATGTTACATTCGTGCCAACAAAATCACAGTGTCCTTTGCGACATGCTGGGCTAAAGCAGTGTATGATTGCACTAAAGCAGCCTGTGTACTTTGCTCGGTTGGCGACGATGATCAAATAAAACGCACTCCGCTTGTAACTGCAGCTAGTTGTGGAGGAAGTGAAACCTCGCGCTGGTTTTTTTCATCGTAGCTCAATTGATTAGGCCTTGAACTTATTCAGATAGTCAAGTGATTTAAGTTATGATATGTTGGTCAAAAAAAATGCTTTAAAAAATGTTGAAGCAGCAGTACGGTTAAGTGGTTAGATATACCTTGCTGCTAAAAACATCTAAACTCAACTATGAAAACCGTGGTTGCGTTGAAAATGGAGCAAAAAACAAACGGATGCAAAACAAATGTCAAGTAGCCTATCGCAAATTGGCTCAACTTTTCGTTGTGAAGACTATGACCTGCTGAGCTAATGGGTCTACCTTCAAATCGTGATCCAATGCTTTTATGCTTGCGACCTCTTGATCACATGACCATAAAGCAAGGCACTGCAGTAATTGTAATTGTATTTTACCAAGTTGCCTTGGTCAGGACCTTTTGGTCTTCGAGTCAAGCTGCCACCTGCCCTCCTGTCTCTACACACGTGGAGGCTTCACATTGCCTTTTTTATTGCTAAACGCCGAACAGGGAAGCTGTGAATACCAATTTTTATCGTTTTTGGTTTGACCCGACTGGGAATCGAACCCGAATCTACCGTTTCAGTTACAGACGCTCTTTCCACCCAACACAACAAAATGGCGGAAAAATGTGTCGTTTTAAACCAAGTTTAACGAGGAAAGTTAATTTGAATTGTTAAATGTTGTCAGAATTACGCAGCAGTGCAAAGACCATTTTGTAACATTTAATATAATTTCAATACTGCGCATTAATTACGTGGAAGTTGTGGTAGTTACGGAGTTTTGGATTCCGTAGCTACGGTTTTCATCGTCTTGAAGCTTTTATTTAGTTTTTCTCAAGTGAATTTCAACGTCTTTTTCTGTCCTAGCTATTTAGTGTTTAATACAGCAGCACAAAGTTGCTTTTAACTGCTTTTAAATTGACTATTGATTTTTTTAATAAGTTGTTATGAAACAATAAATGTTCATGCGGTGAGCAATCTTGCACTTGTATCAAAAGCTCTTTGAACTTTCAAGGCCGAATGTTGATTGCAATTAGGTGTCAAGCTATAATTAAGATTTTTATTACCGCTAAAAAAATTTCAAAACTACTCAAGAAAAAATTTGGTCTTACGAAATCCATCCCTTAATTGCGATTCGCACCGAAGCATTAAGATTTGTCAATTCCCATGTCTATTGTAGATTAGACCACAGTATGGCCAAGCTGAATTGGCTGGGGTAAAAGCTAGTTATTTCCAGTGGCGGAGTGTAATTCCATTTGCACTCCGCATAACATTTTGGCAGTTGTGCACTCGGTATATTAGCCACTCTTTTTAGGGTTTTAGTATGATGTTTCAAATTTGTGACCCGTTTGTGACAGAATCTAACAAGTTGCATTAGCAAATAATCCGAAGCACTTGCTGTGACAAATTACCCCAAACAACTGGGCTTGAAAAAAAAAGCTTGCGAATGCCCCAAAAGTACTTTTGGAAGTTCATTTTTTGTCAGTTAAAGGTATGGATGTTGGTGTTCTTCTGGTTAATGGTCCCGTTTTTGTTTCGTCGGCCTATTAATAAATGCAATCCTTTTGTACGAACGACCCAAACTCTTTGAATTTTTCTGGTTTAAATCCACTACCGAGCCCGGGTATTTTTGAACGACTGACTACAAATGCAGTAATTTGAAAATGTAGATATTTTTATTTGTAGTTCAAGCTACGCAATTTGGTTGACTCTATTCTTCGTTTACGTCATATATACGATGATATCACTTCCGGTTATAGTCCTTACTGCAACTTGTGTTTTAATGTCGATAACACATCTTCTCTTATCCTATCGAGCTAACCCATTCAAGGTCTGGACCGATAACCAAGTGAGTGTTTTATTGTGGGATTCATTGTATTTATTCATGCCGCCCCTGAGACATCAGGCACTCTTCGTCTTCTTAAACTTACCAACACTTAAAGCCATTTTGAGTTTAGTTTTCATGTCTTTGGTGCTCCAGGGAAGCCTGGAGGCGACTTGTCTTTTCGAGCCCCTTGGGGAGGTTTGTCTCGTCATTTCGACCCACCCTACATTTGCGGAGGGAACCCCACTCCAACATTGAGGCGGCTAGGCGTTGGTGTTGTTTGCATGCCTTTCGATAGGTTGAAGCCACCATAACGAGTGAACACAATAGGAAATAAGCGTTGTTTTTCCCAGGACATAGCGACGCATTGCCTATGGGGTGCCATTCGTAAACCCTTACTTTCCTATGTACTATAAGCCTTATTAACGATCCTATGAGCTATATCACATAGGTATGATCAATTCTTCATTCCTATGTGCTATATCACACAGGTAGGCACTAACTTTTCATTCCTATGTGTTATATCACACAGGTATGCACTAACTTTTCATACCTATGTGCTATATCACATAGGTATGATCAATTCTTCATTCCTATGTGTTATATCAAACAGGTATGCACTAACTTTTCATTCCTACGTGTTATGTCAAACGGGTTTGCACTAACTTTTCATTTCTGTGTGTTATATCACATAGGTATGATCAATTCTTCATTCCTATGTGTTATATCACACAGGTATACACTAACGTTTCATTCCTATGTGCTATATCACATAGGTATGAACAAATTCTTCGTTCCTGTCTACTATAGCAATCATGCGTGACGAATGTGCGATTGGCGGGAATTACTCAGCATTTTTACCTCGAAGTTGTACGGTAAAGATGGTAGCCGCGCAGCGTGATAAATTGTAGTGGTTTTGCAGGGCAGTGTGGTTGGATGAGACCACTTCTTTGGATTAGGTTAGGAATCAGCCAGTATTCTCAGTAGTTAAATTCAGTCTCAATGTAGCCAGCTTAGGTTTGTTAGGTAGCATGGCTTACTTGTAGCCTAGGTTTATCCTTGATATCGTAGGCCTACCGCGTAGGGTGTTGCAGGCGCCCCGACCTTTAACGAAAAATGCTGAGTAATTCCCGCCAATCGCACATTCGTCACGCATGATTGCTATAGTAGACAGGAACGAAGAATTTGTTCATACCTATGTGATATAGCACATAGGAATGAAACGTTAGTGTATACCTGTGTGATATAACACATAGGAATGAAGAATTGATCATACCTATGTGATATAACACACAGAAATGAAAAGTTAGTGCAAACCCGTTTGACATAACACGTAGGAATGAAAAGTTAGTGCATACCTGTTTGATATAACACATAGGAATGAAGAATTGATCATACCTATGTGATATAGCACATAGGAATGAAAAGTTAGTGCATACCTGTGTGATATAACACATAGGAATGAAAAGTTAGTGCCTACCTGTGTGATATAGCACATAGGAATGAAGAATTGATCATACCTATGTGATATAGCACATAGGATCGTTAATAAGGCTTATAGTACATAGGAAAGTAAGGGTTTACGAATGGCACCCCATAATTGCCAGTTTGGAGGTCAAAATGGGAGTTAGCAATTTTTTTGCTCATTAGCCCACTGACGCTGCCGCTTTCTGTATTAAACTGGAAAAATAGTTTTGCCCTGTGATTATGATTGTTGAACTTCATGAAGTTGAGTTCTTCGATTGCTACTGCAATTTTTTTCAAATGAATTTTCTTTTAACGTAGAAGAGACATAACGTGTAACATGTCGTGTAAGGGGATTTTCATTGCGCAAATTTCCAGTCATGTTTCCTAATAAGAAATTTTACGTTTATATTTATTATAAGTGCATAAACAGTCTCTTGTTCTGCTATGGCATCATCAAATTTGTAATAAAATTGTTTTGTGATCAGTCGTATTGTTAAATTGAGGTTAATCGATCGGTATAACGTAGCATGTATACATAACGCTATTTCTATTTTTACACGCTAATTGCGATTTTTCGACCTTATATTTTGTTTATTCCAACCTTTCTGCTTGTGACCAATCAAGCTAAAAGATTTACAAATCGTTACCAAAAAAACCTTTTTTGTGTTTAAGGTGCCACGAATGTTATTAAAAATGTAGGCAGCTTAAAACAGCGTATTCATTTCCACGTACCTAGTCGATTTGCTTTTAAATCCGGTTTGATGTATTCGGCTTCACCTTCGATTCCACTTTCTTCCTTAAGTCAAAATTTTTGATGCGGAGCTATTAAGTCCAATGTTTATCCACGCTTGTAAAATCAGTGTCAATGTTGCTAAGTGGTTGCTAAAAGAATTAAAAAGTGTTACTGAAATAGTAGGCCGGGCTCGATTCCCTGCCGCGTCAAACCGCTTAGGTGTTTACTGCTTTCTTAAAGTTAGCGTTGAAAACGAACGATGTGGGTCCTCCACTCAGTGTGGTGGGCAGTGTGGGGTCCTCCACTCAGTGTGGTGGGCAGGGTGGGGTCCTCCACTCAGTGTGGTGGGCAGGGGGCGGCTTGAATCGAAGACACTAAGTTCTTTTCTCTGTCTCGTGGCGAAGGCAACGGGGTAATTAAACACATGTAGGCCTATCTCTATTGCAATTACAACTAACCGTTGGAAAATGCTGAAATTCATTATGAGGTCAAAATTACGTCATCAATCAATCGATTAACTATTTTTATAACAATTTCTCATGACTTCGTTCAACCTTTAAAAAAACCCTTATCATAAAAAGATCAATCTTATTGTTGAACCATAGCTGATTTCAGGATCACGGCAAAATTTATAACGAAAATGGGCAAAACTCGATATGTAATGTTAAAACAGTCTTCATCACTGTCGGTTTGTCTCATGAGAGCTCTGGAATGATTCATCATGTAGTCGATCAATTGCAAGTCGACGTGTGCTAACGAGTTTTTGCAGACTATAGGATTTAGCCTGATTTGAAATATTTATCCTTAAAGCCATTAACGACTGCTAATGACTGCTTAATCATACTCCGACATAAGCCTTGGCCAATCGATTAGACAAGCGTTGATCGCAATTACCAGCATTACGAATCACGGTCAACGTTAAGTTTATCTCTTAGTCTTAATAAAGTGCACAATTTTTGTCACCACATTTTCTCATCTGTCGAGCTTGGTTTGTCACTCGGCTCTTTTGTAATAAGAGCATGGTGCGATGAAATGTCACAACCATTGAACCAGCAATATTGTGGAGGACCAGAAAGAAAGGTGGCCATTTCCACATCACTCCAAAAAGTGGGCTCTCCCATTACCGCACAATCTACCACTGCTGATGGATTCAAAGCGATCGATTGCTGCTGGCTTCCTTAGGAGCATATTTCCGAAGTACATCCTTTTTTTATCACTTCGGTTTACTATCTCTCCGGCTGGCAATGCTGCCCTAACGTTAATGCTAAGTTCTGCGAGAAAAAATAAAAATAAAATGCAGCGCGAGTCGAACTCATTTACGAGACTCCTCAGCCACTCGTCTTAGCCATTACACTTCAGAGACACTGTCGATTTAAGTCGAGATAAACAGAAAAAAGCGATCTTTAACTGTATGGGTATGCTTTATAAAAATGCACACGGGGGGAGGAGCGAATGCCTCTTCTCCCTCGGAGGAAACGCCGATGTTCGTCAAACTTTGCGGCTGTTAACTTTAAAATTCTTTCGCTTTCACTATATTTTTTGTTTTTGCTTGCAAGTTCATGCTGGAGCTTTCGCTTTTACTGTTGGTTTTAGTGCGATGAGTTTTCGCTTGCTAGCCTAATAAAGTGTTTGCTACTGAAGCTAATCGGTTCGGTTTCGATTCTCAGTCAAGTCAAAGCAAACTTAAATTTTTTTGATGTTTTACATTTTTGCTTGATGGTAAAAACATTTCTGTTGTGAAATTTTTAGGTGAAAGATAAGGCATGCTGACTGCTCGCAGTCTACAGGTCGAGACAACCTGGTGGTATTTACAATAGGCGCATAGCATTAGTTTGACCGGACATTTTGGATTTGTAAGATGTTTTTCTCTATTTTTTTGACGGACGATTTGTCATTTTTGATATATTTTTTGCTTGGTCGATCGAAATTTTATTTGCTTTACTATATTTATACCACGGTTGGGCGTAATGTTTTGTTCCTATATGCTTCTGATATGTTGCTTGATCAATTGATGTTTTTTTAGTCGAATATATTAGAGGCCTTTAAGTGTGTTATCGAAATTTTAAGATTTTTAATATAGAATTTTTTGTTCGTGGTGTTATCATAATTCCCAAAGCCATTGGAAGTAGCGAGGAAATTAATTTCAGTAATCTAAACTTTTCAGTCGAAAAACAATTTAAGAAATCAAAAAAGTTTTTTCCAGCATGCAGCAGATTACTTTTGCTGTCTACAATGCCTTTAGTTATGCTACCAGTAGATGATAATTTGATGAACGTGACGCCTCTTTCTATCAAATGCCGTGTGGTTAATGTTTTGATTGATGAGAATGCTGCAATCATTCACGCCATATTTTTCTATGCTCATTTTCATACAGAGGTTATTTTAGTCATCGATTAATGATGCATTTTAATTAAAGGTTTGTGATGAGGGCTAGGTTACGATGATATATTGATGTTTTAGTTTTCTTATTCTGGCCCTAATTGGGACTTGCTGCATTATACGTTGCATTGGATTGCCAGGAGGACCTACAGGCTTTTCGATTAATTAATACAGTCAAACTTCGATACTATGCCACCTCGCTACTATACCACTTTTGATCGTCACCAACTAAATTCAATAGAAAATATATTTACTATGCCACCACTTACCCTCGCTACTATGCCACATGAGGTACAGTATTGCAGTGTATTAACGAAACAATAAACGCTACGAACAAAACAATTAAACGGCTGTGAAACGGCAAAAGTATACAGTATGTGCATGTAATATGTTCTCTCAAGTTATCTACTGTAGCTCAGCCCAAAACTCTGAGGAATCGTCAGCTGGCGCATGTTCTTTCTGCGGATTTCATTCACTTCGTCGTCTAGCCGATCGCATGCTTGCATCACACTGGCCTTCCCGAAACTACTGCACTGTACTGTACATTATACTGAAATACATGTAAATTATAATCGTACAATACAACGTGGCATTACATTGTTACATCACAAGGCTGTTTTTACAAATCCTTGTTACTATGCCACCCTCGCTACTATGCCACTTTCTCTCGGTCCCAAAGGGTGGCATAGTATCGAAGTTTGACTGTATATGGATAGTTCTACTCATACAATGGGCTATCTACTGCATTATTTATAAAGCGCATGTTATATGATTTGGTACAAATTTACTTTATTGAGCTTACAGAATGTATTTCAAATTAAATTTCTCATTCGTTAAAAAATAGTTTAGTATTTTAAATATTAGAGAGTGAAACATGCATTGGAGACATTTCTGTTTTTTCACATATAGCTTTTGTTAAGACTCTGCTTTTGGATTGCTTCTTTCATTATTGAAAGTTTTAACATTTCATCGTATTTAGTTGTTGCATTTCATTTCTTAAGCTTACTGTGAATGGTAGCTGAGTCAATTTTTGATAAATATAGTTTGATTTTTTATTACATGTTGCATAATTCAGCTAGTTTGCTGCTCAATATGATTGTGATTTAAATTCGAGCATTGCCTTTGCGCGTGACCTGCAAGATTTTGCAAAAACTGGAATGACAACAAAAATGGACTTTGTATGTAATTTTGTAGCTATAACTTGCACAGCAATTTCAACTAAGAGATTTTGACCACCAGTTAATATAGCAACAGAGAATTCAATGTTTTCGGGTTCAAATTTGTTCATTTTTATCTCCAAAAGTGATCTAACCTTGAAGTTCTTTGTGCTTAATCATCCAAGTTTACTTTATCGGATCTGTTGGCTCATCATAAATCTTGAAATGTTAAAAATGGCAGGTAGTGAGTAAAACACATGGCTAGGTTGCTAAGACTCGCGCTTCTACGTGATTTACTAGTGCAGTGGTTCTCAGGATTTTTTCTTCCACTGTAGCCGATGGTTTTTCACGGCATTACTGGCAATAAAGCTGATTCAATATTTGTAAGCTAACAGAATCGGTCTGTAGTGTGGTTCTTTGACCTTTAATTCTTTGAACCTTAGTTTAGTTTTAGTTGTTAGTTTTTGTTGGACGGGACGTTTAGTCCTGTGAGTTAAACCACTGCCTACCAACCACACCCGGTGGAGGCTTCACTCTGTCCTTTTTATGCTGAACATCACACAGGAAACCTGTAGCTACTAATTTTAACGGTCCAATTGGGAATCGAACATGTGTGTACGGTTTCATTAGCAGACGGTTTATGCGGTTCACTAACCAGGGTTATATGTTTCAGATTGCGTCTGATTGTTTATTGTTATTTTGCACCAATGTCGTCGGTTTTTATATTCGTATTTCATCCGAACTTGCCCAGCGAAAAGCATTCACTGAAACTAGAGAATGTATCGAAGCCAGGCTCAACCTTCAAAAACAAAATTTGCAACAAGTGAGTAATCGATTTAAATCTTTTATTTTACTCGCTGTATTACGCCAAAGCGGTAACGAGTTTGCGAGGCCCATCTCCGCATCATTGCGCCAGGGCATCACTGCTTCTTTTGAAGAAACGTTGTAGTGATGACGGGCTGTTGGCAACACTGTGTCCGATTTGACCGACCCGAGATTCGAACCTCCCACTCCAGAGACGAACGCGTTACCGCTCGACCTACTGGCCGGTAAGTGAATAACCAATCCTTCAATTTCGCAGTAGTTTTGGCGTGCAACTGGAATTAGTATTCTCAGTATGAATTGAATTATTGCAAAAGTGTTCTGCTCATGTTCTACCTAATTCCACTTTTTATTTGTGCTGTATTTTGATTTTTTGGTTTATTACGTAACAATCGGAATCTAATGTATAAAAGAATCTATTTAGTAAAATTATGAAAGTAGCTACGTAACAAGAGATAAGACTTATGTATTGAAAATTCTTTTTTAATCGTTTTTCGATTCATTTGAAACGTAAGACTTAACTGTCAAGTAGCAATTTATTCGTATCATGTGCAAAAACAACTAAGCAGCTTGGTGTGAAAATACCTTGCAGCATATAAGCACGCCCGCTAGATTTCTTTAAAATAGAATATTTTTAGGCTTAGTAATGTCACAGTAAGGTTGGTTGTCGTCCCGTTCGCAATCTTGTGTCTATTTACGCATTACGATTCGGTTATAAATAGTCGTCAAGGTGATTATGATTATTTTGTTTTATATATATCTCGATTCTGAATTCTCGATTCAAATGGAGATAAATCGCTGTGGATATTCAAGTTTTCTCAGAATATCGTACCTAGTCCTAGATACGTAGGCTACAGATACGTGTAATACCTGATATTAATACTTAGAAGACATGTTTATTTAATAAAAGATTAACAACCTAGCGTGTTTTTTGATCACGTTTTTGAAATCTCACAATTAGACGAATACTCAATTATTTCCAGCCTTTTTATCATTTTTCTAGTAATTGTTTTTAACCATTTTGTTATTCTGTAAATGCATGGTAAAAGGAATTTTACGATTTGCAGAATGAGAGAAATTTTTTCTTTGCAGGGTTCGCTCTTTTTTAATTTGTAATTCATCGAAACAATAAATAATTCGATATTAACTCTTAAAAGTAAGAAGAATTTTGATAATTATAATAGCAAACACTATCCATGCATCAAGGTTGTATCTGCTATTTGTAGTTAGAACACAACCGTTATCTGCTGTGCATTTCAAAATGTTTGTTTCAAACTACAGTCAAATGCAACAGCAGATATTTAAAAACTGCATATTTTTTTTTATAGAAATTTTAATTTTGTCGACGATTTTATGGACTATATGTGTTATTGTCGAATGGATGGGAAAGACGCTTTTCTAATTTTTCGTGCGTCAATTAAACTTGCTGCGAGCTATTTTGAGGCGAAGTTCCCATCTTGTAGTCTAGGTCTTGGATATACTCTTCTGCTGCCAGCTTTATCCTAAATAAAAATACGCAGTATGTTTGCTACTAATCCATTGATTTGTCTTCTAGTATTTTATCAGGTTGGCCTATCCCAATGCTCAACTTATCTCAATTGGTCGCCTTTCATAGTGCTTTGTTTTTTTAGGAGCGTTTATTGTTGTCGGTGCTACCACGTCATGTTGCTATGGAGATGAAAGGTGATATTGATCAGGCTAAGCGTGAACATCAACAGTTCCATAAAATCTACATCCAAAAGCATCCTGACGTCAGGTACTCGCACAATTTACGTATTTCTCCGGTGTTATCTTATTGATTAATTTCAGTTGATTAATGATTATAGTTCTAAGCAATATTAATAGATTTGCTTTTTTATAATGTATTTTGCTACATTTTTACATTACATTGGGTGAAACTTGAATGCAACTGATTCAAAAATATTCTCGATGTCAGGGAGCTAGATCATAACACTATCCCAGTCATTGAAAAAGTAAAATTTCAAAACTCTACTAGGCCTAGATTACTAGGCCAAAACAAAAACAGCTACTATCGTTGTGTTAGAGTTTGTATGATCGATGATTTTCCTTCAAAATTTGTCCTTTTAAGGCTACAATGCAGAAAGCTATGCGATTGTGCATGATAAGCGAACTAAAAAATACTTAAAAATAATTTTTTTGCAAATGCATGTGCAAGAGTGTTTCGCCATACCCTTTGTTGAAATATGGTAGGATTTCTGTGAATTGCGTCAAAAACTTAAGTCTACCGTAGAAGATTTAATTATGACGTGAGGTGATTTAAGTTTTAGTTGCCGAGTTGCATCACTAGGTTCTCACTGAATGATGAACATTAACTTGGCTTTTGCATTGCAGCATACTGTTCGCTGATATCGAAGGATTCACCAAACTCGCTTCTCAACTCCGCCCACAGATTCTCGTCAGCACCCTACATCAACTCTTCGCACGATTTGATAAACTGGCGCATGTGAGTACTGTCCTTTGCATTTCAAACCGGCGCATCTCGTCGAATGCAAACGGTTAAAGAGGTCCACAGCAACTGACCGCGAACCGACTGGCCACCGACCTGACCGCCGATTAACCCTGATGCTGGCGGCCAGTTTGTTTGGGGTCAGTTTGCGGATGCCAGTTGATTTGATTCGGGCTTAAAGGGGGGTTTATTTTTTGCTCGAGTTGAGCATAGCATTGGTAAAGTTATTGCGTATCTTTACGACTTTCTCTTCTACTTTACTTGTATGGCTTCAGCTACTGTAATGAGCTGAATGGAGTTGAAGATAAATTATAAAAGAATTCTAACCAGCTACCCTACGTTCATTTTGAGCCAAAGCTATAAATCCGCTGCAAAGTTTGTGGGGTTATGAAAGAAATAGATATAAGCGAGGTAGGTGGTTGGTTTGAGTTTAATCAATCTATTTCTTGATTCTAACTCGTTCATACTTTAGTTGCCCTCTAGTATCTAAGTCTAAGTGATTGAGCTTCATTAAAATCTTACCAGTTTGTAAAACTAAGTTTAACTTTTGTCAAAGCACTGTTGTTGTTGTTTCCCTGGAAGAGCAAGTGCTGGTAATTTGTAGTGCTGCCTCGCTGGAAGAGTTTGACGTACCGAGTGCTAGTGACAGGCAACCTCTGTTCGATACTCTGCCACGGATACCGTGATGGTGCTGGGATCGACAAAAATATAAACTTGTTTTAAATTTTTCAGTGTTGTCAGAAGTTTGTTTGTTTTGGTGTCTCGTTTTTGTTGGCCAGTTCGGTGTTAGCGACCAAATCCTGGCACTCTGATAGTGGTGAAAATTCATAAAAAAATGCACTGTTTTTTTGCGAAAAACTGGTTTATGATTTATAATTTTTGTTGAATTCATAGTCGGGGAGTTTACATTTCGAAATCGAAAAACATTCCCCCTAAAAATGTAAAGATTTAATGGGCCAGCTGTAAAAGCCTTACTATCTATCTACCAACCCTTAATATAATTGACTTTGCATGTTAAATACAGTAAATTAACCGCATTGGTTTGTGTGGGAGATGGAATTTGGCGGTCGCTCCGTTGTTGTTAATAAGCTTACAATATTACATTCTAATCAATATGCTTTGATGCATCTGGCAATGCTCTTTTTGATATCAAAGGGATTTGATTAATCATAGATTATGCCAATTTGAATATAGGATATGAATAATTTGATTAATTGTATTTTGGTCTTGTTGAATTTGTATTTAATGAATCGTCTGTACAGCAGGAAGGTTTGGAGTGTGTTGCTTCAAACGCAACCGCAAAACTAGGTTTTTTTCGGTCATTTGTTGGTCATTGACCGAAATTTGGTTAAAAACCAGAAGTAAATAAGTCCATTCGGTCAAAATGACCGAAAAAATTATCAAAGTTTTGAAATCATGAGCTGAAATTGCTTTTGCAATGATGAAAATGGCAGATATTGATTCTGAAATGACCGAAATATTACATCTATATTTGGAATTTGCTTGAAATTTGTTAGCGAAAAATAAACCCGGAACCTAGATCGTAATTTTCTTAGCTTACGTTTTACTTCAACCCTAAATCGGATTAGGCTGTTTTTGCTGCATCAAACGTATATTACACGTATGTAGCTAACTTCCAATAACATAGAGTCATTTTGAGCTTCGACGATTTTGTGACCTGGAGGAATTCCATATTTCTAGTTATACTCGGAAAGTGCTAACCTAGAAAGCTAGATTTGGACAATGTACGATGAATAGAAGCATCATTGATGCAGTTGCTGAAGAAACACCGTCACGTGTTGGAAATTTGGAACCAGAAAGCTAATTTACAATATTAGTTGCCGTTGTTTTTTGTTCCAAGTTGCAGATCCAGCCTTTTTTATGAAAGCATTTGGGGTTTAAGTTTAACATTTGGCTTCAACAATTAGAACGAACGATTTGGTTGGGATATTTTATGTAAATGATTTAGTTTTGGTTCTGTTATATCAACAGAAGAATTGCTTGATGTGTAGAAAAAAATTTACAGTCATGTTACATTAGTGAATAATCTTGGATTGAAAAAAGTTTATAAGGTTTTTTAAGATTTTTTTTGAATCAATCTAAAGTGCTCCCATTCGATCTTCGAGAATTCAGTTCCGCGAAAATTATCGTACCTTGGTCAATCAGAAAGTGTTGTTTTTTTTTGACGCTTAGATTGCTTGCTGCTCGCATCTTAGTAGTTTCAGACGTGTAGTGTGTTGTTTTTCATGATTTTAAGCACAATTAAGTCAAATATGTCCATTTTTATCCGAATATTAGCGTGTTTTAGATATTTTTGTGTTGGTAGCATATTCTGTTGCATTTTTGACATATTGTACTCTGCACTTTGATTAATGGTCCTATAAGACATTTAAATTATTCAAAAATCACCAGCTCATGACATAGCAAAATCTAATTAAAATAGTCGCTCTATCGTCAAAACGCTCTCGTAATGAAGGAGAATACGATCGCCTAATGATGAAATGACGAATTGCGCTGGAATAGCATTAAATTTCAATTCACATTAATTGGTAATCTTTTTCATCAAATGGAAGCTGATTTAAGAAATCCATAAATTGACAGTGTTTTTGGTGATAAAAATGCATTTTCCTTTTTATTCACAAACAGTGGTTTAAACCGATGTAAGTTATGGCGTAATGATGGTCCATGGCAATGTTTTCAGTGGACCACAATGTTTATTTGACTAGTTTTGTGCAAATGGGTGTCTGTCTTCTAATCCAAATTTTTTACAAAGTAGGCTTTAATTGAATTATATTCTTATAAAAAAAAAGGTTAAGTCAGTAAGCGCTGGGGCTTTAGCCCCAGATCCCAATGATCTCCGGTTAGCATCCATCCTTTCTGCTTGTAATACAGTTTTGGCCCACGTCATACTTTTTTGCCTGTTGATGTTCCCAAAGCTCACACCATTTATTTTAATTTTAGTGAGCGAAAGAGAAAAAAGTGAAAAAACTCTTGCCTTTAGGGCCGTAATATGATGTAGCGTCCAGATTTTACTTAAAAATTTCACATTATAAAAATGTTTAAACGGTTTAACCGAGTGGAGTTGGTTTAACGTGTGGAGTTGGTTCAAAATCATTTGATTCAGACTCGGAATCAGCCACAAAAAGTTTCACCGAGTCAGACTCCTTACTCTCAATTAATGATGTTCCAGATATCTCGATCCCTAGCGACGAGTTTGGGTAATTGCTGTCAATAGCTTGAATAGGAATGAATTTGATTAGTAAAACATTGTTAGACTGTGATGGAATATGCAGGTTCATGTTCTGCTAGTAATAGCAATGACTAGAAGCTATTTAAGTTGAAATGTTGATTTGTGAATTAAAATTTTTCGAGGGAAATGAGCTTCTTTTTTTAAAGAGTCCATTATGTTACGTTGTTATAGTTACGTCTCCTAATCAATCTCAATCAAGCAATAATATTATTTTTGTATTATTACGTGGCAATATTGCATAAAGACGCTCGATGAGTACGCCTAGCATGTTATCACCCTGTGAGAACTGCTATTTTGAGCTTTAAAACATGATGTTTTTATTCAACGCGATTGTACTCGTACTTACATTAGCGTTTTGTGTATTTCACCTAATTCATGTTTATGGCTTTTTGAGATGATTTTTCATATATTCTGTTACATATCTGTGGTCGTATTGTGCAGCATTGCGTAACAGTTTATTGTCGTAGTGTTTTTTTAATTGTCCAAAATGCCGTAACTTACGATTGTAACGAAGTGTAGCATTATAGATAAGTTTTTCCGCTAGGCAGGAGATTGAATTATGTTTTACTCTTCTTCACCAACTTTCAATACCAATAAGTTTACCGTTTGAATAACAAGCGCTCTTTGTGAATCATCTTGGTAAGCTTAGAATTAACAATGCGAATATATTTTTAGGACAACTCCTGCTTGAGAATCAAGATCTTGGGTGACTGTTATTATTGCGTATGTGGACTTCCCGAACCACGCCTTAACCACGCCCACCTGTCGGTGCAAATGGGACTTGACATGATCGATACCATATCGTAAGTCAATCAAGGCGATTCAACTTTCAGAGCTAGTAGTTAACCCGTTTTGCATTAATTCATGGTTACCGCACTTCTGATAAATTCATGAATTACCTTGGCGTGATGCTTTTGTTAGATAATAATTACTTTGTTATTAAAGTTAACGTTTTCCTCCTAGTCTGGATAGCATCATAGCATCTTCAGAACAATAGCACTTTTTTTTGCTAACTAAAAGGTGTTACTGGTTTGATGATGCTCCCCGGAGTGGGACTTTAATGAAAAATGATGCACCAGTTCCATCGTGTTACGATCAGAATTGAACCTGACTTCAACTAAATTCTTAGCTAGCAGGTGGTCTAAATTGACATCGTTAGTGAAAAAAAAGAGATTATTTACTTGATACCTTCCGTGCAATTACAGGTTAGTGCGAGATGTGACCGGCATACCGGAGTTGAACATGAGGGTCGGAATCCACTCCGGCCGGGTGCACTGCGGTGTGCTTGGCCTCAAAAAGTGGCAGTTCGATGTTTGGAGTAATGACGTCACTCTAGCAAACCAGATGGAAGCCGGCGGTAAAGCAGGGTGAGTTGAATAAAAACAATCAAGTCTCTGCTGTACTAGTTGTATTACGCTGAAGCATGTAACCAGTTTGCAGGATCCATCTGCGTGTCTTTGCGCCTGCGGGTTACACGGCTTTCCGAAGAAAATTAATATCTCGCAGTAGTGGCGGCCGAAAGGCAACACTATCTAATTTGACTTTTTCTATGAAAAAGTTTTTGCAGTTTTCTAGTTGTTGGTCCAATGCTTTCCCCAATAAGCTAAAGAGAATTCTCAACTGCTTTTGGCATCCATTCGATTGAAAATAAAAACATTCTGGCCTTTGTGAGAGCTTATAGCTGATCTACGAAAGTATGTTGGTAGGTGGTCATTTAACTCGGACGATAATGTGCACAAAATATCATCAGCTTTGAAAGTTTGTTATTTTACTATTTTGCTTTAATTCCCTAATTGGCAATGTATTGCTGTGTCTTTTGGAAAGATGAAGAGCGCTTATTTCTCATTGCACCCGGTAATCACCCGTCGTGGTGGGGCAGCCCAGACTTGTGAGTCGAGCCGGGCTTTTCGGGTCGGGTTCAGGCTTAAGTTTGACAAAATTTCGAGCACAATCCGGCTCTGATACATGCCTTGTGTTTTAGGAGCTGTATGGACATGTTCAAAATAACTTTACTATATTAAGCGAAGACTTGACGCAAGCATTAATACAACTAGTAGTGCACAAAATTGCCATTATTGAATCACAATTTATCAATAAATCGCTTTATTTTGTCACAGCAGACTAAAGTTATTAGGAAAGGAGCAATTAACCGTATACATTTTTAGGCGTAGTTTAGCTTTTGGGCTTTTTATGGACTGAAAAAGATTCAACTCATTTTCGGGTTATATTTTTCGAGTTCGGACCTGAACTAGTCAGCCAGTTTACAACTTTGGCGCTGCCTGACAAAAGATTGGTTGATAGTTCCCGTCAAGGCTGTCTGTGTTAAAGTAATAATAATTTAATTGTGATGTTTTGGCGTTTGCGGGCCAAAGTTTTAATGTTTAATTGTTTACGTGCAATCTGGCCTACAGAGTACCAGGGTGGAAGCCTTTGGAAGAGCCACCAGAACGGCGACTACTTTGAAACAAGCAATGCGAAAAAGTTATCTTTCCATAGGATTCGAACCTCCAGCCTTCGGATTACCCGTCTACTGCTCTACCACTTGAGCTCGAGAAAACGTCTCCTTGCATGCTTAATTTTGGCTATTTTAACCCTGCAACTTGCCTGTTCCATGATGTAAATAATGACTTAATTGTGATGAAGTAGTTAGAACAGACGCAGAGTGCGTGGTTCCTACGCATGAAGTGAATATACTGTTAGGTTAATTAACTGCATGCTTGGAAATTGGACTTTGTAATGCACTCAAAGTTCACACAAACGAGACTGGGTGTGACTAACCAATAGAAATTGGTTTCAGTGGCTGTAGTGTTACTACCGGTAGGTTCTTCTACTCAAGCACCTTGTGGAGTGTTTGCTTTATTGCCAATTTCTCAGTTAAATTGCATTAATATTTGAATCAATTACTTTACGATAGCTGATACCAACATCTTGAATTTTTCACTATGACTTAGCCAAATATCTTTTTTATTCCGGTCGCACCTGCCTTCGTTTTGTTTCAGCACTGCTTTCCGATGAAATGCTAGGCCTTTTAAAACTTGAACAGTATATTTATCGTGCATTAACCAAACCATCATCAGCTCAAAATTGTGATGATTACAGAGGGATTTCTCAATCGAATAGAAAGACGAATTAATTGCTAAAAAACAGTTAGTCACGTTCGACAAGAAAAGCGTGTTTTTGTGCATCTCGAGTAGAATAACCAAATCGTCACATAAATTTGCCTTTTCACACCTGCAACAAGAGTTCGATATCGGTGGCAGGATCCAAGCCCGAGCAAGTTAGGTCTGTCAGGGCCAAACCGCAACTCGTTTCTAGTCTATAAGTCGTTACCTCCACGTTTCCGTGTTATCGGTTTTGATTTGTCAGTCGCCTTGTGCTTCTAATTGATTGTGAAAGTTGGTATTAAACGATTGGATTTCGATGCTGTCCGTAAGCACTACTTGTGAAGCTGCAGTACTTCGTATCAAATGTAACAATGCGCTGTTGCGCTGCCTGAATTGCCTGTTTCTAGCAACACCCAATGTCTGTTCCGAACTCAGCTATGGCTAATTGCGATTTCCGTCATGCGTATGGCCCAACTGCGGTGCGTCTGTCCAAACTCACCAACGCCTAGCAACCTTTCTCTTTTATGCTATGTATGCAAGTCTTCTTGCTGGCCATTATCATGCATGCACTTCTTTAGGTGTACGGACAGTTGGTTTGAAGGTATGGATTAAGTGTCTTTTTCATGCAACGAGCATTGCCAATTCGGTAATCCGACTGCAGACTAAGTTGCGATTAAAAGTAAAAGCGAATGTGAAACAATACTGTCGCGTTGTGCGAAGTTTTACTTTATAAAAACTTGGATGTTTTAGTCGGATCCACATCACGGCTGCCACGTTGAAATGTTTACACGACGAGTACGAAGTAGAACCCGGGAATGGAGGGGAAAGAAATCGTTACCTGAAAGAAAACAACATCGAAACCTTTCTTATCGTCAAACAAAAGCCAAAACCAAAGGTGTGTCACTTGAAGATTGGTAAACCTTGACCATTTGCAAGGCATCTTATTGTTTGACAATTTTTGGTCCGTGAACGGAAAAAATTGCATAAGAAAGTTGCTCTTTGCTTTTCGCTGTAAACATTTCGCTTGCACGTCCGAATTGCGTCTCTGCTCTGAACCTTCATTGTTTAGTGGCCTCTTTTTTTACATTATCGCCCTATTTCGCTACAGCTCTCTCACAGCCCTCCCAAAAGAAATCATTTAGGTTTTTGGTTGGAGACCATGGTACCGTACCAAAGGCTAACACAAAAGCCAAAGTTAAACGAAACCCGTAGCAGATGACGCTGTTTTTATAATTTTGCTACTTTTTACTCGAGTTCAATCGCGTGATGTAATCAAATCATCACTGTCTGTTTTGCTCATCAGTGCGGACTAAGTTGGCATAAATCGAGATTGGAAATTTTTCACCTGAATATAATCGTAATAGTGGTCAATTACTCAACTTATAACTTTTCAGATGCCAAATACTACTGTTACTTGCATTGAAAACGACCTTCCTGGGCAAACGGCAACAAAACCAAACACAACAACAAACCACTTGCGAAATAACAGATCCAATAAAGCTGCGAAAGAATTCAAACTAATGGGATTTGTGGATTCTTCAAAGTATGTTAAATAATGCTCCTATAGCTAGCGGCCTTTAAAACTACAGCGCAGGATAAGTTTGCAAATTGAGGATCATGTTGACCAGCATTTCAGGTCGTCGTAACTACGTTGTTTGACGCTAAATCTGTAACTCTGGCTGTTGTAATGGGAGGCAAAATCTTGAAGCACGTGTCTGTTGATAAATCTGCGAAACCTCATGTTGTGGACGTTCTGAATTTGCTGTAGAGACTTTCCTATGAAGTTGAAAGACTACTGTCATAATTATTTTTAACATTTCTATAATTTTAATCTCTATCGATCATTATTTTTGTTCCCTGTCACCATCGATTGAGTGCCCACTAACGAAGAGTTAAGGCAGTGCACCACAGGATTCTATTGGAATAACATATACCCCTGATGATCCTGTTTACGAGTGAAACAGACTGTTGGGCTTTACAGGATTAAATTTTTTTAATGTTTTTTAGCTGTGGTAGTTGCTGTGTCGTGTGTTTTTTACTACTTACCTATTTTTTTTCTTCAGTCCAGTGTTCCCGCTAATCCGATTTTTGTAAGCGAAACAGCGATTTGCTGGATCGCAGGCAAATAATTTTTGGCAATGTAATGAACATACCTTCGAAAAGACGACAAATTTGTGAAAATATGACTTTCAGTGTACTTTAATCCTGGATTGGTACACAATTTAGTGCACATAAACGTCTTTTTACCGTTTCGGGTACAATTGTTTTGAAAAATAATTTGGGCTCCCGCAAGTTAGAGGAAATACTGCTACAACCACGGTTGTGTATTAAGTTTAGCTGCGCAGAATGTCAAACCATTCAACTGCTCATCACTGCTGGTGCTAATGCGATACTTCTAAGTGCAGTCTTAGAGTTTTTTACCATCATTTCTAGAAGCTATCTTTTCCATTACTATGCGATATTGTAGGGTACCGGAAGTTGCTGTCAGTATAAGGTTACCTAAGTGCACATAGAACACATTTTATGACGTTTTGCTCCTTGCTTGTAAAAGAGAAAAATTTATGGCTGAATACATAAAAACTATTCTACACTGTGCTTCAATTTTGCGTTCCGCACAAGCCTAATTTTTGTTTGTTTAATGTCAGTTTAGACTTTAGAAAGTTCGGCTAGGCGCGGTTGCTGAGCTTGGGCCAGATTAGGCTTGAAGTTTTTTGCTCCGGAGCGACTGTTCGCGCTTTTAATTCAGCTTTAACTCAAGCTCAAATGTTGACTAAACCCATCCCAAAATTGAACCTTAACTCAAACCCTAACCACTATTAAAAACGCCAGTCGAAAATGCGTGGATGAGCATTTTTCAAATTTTATTCTCTTTTAACTAAATTCCGGTGAAATAATCAACCCCCCCAAAAAAAATTGGTACATGCTTCGGCTTGGTGTATTATCTTGCAATCATTTGATAAAAACAAGAAACTAGGTTGGTGACAGGGATCACAAATTGAATCTGGTTCATTAATTATTTAGAGCATGAAATATGTGAAAAGAATTTGTAAATCGTCATTAAAGCATAGTATGCGGTTATCTGCCTACATTTGCATCCTATCTATGTGATGTGATTACACAGCATTGATTTTTAAGACCGCTTTCCTTCCTAACACTAAACATTTATAACTAGTTTTTGCATTGTTGAATACATTCTTCTTTATTTTTTTGCACTGGCCAGTAAAAAAATACCTGAGCATCCATTAAACAAGGTATTGCATTCTCCAAGTTGCAATATTCATTCCAAACTAGGATTGAATAACAGTCGTCGCCATTCTTAAATTTTTTGCGGTTGTTGCTCCCCCGAGAATTGAAAGATATGCGGTAAGTAGGCAAAAAGAAGTATGAGATTATGGTGTTGAAACTCTCATTAGTTTATTACTTTGCCAAAATAACTCGCGCATTCTTGATCTCCATATCGAATTGCTTTTCAAGGTCAACGTATTAAATTTCTTTTCAGTCAACTAAAAAAAAAGTTTGGGACTCCGTCTTTGAACATAAAGCAACCGGAACTGCGAATCCACTCCTCCACTTCTTCCTAACTTTAATCCATTCCATGATGACCGTTATTTGAAGGAAGTGACTAGTTCACCGGAAATTTTTGAGTTAAAGAGAATAAAACGAAAATGAGAAACATTTATCTGCGCATTAAAAAGGTTTAAGAGTAGGGTTAGAGTTAGGGTTCAGGTTAGGGTTAGGTTTCGAGTTAGTGTTAAAATAAGGTTTTGAAATTGAATTAGATTTGAGTCAGAATTAGTGAAAAGTAGATAAAAATTTTCGGTGAAATAGTTTGTTTCTTATTTGAAATAAGCCTTCAGTACCAATGGAAATCTACGCTGCATGAAAATTCAATGCACATAAAAAGCTGTATTTTAGATTGTCTCACGACATCCTGCGGGAAAACAATCCTTCAGATGGGGAAGTGAACGATTTCCTGAACCGAGCGATTGATGCTCAGGGGTTGGATTTTGTTAAATCTCAACAAGACGGGTTACTCTTCAAAACATTTAAAGACAAAAAGTTAAAACAAGAAGTAAGGCCGCTCAGTTATGGATAAATAAAGCTGAAATTCTCGTGATTTACACTATCGAAAATTTGTGATTTTATGTTAGTACTGCTGAGGTGTTGAGTTTTTTCAGTCATTTAATTGAAATCGTGTTTGTCGTAGAAGGAAGTTTTTCTTATATTTTAATCGGATTTGGTAACTCAAAATTTACTGTTGCCGCGGATATTTTGTTGATTTCGAAATCATACTGAATTATCTATCACTAACAAAGAGAACCTTTTGGATTCTGTTTGCAAGTCTTTCGTCAGTCTGGGTGACCACAACGGATTGACTACTTGCCCCAATGCGTAATAAACGTAAAGAGAATCGCATCGAGTACCAAACCGGGAATCAGCAACCTTTACCGTGTAGACGAGGATATTGCGACGAGTAACCTGGGATTTTTGTAGTCGGGTTGTTTTCTGGATTACAATGATGGAATGATTTTTTTAAGCCTAATCATCCCGAAAGCATAAAATACTTTGTTGTCATTGTATATGCCACTAGAGAATAGTTATATAACTCATCCAATTAATTATGGTCCGGAAGTGATCAATGCTAAATTTATCGTCATAAAATTAAAGACATCTGCTGCGAATAAAATGTAAGTCGCATTTCGCTGCAGCAACAAGTAGCGTACAGCACGTTATTTTCTTGCAGGAATATGATTTATGTTGCAATGAAAAATTCTTTTTATCCTAACTTCCACGTAGTCCAGTGCCCACGACAATTCAGAGATTTTTTCTTCTCAGGCTAGGTTTATTTTTTGCTTGCAAATTTTGGTCAAATGTCTAAATTTCGACGTAATTGTTCGATCTTTTTTGATGTATTTTGGTCATTTTAATCATTGCAAACATGATTTCAGCTCATGAATTTAAAATCTTGATAATTTTTTCAGTCATTTTAACCGAATTGGCTGATTTATTTTCGGTCATTTTCCAAAACTGAAGTCAACCTCCTACAAATAACCGAAAAAAAAAATACTTTGCTCCTCTCTATGTTTCTCTTTGAATTTGACAATATATATGCGATGTATTTGGCACAAGTCACGGTATTTTCTGATTGTGGCAGACTCAAATTCAGATAGCGGAGGAACCTTGACACTTTGAAAAAATCAACGTATTTTAGAGAAAAGAATTTCCAAGAAAAATTAAAGGTCCTTTAAAAACGTTTTCCGAAAAGGTTTCGTCTCCAGGGCGCAAGGCTCCTGTTTTTTTTAGCAAATTCTTTTTGCCTTTTTTGTAAAAGTCTGGCAAATTCTGTGCTGACTGCACACTTGCGCAGGTGCTTTTGCAGAATTCACACCAGCAGAATGATTTAAATTAACCAGTTCCAAGGCGTTTTTGTATTGTTTTCTCATCTGCAAGCAGAAACGTAGTAATATATTTTGTTTTTTTGTTAGTTCGCGCAGCAGCATGACCAATACGTTCACATCAACTCCGCGTTTGCTTTTTTCGTTTACATTCACGTCGTGATTGTTCAGGTCATCATGATTCCAATGTGAGTATTGCGTGATTTGTGAGTATCTTGTGATATGTGTGTGTAAAGCATCATATTTAAGATTTCAAGTATAGTTTTATTAGAGCGACAGTAATTTTTTCAGTTGTAATTGCGTCACTGCTTTAAATGAACATATTCCGACGTTACTTTCCAAATACACTATTTGCATTCAACGTAAATTAAACTAAAAATCATGTACTTGCATAGTCAACTGCTTAACAAAGTAGATATTCTGAGTAGAACATATTAAATACTTTCTTCGTAAATTTTGAGGACATGAGCAGCACTTGATATCAGCAGAAGACGCAGTCCGGGGTATTTATTCTTAATCTCTTTGCATATTCAAATCGTTTTCAGTCCGAACGCACCCCCCCCTCCACCTCACCCCAAAAAATGCTTTATAGTTTGACTGCTCACAAAAATCGTGAAGTCATGGCCGTCTTTACAAACATTTCAATTGAGCTAGAGATTCTTAGCTGATAAATTATGCATTTGCTCTTTTATTATTTTGCTGTTGCTAGTCGTACATAGAAAATGAATTATTGCGCTCGTGCTTGTTAACAACACGAGGCATAAATCTTTTATCCCAGACAAACGACCTTGCTTTAAAAAAGTGATGGTTTCGCTTGCACTAAACTTTTAATCGGTAATTTTTATCGCAAATAACTGAAGAGTTTTTCGAGCTGCCTCTGTTCGTGTGCTGCATGGTTAGTCGTTCGTGAAAGCAAATAATTTCGATATCCAAGTTGGAACTGTTATGACGTCCGTTCGGAATTTTATTTATTGGAGATTTATTCATGGGAGTGACTAACTGTTTCACCGGAAAATTTCAAGTTAAATAGAGTAAAACGAAAATGAGCAATTTTCATCCGCTCGTTTTTGATTTTCTTTTTTAAGGGTTAAGAGTAGGGTTTGAATTAGGATTTGGGTTTGTGGTTGGATTTGGAGTTAGTTTTAAGGATTGAAATTTAGGTTAGGTTTGGGTCAGAATTAATAAAAAAGTAGATAAAAGTTTTCAATGAAATAAAGTCGTCCTTTATTCATTGTTCATTGGAGAATTTTTCGTTGGCGTTATATCACAGTTTTCTAAATCGCTTTTTCGTTCCAATTTATTTTCCAGCATATCCAGATCAAGAATTATTATTTAGTGGATGTGCATCATCAAATCTTCTCCAAAATTTTTTTTAACATTTGGAGGAATCAAGCTACTGTTTTCAGTCATTTCTAAAGCGTTTGAGTTGGTTAACCTCACTTTTTTTTTGGATTTGTGGTTGCAGATAAGAAAGAAAAATAGAGATATTTGCATTGTTGCGTTCAACGTCTCTTTCATCATTGTTTACCTCAAGTTTTATTTACAGTGTTCCGGAAATGGCAATTCTTTATGCACTTACCGCGTTTTTAATGTGTGCTTTTTTGGGCTTATCAATTTGGTCGTACAAGGTAAGAATTTAGGAATCATATTCAAGTACTGCATTTGTTGTTCTCGACTTGTTTTCTTGATGAAGAACGTGAGAATTATTAATAAAACCGATTGCTATATTTGCACTGCATGATTAATCTCGCTCTTGGACATCTTCAGATGCATAATAGAAACAAAGATCTTATTGTATTACATTTGTTTGCAATTTAATGATAGATATAGCTTATGGGTCATTCCTCAGGAAAAATGGATGTCGGAAACCAGGATCCTTCATTTCGATGTCTTCCCAGTTTCTGTTTGTATACGCTGCTAGAGTACTATAATACCAAGGTATATTTTCACTTAAGCAAAAACCGCTTGACAAAATAGAATGCTTCACATATTAGCGTTTCGATTCTGGACGGAACCCATCATTGGTCCATTTAAAAGATTTCTTACCAGATCATTACTGCGTGGACGATTTCCTCAGCATAAATTGCTAATTTCAACGCTATCTTTTGGTTCATCTTATCCCGCATTTTGCAAGACCTTGACATTTATCTATTGCTGCCAAGTTCGTTCATATTTCAATCGATAGACCTTGCATTGCTGAAGAAGTGTCTGAAATTTTTTGCTAAATCTACTGAAGCAATACGGAAAAGCGCAGCTTCGGTATTTTAAATTTATGCATAATACGCTGCTGTTATTATTTTGATCATATCGACGCATCAATACGTTAATTCAAAGCAGAGATGTAAAAAAATTAATTCTTTCAGCCAAGTAAAGGCAATTTGAGATACTTTTTGGAGCTTCAGGTTATCGTACACCAGACGTTACCGTTTGCGCTTGTTGGTTTTGCTACTGTCAGTCTGTATGCTTTTGAAAACCACTTTTACCTACGATAGTGTTTTTCTTAATCAAGGCTCTATCTAAGCTGTATACAGAAGATATTTTTAATGTTTGTATGTTTTTTGTTTTGTTGCAGCGAGTGAAGAAAAAAGGAAACACAAAATTAAACAGAAAATTGGTCTCTCTTGTCACTGTGTCAATTATTTGTCTAATAACAGCTATGGCGATTGGAAATATGGTGAGAAGTTGAAGGTTTTATCTTGTTCCACGTAAATTTTCTCCGCTATAGCTAGATAACATTATTCTCTGAATCATAAACAGTCCTCAAACGCAATATCGTTTAGCCAATTGATTGGAATTGCTAATAAGATCTAGCAGTTCAAAGCAACGTTGTTGTCTAGCTATGTCTCTATATATTAGAGTTTCCAGCTAATTGTGGACATATTTGATTACCATAACTAGCCCCAAACGAGTTTAATCCATACCGATGCCAGCAACTCTTTGAAATTGCCTTGCAATGATCAGCATCCGAAACATTTATATCAGTTCTAATTCGCATGCATTGCATAAGCTTATTGCTGCACCGAACTTAAGATATAAGCAAAATAGTGAACTTTCAAAATTTTTATTATTTACTAAATAATAAGGTAACTTGATTAACGCTACTGATCATTGATCGTCTTATTAGATTACTGAAATTAAGCGAGTCATTTAATTTTTTATTAAATCATTCATTTTCACGCAAAATAAACTCGATTTAAAATATTGTCTTCAACATAATCGTATTTTTAAATTAACTGTTTATTTGATATTGTGTTAAATAAAAAACTTTTTCAGCTGTTTTTCGGTTTATCAATAAACCTTTATGAATGTGGGGAAATACTCAATGTTACGTCACAGAATCCACTAAATATTACGAATGCTCTTAATCTCAGTTTACCAAACCAAGAATATACAATATGCGGACAAGTACCACCTACATGTCATTTCCCTCAGGTAAAGCATTGCATATTAACGCCGTTTTTGCGTATGCGCTAAGTTTAGAGTGTGTTGCATGCGATTTTATTCCCGCACGAAATTTGCAAATCCAATGTGTTTTTCTAAGAAGCAGATTCGCTTTTTCTAGGGCAGCAGGCAAAATTGATAGGTTTAAAATTAGTACAATGGTATTACTTTATATTAGCGCTATCCTCTTTTTTAATTAACTGTTTCTGGTATATTCTGCTTCAAACACATCATCTTGTCCTCTGCTTTTAGCGCAGCAACAATGATTTTAGTTGGCAACACTAACGTTGATCGCCTTTTGTGCCACCGCAACGCATCGCTGGTCAATGTCACACTATTTGACTACAGTAACCGTCAGTAAACAGCGATGCAATATGATGGCACCATAGCACAGACGGAAATTGACGTCAGCTTCCAGCTTAAATTCGATCTTCTACCTACTGCGAAACGCCATCGGATGTGCTAATCCATCAATGCGAAGCAGGATTAATGAAGGCTTACTATAGATTTTAGATTCGCAATTATACTCCTTTGCACTATACCTGTTTTTTCCTAATAATGAGAATATGTTGTTGATACGATTCCATGGTAGGACTCCATTGATAGGCATGTGTGGAGAATTCAATGAATCTTTGAAGTGTCTGTTTCCACTCCAACAGTAAGAAAATGACCTCATAACAACTAGTGGCTTTTCAGTGGCTATGCGTTATAACTCTTTGCTTCCGTATAAAGCTGATGTACTCGTGACTGCACAATACGCACATCTCGACACACCCGGAGGATGTTTCAAGTCAAATTTGTCATTATACTCGCTCTATTGCGATGAAGCGTGTAATGAGTTGGCTCGGTGTATCTCAGAGTCATTGCTCCCTGGCAACATTTCTTTCGAAGAAATCGTTTCGAAGAAATGTTGCAGCGGTGGCAACACTGTATCCAATTTGACCAGCCCGAGATTTGAACCTCAGACCTACTGCTCCAGAGACGAACGCGTTACCGCTCGACCAACTGGCCGGATGTTCTAAAAACGTATTTGTTTTTCAGTACTTCACCTACTGCTTGTTATTGGCGATGTTGGCCTGCTCGCAATTTCTCGGTACCTCCGGCCGCACCAAATTCCTTATTTTACTTCTCCAATTCGTTATTTACAATCCGTTGGTAATATGGTTTGTCGGTAACATTTATGACAACGCTGACCTTCTAAACCAAGCCACTTATACGTAAGTTACATTAAGCCAACGTCATCCGATAGGTTTTAATGCATGATCGTTTCCCAGTAGCGAGATTTTGCCCGCAAAAATTCCTACGGTACTGATTACACGGCACTTTTACTTAATTTAATTGAAAACAGTAAAGTCTTAGTTAAAATAATAAAATTTCTAAACATTTCGAACTTGGCTACGTCATTCAAATAAAATAAGATTACATTTTTACTGATGATGGACGTAGCTAAATCCGAAACGTTCTGAAATTTTACTATTTTAAATTGGGCTTTACTCTTTTTAATCAAAAAATTCCAAAGTTTTTCTATTCTTATGTCGCCTTAAATAAGATTCTATTATTACCGGTTCAAGCTGAGTTTCTTTTGAAATTAGTTCAGGAAAGTCTTCCAACAACAGCAAATCTGATCGTTTTTTTTAGCACCAGTTATATATCTCGAAAGGATGCTCACAAAAGTCTAACATTAAAAATAACTCTCATTTCACCCCAAAACCTGCCGGCTTCAGTACTACTACAAGTTGAGTTATTCTTTTCAATCTGTCAAATAGGTGCTTGAAAGCAGAGGCTAGGGCGTATAAGCCGTATATGTATGTAAATGCGACACCCCCGATGATCCCGAGAACTAGTAAAGTAGTCTGTAGGGATTTTATTTAGTATTTCAGCTAGTATTTACAGTGTTCCTATTGTTTTCAGTGATATTCCATGGCTGGTGCCACTTAAGTTCATGACCCCGTTTGTGAACCTTCTGTTTGCCTCTGCCGTGTTTCTGCAAGGACAGCAGGTCGAGCAGACGGCCAGGATAGATTTCTTGTGGAACAAACAGGCGTCGGAAGAGCGCGAGGAGATGCAGCAAAAGCAAGCCTACAACCGGAAGTTACTTCACAATATACTTCCGGTCGATGTGGCGAAATATTATCTTGAAAACGACAAGTAAATCTTTTTTAGGATCATTGGTTTTGCAGAATGACTATTTGGAATTTGACGCATCTTCAAACGTGCATTTTACGTCTACGTTTTTAAGGATTATAAGCAGTCCAGTTGTGCTTTTCAAATTCTGCAGAAACTGGTTCTCAACCGGTTCGTTCGAACCAAAAGTGTAGGATATCTATAGGTTGCAAGCAATTTATAACATCCGCTTCTCGAAATATAGCAATAGTTTGCGCTAACTGGCACGACTACTTAGTGCTTATAAGGTTAGGGCTTGGGTTAGCGTTCATGTTCGCGATAGGTAAAATTAAAAATCTACAAAATAGCTGAATACAATTTTCCTGAAGTAACGCAAGCTATTTACAATGAATGTTGAGCCTGGTTTAAAAATTTAACTCAATTTTCAAGTCCACGTCATATGGTTGTGTTGTTAAAGCAGTTGTAACCGGTTTTATCTTGTTACAGAAGCGACGATGAGTTATACGTCCAGTCATGCGAGTGCGTTGCTGTGATGTTCGCTACGATCACCAACTTTTCGGAGTTTTACATCGAATTGGACGCCAACAACGAAGGGGTTGAATGCCTCAGACTCCTCAACGAAATTATTGCCGATTTTGACAATGTGAGCCGCTTAGCTATAGTACGATTCCTTGCATTGTGACGACTCATCTTCACACTGATGATGAAGTCAGTCCACTTCGAAACACGGGATTGCGCCTGTGTAGGCTTCTCACCTGCGTCACTCGAGGTTGAAACAATTACCCATTATGCACAACATTTCTCAAACGAAATAGGATTGTAGGACGTGATTTCCTTGTAAACTGTCGAATTAGTTCTCTCTCCTTCACTTCAAAGATAGTTAAGCGTTTAATGCTTTTCTAATTTTGTTAGGCTTGGAGGCTCGTTACATTGTATTGGTCCGATACATCACCAGAGGCTTCATAGAGAGTTTCTATTTATTTCAGAATCTCTACATTTTTGTGCGACGATCTGTTCAAGTACTGATTATTAGAAATATGCCTGTCGATTGCATAATAAAGGACTAGATAGAATAACCTTATTCTATTAGTTATCAGTTACATCACTGTAAAACTTTAAATCGATGTCTGCTTCCTTAAGCCGAAAAGTGTTCTCGGCTTGGCTTTTGTCCAAATAGAAGTTGCAATCGCCTGTCCTTAAAATGAAACACGTCCGCACCCAAAAATTAGCATGAAAAACGGGAGCCATATTGTTTAGACTCATTGGCACATTCAAGTCTTTCTGAACAAAATTTTTATGTTTTAGATCATCAGTGAAGACCAATTTTATCAACTGGAAAAAATCAAAACAATCGGCAGCACGTATATGGTCGCATCCGGGTTAAACGAGTCGACGTACGACGGGAAGGGCATGTCGCACATCACCGCTCTTGCCACCTTTTCCATGCGGCTGCAAGACCAACTAGCCTACGTAAATCAACATTCATTCAACAATTTCAAGTTTCGTATCGGTTAGTACACTTGAATTTTTAACCTAGTTGCTGCAACCATGGAATCAATTTGGCATAATATGCCAAATCAGTAGTTTTATGGATGTAGTGTCTGCCACTGAAATTCTTAGTCATGACAAAACGAAGAGTTTGAAATTGGTATTTGGAACTTTCCTGGTATAGAATGTACAGTGTGAAGCCTAATTTTTATATCGGTTAGGGTATTTGGATGTCGAAACTGTCTCGTAATTCCTTTTCGAAGTTAGTGGAGATTTTTGCTCTTCTCTGATTCTGCATTGGTCGAAGATCTTTGAAGTACATCCGTTTCCCTAAGTTGCTGGGTTTCACACAGAGATGGAATGTACCAGCAGCACGGTGTGTTTGAACACTCGGCCGTAAATCGTCTTCGGATTTCTTGTGGAGCATTGCAGCATTTAAAATTCCAGATGCTCTTTTTTACGAATACCTGTAGTGTTTCAGGCAAGAATAGAACGCCCTATTCTAACCAACTAGTGATGTTTAAAGGGTTCAATCTCATTTCGGCTCGCTTGTAATTTGCTTGTATTTTGTAGGCCTCAACATTGGTCCAGTGGTGGCGGGGGTGATTGGAGCCCACAAACCACAATACGATATATGGGGAAACACTGTTAACGTTGCTAGCCGCATGGACAGTACAGGGCTCGACAACAAAATTCAGGTTTGCTTACTAGCGCATATTTGTGTGAAACATAAAACAGAACCTCGGCTGCTCTTTGGTTGTGGCATCATGTAAAAAATTTAATGAATCCCGTTTGTGGGAGTGGTTGATGTACTCCACGCTTTCTATCATCTACTTTATTTCGTATTGTTGGTGCACTTGTCGGATCGTTTATTATGCAATCTAGTTTTTCAGTTTTTTTTTAGTTTTAAGTTAACAGAAGACATAAGATCTCCTCGCTAAAAGGCTACTTGCTTCACGAGTTAGAATGGGAGGATCAAACAATCAAACTCTAGTTTCATCTCTCGCGAGCTTTTCAGAATGCCGATTTAAATGCTATTCTATTTCCATAATTTTTATACGAGGCAATAGTTTTGTGGTCCTAAGCATTCTGTCGCCAACCTCTTTGACTTACCCAGTAAACTAGTTTATTGGCGGCCCCAATTGACTTCCCTTATGGTTGTTGTACAATTTTCAACACTTTATGTCAGCGGTTTCCAACCTTTTTATATCGGCGTATCTGTTAAAATTAAACAAACGTTGCAGGACCGACTTCAAAAAAGCGTAATGGGTATAACAAATACCGGTATAGTTATTATCGCATTTGTTAATCAAAGCAAAATTATTGGCACAGCATAATCCGTTATTTTGGCAAATGTTGCGCATTTAAATACAGTAATTCAACAAAATGTCAATCAGCTCAAACAATAAAATGTCAATTTATGGGCATATAGCACAAAATTAAAGTTATTGGCTGAAACACGTAGCTCTGCCTCAGCATCCAATCGATTTCTTTGCTTTGTTTTAATTTAATTCAGAGCTGAAAAAAACGTTCTCGCATAAGTTGCTGGTTGAAAATACCATTAATAACTTGATTGTTTTGAGATGTAGAAACGGTTATTCGCTTTCAAGAGGTCTCCAGAATTCTGACAAGGCTTCATTTTTATATTTTAACAGCAAAATAGAATCACAACATAATTCTACCAGTTTTTCCTTGGGATTATGGTTACATGTGCTGACATCTTCGATAAATGGTGCCAAGGAAGTGGAAAAAAGCCAGTGATGCTGACTCAAAATCGGCCAAACGTAAAATGAGATTTATAATCAAAAGTAGAACATTGCAATGATGTGTGGAAAAACGATATTCCGAGGACAGGCAAACAAATTTACGCGGATCAGGGGTCGGGAATTATTAAGCTTGGAAGCAGAATAACGCTCATTGAAAAATCACTTATACTAAAAGATTTTTGCCGTTTTGCAATTTCTGCAAATGGTATTATGCGTTACCACTTTAATATTTAGGTGCCGGAAGAAATGTACAAGCTATTACATGACAAAGGCTTTGATCTTGAGCCAAGAGGCAAAGTGAAGGTCAAAGGTAAAGGTGAAATGATGACGTATTTTCTCGAGGGTCCTCGCCCTCATGCGGAGCCGAAGAGTTGATTGATATCCTGATACGAATCCATGCGGATCAAGGTTAAAATTCCACCTGAGGATTCTTCCGAATAGCGGAGAGCAATTTTGAGTGAAAATTGACGTCACTGTGACGTAATGATGACGCGAGACGAATCGAATGACTTCTGATTGAACAATCTTTACGCTTTGGTGCGTAGTTTGACCTTTGACCTCATTAACTTCAAACTTGTACGACTGGACGACGATTTTTTTGCATGGATCTGTAAGCTTGTTGTGGTATAAATTAACCAGCTCTTTGTGTGACAAAAAACTGCCGTTTTCTACCCGATTTATTGCTTTCTCAAGCGAGCACCATCTTCAGATTAATTTCGCATCTTCTATTACCAACCAAGTGAGCTAAATACTATCATAATTCTACTTTCAAACGTATTGGCGGGTAATACCAAAACATTGGGAGCGTTAATGTAACGTCATTTCCGCTGTTTGGTAAAAAATCTATGTGTTTAGGTCTTCCTTTTTTGGTAAATAACCGCACTTTAAAGCTTTCATAGATGTTATGCGTTAAGTTCGAAGTATGATAATCGCAAATCACATATTAAGTTCTGTTCAGGCTTGTGCTGTTGGGTCCTTCAGAGTTGCGTTTTTGTATTGTTTTGATACACAATCAAAAACTTTTTGAGTTTGAGCAACAACTTGCATTTGCATTTTTGTGGCAAATTATTGCATTTTCTGAATCAATTTATTTATTTAAATTTGTTTCCAATTGTGTTACGAATAGTTTTCGAATGAATCCAAAAATCATTGAAAATTTTGTATTAACTTTATATTAAATTATTCAACAGCTTGTAATTGTTTTTAATCTTATGAAACTATGGGTTGAAGTTGAATCGTAAATTAATGAAAACCTTAAACTTAAAAAAAGACTAATAAGAGTTCGGCGGTTTGCATCGGTCAGCAGGAGATATGCGACAACTGCTTTCAATGCAATTGCGAAGTAGAAAAAATCTGAAAAACCCTGGTCCTATTTTATTTCATTGCGCCCCTCTTAATAACACAGTTAATTTAGATTTAATTTGTTCCACGTGTTTCATTTAAGTAAACAATGATTCGTTACATTTTTACTGTGTCCCGTTAAAGAAAACAAAAAAGCATAGAGTCAGATGACTACGGATTGGATTCGAACCCACGCCCGCAGCAACCAGAGACATACACTGGTTTTAAAGTAGCGGCAGTCCTTCAACGCAGAGCAGGCGTTAGACCACTCTGCCACTGTAGCTGAGTGTTGAAACGAGCATGCTAATATAAGAATACTGAACATACATGAGCTTGTTGACTTTGAAGTTATATGCGCTGAAGGAATAGTTGAATCATGTTTCATAAATCGCATAGAAAAGTTGTGACTGGACGGTGACGTTCTCGGAAAATTTTGAGAGAGTGTTCAATGCAGATAAACATTTGTATTCAACACAGTAAGAATAAATTGGATTGTTATTAGTCGATTAGTTAATATTGTCACAACTGTCTTTTTGCAACAGAATCAATTTTATCCTTTAAAACTATGCCGAATGTTTATTTTAGAGGGATTGATTACTATCATCTGAACTGACTTCATGTATTGCAAAAATATAAACTGAATTTGCACACACGTATTTTTTTCGATATTTTTGCGTGAAGCGGTATCGGTACATAAAAAAAGAGAGCAAAAGTGGGTCTGTTCTGTCAAAGCAAATCATTTTTCTATCCTTGTGCTACCTTGAAATGATTATTGCGGTTAATTTTCGAGTAATGTTTCGTATGAAATCGTATGAACGACTTTTCTCGGTTTTGTTACTTTTTTAAACAATATTTTATCGATCAACGTTTTTGTTCTTTATTGTAATTTAATATTTAAATAGTTTATTGTTATAATCATGAAACTTACGAGCTGTAATTTTGAAGATCATTGCGATCTACGACCTAGTCTTGGAATGTTACAGTATTAACCAGTTAGCCAATCAGTTTGTGTAGTTTGGGGCATTCATTTTCCAGGTGGCAATTTTGAAAAGTAACCCTGCAAAGAGTTTTATTTCAATAAAAGTTGTATCTTATCTAACTTACTGCTGAAGCCAGAAAAGACAAAAAGACCACTCGATGGCAAAGCTTGGATCAATTCACTCGTTGCATAACATTTGCATCTTTTATCGAATGCAAACCCCTATAATGTTAAAATTAAGCATTGGTATCGGCAAATAGGATAGAGCTGTATTTTGTAACTTCTGGTTTATGATGATATTATGCTCAAAGGCCGGTGATTTTTGTGCAGTTTCTTACGTTTCATTTTTTGATTTCTTATACTTTTCGTCAAGAGACTATTGTACTGCGTAATAATTATTACCGAATTGTTCTACAAATGCTATTATTGTAAACACGTCACTGTTTCAATGTTTGCAACCTCTTGTGCGTTTCTTGCTGAAGCTAGACAGTTTCTAGAAGTTATTCAGTTTGTGGTGCTCCCAAGAATACGCTACGAACTTATGCAAGCATTTCCTGTTTTCTGTTTATAGAAAAGATAAGTTTGCAAAAGTTGTAGCGTTTTGACGGTTAGGCCTTGTCTGCGTTGGGCATGTAACCCTGAGCCAGTGGTGTGAACAGTACTCCAAAATTGTAATCAAGTAAAAGTTTCGTTATTGACTAAAAAACTACTTGAAACAAAGTACAAAGTACAAACCAAAAATAGTGCTTGAGTAAAAGTAAAAAAGTAGGCATTTTAAAAGTTTTCAAAAAAAGTATTCCTGCGAGTATTCAAGCAAAATAAACAAACTATTCAATCGACATATGACAGCTGGTCGACTACCTTAACATCACTGCCGCAAGCCCTTAGTCTTCTAACCCCTCACAATATCAAGAAGTCATGAATTGTTAATTGTTCCAAGTTTTTTTTGTTATTATATTCAAGACAATGAATTAAAAAGAACAACAACAGCAAGACTTCGAGATTTGAAAATCATGCCGCGCAGAATGTATATGGAATCATTTCATGACATCTTTGCTCAAATACCATAGATGGGCAAGTTGATGCAAAACGTTAGCTTCGTTAACCACTAGTCCGTTAACAAACTTCACACCTCCGTTATCGTTAATCCGTTATTTTCACCTTTAATTAACGGAAGTTAATAAAGTCCGTTAATCCGTTAACATTTTGCGTGTAATTTACATTTCTTTTTATTCACTCGCTTCTAGAACACGTATTGACGCTGTTGAGCTGATTGCAAGGAAATATTTATTGCTATGGTGGGCTTTTTGTGTTTTGGAAGTTACATTTTACAGTCTAATCTAATTTTAAGATAAAAATAAGTTCAAATGCACTAACGAAGCTACGATCGGAAAATGTTTGGAAATTGTGACCAGCGATAATTAATAGACCTATGAGGCTGCAGGTTATTATTTGCCACAAAAAAGAGCTCTTCCTCGCTCTCTTCATAAAACTCGTGCTAATACACAAGTGTTACCAGTGCAAACTGGTTTATACCCGTACGATGAATGAATGGTGCAAGATATTAACGATAAAAAGCTTAACGGAAGGTAACAGAACTTAACGGAAGTTACTTTGGTCCGTTAACAGAACCTAACGGAAGTTAATTTTGTCCGTTAACATGAAAAAGCTTTTTAACGGATTAATGAGTTAATGAAAAAGTAAGCTTCGTTATTAACGATTAACGGACTTGTGCCCACCTATGTCAAATACTCATTCACTGTCATTGTTAGATTAATATGCTGCAATGTAAGAACACTGTGGACGTGTCTTATCGGTCTATAATCTACTGTATCTACAGGGTGGGCAAAACTCACGCACCGCAGCTAATTCAGTATATTTTGCGATAAAATTTTTTTGGATTAATTAATAAAAATTAAAGCGAATTTTTTTGAATTGAATTTATTTCACAAATGAAGGCAGACAGAAGCCTGAAAAACATTACGTCACTAAATCACACAAAATTATTGTTCACAGCCCATTTAGGTAGTCCTGGATCTCTGCTTGGACGAAATTGATCATCATATTGAAAACATTTCGGAACCACATTTGCACAATAATTACAGTAACGTACAATAATGTCTATTGCATGTGATTTTTGGCTCACTCAGTAGAATTTAGCTTTAGTAACGTTTAGTAATCATCGGACGAATTTTTGGCAAATTTATGTCTCTGTTTGCTTCTTTCATGATTTACTTTTAATAGAGTAAACATCTATGCCAGTATGTGGCCACGGCGAATGGCAAACACCAAGCAACGTCAAACTAAAACCATCTTGAACTGCCATTCGCCAGAATTGACAAGATACGGACTCGCCCGCGTAGAAAAAGGCATTGCGACAGTCGCTGTGGTAGTTTGAATTGAACAATTGCTGGTAGAAAAGTCGACCGTTCTGACGAATTTGTGGTTCAATTTTAAAAATACAGTACTTTGTACTTCTCTGAATCAAAATACTACCGTACATAAGTAGCGTTACTTCACAATAAAAGTAAGCAAGTAAAAGTAGCCATAAAAAGGTACTCAAAAAGTACTCGTTACCGGAAGAAACTACTTGAGTAATCTACTCAAGCAAAAGTATTTTGTTACTTTATATCACTGCCCTGAGCGTATGAGCATATTATACGTTTAAACACGAAATTTGGTACACCTAGCGTACTGCCTTACCATCTGTCAGTTGGTTAAAAACTTGAAACAAACTAAGGGTACGCTCATACTCTCATAATTTTATGCACAGTGTAGACATGGCCTTAGTCGCGAAGAACCGATCATTGGTTGAGTGGATGAGCATCTGCAACTGAAACGGTAGATTTGGGTTCGATTCCCGGTCGGGTCAAACCAAAAATTATTAAAAATTTTTTCTCAGCTTTCTTGCTTGACTTTCAGTGATTGAAAAGGATAGAGTGAAGCGTCCAACGTGTGTGGTAGACAGGTGACAACTTGACTTGGTGATAGCAAAGAAAAGCAAACGGCAGCACAAATGGCCAAAGCAACTTCGTGAATAAATAGGTAATATTCAGAGGTGGGCAGTACCGCGGTACTGTAACGCAGTACTTTTTTAGTATTGTTACCGGTACCGTCGGTACTTTTTCAACATAGTACCGTTTTCGGTATCGTCGGTACTTTTTTAGCTCGTTTACCGCGGTACTCGGTACTTTTGTGTGGAATGGAATTAAAATCATTCAAAAGGAGTTCAAATTACGGAGAAGCACTTTCAAACCTTGCCCACGTAATAAGGAGTGGTTAGTGGATGATTGTGGATAACTGACGGTTTACCGACGCTGCACTAAGTTGCTTTACAGAGCAAATCATAAAAGTGAGCTATATTGCGTTATGTTCTTCACTTTTTTGTCTGCCCTGAAAAGTGAAGACCAGCCTTTCCTCTATGAAGTCATTTTGAACTGATATTCTTGTCCAAAGAACATTTTTTGCAGTGAATAATTTCGTAAGTTCATTAGGGGCTGTCCATAAAAGATGTCCGCAAAAATTGACCTTTTCCTCCTTGTCCGTAAAGCGTCCTCACTGCGTCAAACCCCCCTTCGCGCGGACACAATAGAGAACTTACGAAATGTTGAAATGGCCACGGCAACTTCATTGCAGGATTATCAAGTCACCAAAAACATGTTTTGAGACCACGGGCTTAGCCAAGGGGATGCCACCAATGATAAAAATGTGACAAAAAGCCTATGGTTTCTTCAGTTTTAGTTTTTTTAGCATTTTTTTGCGTGCAATAGTAATTAACAATAAAATTAACAAGGGGGCCCGGCCCCCCTCAGTTCAATTTTTGCCAGCCAACTTAAATGTATGATCCGGGTCAAATTAAGGGCTTTGCCCTAAAAGTTGCTATCTCAAGCCCTCATCTTACCTTAATTTTTATGAACGTAATGCAATAACTAGAGAGGATTTACCATATGGCAGAGTACCAGGGGTCCCGTGCTCAGATGGAAAGACTTTTTTAGTTATATTTGGCAGGAAGATGTTGCGAAAATCTCCAAAGTGCCAGGAGCCCCGTGCAATGTAAATCAGGCCCGGGTAATAACATGGTTAGTAGGCGTGACCAATTATTGCACCACGTTTCACCAACAATTCATCTCCACCTCGCCGGTTTTACGCGACAAAATGCTTTTGAAAAAAAATTAGCCCGGGGAAATGCTCATTGAACAAATTATTGAATTTGAATAGAGGGGGGCCTGGCCCCCTGGCCGTACGTGTGCTCTACGACTGGTTATTTTCATGACAAAACAAAAATCTCAAAGGAAAATCTTCGAATGGATTATTATTTACAGCTAAAATATTGCTGGAGGCAATGTACCTTACTTTCCCTACTTGGACCAAATTACTTACAAAATTTAACCCCAAAATGCAAGATTTTAAACGTGTTTTGGATTTAAATTCCAAGTAAAAAGAGGATTGAACAATCTAATTTTTTCAGTCGGCTTGGAAATGTTAAAAATCTAGTACTTTCAAATTTCTTTGAGCCGGTGCGAAATGTAATCCAATGCCAATAAATAGTATTTTTTTCCAAAGAATTACAAAAAAATCGTACAGCAGCTAGGGACTTATCCCTCATAGCCTCCGGCGGCTGGGGATTCCGCCCCCAAACTCCCGTCTGTGATACGTTTGAGTAACTCTAGCTTACTCAAAGCGTATCGCAAATCAGACGTTTTCACTTTTCAACTTTTGGTTCAAGCCCTCTCCCTTTAGCAAAATTCTGTTTAAGTGCCAAATCAGGCCACGGCTTCTTATCTTCCATTCTACGATATCTTTATCCCACAAAAAGTTCCTCTTTCGAAAATTTCTGATGACGTCGTTGCATGCGATTTGTGGTTTAACCTCCCCCCCAATTAAAAATTCTGGCTAAGCCTATGTTTGAGACCCTTCAAACATTAGTTTTATTGGCGACACAACTGGTTTAGCTTCTGAGTCCAGGTTACCAAAATTTGAACAACAATTGCACTTTATTTCGTATTGAAACGCTTTAAAAACATGTTTTCACTACGTTTAGGTATTATAGCTCATAAACCAAGAGTAAGGGACTAAGGGCTGATATAAACTAACTAAAACTGTGTTAAAAAGCAACAGAATGGAAATTTCTGAGCAATGAAGGCGACTAAATTTTCATGCTTTGTAATGAAGGAATGCGGATGTCCACAAAGCAGGAAACCCTCTCTCCCATTGTCCGTAAAATTTCGGCACTGAACAACCACCCCTGACTGTGGAGTACGTCTTTCATGGACAGCCTCTAATAATATCTGTTAAGTAACTCTTCCACCGGCCACATAGCCTATGCCAGTACTTAAATTGTAAAATTTTGCATGGGGGGACGCTTTTGCAGCCTTGACCAAACGTATTTAGCATGCGAAAGTACTTTAGTGAAGATTACGTAATTCCGTCGCCGAAATTAAATGAACACCAAAAAAAAGGTCTCCGCCGGAAATTGAAGTGTTTTTTTTGCCAAAGTTAGGTGAAGACCAAAAAAAAAGGAAATTGAAGTGTTTTTTTTGCCCAAAATTAGGTGAAGACCAAAAAAAAGGTCTTCGCCGGAAATTGAAGTGGTTTTTCGCCAAAATTAGGTGAAGAATTAAGTCTTTTTTGTCTGATCATCCAGCGCACAAATCTCGATGGGGGACCTCTAAATCTCGATGGGGGGACGCTAACTATCGATGGGGGGACGCGTACCCCCCTACAATTTAAGTACTGGCCTATGCGGTAACTTACTCTCAGTTTTGGTGCGAGAGGTCAGAGGTTCAAATCCTGGGCCGGTCAAATCGAACACAGATTTGCCAATAACTCGCCACGGTTGCCACTTTTCTTCGAAAGGAATTGTGTTGCCCAAGCGCAATGTCGTGGCGAAGGGCCAAGCAAACTCGTTACACGTTTGGGCGTAATACAGCTGGTATAATGAAAATTTGATTTTTTTGAAGTAGTTTTTTCCGTAGATTTATTCACTGAGCATGCTATATCAGTTACCACTATACGCAAATAAGAGACTCAATCATTGTTCAACGCATAAAATCACGGAAAATATTGTTTCCAAAATGTGCAAAATTTTTCTTTGAAAAAGTACCGAATAACGGTACCGAGTACCGGTACCGTCGGTACTTTTTCAAAAATGTAACGAATAAAGTACCGCCGGTACTTTTTTAACAAAGTAACGGCAAAAGTACCGTCGGTACTTTGAAGTACCGAGTGCCCACCTCTGGTAATATTACGATTACAAGTGCCATAATTACGAATTGGTTATTGCTTATTGGTATCCTGCTTTGAAAATAACCAGCCAACTGGTCCAACGGTAATGCAATCGTTTTTCGGAAAGGAAGTCGTAAGGGGTGCAAATCTCGGACCGGTAAAATCGGACAATGTTGCTAACGACTCGTCACCGCAACATTTCGTCGAAAGTAGCTGAGTTGCCTAAGCGCAGTTACGCTAAGTGGATTCCGCCAACTTATTTACAAGCTTGGGCGTAACTCAGAGAGCAAAAGAGAAGTTATAAAAGTACTTGCCGATGGCTGATCGGCAGAGAATAGGCTTAAAGGCGGTGAATCATCCAGCCAATTCAGGTGGTTTACAATAGCTAAAATTGAACTATAACTTTTTATATTTTTTGTTTTAATTTTGGGGCTGCGGTTGCAAAGATATTCAGCAAATACAAAAAGATGTCCCCCGAAAAAAGTTTTTGGAAACTCTGAGTTTTGTTCTTCCCGCCAAAACCACAGTTTTCTAAACTATTAGGCCTACTGTAATCTTATTAAAGTATTAGGCCTAACTATCTCTAAACTATTAGGCCTACCACAGTTCTCTAAACTATTAGGCCTACTGTGGTTTTGGCGGGAAGAACAAAACTCAGAGTTTCCAAAAACTTTTTTTGGGGGACATCTTTTTGTATTTGTTGAATATCTTTGCAACCGCAGTCCCAAAATTAAAACAAAAAATATCAAAAATTATAGTTCAATTTTAGCTATTGTAAACCACCGGAATTGGCTGGATGATTCACCGCCTTTAAACCCGCTAGGTTGAACGTTTGGTTTTCTGACGTTCCTACTTTTACAAGCGCATGTAAATAATTGCGTTGGAAAAACGTCTTGAGTTCTTTCTGAATTTACATTCGTCCCGTCTTATAAAACAAGTCTTAAATTTTTTTCGAATCAACTTCTAACTTGAACCCTTAAATCGACCTCAACTTCTGTTGGTAGGTTAAATGCCTCAACTTTGCCTAAGTGCTGAACGTTATCAAAAATGGCTTCTTGGTTCTTGAGAACTATTCGAACAACTACTCTAGTTGTAGGATTTATTTACATCTTGTGTGCGTACATATTTATGTTGATGAGTGTGATTGATTAGACTATGTTGTGCATATTTCAACTGGTGTAACAGGTGTAGCAACCATGCAAATAAAAATCGTTGTTTTGTCTTCAAATTTCTCTGCATGTCTTAACGACTGACGTGGTGTCGCTACTTCTTTTTCTGACTCTACGTGGTATTATTGTATAGGTATGCATTCTCTATTATTGTGGTGGCCAAGAATAAAAAAAAGAATAAACGAGAAATTGAAACTAACTTCTTATGGTGCAGAGAGAAAGACATTGCTCCAACTCTACCGCTGCGGAAAAAACTGCTGCTCACGACTTAGACTCTTTATTTAGTTCACAGATTTGGACACTTGATAGCGCTGCTTCGGACTGCCGGTCCTCATCAACATCTCGTAAAACTGTTAGCTGAGATGATCTAATCCAAACAAGCTTTTGAAACCCTGATTTCAGCCACAGACTAATCCACACAAGTGACAGAAAAGACTATAATAATCGATTGAATTGACCACGAATCATACTTTTGGTTTTTTTGTCTGCTGTTAAAATTTTGCTCGATCGTTGCGCTAGACTGCCAGAGAAATCACTCTCATAGAATAGCTTCAGTACCAGAATAATAAGGAAGTGCTCAAGTTAATATTTCTCAACGCAAGAGGGCACACAAGAGCTTAAAATTTCAAAAGCGAATTTAGTTTAAAACTGAGCAAGCAGAAAATATTCGACTAAGTAGGGTTCAAGGTGAAGGATGTTGAACAGGATCAGGCGCGTAGCCAGGATTTGAAAAAGGAGGGGGAGCTTTTTTGAAAGAGTGAGACAACTGCAAGTGACCTTGACCCGAATTTTCATTGTTCTTGAATCAGAATCACCCAGTTTATCCGAAATTGAGAAGAATCTTTCGGCCAAAATTGGAAATTCAAACGGTTTTTCAGCCCAAAAACAGGTGATCTCCAAAAAATAAAAAAAATGAAAAGGTCTTCACCGAAACTGAGACGGATTTTTCGGCCAAAATCGGAAATTCAAACGGTTTTTAAGGCCGAATCACGGCAACTACTTCACAACTTCGGCACCCAAATTCCTTTGGGGGGGGGGCTGTTTTCATTTTTTCAGCAAAAATCGGCCTCAAAAACACAAAAAACATGCGATTTTGCATACTTTACAGGCCAATGGGGGGCTCAAGCCCCCCGCTCCCCCCTGGCTACGCTACTGTACAGGATGATACTGAATGAAGAATTATTCGACCACAGCTGTAGCGATGACTGATGAGGGACAGAATTTATTCGTTCGGCGATAGTTATTGTAAAATTTTGCATGGGGGGACGCTTTTGCAGCCTTGACCAAACGCATTTAGCATGCGAAAGTACTTTAGTGGAAATTATATAATTCCGTCGCCGAAATTGAATGAAGACCAAAAAAAAAGGTCTTCGCCGAAAACTGATGTGTTTTTGCCCGAAATCAGGTGAAGACCAAACAAAAAAGGTCTTCACCGCAATTTTAGACTATATTCGGCCGGAATTTAAAGGATTTATGCGTGCTGGCTGGCTCTTTTTCGTCTCATCGTCCAGCGCTCAAATCTCGATGGGGACGCTAAATCTCGATGGGGGGACGCTAACTCTCGATGGGGGGACGCGTCCCCCCCTACAATTTAAGTACTGGTTATATCACAATTTGCTGATTTACCCATGAAACTTTGGTTATGAAATCTAACTTTGAGATTGACCTTGATAAAGTGATAATTCAAAAGGGAATTGATCTTTAGTAATGTACATTTCAGCCGGCAACATTGATTAACTTTGAGCATCAAGTGCATAAAAATGATATGTTTTGCCACAAACTTAGTCGAGCAATCAGAATTTAGATATTTGATCTGCAGTGTGATTAAAGCAGTTGAAAAAAAAAGGTTGTGAAATACGATATTTGTTGTTTACCAAAAACGATCAGGTGAAAACATAGCCCAGAAAAAAAAAAAATTTACAGTATATAGCAATAATTATATTGTAAATGTCTATTAATTTTGATTAAGAATTACACAATAATTAAGCTTTATTTTTATAAATGTGCTAAGATTGTTTTGTGAAATGCAAATAACAGTATTTGAAATTTTTTCCAAATTTAGCTAAAAATCGTTACTGTCACAAGAAATTGCAAAATTTCCTCAGCAATTGAAAAATATGTGTATGAGCGTGAATACTATTTGTGTCAGTTATTGATTTGTGATTATGTTTTGTCAACACTTATCAGAAAGTCGGAATTTATCTCCTGGTTGCGGTAATGTTACTGTAGTAGTCTAATTAAGTTAGTAAAAATATTATAATATTCAAATTTTTTTTCTCTGCCTCATACTTTGCCATTAGTACCACAACCAGTGACGCAATCAGAGTGTTTGGTTAAGGGAGGCTGAAGCATGTCTTAGAAACGTCACTGAGAGAATTATCTCCATCATTCCAGCAATAATTCTTTCAAATGGCTTCAAGGGCTTCTAATGACTTCGGACCCCGGTTTGGGATGCACTTATAGCGAAAATTTTTTTCAGCTCTGTGTTCAAGCTCCTGTTCCCTTAGTAAAAATCCTGATTGCGCGCCTAACCACAACACTGATAAAAATCTTTGGCTTTCCAGTACCGAAATGTATTGTTAAAATTGTGACTGCCAGAATACAACTGCCATGGTTGCAACTACCTCAGGATATAGCGGGCATTTTGCTATCTGTATTGAAGCACGTAAGATAACATCAACAAAGATGTGATATTCTTTACGTTTATTTACCATTCGTTCCACAGACTACTCTGCGGCCATGCCACGCGGAGCCTTTGGAAATTACCAAAAGTTTTCGTGCCTCCAACTTTTTTCCTAACTTGTCACTTTTGCAGCGATTCAGCGCCAGAATAGCAGAAAGTTCACTCGCTTTCGCGAAATTGGCAATGCAGTGTGTGTCGACAGCGAGAAATCGCCCAGCGCGCAGAGGTTATCACTTCGAATTGTTTGTTGTGTACGCTGAAGGTGATAGAGCGTGCAGAGCGTCGCAATGACTTTCGTTCAGTTGTCAGCGCGAGACGTTGAGAACGGATATTGTGAGGTGCGATATCATTTGGTACCGAAACGAACTAGGATAGAATACTACTGTACAGTTTAAACATCAGAGCATAGCCCTTGTCTTGGTGTTCTGTAGTAGATAAGGATTAGGACCAATTACTGTAGAATTATACTTGCTGACTTGTACAGTACAGCAACATTAACAGCAGTGCTGCAGTCCTAAAAATTAAGTGGGTAGGTCCAACCATTATATTATTCCAAAATGCTCTACTTGCACCCGCCAAAAAAGAGGCCCCAACATAATTTTGGAGTTTTTAAAGAAAACCAGAAAAAATAAAAGAAAAAATAAGGTGTACGAGAAAAAATAAGAGATCTTGTATACAGTGGCGGATCCAGAAAATTTTGGTGGGGGGGGGATGATAAAAATTTTAAGCATAAAACCTCAAAAATTCGGATGTTTTGTAACCAGGCGCGTAGCCAGAAATTCGCAATGGAGCTGCTGTTTTAGGGGTCTGGGGACGAAGCCTCCAGCGCTCGAAAATTTTGCATTTTTTGCAAAAATAATTTAATTTTAGAACTAGTTTGATAAAATAATGCTTTTAAAATGCGGCATAGAAATTGGCAGTGCAAACATGATTCAACTGGTTGCATAAACGGTCTATGTAAGAGGTGGTTAATGGTAAAATTTTAGTTCTTTTATTTGGATGCTGGTAAATCATAAGCATAAAATCTTATAGTTCAATAAAACTCACACGGAGTAATTTGTTTCATCTATATTTTATAGAGAAAAATAATTGGAGAGGGGCTAATGGAAAGAGAATTGAGACAAGTGATTGGTAATCAACCGATACTGAATAGCCTCTCCACCCCATTTCTGAGTTTATGCCTATAATATATTTGTTGATGAAACCCGTGTTCAAGTTTTTCACACTAGCGATCAAATTTTATTGCTTATTTGAGGTCATTTTTTAAAGTTTTTTTTTTTGATTCGTGTGTTTTATTTAACAAATTAGTTTCCCTTAAGCATTTGTTTCAAAAAATGCTTCAAATCACTTTTTGGTCTATTTCAGTGCGAAAAACAGTCTCAGAAGTGCTAAAAACGTGTTTTTTTTTATTTTGCATTTTGGTTGACAGGCCAACGGAGGGGCTATAGCAGTGGTGCCGAAACAAGGGGGGATGGGAGAATATATCCCCCCAATAATTTCACTGCATACCCCCAACAATTTGAGTATGGTCTTCATCTGCATCCCCTCCAATAATTTGACTCTGATGTGCATCTGAGCGCAGGTCAGTACTTGAAAAAAGTGTTCCATTTCTGGTGAAGACCTTTTATTTTTGGTCTTCACCTGAATTCGGGGAAAAAAAGTATTCCATTTCTGGTAAAGTCTTCACTTAATTTGCTTAATTTGCTCACCTGAAAAAAGTCTTGGTCGAGGTTCATCCCCCCAATGTTGAAAATAGGGCAAAATTGGGGTAAAATTGCAAATTATCCTCCCCAGTGCTCAACAAAGATTAGCCCCCTTCTCCTGGCTACACTACTGCTTAGGATTAGTGTTTTTGACCTCGCTTAATGCTCACTGTTTATAAGCCTAATATGTCACTTAAGAAATAATTTTCATTGTGTAGGCTTTATCGCTGAAAAGTGCAAGTTGTAAATTTTGCTAATTCGGCGCTTCCAAATCAATCGGACCCGTAAAAGACTAATTTCTGTTTTGTAAAAACTTCGCTGTAAAAATTACATTTTTCTGTCCCTCCCCTCACAGGGCTTTAGAAATTATATCACAGTCGCACAGCCTATCGAAAATTCACTGATTGCTTTTTTCAAATAAATTTAATATTCATATGCACGTTATGTTTACGCTGATGGGGGATGCATCCCCCCATCCACCCCCATAACTCCGCCACTGGTTGTGCTCCTATGCCTTTATCGCTGAAAAGTGCAAGTTGTGAGTTTTGCTAATTTGGCGCCTTCAAATCAATCGGAATTGTAAAAGACTAATTTCTGTTTTGTCAAAACTTCGCTGCACAAATGCTGCTTTCTTTTACCCCCTCCCCTTGGCTTTTGAAATTATATTACAGTCACACGAGCTAACGACTATTCACTGATTGCTTTTTTTAAGTAAGTATTCATATGCACGTTATGTTTAGGCTGGTGGGGGGGGATGCATCCCCCCCACCCCCCCCCCCCTAAATCCGCCACTGCTTGTATATCTTTGCATTTTATTATTTTGAAATGAAAAAATTAGAGTCTTGACCAAAAATTCGCGAGCAAGGCCGATATATTAGAAGCCTACCCTAGCAAAAAAAGCTGGTAGGTCGAGCCTATTGAACCTAATCCACGATGGCAACACCGACTAACACTGAAAATCGCCTGGCTTAGCCTAGTCCTCAAACTTTGCCCAGACGCTTTGTCTACCCTAGCCATTTATTAGATTTAAAGAAATCGCAGGAAGACACGAGAAGGCCTACATAAAGGTAAAATTCTTTAACATGGTTTGGCGAGTTTAATTCAGAGGTGGACTTTTGCAGAAAAATAAGCAAATACTAAGAAAATTATGTGGAACTACAACTACTATATCAACGTATGTTGTTACGGAATATAATCAAGACACGTGTTTACAGTTATGTACAGTTGCACTGTACTTCACTAATTCAAGAGAAGTTTTGATAAAGGAGAACAACTCAAACATGTTCCATCCAGGAATAGTTTGTTCACTAGTTTCGTTTCTTGTTTACATGAATACGTTTCATGCTGATTTTGTGTATGACGACAGGTGAGTTATATCGTTTTTCGTAAATAGTAGGAAATCATTTGCTTGTTGTTTTCCATGTACACAGCTTATCTGTAGGAAAGTAAAAGGAATTCAAACCTCGATTTGCTCAATTGGATGGTATCCGAAAGCAGTGAATACAAAATGTGAATACTGAATCTTTAGTTTTTGGTTTCACTCGACTAGCAATCGAAGCCGTATATATCGTTTCAAATCGACAACAGACGCTCCATCCAGTAGACCACGAATCGTTTTAATATCTATGTGATATGATTAGTTGATTAATTGGTTTTCAAGCTGCGATCATCAAAATGAAAAAAGAGCATTACGCTAGGCCTAACCTTACTGATCGAGCCTGACAGATTGGGTTTAATCTTTTTATTGAAATTAAAAATCCCACCAATATTGGCAAACTGCTTTGATGATGCGGTTAATCTTGTTACATTGGCCTTAACAATAAAACCTTTTGCGATATAAAAGAGATTTCGTTATTCTAATGTTTCTTTTCACTTTTAACCGTTGCGCTAGAGTAACTGTTGAATGACTTTAGAAATACGACACTACTACCAACTTTTGTTTTTGTTGCGGATTATTTGCTCGGCCAGTTCAACGTCCGTCTTTCAAACTTATCAGAAAAGGATGACTTTAGAAAATTTTTGTAGAATAAGGAGCATCTCGTTGCTTTTTGTGCAAGAAATTTTGCAAAGTCATCCTTTTCCGATGTCACGTAATTTCGAAACGCAAGATTGTCAATGGTTCGGAAACAAACGGATTAGATCTATTTTCGCGAATAAGGAGAATAGTGGAACTAGGTTTTGGGCACCTGTTTATTACCTCAAGTACTTCTCATTTCTTCAATAAAACCGATCTCGAGCAGTAGCTCTTAAAGTAAAAAACACTAATAATAATTAGCATTACAAAGCAAATGTGAAAAGAGGATATTTTTATCTTTCGAATTTAGCAAAGCATAGGAAACTGACTTCTGGGACCCAGAGCTGGGAGACTTGCCTGCTAAGTTTTGTCATGCTCAGTATGGCATCTCAGCCCCAGTGCAGTATTACAAGGTACAGTAAAACTGAGATTCCAAACTTCATGACATACATTTGTTTTTATCTTTCTGGCTGGGCTTGTGTTCATTAGACCCCATTTTATTCTTGGATTCTGTGTTGTGTCTATTCTTGAGGACTGGTGTTTCGTGTCCTGATATGTATTGATGCAAGTGTCCAAGTTTCTGAAACTTAGCTTACAAAAGTCCATAGCTTATTCGTCTAAGCGTTTTTGTTCGGATTACAAAAATTCAACGATAATGTAACAAAATTACACGTAGCAAGGCTAAGGATTTACTTTCATGCAATCCTACAAACGTGAAAGCTTTACAGGTACCAATTAAGTTTATACTTTTTAATTTTAACGAGCTGAATTTAACGAGTTTGCTCTTGTTTAAGTTTAAAAAAAAACAGGAAAAAAGTGAAACATAATTACATGATGTCGCATACGGAATTTGGATTTTCATTTCGAATTTTAAAGTAATATAATTGTTGAGTAGCTTATCGTAGTCGTTAAATTTTGCAACATTGCAATTAAGTTATAGGATTAGGTTTGAATACGTGTTTACTAAAGAGTGTGTGGTCTAATTTTTAGAAAAGCTGGAAACCATTTTAAAAAGTCATATTAAAAGTGATGCTACAGGTAGCACAAGTTGGAAAAATTGATATCCTCTTAGTTTGGTAATAACAGCAATAACAAGTAAAGCTTAGCATTTTGCCATATTTTTTATTGGATTCAGTGTCGTAAGTCGGGCTGGGCTTTTCGGGTCGGGTTCGGGCCTAAAGTTGACAAAAATTTCGGGCTTAATTCGGGCCTGAGACGTGCTTTTTGGCTTAGGTGCGCAAAAATATAATACAAGCAACTTGGCAACATTGCTAAATTTTTCAGACCTAACTTTACTTTCGGGTTTTTTCGGACATGATTTGGGCTTCAAATTTATTTTCAGGTTCGGGCCGAGTTCGGGCTTATATTTTCGGGTTCGGGCCGGGTTCGGGCCCGAACTAGTCGGCCCGTTTACAACTCTGATTGGATTTGTTTTGGACATTGTTTTGCACTTTTTTTCATTTTCTTACGTCGTGAAACAAAAACTTGAAGTTTTGGGGACTCTTAGTCTGGTATGTCATCTGAATATTCTAAACTTAATGATTGCATTTGAAGTGAACAAATACAACTAGCGCAACCGGGATTTTGCTAAACAAAGAACTGAAGCAAAAGCAAAAAAGTTTATGCTCAAAAACTCTGTATTGGCAAACTAAGACATTTTCAATTGAGTTGTGGTCTGATGACGAAGCTCCCAGTCGCTAAATAACGAACAATTAAACGGATTTGTGATTTCTAGAAAGACTTTGGCTCATTTAGCCCTTCCCTTGCAATCAAGTCCAGAGCGTGTTTAACAGCCTGCATATTGGTTAAGGTGGAGGGGGAAGGGGCTTTTACCACTCTTAACCTCTTTAATTGCGCTTTCACAGACTGCATTAGGCAGTTTGTACGCCATGCAAAATGCCTGCCCAACCAAATAGAGCGCAGTTGAGATTGCGAAACAAATGATTCAAGTTTTGTATCGATTGAAATTAAACAAAGGATCCCTCTTAGGTTGTACAGAAGCGCAGCAAGAATCAATATTCTTAGCGGCTCCATTTATTGCTTGTACGGTATATACCGCATTTCGCTCTCGTTATCGTAATAAATCTTAATCAGTAGTGTAGGTCTGTAGGACCATATATTTAGCTCATCACAGATAAAAACACTACAACCCTTCAGTCTTTTAAATTTTAATTCTAGTATCTGAGGTAACATTATGATCATGTAGAACGTAAAGTAAAATTCTAAGAACAACGCCTTTATCTGAACTTTACGAATTTTCCAAAATTGCGTAAAATTTGTTTTAAATGGGCTATGCTTGTTCTGTTTCTTCGAAATTGCTCTAGCTATTGCATATTACTCGTTTACATTTAATGGACAATTTTCACTCTGCATCCCTGTTTCTAAAATAATTCAGGGCGAGAGGCGATAAAGTAGTGGGCTACATAACTTTCAAACTATAGGTTACGTTAAATTTACATTTACAATGCAAAAAGTTAGATTTGATTACGCGTTGGTTGGCGGTTAAAACCGAATTGCGTGTTTATCCAGGAAAAAGTATGTAGTGCGGAATATAGGACCAAAGTTTGTGAGCTGAAAAAAATCACAAAAATCAAAATGGTCAGATAATCCGCAACCGCTATCTGATTGATAGTAATATTCATACACAGCATTGTAAAAAAAATGGCGATCTAAACGCTTGAAGATGGTTCGAATTTTGGAATTTGCATTGCTACAGCCGAAGCAAATTATATTCTTCTTTGGATAATCTTGTTTGTCGCAATTTAATGATTTCAACAACTTACAGTACCTTTGTCGCAATCCAAACGCTTCTGGTTTAAAACAAATATTGCAATCTAATTTTGTTATTTTTGTAAATTCGTCATTTATTGATGAGTGACGACTTTGCTTTAAAATAGTCTCTTTGCGACGGTGTTTTGACCTAATTTATTCGCGCACGACAAACACTTTCAACTTCTTTAATTGGGTTAATGCTCTTTAACTTTTGTTACCTGCAGATTGCAATTTTGTTAACAACCATAACAAACGCATCTCGCTGTTACTTGATAAACTTGGCTTGTTTTCTCGACTTCTTTCCCAGCAAACAAATCAATTCTTAAACTTTTTGTTACTGCAAGCACGTATTTCATTGCTACAGTGGTATATTTTGCTTGAGAAAGATTTGTAAAAGATTTCATCAAAAAACTTCTAACAGTTAAACACAAACAAAACAATTATCAAAAAAAAAGACAAAAACGCCTATTAAATATTTGTCAGTTGGTTGACCTTTTTTCGGTGAAATTATTTTTGGGTAATGGTAAAACAAATAAACGGAATTGATTTCAATCGAAGACATTAACAGTTTAATTTAAAGAACTAAAAGTATTCTTGAAGCCTGATTCTGATTCTATGTGGGTCGGATTATCCGCCCTGGAGGTCACATAGAACAGGTGAACTCTAACAGGGTGCATCATAATCCAGAAAGATTTTGCTGCCTGTGGCCGTTTATCTTACAAGGTAAAATATAAATAATATCAATATCTTAGAGGATAGATTCTATAAATAAAAATCGAGTCGAGTTAAAGCGGGGGAAAAGTGCCTTTACGATGCAACTTGGCAAACCAACGCGAAAACTCGTGCAAAATATTTTTGGCTATCAATATGCGCCGATATCCAAAGTGGCCTCTTATCTATCTCTCTTACAGCACAGCATCTTATTTATTCCCAATTCGAAACAACTGAACCAAAATCTACAGTCTTTGGTTAGAAAATGGTTGATTGTTGTCAGAACAAAAAACATATAGATCTCTCATTGAAAAATTATTTGAAAATTGCTAAATTGCCACTAATCGGTAGCCGCATCTAAATGCAATAGCCATGTCAAATAATTCTAGGGCTCTTAACTGCATGTTGATATAATGTTTTGACGTCTTTTGTTCCATAATAAATGGTGTGCTTTAGACATTTATACAACCATAACATTGCCATCTGTATATGTTGGTGAAAACTATCTTACAACGCACTCGGTCACTGGGATCCAGTCGAGCATAGCGTATTGTTGATAGATAAAATGTATTGAAATACTAACCTTGATATAATTGATAATGACAAAACTGATATTAGCTGCCATATAAAATCAAACAGTTATCATTGAGTTTATCGGTAAAGCAAGTTATTATAACTGTTCGTATAACCATGATCGTTAGAAAACGTATAGACGACTCTATTCTCTCCTGGATTTTTTTTTTTGGGTGTTTTGAAACATTTTTGTCATCTTCAACAGTTTTTTTGCAAACGCAATTTTAAGGTTTTTACGCAAAAATATGCCGAAGTTTTTTTAATTTTATTTGTCATTTGATTAAAATTCGGTCAACTTTTTTGGTCATCCACTAAAATGTAGATGATCGAATAACGAAACTATCTTCTCTTGGACAGAATTAATAAAATCACGTGCTAAGCACCAAGCGGGACGATAGAGGTGACCAGTGAGTTGATAACACTACTGAACTAGAATGTGACATCGCAAGCGATATCTGGGGACTTCGCAGCATTATCCGACTTTTACTAAACTTTGTTCAGCTTTGAAATAATGACCCGATTGCTTTGAATGAATTTGTAAAAAATGTGGTCGTTGATAGTCAGATCAATAATTTAAATGCGCCCCTTTCTACTTTTGTTTCATTAACTTAAATCGCTTTCTGGTTATTCGAGTTCTAAATTTATATCTTTCGAAGTTATCAAAAATAGTCGAGTAACGTCAATCAAAAAGCTCGCATAACAGTTTGCAATACAACGCCAAATCTCAGCATTTTTTACGAGTTCTTAAACAGTTTTTCACTCCATTTGAAATAACATAAAGCGGTCATCAAAATTCCAGCGACTCACAAGCAAATTTCGTTACTTCAACGAAACTTACAGCCATGTATGATTCTGAAAACGCTCTTTCGCATCGCAATTCAACATATAGTGGTGATATAGCGATTGTTTCGAAATTAACCCCCCCTACCCCACTCTTCAACAGCATAAACTAAACTAAAAAAGCTAAAATTATGCAAATTTAAAACAGGCATTTATTTAAAATTTTTGCTTAATCGTTCATGCTATTGCCACATAGCCTTTATTCTCGAGTGGAATAATTAGACAAATTGCAAAAAAAGGCGGAGAATCAAAAATTATTTTCCCTAGTTAATGCTTCACTCACAAGTTGCCACAGGTTGATGAGAATAACTTGGTAAACCATCGCAATTTTTTATACGCTCTTTAATCTACACGATCTTTCGAGATGACTACCCTGCATGCTTTTGTAAAAATTTAGCTTTGAAGGTGAGAGGTGCTGAGAATGCACGGGCATTTCAGGCTTTAATTGTTTATCAATCCATTTAATTTTCTCTGAATCATTAGCTATGTGGGTTTATCTAACTCAGCTACTCGACATGAAAGTAGAAGAAATTTGAAATCAAAAGTAGCTTCGTAGAAACTTACGTTAATGAACTTCAACTAGTCTAATGAAGAAAACTTCATAAATTTTTATTTAAGCGATAGAGGGAGGGACCCTAATTTCGAAACACGCTTTATAATTATTAAATCCATTATTTAGCCCTGAAACTTCCTTACTTAAATTCTTCAAAAACCTTGAGCCATAAGAAAAAGTAAGCTTTCTTAACGTCACAGGTGACAGTTTCGTGAAAAAAAAACAAAAAAAACTTAGCCATGTAGCTCCAATTTATCAAAGCCATTAAGCTCAACTTGAGTATGACATCGCAAGCAATTTCTAGGGACCTCCAATTTAAATGATTCGATGTTAAATTGTGTTTGACAAAAACTTTTTCTTTCCTGTGTTTAATCACAAATTTTTGTTTATGATAATGTTGTTGATGCTGTTTTGTGTATTTAGTTTATGATTCTGTTTAGTTGTTAAGTTTACTTTTTAATATCTACCATTCCGGAAGTTCGATCCACTTAGGTCTAACGGTTCAAAAGTTCAAAAATTTGGTGCCCTGTTTGAGGGGGCCTCCATTTTGGTACCTCACTACCCCCAAATTTTGTCAAATTTCATTTCTTGTTTGTATTGGCGTATACTGAAAATTTCATGTGTCTAGCATCAGTGGTAGAAAAGTTTGAATTTTGGCGGCCCCGTTTCGGTGAAAAACCCCACGTTTTGGTACCCCAAACTTTGGTCAAATTTTATCTTTCTTTTGTATTTGCTTACCTCAAACACTTCATGTTTCCAGCTTAAAAAGTTAAAAACTTTGAATTTTAAAAGGCCCCGTTTGGGGGAAAATCCTCATTTTTAAACCCCAATTTTTGTTGGGCTTAGTTTATTTGTAATATCTACCCATTCCGAAATATCGATACATCTGCCTCTAACAGATTAAAAGTTCAAAATTTTGGCGGTCCCGTTTCAGGGGAACCTCCCATTTTGCTAACCCCAAATTTTGTCAAATTTTATCTTTTCTTCATGTTTACCTACCCTGCAAATTTCATGTGCCTAGCTTCAGTGACAAAAAAGTTCCGATTTTGACAGCCCCGTTTGAGGGGAAAACCCAATTTTGGGACCCCAAAATTTTATCAAAACTTTGTCTTTCCCTTGTATTTACTTTACTTCAACAATTCATGTGTCTAGCTTTAAAGGTTACAAAGTTTGAATTTTGCATGGCCCGTTTGCGGGGCAACCCCCCATTATGAAACCTCCAGTTTTTGCTGGGTTTAGTTTATTTTTAATATCCATCCACTCTGAAAATTTGGTCCATCCAGCTTTAATGGTTTAAAAGTTCAAAATTACGGAGGACCCGATTGAGGAAAATCCCCCAACCTGGCACCCCTGATTTCTGTCGCACAAAAGTCCTCCCTGATATTCCCAATCGCTCAAACTTTGAATACAGTGCGTTTAGCGGTTTAAAAGTAGATAGCCGGAGAAGAATAAGCAAAAAGAAAAAAAAAAAAGGAAGAAAAAAGACAAAAAAGAAGAAAAATAGTATTCAGGTTGGGGTAAACGAACATAACCAAAAGAAAGGCGGTTGATAGTGTGCTCAAAAATCACAAATCATTTTTCATCAAAATCTGTGTTTACCTAGATATATCGGTTCAGAATTGTCAACTTTTTACTCATTTTCGGCGTGTAGCATTTTGGTCACGTAACCGGGCGCCCCCAAACTCGGTTTGCATTAGCCATTTGTAAGCACCCATATTGTGTACAAATTTCAGCTTTACGCGCCAAGTGGTTTTTGAGTTATAGGCGAATTAATAAATTTTTAAGGCCAAAAATCGCCATTTTGTAATGTTTTTTTTTGTGTCAATTCACGATCACGTGACCTAGGAGGATCTCCAAAATTGGTGCACTTGACGCTTTCATTAATTCTTATGTTGAGCCCTAATTTTGACTTTCTAGGTTTAATCGTTTGCTAGTTATGAGCAAATCAATTCTCATCTGCCAAAATTCGCAAATAAAAACAAAGTTACTACGCGCTCACGCGAAGTCCCACTGATGCGTGCAAGATAGTTTTTTCAGATTTTTCATTGCTTGGGTTTTACTGCCTACCTTTTTATTACACCGTATACTTTTATCAGTGGGAGCAAAAAGGCAATTTCAGTTTCCAACCCACAAATTTTGCTAAAATTTATGGGTTTGAACTTTGAAACTATCCTATCCAAAAACAGTCAAAATTTAGAGTGCTGAATGCCAAAGTTTCTCTTTGACTCCAAATAGAGTCGGTAAATCTAGTATTTTGAGAGAATCTTCTTGATTCTGAATATCATTTTAAGGTGCTTCTGGACCATAACATGTCCGGTTGAAATTATAATTTTCAATTTTAGCACACCTTTGCATTTTCAGCTTTTAAACACTCAGAAAAGGGCTATAACAACTTTCCTTAGAAGATTTTGCGAAGTTATGATCAATATTGAACGGTTTTGATTGAATATTAAAAGCTGTTGTATCAACACGCTTCAGTGAAAATGGCACTTCGGTAGTTTTTAAAGAATATTTCGTTTACTTAGCATGTCAAGACGCTATCAAAAACGTGAAGAGGATATCAAGATATAAGCAAACAGTTGGTGTGCTTTTAAGTCAGTTCTACGCTTAATCTTATCGCTAAAATGACGTTTTGTCGTTAAGAACTAAAACAGAAATATTTGGATATTAAAGTGAATTTTGAATATTTTAAATTTAACCGCGTTTACTGTTTTGTTGTTTTTCAATATTCTACTGCACCTTGCCACACTATATTAATGCTACACCGCGTGTCAGTCAAGGAAATAAAAATGACACAAATCTAGAGTGATCATGCTCAACTGATAAACAAGCTACAGTTTTATCAGTTGAGCAAGATTGTTGTTATTAATATTATTGGTTAACTCTCTTAACCTAAAACCGCTACCCGAATTATTTTATGACTATACGCCCTTGCATTTTGCATGATTGTGTTATGCCCTAATTAAGTGACATAGCCCACATGATGACTTACTCTTGATTCTATTTGAATAAGATTTACCCCTGATGATCCCATTTACGAGTGAAACAAACTTTTGGGGTTCATAAGTTTTAATATTTAATGTTTTCCTTCGTTATTGAGCAGCACTTTTTGAAACCCTGATATCAACCACAAACTAGCTCCCCTGACGATTAAATTATTTTTGCTCGCATGTGATCGAAGTATGCCTGATGCGAGAAGTGTAGAAAATGTAGGAGTTGCCAAATGTTGATGGTGTTTCAAATGGACTTTGTTAGGCTTACTGTTGAAAAAAAAAAGTTTTAAAACAACTATAAAGGTTGTAGCCCAACGTTGGGTTGGTCGTTGCTTCTAAAAAGTGCTGGATGATTTCTCAGAGCTATATTAACAAAATCAATCACAGGCCATAAAATATTTGAAATTTAAAATTGGAACCTTTCGAATTATAAATAATTTTAAATATTCTTATGGCCTGTGATTGATTTTTGTTGATAGAGGTTGTGGTTAATAGTTATTGTAGAAGCAAATAAACCACTGGTGTGAGTTATATTTTATGCGATATCCATTTTATGCTGTATTGTTGTCTGGTTTCAAATGCAAATTCTGACGAAATATAGATAAAGTATTTACTCTACCTACAATGTACCGTTTGGTTGAGGCCGTCCATACAAATAGGAAAATATTGGTTTATACTTGGAGTCATTACTGCTGTGGGTCTCATGGGAAACTTGAGACTTGATTTATGTTTTTTATTGATTTTTTGAGCCACTCTAATTGGTTTACCTGTGAATTCTTCAAAACTTTTGTTTTAACGTCGAAAATGACTGCAAGGGCAGGGCATTCAATTACTGAACATTCGAACAAATACAAGGCTACTTGTTTTTGTTTGACAATGATTTCCGCAGTTGACTAGGCAGTTGGTTGACAATGATTTGGCCAAGCTGCAAAAAGTTCAATCATCTTAAAACAGTTATATTGTATCAAAGCTGTTCTAAGTTAAGTTTTTTAGCACTTGTTTGCGTCATATTCTGCAAGTTTTCCGTTTTTTACTATACATTTAGAGAATTAAAGTTAGTTTTTGTTTCATTTCTATCGTTTGAATTCCATTGGCATATCTGTAAAAAAGCATTTTAGGTTTCCCATATGCCTATTTTTTATACAAACAATTTTATAAGAACACGAGGCTCATTTTTCGTAAAAATTTAAGAACAATGCCAGTCTCGACATGAAAAATGATTAAGAACACAAGCCAGCACACTGCATTTGTAAATAATCAGTAGAATTTTATTGGTCTTTTCTATGTTGCCATTGTTGATTTTTCTAAGGGATATTCCAAGAATAGTAATCTTTTCTAAAAGAAAACTTTGACCTAAGCAAGAATGTGTTTATGCACTTTATTTTCAATAAAATTTAAGAACAAATCAGGCTAAAAACTCGTAAAAATTTAAGAGCGGCTAGGTCCAATCCAAACTTTACTGGCTCGCGTAAAAAACTGTATCCGCATTGGAAGCGAAACGTAGGATTTTAATTGTAAGGTTTACAGTATGTTGTTTTATATTTTGTTTATTTAGGCTTGTTTTGTCGAATCAAACTTGTTTTCTTAACGACTAAAACTTAAATAAAATCTGTAAAGTTTTTTTTCTTTGAAGGCCTAATAACTAGTCGATTTTCTGCGAAATTTATTTTATCTTCAAATCCGCCGTTTTTACTTCTCGAAGCCATTGTGTTGTAAGAGTTTTGACGTCATTGGCGTCCAACTGAGTGCTTTCCTTCTAGCTTATGAAAAATCGTAATATCTTCTCTAAGATGTCTGAAGTAGTCGATTTTAATCTGCATTGCCGCCTAGTACCTACTTTTGATTGCACTCTACTTTTTCATTAGTTTGCTTAAAGAAAACGACTTTATTTTATATATCAGATTAGATTCTTTTTTGAAATATTTAAAATTAAATGTCCCACCCGTCCTAACCACTACGCATATACAAACTCGCAGTATTTTTACATTTTAATTGACCTGTCGATAATCTTTTGCAGTATCTTTGTGCAAAAATTAAATTGGGCAAATTATTTTCAGCTGAGTATGAAGCCAAATGCTTTCATAGACGTATGAAAAGCTTGGCCTATCGAGCGAGCCATCACAACCCAGTCATGTTGATCTGATTTTACTGTATTGAATAATTGCACTGTCTTAATCTCGTTTAGAAGAAAGCAACTGCTTAGCTTTTGACAGAAAAACGTGGTCACTTCAGTTTAGGCAATGGGACAATACCCTGTTTGGATTTTTTCCGGTTGATTTTCCAAACAAACGGAGATATGTGAGAGAATCGCTTCAACTTTTAGGTAATTCATGCAACTGGTTATTTTTGATGCATAGATGTATCTGCCCACTGTAGTTCCATGCTCCTGAACAGAAAAACAATAAAGATTTTACTGTATTTGGTTTTATCTGTTTTAGGAGAGCGATCCTTCAAAATAGAGATGTAACAGTTTCGACACCATTATCAAGTTTATTGTTTCGAGACTATTGGGGTTCTCCGCTCAATCATACCGGAAGCCACGGTTCATATCGACCTTTCACTGTGCTAACTTTCAGGTAAGTTTCTTTTCAAGTCCTTATTTTCCTGGATAAAATTGGATGTTTAATTGCTTTTAGAAAAAGAATAAGCCTAAACTCATCCAATAAATCCCAATCGGACTCACGCTTTTGTAAATACTGATTCTTGCTTGCCGTATATTGCTATTGTATAACAGTGGAGTTAAAGAGGGCTGAAGCCTCTTAGCCAAATCACTTACAAACTTTAACCCAAATACCCATACTTTTAAACGTGTTTTGAACTTGATTAGGAAGTAAGGGGAAGCTCAAGGGACTTGGTAATTTAATTTGTTTGAAGGGATTTCAAACCTTAGCAACTAGTTTTTTTTAATGGTTTTACCAACGTGCAGAATGGTATGTAAATGATTATTTTATTCAAAAAAATAGAAAATCGCTCTGCAGGTTGGGGCTTTGTCCCAAGCCCCATAGCCTCAGGCGACTAGGGGCTCGGCCCCCAAAGCTCCCTCTGTCAAGCGCAGACTAATTGTAGCTTGAAGGGTAAGCCTCCCCCATACCTAAATTCTGTTGGGGCGTCTGATTGCTAGTATTGTCAATGTATTTTGTAATGACTGCGCTGATGTAACCATGCAGCGGCCAGATGTGAAAGTGGTCAACAGAGACCATTTTTAAGGAATCGAATAAGAACACTGATTGTGCTGTGCTGATAATGTGACAAGCTAGGTATTGAAACGTTTGATAAATCGCTCGCTGAAGTTTTGTTTTTAGCTCTATTATGCGATTGAAAAAAAAAAAAATTTATGGTCTCTTTTTGCTACTGAAGTACTCTTTTCAATTATTTCAATTTACATTTTCTACAGATTAAATTATTATTTTTTCGACTTGCAACCAAGTCCTTATCACGTGACAAACGTTATTCTTCATTGTATTGCAACTTATTTATTTTGTGCTGTTCTTTCCATTCTTCTTCATATCAACGCTAAAAAGACATACGCAGCAGGTGAGGTTTATTCAAAGCTGAAGTTTATTCTCTCATGCACTTCCATGCAGGACATTGGACTTTGATTAGATAGGGAGCCTGACTCGAAACTTAAAACCTTTTTTTTACGTTCTTATATTATCAATTTATCATTAACTTGTTACGCTTGTTCGTGCGTGGCAAATGGTTTTTGGAGTCACCAACTCTAAAACCCAGGATAGGAAACAGAAGACAATACGTCGTAAGGTAGAACTGAACCCGTCTCAGGTGGTCAGAAAAACAAAATAAAAAACATAAAAAACAAGGGTGGACAGTTGGACGCATTCGTATTGTGGCTGTTATTAACTTATTACGACATTTAGATTGGAATTTCAAAAATGTATAGTAGAGGTCCAGATACTGTGTTTCACCATTAAGCTATATATCTGGATCTGTGACGTCGAAAAATGGAATTCGAAAAAAAGAGATATGGCACCCTGAATTTCGAGGTCAAATTTAGCTTGTTAAAATACACTACCTCCAGTATTTTACGTCACCGTTTTTACAATTTAAGTCTTAGGAGTATTCCTACTTTTTTCGGGGGTAGACCTACATCGCAATATAACAGTCCGAGGCTGCACTGTTCACTGCACACGTGCCCAGTGCTGTGAACTTTAACCCTAGTCGCTCTAACTACGCTTTGACTTGAATAATATGATATTTAGGTTTATTATTTGCTGTCCACCCCATTCATACCGAAGCAGTTGCTGGTGTAGTTGGGAGAGCCGATGTCTTGGCAACAATCTTTTGTCTTTTAAGTAAGCAAAAATAATTTTTATTCTACAACGAGAGTCAAAATATTGCCAGTTGTTAAAATACTCATGGTATTCTTAATTATTTCCATTGTAGAGAAGATTGTCCATTGTTTTTCCAGTCTGGCGTATGTGATGTTCTTTCAGGACCCTAGATAATTCTGGAAGTAAAGATCTATAAGAGAGTTGGTCGAGCGGTAACGCGCTCATCTTTGGAGGCGGAGGTCTGAGGTAGGTTTAAATCTCGGGTCGGTCAAATCGAACCCATTGTTGCCAACGGCTCGCCACCGTTAGGACATTTCTTCGAAATGAACTCTGTTGCCCGCAGATGAAATGACGCGGAGATGGAGCGTGCAAACTCGTTACACGCTTCGCCTTAGTACAGCGAGTATCATAAAAGATTTGAGTTTGTAAATCTAGACTTTAGAGATTCAGTTGCTTAAATCTCGTTTTAGTCCATTGTATTGGATCAACACAGATACCTCTGTTTTTAATAAGTTATAAACTTTCAGCTCTGCTAACCTACAAAAAGTCATGTGACAACCGCGTCTTTTTTCGATGCCCCACCAAAGAAGCGCGTTCAAATAAAGAAGCTGGCCATTCTATCAACAAGGTGCAAACGTTGAGTCACAACAAATATCCAAAACCGGTGAAGAAAAAGTCAAAAAGAATGGCGAATAAGAAAAACAACTTTTCGAAAACCACAGCTTTTCAACAAAACCGCGCTGCGAATTTCGCACATGTATTACGGTACAAACAGAAGCGTTTTGAAGGCAAAGAGCAGGACTCTGGGTCATTATCAGACCATTCACATTCAACAACTGACACAGTAGAGAGCCACGTAAGCTCCTCCAACAGTCTTTGCTTCAAACTTTCATTAAATGATGAAAGTGACATTTTCCATTCTATTGACACTCATTGGAACTCAAAGCAAACTGATACCAATGTAATTGAACCAAAAAGCAATAGCAACATTTTGAACAACGCGACCCTCAACGCGTTTGACTCTAGACACATTTCCTATTCACAAAAAAATTGTGGCCATAATAGCTCACAGCTTTCCAAAATAAGCATCACAAAATTTTGGTGGTTTATTGCTTGTCTTCTATGCTCTGTGTTTGCCATTTTGTCGAAGGAAATCGGCTATTGTGCACTCCCTCTTTGTATTTTGTATGATCTTTGTTTACGACAAAAAATCTTGGAAAAGTTTGGATCTTTGACTTCAAATAAACAGGTAACAGTTTCATCGTTCAACTGCTATATACTATGTAGGTTAAAATAACATCTTTTTCAATCACGATTCACCAGAGACTGAGAAATGAATTCGTTCATCCTTTGCAGTAAATTAGAAGAAACACTGTTAACAGGCGCATTTACTGAAGCTTTTTTCATGTTCTTCGGATAGGCTTGGTATTTTTTTTCCAAATAACTGAATTTTTGTGAGCTGTTCTAGAGGTTTTGCCATAACATTGCAGCATTGAAAAGATACAACTTAGGTGGCAAACGTTGAGCGCGGCCTACATGGGGCGTAAAATCGTGAGCGTACAAGCGTATTCTTAATTTATTTTTACCAGCTGGCAGATTGTACGTTGGAAAAGCGGTACGCTGGGCGTACCGAATTTCTGTTTAAAATAAACTTAAAATACACTCGTACACTTACGATTTTACGCTTAGCGTAGACGCGGGCCTTAACTGCATTAAGTTTTGTTCCAGTCTTGGCCTTCAAAATTTGAAGTTCGGACAAAAGAGGTCCGAAAGCAAAATTGATTCTGGCTTTTAAAGATATGTTTGTAAACTACAAACAGTACTTTATAGCTTCGGTAGAGAGGATATCTGCGAACGTTATCGAAAAACCGTAGAAACATTCACAAAGAAAAAAATTCCATTCACTGGATCTTTCGTGTTGTTATTTTGAGATTTTGATGGATTGCTTAATAATATCGATGTCAAACTTGAAAGGCAATAGTCTCAAAGCTCATAAAATTGTTCGTTTTCTCATTAGTTGCCGCAATATGACGTACTTTGAGCAAAGATTTCTTTTCGCAGCCCGCTGAGCAAAAATTCGTTCTGTAGGGAGTGTTTTTACGTAAAATATAGACACTGACCAAGATCACGTCATTCTTCTATCAATGGATTTTTATTAGAATTGATTGCGAAAATATGTCTCTGTTTCAACTTTCACCTTTTGTTCAGTATTTTTGATTTAATGCTCTGCTGCTCTAATAGCGTGTTAGTCTATAAGCAAATTGCCACCATAATAACAGATTTGGTCTAAAAACCTTTCATTTGAATAGGTTTCTACAAAGAGTTTTGATTCAATAATGGTTCAAAATACTCGTTAATAGGGTTCATATAGAAACAGAACAGGCAATTTTCCTTCTATTGATGGAATCTTAATTTTTTTATGGAGATTTAATTTGCCAGAAAACTTATCCTCTAAAATTTAAACTGTAGCTGGCCAGTTGCATTAACTCAAAAAAACTACGCTAATTCCAATTAACTTTTTTTGTATCTTATAGGAAAATAAACACAATATATTCACGGTTAAAACATATTGCATAACTTGTGAAATGACATTCCTTCCAAAATTTCCAGTAGTGAGTCAAAACCGTACTATAGTAAATAAGCTATAGCCCATGAAACAACAAACCAGATATAAGCAAAGTTTTAAAAATGCAACAATATTTATGCCAAAAAGCTCACAAATTCTAAATCTTCAATGCACTATATATTTATTCTAGTATTATTATCTGATTACATTCCACCACAATTTATCACGCCCAAAGAAATTGTTTGGTCGGATGGTCGCCTTAATTTTTAGCTACACTTTTTAGCCCTCTGAAAAGTCCATAGGACGAAACAGACTGTAGTGGCAATAAATTGTGATGGTCTGAATCAGGCGCGCAATCACGATTTTCTTAAGGGGGGGTAACCTAAAGGTGAAGTATTTTTGTCTGAAAAATATCTCAATTGGGTAGCGTGCTGAACAAACTGGCACAACTCATGTGGATCACTGACGAGAGTGAGGGGGAAGTTCCCAGTCGCTGGGCAATTTTTGTCATTTTTTCTGCAAAAATCAACCAGTTTAGCGCCATTTGGATCAAATTTTGTACCTCTTTGAAGCCATTTGAAAGAACTAAACTGCTAAGAATTGAAAGCCTGTTGAAGAATTAAACTGCCCAGCACCTTCAAGCCCCACCTGCACCACCCCCTTACTCCCAGGTCAAGTCCAATACATGTTTAAACGCTTGCAATTTTTGGTTTAACTTTTAAAGTGACTTGGCTAGGGGGCTAAAGCCCTCTTAGCCACCCCCTGGTTGTGCCACTGGTCTGAGTTAGTGAATAATATTTCACTCTGGTTTGTCATTGAACAATTTATTTGTATTGCCGATCTTGAAACTGATGCTGTTCTACTATAGTACATTATGTGCATATCACACGTTTATATGTTTTAATGCCCAATGGCTTCCCCAACAAAATAATAGAACATAAAGAAAATATCATTTTTTCATTCCAACAAAGCCACCTTCATTTTTGCCCCTGACAAGAAAAACCGTGTGACCGATAAAGATTTGAATAAATGTGAGTTTGAAACCCTGAAATTGTTTTCATTTGTCACTTCTAAATATTGTGGAGGTTTTACTTATCGACAAACATAAACGACATAGCAAAGGAACAGTCAAAATAATTTGCAAAATTTAGCTCTGGTGTTAATTTGTTGTAACAAAGTTTTACTTTCTTTTTGGGTTTTGTATAAAAAACCTAAACATAGCTGAGAAAAAGTTTCTTTTAAGCCGCGATAGGTTAATGAATTGATCAAATAAACTAGTCAAAGTATTTTGCTTGAATATCAATCGTATTACTGAAACTTTCATCTCCAATTGGTTTAAGTAACCTTTTGTCACTTGGAAAATGATTTGCAGAGAGTTTGGTTTTGTTTACTTACTTATTAGGTGTGAAAACTTAATCAGCTAGTGCTAATGAATCATTATTTAAGAGGTAAGTCAACTAGCCCTACCTACATTGAAGTGTATAAAACATTTGTTTTGCCACAGATTTTGAGCGTCTTTAGATCGACGTCTAAGAGCATAAGCAGCTCGAATATCTACATAGGCTTGTAGTGCATTAATCATTTTCAAGAGGTCCATATTTTGTCTAATAAATTAATGTTCGTGTAGCAAGCTATAGTATGTTCCCTAGAGTTTTGGGTTGAAAATTTTTTGATTTGTACTTAAATTAGAGAAGCACGTTTGCAAATCATAGTGTTGTTTGTTTGGTATTGATTTTTATCTTACTCTGTCTGTGTTCTCGACGCGCTAAATTAATGCATCGTATAATGATATAAGATTAGTCCTAAAATTGTTGGTTTGTTCGTTTGAACATTGTTCGTTTGACTTTATTTCAAACTTATAATCGAGTTTTACATGCTTGAAAAATCGTTTCCTTTTGATTTTGATGAAATAGTCGAGTAAAAATATTAGTCTACAAGAGGGTACTCCGATAAAACTTGACTGTTGTGGGATTGTTTTTTCTCGTTTACTTGCTGTCTGACTAAATTATTAGTGTATTTCTTGATTTAGTGTATTTCTTGATGCTTTAAAGGCCTTCGATAAGGTCAGTCATTCTTTATTATTTAAGAAGTTAATTAACCGAAATGTTCCATTGTGCTTTGTTCGTCTTTTATATTTTTGGTATAAAAATCAAACAATGAGGGTGAGATGGGGAGCAGAGGTATCCATATCCTTCAATGTAACTAAAGGAGTAAGACAAGGTAGTGTCCTAAGTCCTTTACTCTTTTCTGTACATATGGATCAACTGTCATACAGTCTTAACCAAAATGCAACTGGTTGTTGTGTTGGAGATGATTGCCTTAATCATTTAATTTATGCAGATGACATCTGTTGCTTTAGCCCTAGTATTGAAGGTCTGCAAGAACTTATTGATATCTGTAGTGATTACGCACTACTCGTGAAATCTCATTTAATGTTAAGAAGACTGTTGGTGTTGTTTTTCCTTTTCAAGAAATTAAAGTGTATTCGACCCCTTCTATTTTTCTTTCGGGCACTAAAATTAAATTTTCTGATAAAGTGAGATATTTGGGAATTCTCATAAACCAATACTTGCTAGATGATGACGACATAAAACGCCAAGTGAGAATGCTATATTCTGCAGCAAATAAATTGCGATCGAGATTTATAAAATGTTCAAGTACCATAAAAAATACGTTATTTCGTTCTTACTGTACTCCACTATATGGTTGTCATTTATGGCACAATTACACGCAATATACTTTTAATCGTATACGTGTTGGCTACAATGATGCTTACAGAATTTTGCATAGCATACCCCGTTTTATGAGTGCCAATGAAGGTTTCGTAGCTGCAGAGATCCCAACATTTCAAGCCCTAATTCGCAGAAATGTTTATGGATTTGTGCTGAGATGCTTGAAGTCTCCTAATAATAGGATAAAGTCTCTTATGAATTCGGACATTTTTAGTTTGTCCAAGTATTACTAGTACTACAATCGTATCTTCTGGTGTAATCTGTATATAAGCGTGTCGCTTGTACTTATGTGCCTCTTGTCTTTGTTTTTGCTTATTTTGTTTCTTTAAACTTATGGACCGTAGTTGTCTGAAATAAAACAGATTATTATTACTCTGTTCTTTTTTCAGAAATTCAAGTTTGGTCGTGTTTGGGTCGTATTTTCGTTTTGGATCGGACTAGTCGCTTTCCGTGTTGGTTTACCGATGAGTTTATCCGGGAAAACGGCTGCTTTTCCGAAATTTTCCACGTCCGACAATCCTGCTGCCGCGTGCGACAATTTTCTAACCCGTGCGCTGACATTCAACTATCTGTTGGCCTGCCACGTTCAAATGCTGTTTTTCCCAATCTCGCTCAGCTTTGACTGGAGTATGGACGCTATTCCGCTGATTGCATCAGTTTTTGATCTTCGAAACGTGACTACTGTGGTTATGTATGCATTAGCTGCAGTCTTGCTGAAGTATCTGATTATTTCCGCTTTTTCCAAGACGCTACGTCGGAAAGATGATGAAAAATTAGCCGGAAATTTGGATTGTTTTACCGGCCAAGATACAAAAATACGACCGATTGTTCGTCGCTTGAGCAGCACAAGTTCTGAGGAATCACTGAACGAATGGACCCTTGACAAAAACCAAAACATTACCAAAGCTAGAAAATCTAACAAGCCTAAAATCTGGAAACCTAAGAGAGGACTTTCTGACGTCTTAACATCCCGAAGCCCATCTGAAGAGCCCAATGGGTCAGACATAATGTTATTTGCTTGTTCTGTTTTGGTGCTTTCGCTTCTACCTGCAACTAACTTATTCTTCTATGTTGGGTTCGTACTAGCTGAAAGACTTCTCTACCTCCCGAGTGTGGGATCTTGTATTTTGATTGTTGAAATGGTAGCAGTTATAACTGAAAAACTGAAGAAAATTCAAAAATCTTCAACCGCGAATCAATATTACTGCCGCGAATCTAGAAAGTAAGAACTGGTTGTTTTTGTGATTGGGTAATTACGCCATTTACTACGCCATTTTTGATTAATTTTAGATGCAGTGATTACTGTAGATATGATTACCGGAGGACTGTTGTAGGTATTTAATAAATTTTTTAGTTTAAGTCAAAAACAGACTTACAATTTGATGATCAAGCAGTGGTTTGATTAATATACAGTGTACGCTGGATTTGGGACCGAATTAATCGACTGAAGCATTGACATTTAGCAATCTGACATTTAAATTTTTTAGTTTCAAACAACGACACGTGTCAACATTGCGACAGTTTGTGGCTTCCAATATGTGGCTGTTTGTTCTTTTGTGCTACTTCTGCGCCAGAACATTCACTCGAAACCAAGACTGGAAGAACGAAATGACTCTTTACAAGTAAGCAGCACTGTTACTACGGTAACCAATGGGCCTTCGCTATCATTTTCCGTCTATGTTATGGTCGTTAAAAATGTATTTTAACTAAGTTTAAAAGAAAAAAAATTGATGAAAGCTTGGTCAAACCGTGTTGAAAACCTTTGTATTCAAACTAAATCACAGTAATTTTTTAGAACCAGCCAATAATTTTGTTGGAACAGTCGGTACCGTGACAAATCTTTCCACACATAGACATTACTTAAAATCGGTATCTGTTTAAAAATGGAGCATTGGCAAACCCATTCATCACTAGGCTGAAAAGTGCAGTGTTTTAAATCTATCAACTCGTTGTTAACAGCTTTGGTTACATATGTCATCGGTATTATAACAGTTTATTCGCCTAAGCAATACGAACGCATACAAAACGAACACACATTAAACAAAATTACGGCCAGTTTGCTCAGGCCAGGAAGCACCGACGAACCCAAAGATTTTTGAAAGAATATATCCACGCCGAAAAAGGCGATCGTTTTGCTTGCCTGATACCCTTGATTCGATTTTGCGATGAGCCTCGAAGCACGAAAACTGTCGGTATTTTTTTGCTTTTGTATTGCAATAAAAGTCGTTGAAATCATAAACTTTCCGGTTTTGTATTTGTTTTTTTTTGTGTAGATCTGGGTTGACCACAAATTCCGCTAAAGCGTTTGCCAACTTGGGAAACAGTCTTCGTTCCGAGCACAAATTGGCTGAAGCAGAAGATGCTTACAAACAAGCCCTGGAACAAAGACCAAATATGGCGGACGCTCATTACAATCTGTAAGTTACTTTAGTCTGTGTTTGATATCAGGATTTCAAAACTAATTATCAATTTAAGTTGCTTTGTATCAATGATATCTTGGACTGTCAGATAAGAATGATGCGATTAATGGAGTTTCTTCTTTGGTTCTAGAAATAATGCTAGCTTTTGTATTTTTCACCGTGTACAGATGAAAATTTTAGTATCTTAAACGTTAATTTGCTATTTTTGTACCATTGACAAACTGATATTTACTGGATGGCAAACTTTACTTTTCTGCTGAATTATTTAGATAAAACATTGTTTTGACTTTTGGCTAGTATAATGACTTAACTGTTTCTGAAAGTAATTGTTTGATTTTTCCCGAACAAAAATTTAGCTTTTATATATCAACACATCATTACATTTGTACATAAAAACCGTTATCTGAATTGTGTTTCAGCACGTATTGTTTTCTATGCAATAGAAAGTTAATTGGGCGCATAAGAGAAATGGCTTCTCTTAGTAATACTTGAACGCTATGCTTTTGTCGCCAAATATGCTGCTGAAATCACCGTATAAAAAATTTTGATGTTGTACAATTGGATTTACTTAAGGAGGTTATATAGGCTTTATAGAGATTCGGAGCACAAATTAGACTACCCCTAAGTTATTGAGCTAATATAAGTAATCCTAAACTTGGGTTTCTTTTTCGGTGGGTGGGTCGGTCATTGACAAAAGGTTTTAGCTAAGATCAGAAAAAATAAAAAGAAACAATCTCAAACGTGTGGCTCTGTTCAAATTTTGCAGAAACCGGATTTTTAACTGGCTCTCTAAATTTAGTTTCTATCAAGTCAAAAGTGCGGAATATCTATGTAAGCAATTTTTGTCAACCGATTGTCTACATTTAACTACCGTTTCGCGCGATCCTGCGAAATAGCACGAATGCTTTGAACCTTATTGGATGTACTACTTGGTCGTGTGTCGATTTTTTACTGAAATTTTTACTTTGTAACCATAAATTAAAAAGTACAACGTAGGCATTTTGCATTTTACTTGCTAGAACTCGATGAAAAGCAGGAACTGTTTTTCTGTGTTGGTGACTTGTGATCCTATAAACAGTAAACAAAAGTAGGGTGAAAAGAGGTAATTCTTCTGATGTTTAGCCTAAAAATATTAAAACTCTCCGTCGATTGTAATTTGAGTCTCTTGAAAATTGATCAACAATCTAACTATGTTTATGATTTCCAGTTGGTTGCCTTTTTGTTCAGTGAAGCAGTAAGGAAGCAGATAAATGATGTAACTTCATTCAGTTAGTGCTTAAAGTATGCGATTCGTGGCCTACTTCAAACGCAATTATTTTCTGCGCTGATGCGATTTAATGAGAAAATGTTATTAAGCTTGTTATGGATTTGTAAAATTGAAAAATTAGTAAACTAGTATTAAATCGAGCTTCATTATTAACTTTTATCCACATTTCACTTGTAGCATTTTTGCCAGCGACATTTTCTGGACGGGGTGTAATGAAAATAAGAAGGGAAGTTTTAAATAAAAACTATAGGAAAAATAACTAAAAAGCTTCAAAAATTTGAAGTTGGACGTTTAATTACACCCTCAAAAGTAGAACTATTTTGCCACTGGTTATTCTTCTTTTTTGAGATTCTGTTTCTGCATTGAGAATTTTGTAAAAAGATATCGAGTCACCTTCTTCAGATTATATATAATTCATTTGTAATCCAGTCCTTTGACATTAGAGTTATTGGCCTCAGTCTTTTCTGCTCCACGCCATTATTAGCGTCGTTAATTAAGATTATTGGAAACTACTAAAAAGGCAGTTTCTAGGTTTGGGCGACTTGGAAGTTATGTAATTAAAATTAACGTAATATACGACCGTTGTTTTAGTTATAATTTCAGCTTGTGCCAGTTTTATTTTGCAATTTGCAACCATCCGTAGACCATAGTCACCGCCAAACACCGTAAATCTTTTTTGGCCATGTGGACTGGTGAAATATCTTCTTCGTATTGTTCGCTTTTCAAGAATTTTTGAAATCTAGACGTCCGAAACTACCGCGTTATAAAGCTTTTGTTTATTTATTATTATTAATATTTTTATAAATGAAAGGACGACCATAGATAGATTCACATTTGTTTGTTTACACTCATTTGCCGGATTTGTAACGGCAAGCAATTTAAAAATAGGTAGTGACTATTTCACCGAAAATTTTCAAGTTAAAGAGAATTAAACGAAAATGAGAAATATTCATCCTCGCTTTTTTCATTTGCTTTTTTAGGGGTTAAGATTAGGGTTTAAGTTAGGGTTTAGGTTCGATCTGGGGATAGTTTTAGAGTAAGTATTTTAGTTTGGGTTAGATTTGAGTCAGAATTAATAAAAAATAGATAAAAAATTTGCGGTGAAATAAAATAAAGTCTTTCTTTAAAATATTATAAATCAATAATTTAGTTCTTTAACGACTTTAGCGGTTTACTATATCAAGAAACGGGTCGACACAAGAAGGCAGAAGAGCGCTATCGACTGGCTATTCGATTTCGACCTGGAATGGCATTGGCGCACCTCAATTTGGGTGTCGTGATGGCCGAACAGCATCAAAAAGAGGCTGCTAAAACGGTAAGAATGTTATATAGCGTTTTAAAGCTCGATTATAAGGCCCGACGGTAATGCTTTACGTCATTTCAAGTTCAATTATGTGGAGTTTGTCGTTACCATCAAAAGAGTTTTCAATAGAAAATAAAATCTAGAGCATATTTAGAGTTCTAAAAATTTAAATCTGAGTCAATGAAAACGGCCGGCTAACCTCGAAATCGTTGTCAATGTGACGAACCTACGGAAGGGTGGGGAGGGTTGGACCTCAACCCTTCTGTTGGATTTGTGAAAGGCGCTGTTTTAAAAGTGTAACATTTTGCACTTTTGGTTAAATTTGTTGATACACTTCAGAGCAGGGATGGCAATCGCATCGCATCGAAAATCGCATCGCATCTCACGTTTTTCTCGGAAAAATATCGCATCTAATTGTCGCATCAAAACAACCAAAAAAATCGCATTGGAGAATTTGACAAAAAAATTCTGCGATTTTTTCGATTATTACGATTTTTTGTTTTTATTTCTATTGGTTTCTTTTGTTTGGTCATAAGTCAACTGTTTCGTCATTGTGACCGATTTTGACTGACACTTGCTTTTTAAGTTGTGCTTAAAGTTGCTTTTCAGTTTTTGGTATTGACGCGAGTGAGCATGGAGCACCGTGTTTGCATGCGGTGATCCTAGTTATGACGCAATAACTTTTGCTTAGTTTTTTTGGTAAGGCGGCATCTCGGAATTAAAATCTCGTACTGGCTGAGCTTCCAGACTACATTAGTTGTTTCAGTTGCAAACAGAGGTGGAGTCGAGGACTCAAGGCCAAGGACACAAAAAAAACCCGAGGCCAAGGACAGTTCTTTCGAAGACAGACCCTCTCGAGGCCAAGGACAGGATTGCTCGAGACCAAGGAAACAGCCGCAAGTGTTCTCCAAATCAAGAAAAAAACAAGAAAGGTCTTCAAAAAAGTTTTTCAGGCAATCTCCAATTCATAGGCGTAGCCAGAATTCTGATTGGGAGGGCTCAAATTACTAATCCCATGCAATGACGTCATCAAAATTTTTCAAAAGAAGAACTTTTCGTCGGACAAAGATATCGTAGGATGGAAGATCTGAAACCGTTGCTTGTTGGCACTTAACCAGGATTTTGTAAAGAAAGAGGGCTTAAACTGATAGTTGAAAAGTGCAAATATCTAACTTTGAAAACGTGTTGAGAAAGCTGGTGTAACTCAAACGTATCACAGGGGGGGTCTAAGGGCGGGGTCCCCAGCCGCCAGAGACTTTAGCAGCCGATCGGCGATGTTTTGTAATTTTTTTGGAAAAAAACAGCTATTTTAATGCCATTGAATCACATTTTGCACGTGTTCAGAGCCATTTGAAAGCATTAGATTATTGAAACTTGAAAGCCAATCAAAAAAACTGAATTGCTTAATGCTCCTTTTACTTGCAATATAAGTCCAAAACACGTTTAACATCTAGCATTTTTTAGTTAAATTTTAGATGTAAGTGATTTGGTCCAGGTAGGGGAAAGTAAGGTGCTTTGTCTCTGGCTACATTTTAGCTGTAAGTAATAATCCGCTCCAAGATTTTCCTTAGAGAGTTTTATTTTGTCGTGAAAATAACCAGTTATAGGAGTATATGTTCGGCCAGGGGGCCAGGCCCCTCAATTGAAGTCAATGATTTGTTCAATCCGCATTTTCCATGGCTAATTTTTTAAAAGTATTTTGTGCGTAAAAACTGGGGAGGTGGAGGCGAATTACTGAATTGTGATTGAAAAATAGTACAATAGATGGTTACGCCTACTAACCATGCTATTGCCGGGCCGGATTTACATCACGCCGGGCCCCTGGCAGTTTGGGGATTTTTGCAACATCTTTCTGCCAAGTATAGGGGAAGACCAAAAAAAGTCTTACGATCGGAGCGCAGGGCCCCTAGCTGGTACTGCGCCATATTATGATCAATCCGGCCCTGGTTAATGCATTACGTTCATAAAAAGGCTATATGAGGGTCTGAGATAGCAACTTTTTGGACAAAATCTCTCCATTTCTTCAGGGTTATACGTTTAAATTGGCTGGCAAAAATTGAATTGAGGGAGACCCGGAACCCCTGGTCTTCCATATTGTGGTTAGTTACTGTTGCAAATGAAAAATGCTCAAAAGAAACTGAAACTGAAGAAACAGTAGGCTTTTTTGGCACATTCTATCATTGGTGAAATTTCAATTGGGTGGGGGGTGGGTTCTTTGGTCCCCCCCACCCCCTTTGGCTACGCCTATGCTCCAATTGAGGAAAACAAAAAAGGTGTTCGCAAATTTTCCGCGAGGTTTCTGGCGTTTTGCAACAAAATTTCAACGGTTCAAAAAATAGTGCTGTCCTCGAGGCGAGGACAGGGCAATTTTCGAGGACTTGAGGCTTCGAGGCCAAGGACTTCAAAATGTGTCCTCGAGGCCAAGGACGTCCTAGAGGACACCACCTCTGGTTGCAAATACGTCTAGCTTTGCAGCAAGAAAATCATGCCAAAGTTGGATAATGATTTCCGCGAGTATTTCGAAAGGAAGGAAGAAGGAGAAAAGTTCTTGCAAAGTGCAAGTCTTGTAAGTTTGCAGCGACGCCTGTGCCTAACAAAACAGGCAAATCCTATTTTCACTCAGGCAATCTAATGCAGCATCTTAAACGCAAACACCCCGAACAGCATGAAACGTTGATCAAATAAAAAGGTCGGTCTTCATCTGCAGCGTCTTTAAGTGCCACCTTAGATGCCTTCGTTACTGTAATGCGACCAGCCGAGAAAGGCCATATCGATTATACCATCGGCGTTTCAGATTTCAAGAAAGCAGTTGTGGAAGCAGTAACACTTAACGGGCTTTCACTGTCGGTATTTGAAGCATCAGGCATCAAGAAGATACTGCAGCAACTTTTCATTTCATACTGATTTGCAAATGTGGTTAAATAAAAGCTTTGATAGCTTGTAAACGGAGTGCTAAATTTTAGACAACAAACTTAAATTTCACAATAGCTTAAAAAATCAATAATCTCACAAATAATGGCAAAGTACTGTAGCTGCGATATTATCGCATCGAAAAAATTTCAAATTATCGCAAAAAAAATCATATACGTTATTCTACTTTGCATCGCATCGCAGTTTTTTTCCGTAACAAATATCGAAGAAAATCATCGATGCGATGCGATTGCCATCCCTGCTTCAGAGTCTTATTAAGCCATATGTTATTATGTTTTTTGCTCAATGCTAAATTATTCTGCCTTCAGACTTGAATCCCTTGCATCCCGCTGCATACATCATCAAATGCAGCAGTCGGCAACTTGGCTGAATGGGTAAAGGCGTCGTTTTTACGACGACCCTGATCTCACTTTCTGAGTTCAACCCGCACCCTGATCACGTCGTTGCGTCCTTGGATAAGACGCTTTACGACGATTATCTCTGCTTGGTGGCTTTGAACATGCCGCAAATTCCGTTGACAAGAATTCGAAGAAATTCACAGGAACATTGGATCACTGGAAACTCTTAAGCACTGCAAGTAGGTGCAGATTCCTCCAAGCAAGAAGTAGTCATTGCAATGAAAAGTGTGCTGGTCGTCCAATAGTTAGCGCCTGACGCTGTCCAGTCGTTGGTTCGTATGAAACAAAGGCAATCCGAGGAGAGGTTAATAATTTCATGAGGTAAAAGAGTCGGTAGATGCTGCGAGATGAATAACTGCGTAAGGAACAGGTTGTGGTGGTAATAAGAGTTAAAAGTCCAACTATTCTGATGCAAAATTGAAAGCAACGCAGTCGTATCTGCTTGAAATTGCCAAGAATACGAAGGCATCCCTGGACGTAAGCATTCACAGTAGCTGTCCTATAATGCTCGATCTTTGAAGACTGCAGCGTAATAATGTCCTGTGGCGCTTGTCACCAAACGTAGCAAGTATTCATTCTGCTACCACTGCGTTGGAGTGATGATTCCTAGTCTTTTGATGCCATGCAGCACTAGTCATTTTCTATGGCGCCAAGCAGTTAGCTAGAAGACTATGAAAAACTTCAGTAGTATTTGTAGTTTATTTCATTACTGCCACATCGAAATATAAAAAACAGTAACACAGTGAAAAATAATAGTAGTGTGATGAAGCCGTTGAACCGTTGGTTTTATGTTGTTGAAGATTTGCTTTGATTGCAATCATCAAGATGAATAAATAACACGTTTCAATAGTTATTACAAAAGCAGCTGAATATAAGTACAACTTTTCAACATTTTAGCTTGCTAACGAATTCAATTGCACTAGCACAATCTCTAAATGGCTAAATTACTATCATAATCTAATAAATGTGAACAAAAATATTGAAAACAAAAGAAACAAACAAAACACTGCAGTAGTTTGTCTCCTGCGCTGTTGTATATTGCAGATCGCAAAATATTAGACCATTTTTGAACTGTTAGTGCGTTATGGTGTGGTATGGAAAAACAAAACAAAACTGATTTTGTGAATTCGTGGCGGTCCAATCTGGTTATAGAAACTTAAGGTTTTTTAATAGTTACCTATCCAGATGGTAGTTATTTACAAACAAACTTGTTGTCTATCTTGGTCATACAAATGATTGAATAAATGAATTAAGATTTTGATCGAGACCGGGATTGTTTGTTGCTGCTGGCATTAGAAGGACCTCTGCTTAAGATTTTTGTTTCTGAACCTCGGAGGCATCCTCGCGCACATTTGGTGCACTGTTGTTTTTGCCTTCGACGCATTTGCCGGAATACTACGCGATATTGTGGGTTCAAATAACCATAAAGAGTAGGGTTGATCACTACATGAAGCCAGGATAGCATTGCAAGAAGAAGTTGGATATCAGAAGGGATCTTGATCAGGGTTAGGGCGGTAATTATATCGACTGCATAAGAGGGTAAAACGCTGATTGCAAAGGCGACACAAATTACTACTCCACTGTACGCGATATGCTTCTCTGCTTCGCGTCGCCGTTTGTGTCGCCGACTATCGGTTGACACACCGCTGTGAAATGAAGAAAAGAATGACTTTCGCCGCTGCCAGTGCGAATAAACCGAGATTTTGCGATTTTTACCTGATTTTTTGTTTGCATCGCTATTTTCCTTCGAGTAAACCGGGCTGTGAGTATTGCTTCGTCGCCGACAATCGTCAGCGAAACTTAGGCAAGACATGGAACCGTTTCGCGAAGCGCAATCTTCTGCTCCGGCGTATCTATAAGCATGACTGGTGATTGAAGAGCGTCTGTCATCGCTAGCTGAAAGTCGCCTTGTGTCGACCACATCGAGTGATTGCTCGTTTTCGGTGGGGGAGGTTTTATCTCTTTTAGATTGCAAATGTTTTTTCTTTGAATCAGATCTAACAATGTTTTTGTTTTCTGCTTCGTTTCCATCTTGAGTAATTTCGTTCTGGATTAGACTATTCTTTCTGCTGGGTAGTTGAGAGGGTAGGCTCTCTACTGATTTAGATATGTTTTTGTGATTCTTTTTCAACCTGATATTCAACGCCGAAAGTTTATTAGGACTTTCAATTTTAGATCCACTGTCTTGCTTGGATAGCTTTTTAGGCGATGCATTAACACTACTTGCTTCTCTGTAACTTTTCAGTGTGTCGATATCTTCAGCTAGTTTTGGAAGGCAGGTTTGCAACTCTTCTTCCATTTCTGCAAAGTAATTGATGGAGTCGGAATTTTCTATGTTTGTTTCTTCGGAAGTTGCATGGTCAATAACAATTTTGATGCTTGGAGAATTTTTCTTTTTCCAGTGTTTCTTCCAAGACTTCGAGTATCTCCTTGATCCTTCAGATTTGTATTTTCTCGTTGCAAAGCTTCTTTTAGTCGAATTTTGCTCCGGTGCTGACATTGCACTTTTCTTTTTCCAGCTCAGCATTTTCAAGCTGCGCCTCCCCATCTTAGCTTTTTTGTGTTTCTCTATGTAGCTGCATTTGCTATCGGAACAAGTTGAAATCGAATGCCTTCTGCTAATTTCGTTGCATGTATCTCTTGTGATTACACAAGTGTTGCTTGCATGAGAGTCAGGCAATTCTGCACACGACAGAGAGAATGTACGCAACAATGGCTTCGTTGCCGCGTTTTTCGCCGTTAGCTGAATTTCATCAGCTTGAAGTAAGGTTACTGCTGGTGCTGAGATAGCTGGTTCAGTGGTAAACGAAGTGATGTCAGCACACGATGATGCTTTGTCGATAAACGGTATTTCAAATGTTTTTTGGCATGTTTGAATATTAGAAATTGTGAGATGGCAACTGGCATTATTGTTATTGGAATCATCTTCGCCAAGTGTGAATTTAGGTTTGCACTCATTCGTAAAATTCGAAGTATCATAGTCTTTTTCAAACTGGTGCATTATCGGGTCATTATTGGATAATTTGTTTGTAAGCAATCCATCATCAGTAGTAGGTGATACCAAAGGGCTTATCCGATGATCTGAAACATGGTCTTGAATCTCGCAAGAAACGCTTTTTGAATTTGATTCCGAGTCAATAGTAGACATTATATGTAAGTTTCTCAAGTCTTGCATCCTTCGACGGGGACGTTCTGATGTCAGCAGTGGAAAAGCCGGAGTATAGTTTTCTTCATCTGAATAGTAAAAGAAACTCACTTTTTTATAATGCTCAGAAAATGCTGTTTATTTAGGCTATAAAGAAATATTTGGTCTTTGATCATCACATACGAAGGTTTTATTGTTATGTGCTAGCACTGTAAATACAGTGCTGCCAAAACAGTTCTGCCAGGTTTCACCTGGGTTGAGTACAAAGTCGACGAAAATCAGTCGTCAAAAATGTTTCTACTGTAAATTAAGTTGCTACATTTTCTTTTCTGTCTAAACAAACAGATGGACAATAGATAGACCAAATGTTGACTTCTTGGTTTTAGTTTTCAAGCTAAATCTAGTACTAGTTTTTGCAAAATAATAAATATCGCACCGAAACTCTTTCTTTTGATAAGCGTTGTTTCATCTGTGTCTTTTTCTGTAAAGCTTTCATGAGCGAGATCTGGAGTGGACTGGGCTACACGTACTGCATCAGAAGATACTACCGAAACGGAATGAGAATCCAGTGATTGTGTTGAAAAGGCTAACGTCATACCTGAAAATGCGCATAATATATTGCACAATGCACATATACTGCTCTTTCTAGTGCCAATCAATTGTGCTGAAACCGCTTTGCTATTTGTGTTCAAGTTGACTTACGTACAATTAGCAAGTCCAAAATGAACTGCTCCATTGGACACTGTGCAGTTTGGGGCTTTCAGGAAATGTTCTATGATTTGTCAGAGCTATTAGTGTATCAGATGTCATCGCGACCACAACATTTAATTACAACTAATTCAAACCTTCTACAAACTGTAAACCGAACCTACCATTGAATGTTTTTTTAACAAAAAAATCATTAAATTTGAAGTGCTCAGAATAAATTAATACAATTAAAAAAATATCCTTTCGAACGAAATTTTTTTTCTAAAACATCCTACTAACCAATTGAAAAAAATTACTGTAAAACTCTAAAATTTATCAAGAATAGACGAAATCAGTCACAAAATAGAGGATCACAAACATCAATTCCGTCGCTCAAGACCAGGAAGGCAGCAAATGCATTTAAAAACTAATTGAAAAGTTCAATTGAAAAAAGCCAATGCAATTTTTTTCCAAAATTAAACACAAAAATGACACAAACATTAAGATTAAGGTGTTGCAGCATGCATTTTTTGTTGGCCTTTTATGATCATCATTGAAAAAATGCCATTTTGCAGTAGCCATTTATCGTAAAAGGTTCTATTTAGATAATCTCTGTACACTAGAAAGTTCACTATAAACTAACCAGGCATTACTGCACATAACAAAAATTTGTTCAACTCACCGATTCCTTCTTGCTTTTCCACTATACTATCTCCCTTTATTTCTACCGCGTTTGACAACGCTGCTGGAGGGACTTGAAGATATGACATTGTATTATACTTTTTGCCAACATTATGCTGTGGACTTCCGGAAGGTCTCGGAGTTACGTATGAATCGGTTCTTCGAGATTTTGACACACTATGCCGACGAAAAGAATGAAATCGACCTCGAGAAAGTCTCGATTCATCGAGGTCCGGATCAATGAAACTCGGAGAGCATGAACCTGGCTTAGGATAATGCTCAACCAGTTTTCTACACTCTTTCACCTTTGCAAATATTGCCCTGAACAACAACATTATTGGTTCATTTTGGAGTCAGCTACGTTCCGAAGCAAAGATTCTGATAGTGTTCTTGTGGATGCTTCATCAGGCTTAAACGGGAACTGCAATCCAGCTAGAAATATGATTTAACATTACGCATTGCTGCTTTTTTTTCAGTACTTAATTTTAGACCTGTAAAGTCAGTCATAAAATAATGACTAAGTATTTTCGATACAGAAATTTTTTATGAGATCATCAAATTTCTTAAAAAGAAACAATGACTAAGCTAGAATTATGATTTAAAAGATAGGGAAATAAGGTTGCTGAAAGTCACATTTTAACTGTAAGTACTGTTTAGAAACTGTTTTCAACTTCGAAGTACACTATCTCAGAAAGATTGTAGAAAGGTGAAACTTTAGCGAAGTTACCTTTATGGATGTTTTATGGTATTTTGTTCATGACATTAGACGTTTTGTAATGCAGCAGTTAGTTCAAAATTCTAGCTGAACAACATTCCCCCTTAAATTTGATGTGCAATGTCGTTGTCTTCGCGCATTATAAAATCGATAGTGATTTTCATTCGTTTTTTTGTTCGAATTCATTTTGCAAAATGCAAATTGTTTACCTTTTGTTAAATAAATATTCTTTTTTTTTTTTATAATGGTAACATCTCAGACATAATTGTTGTTACGAAACAAACTTTTATAATTGCAAATGTTGAAAAGGGAAATACGTTTGTTCCAGAGTTGAATAATCTCAAACGCGTATGTAACAAACTATTAATGACTTAGCTCAAATTCTCTTAATTACCAAGACAAGTGAATCGTATCATTTCAACCAATCTTTCTTTGCGGAGTTCACTTTCGTTGATTTTTTTCGGTAATTTTGACTGAAATGACCAAACCTTTTTTGTCATTTAGTGAAAATTTAAGGCAGTGGACGTTACGTAACCAAATATGTAAACCTAGCTAAATTTTAAGTTACACAACACATGCGAGTTTTTGTTGGTCTGCAACTACAAAACCGTACAAAAAATACGTTGAAACTGTAGTCGATTACTCAACACTAAGGTTTAAAGTTTTTGACGCCAGAAACTATGTATAAGAATAGATAAGGTTAACAAAATGATCTGCTCACCTATAAAGCAAAACTAGGACAATGGTTGGAATGAGTTGAAGTAGATTGCAGACAACCACCTTGTAAATCTTAAGAACCATCACAGGCACGTGATTATTCAGTTGGCAGACAGAGTTGCTACTGGTCCAAGCAAAAGCACTGTCTAACATAATACGTGATACTGCATTATATTTAATATAGTAACTAGCAAAATTATCGCTGGCTCTCTGTTAGTGGCAGTTGCCAAACGTTTGCACATTGCACAAAGCTGTGAGATTTGAGGTAACAATGCTGCTTGTATCAAGTTAATTGTGTCTATCGGTTAATTTCTAATTAGCGTTAACAGTTTTTAGGCTTTCTTCCTACTTGCCGTTGAATGAAATTAATTAAGCAGCAAATTAGTTGAAATTACGCAATTACGGAATCAGGGTGTAAAAAAATATAAAATTCAGCCTTGGACTTTGCCATTAGCATTTTTCTAAAGTAGAAAAAATCGAAACTTTTGGAATGTTCGTTTCCAAGCATTTTGGAATGGAATGGAATGTCCGTTGCTTTTGGAATGTCCGTTACCAAAGCGTTTTTTTTTTTCATGCATTCAAGTAAAACGTAAGTTTACGAAGAGAACCTGCATCGAACAAACAAACAAAAAACTGGCAATTGCTGACACGAGACAAGTAGCTTGTAGTTATTATGTATTAAAATACAGGGTGGGCCATAAGTCGCGCACAAAAGAATTACGTAAATTGCGATGTCAAACGATGTAAGATCAGCGGGGAATAATATTTTCACCTTTCCTTGGCTTTAAAATACGGGTTATTTTGTCAAGTATAATGAAACATGGTGTGTGAGTAAGTACTAAGTAGTGTATCGGAATTGTTTTAAATGCTTTAGTGCGCGACTTACGGCCCACCCTGCATTTTCAACTATTCTAAGTCATTCTGTTCAAGAACGAAAATGTGCGCTCAGTTTTAAACAAAATTAGTCGGATTTCTTCACGATTTTAAACTTCAGGGGTTTGTTACAACATTTTTATGTGAACAGTGTAGTTACATTACACATTTCAAGGGTTTAGTGTTTCGTGCCAACTAAACTGATAAAAATTAGCATTTCGGTTTAGTTCTGTATTGAGATTGAATGCAGATTCATTTCATTTCCTAGTTTTGTATGCTAACATTTTCGCTCGATTCAAAGGGGGTGAAGCATCCAGCTGGGATTATGTGCTAAAGTCTAAAGAAACATCTGAAAGATTTTTTTTTAGAAAAAAAATCTAAAAAAAATCTTTCTGCGATCTATCGTTTTGGAGATATTTCATTTCAAAGTTGGAGATCTCCCCAACCGTGTTACCATTTAAGATCTAATTTTTTAGGAGTTGGAATATACTATTTAAATTGTAAAAGTATTTCTGTTGTAACACTAATTTGTGCTTAAGCCTTGCATTCAGGAACTTTCAAACCAATGTGAAAGATTACAATAAACATCATTTTAGGAAAAATAAAATTTTAACTAGCAACACTGTTGGGAAGATCTCCTTACTTTGAAATAAAATATCTCAGAAACAACAAGCCGTAAGCTGGTAAAATTCGGCGAATATAAGTTTCAGATTATTATTTATCTTTTACACAACTGGATGCTTCACCCTCTTAAGTCGACGTAATCAAAATCGTTTTTGGAATTTATCATCACCTTATGTACCATCATTTTTAAGATGGGCTGACTTTACTCATTCTTTGCATTCGCATTCAGTATTTGAATATATTGATTAATTTTTTGAGCAGAAGTTGCTCATGCAAAGATTATGCTCAAATGCCTTATGGGAAATTCAAAACACATGATTAATTACCTAAAATGAAGGGAAGGTAGAAAATAGGTGCAGATAACCAAGTTGATAGCAACCACCACCTCAAATCACTGGCAGCAAACACATGACGATATCTGTTTCAAAACAATACCGCATTATTAAATCACATTACCGCACATTTTTAATTATTGATAAATTCCTTCATAATTCACATTGCCGCCAAAAATATATGGATTTTCTGCTGACGCTTGGGAATTATGCTTTCTTTTTGCATTGAAATGCACCTTTGATAACTTTTTCTCAACTAAAATTGCTCTTGTTTTTAAAAGAGTTAGCTAATTTATTGGTGGTCCAGCGCCTACACCCAATTGCCCATGAGTCATAAATTTTTAATCGAAACTGTTGCTGTGTGAGCTGTTTAATATTGATGGAAATTGAATGCACCGATGCACTCACTCAATCTATCCTAAAAGCGTCAAGAAGCGAACAGCACACTTTCACTTTTCAGCCGCTTTAATTTTAGTTCAAATCTTTAATCGAAAGAAATAAAACGAGCTGCGGTTTTTGAATAGTAGATATTACTTTTGATTAAACAGCTCATGCTCACTTGTAACTAGTTAAGGGTGCATTTATCTTACCAGAAATTTTGAAAACATTTACCGTAGACTTTTTTACCATGATGTTACGTAATTAGTAGTACTGCTTTCCACAAGCTTTTAAGTAACTTGATTCAGAGATTAAAAACGAATCAGCAGCTTAGTAACCTTTTCAATAAAATATCCAATTCATTATTATCCTTTCCATACTTACGCTGTTCAATGTTCATACTGTACTTGCTATCGTGCCCATAACTACAGCGCTTTTTACTACACAGCTTTACCACGGCCCGCACTTTAATCAAAAGTAGGTAAATCATTGTTGAGGCTATTTTACCCAAACTGCGGCTCCTAAATATTAGTGTTTTAATATTGCATGTTAAAAGAGTTGCTACAAATCGAACTTAGTTGGTGTTCAATCGTGATTAAAAAATATTTAACTTGTCCACTCACTTGCTGGAATGTACAATACCAACGTAACGGTTCACAGCAATAAACACCAAATTGACTACTGATGCTGACGTCAGAACATGGTAGAAGTACCCAACCATTCTACAGGTTCTATACGAGTAAATCTGATATTCGGAAATTATCAAAGGAATGATAGCAGGTAGAATCTAAACAGAATAATTTTGATGAAGACACTAATAAAATTCGGTTTAAATTTAAAGTCATAGCACTAATGCTATCTCAAACCCTAACCCTAATTCTAACCATAACTCGAACCTCAACCCTAACTTTATCCCAAACCTTTTTTGAATGCGCTCCAGTGCACGTAGCGCTGCTGACATCTTATGCCTTTTAATGAGCACGCGCGTTCCGTGTGCCAAGGCACTTCAATTTTTCGCGATACAGCACTATCACTGTCTAATCTTTCATCCTTTTTTGGACAAAATATAGTGGTTAAGTCTTGGTAAATCAAATAAAATAATTTAAATAAGCTCCATGTCTTTCTCTAACACTATCTTTAACTTTAACCTTAATCCTAGCACTTACCAGAATCGAGAAGCACAGATCTATTACGCATAGGTTAGTAATGAGATGGTTGAAAGAAGTTTGGAGCTTTCTGCTTCGTCTATACGCCGCAATTGTAATCGCGTTGCCAAAACCACCCAACAATGATAGGGCTCCAGCAATTCCCACGCACAGATACTTGGCCCATATCGCAAATGATTCTGAAAAGTAAAACCTTCTTGATTAATTTTGTAAAGCATCGCGAAAATTCTACCAAGGCACCAAAATTTCATTGATGTTAATTAAAATGACATGGTGGCGGCGAACTAATTAACATCAAGTAATGTTTTCGTTTTTGAAGTTCGATGTTTAAAAGCCTATCAACGATAAAGGTTTGCCTTGACTATCAGATCTATGTCTCTGGTGCTGCGGGAATGGGTTTGATTCCCATTTGCAGTCATTTTTCTGAGGATTTGAGTCAAGTTTATCGTATGACGTAATGTCTCCCATTTCTTGTATTTTTAAACTACCGTGGGGTCTGTGAAATAGGATCAGCCTGTTTTTGTTTTCTTTCATCATGATTAGTTTGTTATATCGCGTTTTTTTATGACTTCAAAAGCTTAGTATGGATGGGGGTCACGCTTTTGTGCTGCTCTTCTTATGCTAGGCCGGAGTGAGAGCGAAGTCGGCCCAGCACCAATTAACAACGCTTAAAGTTTACCTACAAAATGTTCATTCCGTGTGGCTGTAACGTGACAATTTCGGGTACGTTGAGCCCAGCCTAATTTTTGCTAAACCAAGCGTGAATTGTGTGCAATATATGTCAAGCTACGGCCATGTCCTTATGCCAATCCTATTTATTTCCGGTTAGTTTTTCGTGAAGAAAAAGATTTGTGTTAACGCTATCCCATTGTATTGTTCCTCGGGGTTAATTTTAAAAGATCAAAGAGAACACAAGTGACATAAATTCAAAAAAATCAATTTATTTGGTCCAAAATTATCACCCCTTTAACTGCCTTTTGTTTTGTCCGTACCTTGAGCCAACATGACGTTTGAACACCAATATTATCAAATGACGGGTGAAGAGAATGTTTTTGATGTTTACTTTCTGTAAAGAACTGTCGACGTTTATTTTATTTGTTCTCGTAAAATCTCAGTAATATTTAATTAGTGGCTTCTTAGGGTTTTTGGTGGTAAACTTTTATTTCTCATAAACTGATTCCAATTTTTAAAACATCAATTTCACATGCTGCTGCTTAATTTAAGTATCACGTGGTACAATCATGTGAAACAAGTGCAATTTTTTTTAATACAATTCTATAAAAAATTTCAAGAATACATACTGTAAGTCAGTTTTTTTTTGTTCAAATTATTTATTACATAGATAACATTAATTATTTGCCATATGCGTGGTATTCTTCTTTTTCACATGACTGCAAAACGTTCGAATTTGCAGTCCATTTTCAAAATGCCGAACATAAATTTTAACATTCGCAAAAAAAAACGACATTTTCTCACATACTGTAATTAGTTTGTACATAATGTTACCAAAATATTACAGCATTAAAATTCAAAAAACTGTTGAAACTCAACAGTCTGTTTCAACCATAAGTGGGATCATCAGGTGGATCTTCTTTAAATAATAGTCATATCTATTTAAAAATCCATAAATAACTATGTACAGGCTGTTAGGTTTTAAAAAGTTTTTAAATTTTAATGTTTTAGTACGACGTGATATTATTTTGTGTTTTTCGCCATAACACAATTTGGACCCTGATGGCTATAGATTAATTAAGTATTATTTCTTGATGCAGAGATATTGGTGTAATGTATATTTTAAAGCGTTAGATTTTTGTACTGGCGGTTGTAGGAAAGCCAGCATGCTGATATTCTAAAACGGTAGACTCGGGTTTGATTCGCGATCTTATCAAACCAAAGACTATAAAAATTAGTATTCACAGCTTCCGTGTTTGACGTTCAGCAATAAAAGGACAGTGTGCAGCCTCTGCCGTGTGTGGTAGACAGGTGGGCAGGTGGCAGCTTGTCTCGAAGACCGAAAGGTCCCTTCGCTGTCTCCTGGCCAAGGCAACGTGGTGAATAAAGTGTAATTACAATCCAACAAAATGTGTCGTGATCGGATAAAAATGATGATGGACCTAATTGATGCTATTTTAACGCAGAACTAATTATTTATTCCTATGATAACCTTCAATTATCTCCAAAACCAACACGTTTTAATTAGGTTTGTATCTCCCGGTTAAAACTAGAAGTTCAATCAACTGTTTTAAACTAACGGTGGTTTTAAACCAGCAGGATAAACGCATGGGAGAGGTCTAAATTTTGGTTAAAATTACAAGTAACAACTATTTCCGTCCCAAACAACGTTAAGCTTTAGTGATATGAATAACATAAATTGTCACAAATCGATGAAATAAAAGACATTTTTTTACAACGGGATTTCTCGCAGGTCGTCAGAAAAAAATGACTACGGATGGGAATGAATCTATTCTCACAGCAATCAGATACATGCATCTGGCAAATCGCGATAGTCTTTCAACGCAGGACAGGCTTTATAGTTCTCACTCATCGTTTATATGAGCTCTTTAACATACAGTACTAAAATGTTAATTTGTTTTAAGCTGTTCATAACAGCGACACCAAAAATAAAGCAAGTTTACCAGCCTGCGAAACGAACCTAGAATTTCCAGCAGTCAATGCAAGCACCAACCAACCACAGATGTTTAAATTTTACGTAGTTAACGGATGATTTACGTGTTGAGGCAGCGCTGATTTGGCTGTTAGTCCTCATCAGCAACTCTCAGAACAGTTAGTCCTCATCAGCAAATCTCGGCACTGCTGTGACGATCTGTCCACACAAAGCAGCAGTTGCTCAAAACTGCCAGTGGTGAGAGCGGTTTTGTTCTTTTACCGAAATGATATGCCAGCCAGCAGTATCTTACCGGAACGCTGTGCCCAATATTTTCTTACCGGTACGCTGCTTTCAGTGATTCATCTTTGAAGCATCCAAAATAAATTCGAAAAGCACGACCTTCTTCCAATTTGCAACACTTTTTTGAAGCAACCTTAGGTGACCGTAAAGTTGTTGCATTTTTCGAGATTCAGTGAGTGAACAGTAAACACCTAACAATTTTTTCACCACTGAGAACTAGGTACCTTACCTTTTTGGAATGAATTTTCTGAGGTGACATTTAGATTAATTGTTGATACGTTATCCAGAACAGTGGTAGCTTCCGCAACGTACAGTGTGGTTGATGTTACTGACATGTTTCAAAATTTATGTCATTATTGATTACTTTGCATAAGAACTTTACCAAATTTGTCTAAACATACCTAATCATGCCGGTAATCTGTAAGTAAAACAAAGGTATGATGCTTTATTTAGCTCGTTAAATCTTTGTTGGAAAGTAGAAAGCAATGAGAAGAGCCAGCTAAGTTCAAATTCAGTTCGTTCCATGTTTTGCCAGAAAGAGTAATGTCAAACAATGTTACTTGATTGATCTTTCCAGTAGTTCAGCCATCACCATACGATCAAAACAAAGCGAATTCATTCACAGATTTTGGTAAATTTATTTTAAATCACGCTAAAAAAAAGCGAATTCACAATGTTTCACAGAGTGTTACACTGTGGTAGAATTGCAAAGTATGAACACTTTTGCTTTGTGTTTGAAACTTCTGCAGCATTTTTAATCTTTCCGTTTCTTGATATACTGTTGTGAAAAAAAAACAACAAAAAAACAGATGATGTATAACACTTCAAAATCACATTGTAGTTATTGACATGTTGTAAATGCTTTGCAGCAACGCTTGGTAATAACTGCATACGAACAGCAGTCAGTAGGCTTTTTGAAAAAGAAAAGTAAAATCATACGTTTAAAAAAGTTCACCCTGCCTTATTCGTTATTCTGTATTTTACACTAACTGATTTACTGCTGCTTCTTATGCTGTATAAAATAAGATTTTGTTGACAATTATTCTTGCCACATATTATAAACAATATAAATGCCGTGATTTAAATCATAACCATCACAAATATCAAATTTTGTGATTAGAAATAGGAACGTCAAATCTTCATTACACTCGGCGGTGAGCCGTAGCCAATTCTGGATCCAATTTGACGAGCTCGAAATTCGAACAACGGACCTCTCGCTCTAGAGGCGAACACATAACCATCCGACTAAATAGCAACATCAAACATTCCAAATTTGAAAAATTAGATTTCCAATTTCTGCTATTTTGTCTTACTACTAATTGCTGTTTTCCTTGAAAAAACAGATGCCACTTCTTAGTTTCCATCTGGGCTCAACAGTTTTCTCTTCGTGTTGCCACCCTTTGACAAAACACTCTCACACTGAACCAGTCAACTTAAAATGGGTGCTCTGGTTTAGTGGGATTGGACAAACACGGAGTGTCTTTTTCATGCTTTGAATGAATGATTTCTAGAAATTTGTGCAAAAATACAATAAAGTGCAAAACAGATCACGAAATTGCTCCACTGTACATTTAACCTAATGCCAAAGTACAATTCTTGACGTATTGGATCACATTTTGTTTCCAAAGCTATTAGCCGTTTGCAAACTTTTGTGAAAAGAGCATCTAAGTTGAAAACTTTAATTGATTTGTTATTGAAGTGCAACGTGCAGAACTGACACCCAAAATCTCATCAGTGTCGTAGAGTTTCATCAGTGAGCGATACAACTCACCAGTATCGCTACAATTCAAGTTATACAATATGGAGTTAGAGGGTGACTTACAGCCTAGTTTTTTGGGATGAGTAATTTGTCGGCCATTGACCCAATTTTTTGATTGATAAATAACTGAAAATAAATTAGCCAACTTGACCAAAATCATCAAAAAAGCAGCAAGATTTTGCATTCAAATCCTTAAATTGTTCTTGCATTCATGAAGATAACCGAAATAAACTTTGAAATGCAAAAGTTTACGTCCAAATGCATACAAATTTGACCGAAATTTTTGAGCGAAAAAAAAAACAAAACCGAAGTAAAGATACGAAGTAATCCTTAACCAATGACACACTTATTGTTTTTGCTTTTTTGCTGAGGTTTGGTTTTGCCTTCATCAAACAATTTACCTGAAAGTGTTCCTCTGTTTTTTACAACAATGTATTAGAAGTTTAGGTTAATAATACACGAGTTGGTTTTTAAGATCTTAGTCTGTTTTTCGCTACAACTTTGTAATTGTTTATTTCCTACAGCAGTCAACAATTTTGTCGGAAAAATGTTTCATGAATATTTCATTCTACCTGTGCAGTTTAGTAATGAATACAACGCGTAGCAAAAAAATTTCAACCTAGTTTGTCGTACAAACCTCAAAAATGACTCATTTTTGCTTTTGATAACTCTGAAAATTCCGATTTTGGCTGAAACAGACAATGTTGTTGGATTTAATTTTTTATTATATTGGCTATGTGATAACATCTTGTAAAATATTATTTTCAATAACTTTTAACTCGTTAATATGAATGACACATTAATATATCTTTCAGTGGTGCTAGTTCCTCTCTGAAAATATGGATTGCTTTTGAGTTTTGACACATTTGGACAGTTATTCGAATGTAATTGCAATATTACATCTTTATTGCCCTTGGCCAGGAGACAGCGACGAGATCTTTCATTCTTCAAGCCAAGTTGCCTGTCACACACGGCGTAGGCTTGACACTGTTTTTTTGTTGTTGTTGTAATTTTTTAATTGCTAAACATCAATAAGGGAAGCTGTAATACTGTACCAATTTTTATGGTTTTTGGTAAGAGCTAATCAGAAATCAAGCCCGAATCTACGGTTTCAGTAGAAAATGATTTTGCCGTTTGATCACTAAATGGGTTGATTATGAGAAAATATAGAATTCCAGACAATTCTTTGAAACTGAAAATCCCATTGATGTGACGACAGAGTTAACAATAATGGGTTTAACAATCGATATTTATATTGATTTCACCTGGTCGGTGATAGCCAAGGGTCTTTGCGGGTAATTAGAAAAAGCATTTGCAAGCACATTTGGCTGTCTTCATAAAATTTTGACGAAGGTGGCAAATCCTTAGAGAGATTTGTAAATTAGAAATCTATAAAAATTACGCTTTTTCTGTCATACTTTTTGCACATGCAACATTTGATCATTACGGATAACCTACTTCGATGCTTAGAACACAAAAATAAAAAAGTATATAGGATAAAATCACAAATAAAAAAAAACTTTCAAGTTAAATAGAGTAACATAATACCCCTCAAAATGCTTTGACTGCAGTAAACTATGCTCAATTTTAACAAATAGCAAAAACCTTCTATTTTATTAAAAAACAACTACATAGGTTGTAAATCCTGGTTCTTTTTGTGCGGTCCTAAATTGAATTTCGAATCTAGTCGCATAATTTTGCAGGTTTAAGAGCCTCTCAATACATACTCTTCTGCAGTCTAGTAATAGCGGTTGGATAGTTTGCTTTACAATCTGCTTAACTGAATCTCACTTCTCGATCACACCATTAAAAAAATCAAAACTTGCTGATGCTGATGAAAATCAAGAACAACACTAAATTGCTTTGGCTGATAAAATAACATTCACGCTCTTTAGATTACATAGCTAGTACAATAATTTGAACACTTAACAAAACTGTCCAGTTTTAGCACTTTGCCAAAAAATCATTAAATTTCTTGTATCAACTATTTATCACAATCTACTTCAACAACTAATAGTAATTTTTTTAACAAACATTGCTAATACTAAACCATTACAAAAGGCATTTCCCCATCATTTTCATAAGCTTAACTAGTTTGCCTAACCTTTCCGTACTATCTGCCATAATTAAAGTTTAAGATTACAATATTGACTTAAGAGCTTCAACGCCAAACATACACCTTGTATTGCGTCAGTTAAATGATTACACATTTTTTTCAGCTAACGTTAAATTTTTTGCTGCCAGAATATTGAAAGAGATGTTTTTTGTTACTATTCAAAAGTATTGTTTTCAGTTTTTAAAATCTAGCTTTGCTCGGTTATTTATTTTTATTTGCTCACCAATATTTTTTCACAAAACTGTTTGTTGTTTTTGTTTGCGCCCCCAAATCGCTGTACAGTGTATCTCATAGTACGCTTATCTCCAAGTTCAGGTTTTTAACTTATTTTCTTGACCACTTGAATGTTGACTATGCCAATTATGCCTATGCTTAGCAGCTCAATAATGCTTTGGATCGTTGACAGCTGGATTCTACAATGCGCTCGAAGGGTCGTTTACGCAAATCAGTTTTAATTAACGGCTATTCTTGATCATGACACAATTGGCAGACGATATAACAAATCGGAACTAACGAAATTATTCTATCGATTGAAAAGCAGTAGTATTACTAGGTGAAGATGCTCCCTGATTTTGCACAGTTCATTAAATTTTGGATGCGTAAAATCTTATTTCAAGCTTGCAGAGCGTTTACAAATGCTGGCACAGTGCTTTGAAAAGAATTTCACGCGTTTCTGTGTGATGCGATAATAGTTTTACAATGTACATTTTCTATTATCTTTTTGCAAGCTCGATTTCTTATCTATCTTATCCATCAACTAACTATGTTTTGCGATAATGTATTTTTTAATTTTTGCCATTTCGAACTTACAGTACTGTGCTTGTGTGCTATGCTAAACAAAATTTCGAATTGTCACTGACATCCAGGTAGAATTAAGTGGTGAAGATAACGAAGCATCCAAAACCAATTATCTTCACCAAATTTCAGCTTTCCTAGACCTGTCATTTCCGAGATATTTTATTTAATATTTTGTTTCGAAAATAAATTTGTGTGCTACTATTGCTATTATTTTATGGTTAAGAAGATCTTCCCTACAGTGATGCCAATTAAAGTATAAATTTTTCTCAAATTATGAGTAAGGTAACTTTCTCAAGTATTTTGATATTGATTGCAAGGCTTTAGCAATAGGTCACCAGGTCAGTGTTGCAAAAATAAATACTTAGGGTAGGTAAATAAGAGTCCAAAGGATGAAAAATTAGATTTTTCCGGGCAACACTACACGGGAGATCTCTCTGACCTAAAACGGAATATCTAGAAAACAATAAATTGTAGAAGACTAAAATTTGGTAAAAAAATAACTTAGAGATCTTTTTATCTTGGGTCATATTTCTCATTCTAGCTGGATGCTTCACTCCCTTTAATTCAAATCAGTATCAATCATAAAATTTTAAAGTTTGACCACTGAGTGACTAGTCAATATTTTGTTTTGATTTATATTTGAACTATTTCGTCTGATTCTTGTGAACCCCAACGCTAATATTATCAGTCATCACATTTCAATATCCCCCAACTTTTTTACAAATTTGGATTATCTGATCAACCTCCTGAGTGGTCTAGTTTAATCGTTGCCGTAATTTTCGCGTCATTTACGTCCATATTAGAACAACATTTTTCACCGATTTTTATCTAGTTTCTTATCTGGCGAATACACTTGCTGTTTAAACTTTTTTTTTCATGACAGCAACCTCAATTAAAGATTCGCTTGTAATAGACGCCACACCTTATAAAAATTTGGGCTTGGGTTCAATTTGGCTGGGTTATTGGCCCTGATATGACCGGTGCAACACTGTAAACTATCCTAGGCTTAACCAAAATGTTGAGTTTGATTTTTATAATTATTTGAAGTCATGACTTGGCGTTAACTGAATTTGGCACAGTGATTTTTATTAATGATGCCAAAAGTTAAAGTGCAGAAAATCATGAATCGATTTTATTGAAATAAACACTCTCTGTGCTGGGAACGCATAGGCCTTGTTTCTCAGATCAGTTAAATCGTTACCCTTTATAAGATAATGTTGTATTTAATGGAGTAACGTTGCAACTTTGAGAAATAAAATCGTATTTTAATGGAGTAGCTGTTAGACTGTCAAAAATTAGCTCTTTCCTTCGACCATAGGAATGGAGCTTAACTAAGAAAAATACTGTCGATTCAATTAAAATTGCAGTATTTTGATTATGACGTGTCGACCACAGAATTATATTTAGATATCTATCTAAAGGAAATTCTTCATTGAATTTTTTTCCGAGAAAAATTTTATTCCAAATAAAAAATTCGAATAGACTTCTATATAAATAAGATTAATAATTAATCCAAAAAATAGTGAAAATAAATCTAATCAGGTTTCAATGTAGTTTTGTTTTTCCTAAAGTTGAGAGCATGGTAAATAATTTAAATAATATTTTAAATAAATAATTGCATAAATAAAATCAAATAATTGAATAAATAGCCTACTGATTGAAATACATCAGATTAATAATTTTTTGAATAACTTAATCAAAACCAAAGCCACCAAAATACTGTAAAATACATTTAATGAGACGTTTTGGTTATTTACTTTTAACCATTGTCAATCTTGTTCAAATGGAAGAATCAAAGAGTCGAAGCAAATTTTCACAAAAGTATGCCAGCGTAACTATAAAAGTTACGTTTTCATCTCTTCTCCAATTCCAGGTCTTAAAAACATGCCCGCAAAATATCTTTGTGCACTGAGATTATTAAGTCACTGGACCTCACTCTTGCAACATCTTTGAACGAGCATTTAAAGTGCTCTCAAATCTAGAGCTTGAAGTCTGCTTCGATTTCTTGATCTTCAAGTTTTGCGCTCAACTTAATTTTAATAAGCCCTGTGATGCAAATGGCAGCTGACTTGTTTGCAAAAATTTTGATTTTTTTGGTACTGACATCGTTATTCATTCTTTTACGTGAGAAGGAACATCACTTTCATCTTTTTTCTCATCCAAAAAAAGCATAGCAAAATATCTGTTTTTTGCGTTTGGGCTTAAATTACGTTTACGCCTTGAAATTTGTTTTCTAAGGCTTAAGTTTTTTGCTAAAGCGTAGACTACTTGCTGGTTTAGAACACCTTTTTTTAGGCTGTTTTTGAAGCCGTTTTGAATCATAGTTCGAGATTTTTACCCTATTGTTGTAAAACTAGCTAGATTGTGTTGATTTTGAGGTAGAAGTCCTTGACTTGTTTTCACACAATCACAGTTCCAGTTTCGTAACTTCTCTATTTATACTTTCAAGTTTTTCTGATTAGAAATACTGTTAAGTTAGAATCACCTTATAAATAATTCAAAAATGGCTACACTATATTCTCTGTATTTTTATTGTAAGTTTCTTGCCGCAGGTTTTCTCTTACACATTGCGTTTATTAAGCAAACTTGCTAATGCATTTAAAAAGTGGCCAGTGATGCATAAAAGAAGTTTGTACAATAACAAAACAGTGCGATTTTTATAGCTAGGTGAAATTATGCATGTAAGAAATGTAAAAAAAAACAAGCAGAACAAATATATTAAGTAACTTCAAAATTACCACATAACTAAAAAGAAAGTTCTGTGTTAATGTTGTCAGACAGATATAGTTAGCAGGATTCATATGAAAACTATTAAAGTTAGTTACAACACAAGGCATTTTTTAAAGCAGAAAACATCTCTAGATCTCAGATTGTGTTTCCCAGACCTGTACTAGTTTTGTAAGGACAGTATGTTTTTGCTTCATATGAAAGTGCTTTGTATTTCAGTTACAAAGTAATTTTCTCTCCTTTTTTTTGAATGAATATTTTATTTCGATGAAAACAGTAAATTCTTAAATGCCCCATCATACATGTGCATTTGTCGTGATTATACAATTTTCGGGAGCTTCTTGGCATGACATCATAGTGCACAGCCAAAAACGTGCGGAGACAAATGAATGGTAGAAAATGCCACTTGGTATTGTTCTTAGGAATAAACCAGAATTGACTCGTGATGTAAGAAATTACAAGAATTTATTTTGGTTGATGCTGGGGAATTCCCGACTTTATCACGACCCTATCATTGCTGCAAATATGATTTGCAAGTTAAGGTCTTTCTCTATTTGGTTTCAACAAAATTAATCATTCACACACTAAGGTAATTAATAAAATTTCCAAACCAATCATCAATAACCGACAACATGCAATAAAATTTATCGGTTGATTTGACTCAAGAATTGCCAGGACATCCAAATAAGATTACCCAGAACTAAAATAATCTCTCTCACATTTGGAATTTCTCAAAACAGTTTTATTTTCAAAAATCATCCTTCTTTTCATGTCATTTCAGAAGTGATCCCAAAGGTGAAGCATATTGCTATAAAGTTGCTTGGCATTTGTTTAAAATCACACTAAACTTCTTACGTTTTTGTCGTTTTTTTCAATCTGCTTTAGCACTCAGCAGCATATAGATTATTTTGCAGTTAATTTTAGCGTTGTATAGCTATTTCAGTTCTTCTATAAAAAGCCGTTAACAATGATTTTATTATTTTTGTATTTTACATTTTGTTCTGGTTTATGTTTTAAACTCAGTCTGCCATCAGTGTTTCAAATGCGATTACAGGATTGAGGTATTAAAAAGGGATAATGCCGAAGCATAATCGAGAAAAAGTTCCAAATATACATGTACTATAATCTAAGGTTAGCTGTATTTTCTATTTTCGCTCCATTAAAAAAAACTTGCAATTGCTTTTCGTTTTTGTAGTGCTGTAGACTTACTGAAACCATTAAAATATTCAAAAATACTCAAAATAACAACCAGAGGTAGAGTCGCGGACACAAGGCTCAAGGCCAAGGGCACAAAAAAATCCAAGGCCAAGGGCACAAAAAAATCCAAGGCCAAGGACCGACTTTCCGAGGACAGACCCTCTCGAAGCCAAGGCCAGCAATGCTCGAGGCCAATGACCAAGGACACAACGCACAAGTGTTCTCCAAAAAAAAGGTCTTCTCGCAAAAATCGCAATTATTTCGTGAAATTTCAAACGAAGAAAAAAAGGTCATGACCTTGGCCCATTTTTCACAAATCTGTGAAGTGCTGTTCTCGGCCGAGGACAAGGCATTTTCGAGGACTTGAGGCTTCGAGGCCAAGGACTTGACCTTCGAGGCCAATGCCAAAGACTTCAAAATGTGTCCTCGAGGACTCCACCTCTGATAACGACTTTTGGGAAAATTGTAGATTGTGACAATCCTAATTAAAAGCATCTAATTCATGGTCACAGTTCAGCTTGTTGCTGAGGATCTCGGTAATTAACTTTTCCAATTTAGCTCAACGATGTCTGCTAATAAGAAAGGAACAATCTAATTTAGCTTAATGACCAACGAGTGGCACCACCTTCATAAATAAATGATTGAAAATATCCACAAGCAACTTGAAGCAGAGAAGATATCATGCAATCCTGCTTTTTCATTATGGTTATCCTTCACCCTCCAGTAAGCGACGGTGGCGCTTTTATTTTGGACCAATCTGCCCTCGCTAAGGAGTTGACCTCTGTGCAAGTTTTTCGATTGACGTTTGACTTCTTCCCATATAAATTTGCTGCTTGTTCGAAGCCACAAAACAAAGATAATCATCGTAAAGCATCTTATCCAAGGACGCAACAACGTGACCAGGGTATAGGTTGAACCGAGATCATACAATCATAGTCGTCGTAAAAAAAGACGCCTTTAACATCTTGGCCGTACTGCCGACTTTTTATTGTTTTCAGCTGGATTGTAAGGCAACGCTGACATTCGGTCTATATTGGTTTTCTTGATTTCTTGACTTGAGTTCAATGAACTGCTCATTCATTTTTACTCCGTCAACACAATTCGTTTTGACGTGCAGCTGCACTAACATCTGAGCATTAATCTAAGCGGTATTTATTACATCAAATTTGGTAAAAAATTCTTCCCAGTTACAAGATTTTTTATTTCATTTTGCACCAATTTTTTATGCAAAGGCGTGAATCAAAATTTGGTAAGATTTCTCAAACCCTCAAATATGTTAATCTACCCATTTCAAGGGATTGGACACTTGACTGCTCCTAACAGCAACACAACAACAAGTAAGAATGGCAGATGTTTAGCTTCTCAGTCGAGCGTCTTCTACTAAAAGGTAAACTCGGGTTCGATTCCCGGTCTGGTCAAATGAAGGAGTACATAAAAATTGGTATTCATAGCTTCCCTGTTCAAAAATAAAAAAAGGACAGTGTGAAATCTCCACCGAGTATGGTAGACAGGTAGGCAAGTGGGAGCTTGACTCGAACGCCGAACGATCCTTTCAATGTCTCCTGGCCAAGACAACTTGGTGAATAATGACTACTACAACAATGAGCAGCCTTACCCTACCAATGAGCAGTGGATCGCTGGTTGCGTCTATTTGCACGTTATTGATGAACTGGATTTCTGCCACCTTTTTTTTAAAGGCGATAAACAAATTCTTGAATTTGTATTCACAAATTTTTTCAAAATAAAATTGCAAAAATTTTTTATCGCTAAGTGGCTCATCTTTTCTCCACATATTTGGCGTTTGTTATACATTAGGGTGCTGAAGTTCTTCGGCTAAACTTGACCCTATAGCATAACAGATGTGAAACTTTAATTTTTGAAATTTGTTTGAATGCAACTACACCAATTTATTCAAATTACAGTAAACTAGAGATACAAAATCTTGTAATCTTATTTATAGAATTTGTATTCAGTATTGAAATAGATTCTTATTGAATAAGATCACCCTCTGAAGATTCTGTGAGGGTGGAACAGTCTGTAAAGATTTCGTATCCCTAATTTTCTGCGATTTGAAGTATTCTGCTCTCGATTTTCCATTGAGCACTGTTTTGATCACGTCAACCCCTACATAATTAAATTAACTGCATTAATTAAAAATATTCAAACATTATTATTTGAATATTTTTGGAAATACTTGCTAGATGGCTGATGAAAAAAAAATACTTCACTGCACATGTAGCTCTGCCGTTGTGGTAAAAAGTTTCGTTTATTTCAGATCTATAGACATGCTGCTACTCTTGAAAACAGCGACACGAAAGATCCGGTCACTCATACGAACGCTCAGATATCTGCTTTATTTAACTTGGGCTGCTTACTCGCTGACGATGGAGATTACAGAAATGCCATCGCCGTATTTGAAGAAGCTGTCAAGAAATCATTGGACAACTACAAACCTCACAGCCTTTACAACATGCTGGGTAGGGTATTTAAATTAAAGTGAACCTGTGTTGATTATGGAAACGTTTCATGGTCATCAAAAGTATTCAGGTTGCCATGTTTTTGGGGTGGACGCTACCCGTAAATGCCAGTAATAAAAAACTTGAGATCACAATTTTGAGATCAATTCTCGATCACTGGTGGTCGAGTGGATAGAGCTGATACTGAAACTGTAGACTCCAATTCGATTCCCGGTCGGGTCAAACCAAAGACTATAAATATTGGTATTTACAGTTTCTCTGCTTGACGTTTAGCAATTAAAGGGACAGTTTGAAGTCTCCACCATGTGTCACAGACAGGTGGGTAGGTGGTAGCTTGACTGGAAGACCGAAAGGTCCCTTCGCTGTCTCCTGGCGAAGGCAACTTAATGAATAATATGTAATTACAATTAAGGTTGGAAGGCAAATTTTAATAATGAAACTTATCCATTCCCGACCATGTCGCCAATCTTGATCAATGGTTAGTGGGCGTCAATTGACAATGAGTTGAACGGTTTCCCCTCAATTGTAATAGAGCTAGTTACAATAGTACGACACAACTAAAGAATTCTAATACGCTGATTAAAATACATAGGCTACGTGTAGTCATGTACCACACTCATTTTTTGATTTGAAATGTTGAAGAAACCGTGAAACTATTAGCAAACCGCGTTGCCAAGCCTAATTAAGAAATAGAACTTAAAATGTTTCTTTTACTCAGGTCAATGTTTCTTTCATTTACATGAATACGAAGATGCTGAGAGATGGTTTAATGCGTCCCTAACTTCCAAACCAGACCACGCACCAGCACATCTTACATACGCTAGCTTATTGGCACTAAAAGGACTTGCTGATGATGCAGTACGGTGGTATTCTAAAGCTCTGAGCCTTGAACCGCAGAATAAAGAAATCTACAAACATTACAGTAAGTATTCCCTCCCACGTGAAGGTACAGCTCATGTTTTTGTTGCTATGTAATTCATTGTGAATACCACTTTATTTTTATGGCTGGAAGGCAGCAAAGGGACATTGGGGTTTCTAGTCAGACCTCATTTGCCCTGCTATTTACTGTTCCACTCGGTGGAACGGTGTAGGCTCCATATTTTATATTTTATTATCACTGTCCATTTTTGTTGGCAAATTTTCTTGGCCTAAAGACAGAAAAAGGACCTTGGTTTTCCGGGCCCACATGACAGAATTTTCTTCGTTCGCTGTAATTAACGAGTTTTTTTTAAGAGGCGCTACCGAACGAAATACTCGCTAAACGTAAGAGGTCATTTTTGCACGTGTATGTAAAGCCTTGCGAAATCCGTTACGTCATTCTTTCTCGCTAACTTGCTTTGAGCGATTGCGGAAAGCAGGTCGAGTAAAAAAGCGTCACATTTTTTTCGCCAACTTAAAAAGGATTTTGAAGCACTCTTTCAGCGTGCGAGAAATCTTTTTGGTTCAGAAATTTAATGGCGAAATGTTGAAAACTTCACCAACACGAATTTTTGCTGAAAATTAATTAAAATCGCCGCCATGTTTGCTATCAGACTGCTAAAAAACAGCGAATTGCATTGAGAACCACTTGCTGTTTCGACTGATAAAGAAATGTTGAGTAGTGCCAGTTGACAAAAATAGCAATACAATCCTTTTATAAGAATGATTTTCTAAAACACGAGGCACATTTTTGCTCAAAATTTAGAAAAAATTAAAAACAATGCCAGCCTCGGCAGCGAAATAAACCAAAAACAAACAAAAAAAAATTCAAACTAATTAAAGAAACTAAAATTTGTGCTGATTTAAAGCGATAAAATTTCAGTGATTTTTTGTATTTGTAAGTAAAATTGCAACTATTCAAGATTTTAAGCTCTATTGCTCTGTGCAAGCAATTGGAAATTTTTTTGGCAGTTGTTCGACTTGAAAAAAGCTTGCTTTTTCGCTTTTGCAATATTTTACAATGTTACAAAAGCAAGAAAAAAGCCTTTACTTCAGCAGACAGAGCAATAGGAATTAAAAAGTGTTTTAAACATGCCCGCTAAAATTGACATCGATGCTCTCAAAAGTTTTACAAAATCAAGAACAAATGTGACTGAATATCGGCAAAAAATTAAAAACAGCCAGTCTCGACTCAAGATTTACCGGTTCTAAAAAGGAAGAGTGTACTTCTACTTGCTCACTTTTGAAAAATTTTGAAACCTAAAGACCTAACGTTACTGTTAACATATGAGTTAACCCACCAACAACTTCAAGGGCTCTTTACGTCGTTTAAAAAAATTGTAGTATGGAAAAAGTTGTTCTTATTTCACATTGATCCAAAAATATGATTAAATTCTGTCGTTCATTTACTAATTATCATCAGTTGAGAAATTTGCTTGCATAGAATAATAGCGCATAGGTTATGGTATCTTTTTCCATAACAATGTAGTGCATACAGTACGCTTAAACGCATTATTTTGAAGTAGAAATGCATCTGACGTCACAATGAGATATTCATTACGTACTAACACAAGTTACGAACATCTCGCAAAGAAATTCGAACGAATTCTTTTAACGTGTGTTGGGCGAGACGGCTCAGAAATGGCAGTTTGTCTTTGAAGATTTTTTGTTCGTTAGCGCTTTTTAGCGAGCGAGAATGCCCTTTACAAGCTCGCTAGCGCGTTCTGTCGTGTCCCCCCTGGTCAAGCTACCTCACACAGTGAAGGCTCTACTTCTTTTTGGTACTAAACGTCAATCAGGGAAGCTGTGAAAACCATTTTTTATAGTTTATTGCTTTGACCTGATTGGCAATCAAACTATATTTTGTGAATTAAGAAGATTAATTTAATCGAATTGAACCAATTCTAAGTTTGCGTGCGCATGATTTAACTTATGTGTTGACTTGAGGAAATAATGTTTTGTAAGTAAAGAGAGTCGAGTCAGACTGACGCCACTTCAACGTAATATTTATACAATATTTTAATGTTTTACCAACATAGTTGCAAGCTACCAATTTATAATAGTTTTCCTCAAAGTTTGTGTAGCGGCTTTGAAGAAACCATCTTTGCTTCGCCACTTGTTCCACACGGAGGCTTAGTGCTTAAGAAAAATGACTAATGTTTAGTTTGGAATTCTTTTTTGCATTGTGATCGTAGTTGAACGTTAATCTTGTTCTTCTGCGTCTGAGTAGTTCTTTCTTCATCACCAAAGAGAAATGTGTATGAGCCAGTAAATGATGTTGCCATCCAGGTTTTTGGTCCACCGGTTTTGTAATTGTAATTACATTTTTTTCACCAAGTTGCCTTGGCCAGGAGACAGCGAAGGGACCTTTCGGTCTTCGAGTCAAGCTGCCACCTGCCCATCTGTCTACCACACACGATGGAGGCTTCACACTGTCCTTTTAATTGCTGAACGTCAAGCAGGGAAGCTGTGAATACCAATTTTTATAGTCTTTGGTTTGACCCGACCGGGAATCGAACCCGAGTCTACCGCTTCAGTAGCAGACGCTCTATCCACTCGACCACCGATCGGTTGGAAGGTTGTAATGTACAGTAATAGGATAGAATTATGTAGCATAATCTGAAGACTGTAACTTTTTTCTTCGGTATTCGCACATCGCACTAGTGGCCATTCACCATTTGTTTATGCATGAGTGGGAGCTTACAAGCGACCAACGCCAGTTATCAGTGGATTGAAACGGGTGTTTTCTAATTTGGCTTTTCCAACCTTAACTACTTTTGTAATTGATTGTAATTCCATCTTTATTTACCTAGTTGCCTTGGCCAGGAGACAGCAAAGAGGCCTTTGCGGTCGGTCTTCAAGTCAAGCTGCCACCTGTCTATATACACGAAGTTCCAAGCGGGCTAATACCTACTTCAGTACATTACCACTCACCTGAACAAGATTTTACATTTTTAGGTAATTTTCTCATTGATGCTGGTCAATATGTGAACGCTGCTGTGTTGCTCACACAAGCGATCAATTCGTCGTTTGGAAAAAACGATTACGATTTAATCTCTAGCGCCGCTAGTGCTTATCGACAAGCTACGCTTTATGACAAAGCAGAAGAATATTATAAGAAAGCTGTAAAATTAAAGCCAAATGTAAGTTGCTATTTGCGATACAGTAATTTCCTGACATTCCTGCAAACTTTAAAGTATTGTGATTTTTATCAAAGTATTTTCACACTGTTTTTTAACTGTTTTTGATCACAGTGTGGAAAAAGTTTCATTATTCGCCATAGCGCGCATGCGCAACTATGCAACTATGAGTACTTTTAAGTCAGGCGATTATCGCGACGACCTACTTAATTAACTCTTAAATATCGAAGCAATTACAATCAAGATTGGGCCATCTATTTCAGCTGTTTGTTTCTTGTTTAAACAATTATATTTCAGCAATTCCTGTATTTTACGAACGTGTAAAATTTGAAGATTAATTCATAGACAGTAGATATGCAGCAGTTAGGATTCGGATTTTTGTTACAACGTTTTTCATAGCTTGAAGAAACTAAAACTTTTTGTGGTTCTGCAGCATTTAAAAATGTTTAACACGTTTGTTTGAGCAAGCGATAAAATGCTTTGTTGCAAGTTTAATTTTCAAGTTTTTTTGGGAAGGCTCCATTGCGCTGTCTTGTGAACAAGCTGCGGGATTTTTCGAAATTTACCAAAAAATTAAAGAAATGCCTGCAGGATATAATGTTCTGTTGTTATAGAAATGAAATTTGATCCCAGACAGTTTTTAAATATACTAATAGATGCCTTTTCAAGAGCCCGTCATCTTAGTTCTGTTAGTCAATTGAGGTTTATTAGCTCTATTAATTCGATGTATCTCTCCACACTCTTCAGCCCGCAGTCACTTTGATATATTGCAACTTTTTTGGCGATTCTGGTTACTGATGACTTAAATCTTGGTATTTTCAAACTTACTGACTTGGTATTTTCCAACTTCCTGACTTGGTAATTTCCAATTTTTTGTAAATTTCGGTTACTGACTTGAAGTACTGCTGTAGTCGGTATCGAAATACAGGTTTTGCAAATGTTTCAGAGAAGTAATAAAAGAGCATTGTTATCTTCTTCTATATCAACATTGTTATTTTTGTGTGAATAGTGCTGAGCGTTGTCGAGTGACTCGTCGGAAAGTCGAAACTAACTTTTTCGGTGTAGTTGGAGGGCCAGCCTGATGAGGACTGACAGTCTGAAGCAGCGCTCTCCTCTACGGTTTTTTGAAATTAAAAATTTTAATGTTTTTTGTTTTATTTTTTAGCTTGCTTCTGCGCATTTAAACCTCGGGGCAATATTTCATCTTCAAGAGAAATACGACGCAGCGAGAATTAGTTACATGCGTGCTTTGGAACTGCAACCCGATAATAGAATGATATTGGATAACCTCAATAAACTACAACTTTCAATAAACAACTAATGATATTTTTAAAGCAAAAATAACCATTTTGCATTATCTTACGATGCTACAGTATAAGTGACAGTTATTTTGGGTATGTATATTTTTATTCAAGGTGCAGAGTTCCACTAAAGTCCTTTGCTTGTAACTAATGTGATGTTCACAGTTTGTGAACTGTGAAGATGTCAAGTCATTTTGCAGTCGATTCGCCGTAAAGTCTCCAGGGAGTCGCAGAACAATGGCGATCTCCAATCCAGCAAAACACCTAGTTGTGACTCCATCGGGAACTATCAGTATTAACTAATTTGCCATTGCTTAAAAATCAGTTTATCTCGTAAGCGCAAACAACTCGCAGGGGATTCGGCATTTTTTGACGCTTCGATGGCAAATACAGAATGGATTCGTCCCAGATAGCGTTGATGTTAACTCAAAAGTACAAAAGAGGCACAAACCTTACAAATTATTACTGATAATATCATTATTTGGTTTGCCTGAGTCATAACTTTTTTTTTTGAGCTCGGCCATTTTTTTCGAAATCGTTTACTACTGTAACGTTTAAGCTTTTTAACCATGAGCACTCCAAAACACTTTTGTTACTTCAATCTTGACTCAAAAGTCATGCACCTGTTCATAGGCGTCGATTTGTTGTTGATCTTGCAAATTTCGAGGGAGCGATAATTTTTCTGCCAAGTTTGGTTAAACTTAATTTCCGTTGAAATGATTTTGCTTTGCTGCGGTTTACAAGTACCCTTACTGCACTTGTAAGTTTAGCGCTGATTATGTTTTGCCCGCAATAGCGGCAATTTTTCGCGACATTCTTTTTACATCATCACTTGTGTATAAATTAATGCAATGTTTAAAACGTCTTAAAATATTTTTTCGAGAAGCTTAGTGCCAAGTGGGCATTACTAGCCAAAAAACCGAGGGGGCCAGACATAATTTGCCCTCTTCAGTGTCAGACCCGAGGGGGCGCCGCCCCGGCCCCCTCGAAATCGATGCTAGTGCACCTGTTTTAACATTTGCCATAATGGTAGCCCAAACAACTTCGTTCAGTCTTAGCCTCCACTCCACGAATTGAATTTTATACCAATAGGACGTATTTTTATGTGTTTATTATTATGTTGTTTTTTTCCGCAATATTGCCTAGCTTTGGATCATCTTTTAAAATAATCAAACCACAAGCTTACCAGGCACATGCGAAATCAGCCGTGATTTAAATATTATTATTTTTACTAAAATCGATTCCACCCCAGCGGGGCATCAAAAGTCTAAAAACAATCAGCGTATACTTACTGAAAATCGTAAACTAATACCAGACATAGCTTCAAAACTCATTTACGATTAAGCAGTATCCTAGAACTGCTGATGCTAACTATGCCATATTGCTTTAAGTTTTTATCATCATTGACTTGTTTTCCACTGTGCGTTTATTTTGCATGATTTCTTTATTTTATTGCATTGTAGTAAAACGTACTCCAGCAATAAACATTATTTCATAAATTTGAATTTCTTCATTACGTTTCAAGAAGTACAGTTTGTTGAAAAACATTTAAAAACATTGCTCATTACCATTAATTTATTTTACTTGCTGGGTAAAGTTAGTAATTTTCTTGCTTATTTCGTGACGAAAAACGCGGTGTTTTCATTAAATGATCAAATCATTAGTTATTAAAGCATTTTAGTTTATTAATGCAATGAATAACCAATTAACCATGGTTGAAAGATGGGTCTTTTCCTTATTTAGAAATGGTGTAAAAGTTTGACATGGAGCAATTGTAGGAGTCCCTGCTCTGCCAACTCAAAACACTCTCGTTCAACATCAAATCGTTGTTCAGAATGAATAGCAGTGAATTACATGGAATTAAAGCTGAACTCCGGTCTAGCTGGGTTATATATCAAAAAATCACTAACATTATTCTGGGTTTATTTTAAAAAGCGATATGTCAACTATCTTTACTTAAGAGAAAAGCGTAAAAATCATCTTCAATGACGTACTCCGGGGAATATGCCAGACCCTTTTGCATCGGTTTCAACAAATTTGAGATTTTAAATTGCCGTGAAAAAAAATTAAAACTGTTTATAATCCTTCAGAGGAGCGTGATGCCTTGCCGGTGTTTACTGCAGCAGTTTTTTAAGCGAAAAGAAAAAGCCTAGCATTAGGGCGTAGTTAGCCGTCAATGACCTGCCAGCAGGGACTGCGAGAGGGGGGTTCAGGGGGTACATCTTACCCGGGCTCAAGGGGCCCGGAAGAGTTCAGGTTTCCGCGTTAAGTTTTGCTATCGCACCATAACGCCGTAATCAAATTTGCCTATAGCAAAAATATCAGTCAGCCTATTCAGTACTGGTAATTGGTCGCTATTTTTGCTACACAGCCTTTAGGGCATTCAATAGTGGCCGATTTGCTAAAAAAAAGAGGAAAATGTATCAAGAGCATTATACTTGCACCGAAATTAACGTTTTGTTACATTTTTCTGACTTGAGAGCCCTAATTCTACGGTATAGCAACGTACGAGTGCCCATATTTCCAAAGATCCTAAAGCATTTCAACCTCAGAGAGCGGAGTCAAAGTTAACATACTATACTACTATCATTAAGTAACTCACTCGATCTTTATGAGTTTAATAGGTATTTGGGTTTGTGAAGTCTATGATTTGCAGACGACTTCTTGAAACGTTTATCCGTAAAATATTTGGATTTGCGGTATTAAAATCATTATATTATATAATATTGTGTCAATGTCATCATCCCTCACTTCTTATACTTTCTGTCATGCATATCACGTTTTTTGCTTGTCAATTTAATGTTGATCAAATGCTGTATTTTACCCTCGAGAAACATAAAAAGTGCTAAAACTTCCAAGGGCTCCGCCCTGGACCCCACTGGGGGAGCTTACAGCGCTACCCCAAACCACCCAGCTGGATTTAAACCAATTTTATGGCTAGTTGTGTTTTTCATAGGTCCTAACTGTATGCGAATATCGTTGTCCCCTCACTTTTAAATGAAGATCTACACCCATCTGACAAAAAATGATTTAACGGCATGGGCTCCGATCAGGCTTGGGGGCCCAATAAGATTTGGGGGCCCGGTATCGATCTTTGTACCCCCTGGAAAACTTTCTCTCTGTGGCCCTGCCTGCCAGAGCTGCTGTTGCTGTTGCAATAAAATTGTAGCAATTGAGTGAGAACAAAATTATGAGTTATCGTGATCATCATAGTCACGATTGTGTGATAACTATTGCCCATTGTGATTTACCGATTTCACCGTAAATAAACGAAAGTCTATTTGAATACTGTATTACCTAGTCCTGTAGTCCGTTATTAGAGTGTAAGTATGGCGAGTAACTGCGCCCGTATACAAGGCTTACTGCTTTTTTTCGTTTAAAATTTTTTTTCAGCAAATACCAACTAAGTATCACGCTCCTTTGAAGGACTGTGAACAGTTTTAAGTTTTCTTCACAGCAATTTAAAATACCAAATTCGTTGAAAACCAATTCAAAAGGGTCTGGTATATTCCCCAGAGTGCGTCATAGAAGAGGATGATTTTTGCGCTTTTTTCCAAAAGTAAGGAAAGTTGACACTTCGTTTTTTTTATGTAAACTTTGAATAATGTTTGTAATCTTTTGGTATATAACCCAGCAAGACCGGACATTGGCTTTTACAGACTCTCTAATGAGTAATGACTTCTTCTTTCTTCATTGCCCGCTTTTCCGTGAGGGTTGCGGGGGCAGCAGCTTGAGATTAAACCGCCATTTCGTGGTCTTCCATCACCTCCATTATTATGTTTGGGTGGAGTCACGAGTGATTCCATCCAAGGTCCTCAATATAATTGGTCCATCTAGCTCTAGGTCGTCCAACTAGACTTTTCCCATTTGCTTTAACAAGTAAAGCTTATTTGGGGAGCCTGAGACAAGCCACCTAAGCTGACCCACTTTCGATTTGGAGAAGTAACGGCTCGATGTTTAGAGATTTTCGAATCTCAGAGCTACGTCCCTTGTTTAACATTGCAACTCTTTCGATTCTTCGTAAAAACCTCATTTCGGACGCTTGCACTAGTGAACGCACTCTTTCGGTCATTACCCAAGATCCATGACCATAGGTGAGAATGGAAACAAAAACTGTTTTGAAAATTGAGAGCTTTGCCTTTTTCGACAATTCTCGTTTCATGAGAACCAAATAGTGCAAAGCTCGCATTACTGCACTAGCTTTGCCAATTCAGGTTTCCAGTTCTTCGTCTTGCCTTCCGTCACTCGTGAATGCTACCCCAAAATACTTGGACTTTTTTGTCTGCTTCAATGTCACTCCATTCACTTGCAACCAGGGTAGGAAAAATTACTTGTTTTTGCTTTAATTACAATTACAACCTAAAATGTTAATTACAATTACAATTATTCAAGTTCAAGTAATTGTGATTCAATTACAATTACACTGAAAAGATCCTCAAAACATTGCGACCAATTTACTTACATACAAAGCCACGAGGTTTGCTTATGTCAACACTGTGGGTTTGTTTTGCATTTCTATATCAGACCTATTAAAGCCCCATTTCTCTATCCTTGTTCTTCCATTAATCTTTGCTTAACTTTAATTTTTGCGTTACATAATTTCGTTTGTAAACAATTGTCAAGTATGCAAGTGAATTCATATCGCTTTCAGCAACATTATAGTTTTAGCTCAACCATAGTATCACACCGCATTTATTAGTGCAGAAGAAAATAGGTTTTAACACAATTAAAAATTGTCAAAAAAAGTTGAAATTATGTGCGTTACAACTTCAAGTTACTACTACTACTTAACTCTATTTTAACTTTCATCAATAATATCAAATATTCAGCATGATCATACAAAACAGAACCATTAGCGTCTCTTTAATATGCACACAAGGGTAAAGAAGCAAAAAAGCACACAAAATCTAAATATCATAAAATGGCATTGAAGTTACAATCATAGGCGTAGCCAGAGTCATGGGGCCCAGGGGTCCCCCCTCCTATCGAAATGCCATCAATGATAAAAATGTCACAAAAAGTCTTGTGTCTTCATTTTCAGTTTCTTTTAGCATCTCCGCGTACAACAGTAATTACCAATAATATTGACAATCAGGAGGCCCGGGCCCCATCAATTCGATTTTGCTAACTACGTGAAGTGTATAACCCATGTGAAATTAAGGGGTTTTGTCCTAAAAGCTGCTACCTCAGGCTCTCATCTAACCTTTTTATGAACGTAATGCAATAACCAGGGCCGGATTTACCATATGACAGAGTGCCAGAGCCCCACGCTCAGATGGTAAAACTTTTTTGGGTCTTTACCTATATTTAACAGATGTTGCGAAAATCCCAAAGTACCAGGGGCCTTGCGCAATGTAAATCCGGCCTGGGAATAACATGGTTAGTAAGCGTAACCATCTAATGTACCATTTTTCAATAATTCATCTCCACCTCGCCAGTTTTTACGCATAAAATAAAATAAAAAAATTAGCTGGGGTAAATACTCGTTGAGCAAAATATTAGTGATGTACTTCTCGAGACCGGTCTCGGTTCTCGAGACTGTCTCGAGACACATTTTTGAAAGTCTCGTCTCGGTCTCGCCTCGGACTTGAACTTCAAGTCTCGATCTCGAGTCTTGGTCTCGAAAAGTCATGGTCTCGAAATATGAGAAGTCTCGAGACTCAAAATCTTGGTTAGGCGTAGAAGTAAAATTTTGAATTTAATTATTTAATGCAAGCAATGCAAACAAAGATTCGATTGACTTTTCTTAACACCTTTTTAATTGCTTTCCAACAATCTCCTTTATTTATTCATCATTTCGGTCAATTTTCATTTAATTTTGTCAATGTTTTTAAACTGAGATCGTGAGAAACAAAGTTTTGCAATAAAAGCTCAATTTTTGATAATTGGCTACTCAGTGGGAAATACTTGAGGTTCGAAAAAACTCAGGTAGAGCCGTGGAAAAAAACTACTCGACCTGTTATTCATTATTATCCTTGTTATTTACTTATGAAAGGTGTGATGTAAAACAGTCTGGAGGGGAAGAAGCCGCTTTAGCGGTATTATTTGATGTTGATCTTTGTTGAAGGTGCTAATTGCCGCTGTCTACATTTTTGCTTTCTGGTAGTAAACGCTCTAAACCTTCTTCTCGTTCAGGTTCCTTGCACGTGGACCGAGTTTGAGGTGGTAGCATGGCAATGCGATGAGGTTTGGTCAAGGAAGGTTAACCAGGACAGCTCAGACCTCAAAGTGATTGTTTTCAGTCTCATTCTGTTGAACAGATCTTTCGTAGTATGATACAGTTAAGATTGCAGACTCAGAATGATGAACTTAAGTCTACTTTACCACTGCTTTTTTGTAAATATCAAACGTTAGAAGTAACAATTAGGTCCAGAGAAGATTAAAATAGCTTGAGGTATAAACCTGAGGTATAAACATCGGCCACCGAATGGGGAAGACGCGTGACCCCAAAAGATTTTCAGGGCGGTATCGGAGAAATAAAGTCTTGATAAAAAATAATACCGTAACTCAGATATTTGTTATACATTAAGGTGTTTGCCGTGTACTAGGACCTCTAGGTTACTGAATCATTCATCTTGATGTCTTGTTTATGAAAACACAATTGCGCATTCCACCATAGCCTTCTTGTCATTAAAATTACTATCTGAATGCAACTGCTTTAGCAAGCCCGCTTTATTTTAGATTTAAACGACCGGTCAGCGTTAGTAGTTAAAGACACCGCCATCGGAGCGTGAGGTCTGCGTTTTGATTCTTGGTCCGGTCAAAATCAGACGCAGTGTCGTTAACGTCTCGCCCCGCTGCGATGTTTCTTTGGTGCAGTGTTGTTCATTTGCTCAATGCCCGTGCACTAAGCCGCGAGTTTATGAAAGCTTTTATTTTAATTTGATTTAGCAACTCGCTTCGAAATCGAATTCCTCTAGATTGGTCCACGATCAGTTTGGTAATGAAACTTAAGCAAATTTAAGATGCATTTTATAAGAAATATCTTTGTAATACATATTGTAAGAATATCTTTGTAATACGAGTGACAGTTGTGTTTAGTTTGAGTTAATTCGTTATAAAGTATTATTTCAGAAGTTACATAGCAGACTTGAAACATAAAGTTGTTTTTTGTCACGGTTGTGAGGTAGCACTTACCTCACATATCTGCTTTCCCATTAGGCTAGTGTTTCATCAGCGTCTGAATTCACACATAGCCTATCCTGGCATCCCACCCGAACCTTCAAACCACAAAAGTATTATTTCAAACCTTCAAAAGTATTATTTCATTTTTTACGTTGAAACAATTTGCATTATGTCTCGTAATTCGGCCTTAATAAAATTTGGGTATAGTCATCATAAAGAGTACGACGATGAAAAAGCTGGAAATAAAAAACATTCTGCAAAATGCAAGTTTTGCCCAACATCGACAACAATCTCTGATCGTTCAGGCACAACCTCTTCGTTTGTTCGGCTCATGAAGAAATGCCACAAGTCACGGTAAACTATTGCATTATTTTTGAAGGAATGATTTAATACATTAACTTTGTTAAGTTGTAATAGTGGATAATAATTGTGTGCTTTTGTATGTTATTTATTGATATTTTTAACGGTTGTGTGCCGAAGTGAACAAGTTTAATTATGAAACGCTCTCCAAATCGAAGCTAAATTAATGTACTGCACGTCTCAACCTGATGGCATTTTGCATTCCAAGTTCTTGAACTATTAACCCGGCACTGGAGGGTGCTATTTAAAGTATCACCTCTTCAGTTTCTTTTGCTGTTGTAAAAAATTCTAGAAGATAACAAATACCCGCAACCCCCATCAGCGACGTGTAACTCAACAACAACTTACAATGTACACCTATATATATTGCATCGATCTAGGTTGTAAGGTTTTTTATTTGCGAGCAAAGTTTTATATCAATTTTTACAACTTTGCTCTCGGCCAGGAGCTGCAAACTGGTCAACAACTGTAGTTCAGGCCCAAACACAAAAATAAAAAGCAGGAAACTAATGTGATTCGAAGCCCAATGAATAAGAAATCGCAAGTGAAATTTGATATAGATCGAAAGCACTAAGTAGCGGCTTCTAGCTGTGGGCTTGTACATGCTAAGCGACTCGAAATCCATGACGGCTGCAAGTGGTCTTCCTCAGCTTACGTCCGTCTGTGTATAGAATGCAACAAGATAACAGTTAAATCGACGCATTTTATGTGATTACTGAAATTGAATTGTAAAAAGGCTATATATTTTTTGCAGAAAAGATTATCAGAGCGGCCGAAAATTTAATAGATGATATGGACGTGGAGGGAAGCACATCTGAGTTGGCGAATCGTGGACGCTCGGAGGAAGAAACGGCACAACTAAGAAACATTCCACGTCTTTTCAGCAAATATTCGAAAATTCCAAATAAAGCAACTTCCAAAAGATCAACAAGCGTTCGGTGGCAGTTGCTAAAGTATCTCGAAATCACCAACAATGGTGAACATTTTAACGAAAATATTTTCGAATTTTGGGAAACCATGGAAAACCAACTACCTGCCTTATACAAACTCGCGATGCAAGTTCTTTTTGTGCCAGCGTCATCGGCTCCTGTGGAGCGTATTTTTAGTACCGGAGGTTTGATCATGAGACCTCATCGATCTCGGCTTTCTTCAGTTAATCTAGAAATGCTGGTTGCATTAAAATGCAATCACAATTTTATTGTTTGATTTTGATATAGGCTTACTTTTTACGGTTGCATTAATTTTTTCCGTTGTGTTTCGTGATTATTTTTGCTTGCAATGCTATGCCATTCAAGATTTTTTGGCTCTGTTACTAATCCCAATCTGTAGTTACTGCAAGCTGGACCACTGCGATAGTTTGAACTCAGGAACGCATTGCCCAGTTTCAGTTGGCATCGAACGGCAATTTCTCTACTTTAAGGTCGGGCGCTTGACAGTAGAGGTACGCCGTCACCTCTTCATGTCCTTGTGAATAGCACGTGGCCAAAGTTCGTTTTTTGGTTTATGGTCGTTCTACTGTATTGCGATTGGCCGTTTGTTTAAAGAAAAACCATGAAAAGGGTTGTCAATAGTCAATACAAATAAGTTTTGCTTCTAAAATCTCGGGTCTCGAAGTCTCGTTTCGGTCTCGAAAAACTCACCGAGTCTCGATCTCGAAAATTTTTTCAAGTCTTGGTCTCGGGTCTTGGATGCGAATTTTTTCCAAGTCTCGGTCTTGGTCTCGGTCGCGACCATCAGGGTCTCGACTACATCACTACAAAATATTGAATATGAATTGAGGGGTTTTGGGCCTCCTGGCCGTACCATGTACTCCTATAACTGGTTAATTTCATGACAAAACAAAAATCTCTAAGGAAAATTTTCGAGTGGATCATTATTTACTGCTAAAATATTGCAGGAGACAATATTCCTTACTTCTCCAATCTGGGCCAAATAAATCATTTACAATTAAAATTCAACAACAAATTCCAAGATTTTTAACGTGTTCTGACTTAAATTGCAAGTGAAAGAAGGATTGAACAAATTAATTTTTTCAATTGGATTTCAAGTGTTAAAAATTTAGTTCTTTCAAATGGCTCCGAACACGTGCGAAATGTGATCCAATGGCATTAAAATAGCTTTTATTTCAATAAATTACAAAAAAATCGCCCAGCGGCTGGGGCTTGGCCCCGCAGAACCCAAAGCCTACGGTGGCTGGGGGGCGACCCCAGACCCCCGTCTGTGATACGCTTGAGGTACATTAGCTTACTCAACACGTCTCCCAAGTTAGACATTTGCACTTTTTAGTTTTTAACTAGACTTATTAGTTTACCTCTGCGTTTAGCAAAATTCTAGTTAATCGCCAACAACACGCCACGGCTTTCAATCTTTCTTTCTACGGTATTGTTGCCTCTTTTGAAAATTTCTGATGACGTCATTGCATGTGATTTGTGGTTTGGCCCTCCCCTAATCAAAAACTCTGGCCAGCCTATGGTGTTAATGGTTACTTCCCACCGGTTCCAGTCACATCTGACGTCATAGACCAATTCTATGTTAGGCTATTTTTGGCTTAGAGTTAGTTCTAATTATATTAGAGTAGGCCTTAGGTGCTAAGTTTGAGCTATATATATGATCAACCCTATCTCTAAAACTAACTCTAACTATCCCTAACCTACTTTGATATTCAGTTAGTGACGTCCGATGTGATTGCAACCGGTAGAAAATTTTGATGTCAATTTGCAATCGGAGGAAAATTGATATTGTTCAAACACATTTTGTTATCATCAATCTTGGTGAATAATAGAGCAATTGTTATTGAAAATAGGCAGAACATTTTTCAGTTACAATTACAATTATCGACTTTTGAAAATTCTCAATTATAATTACAATTACAGCAAAATCGTGTAATTAATTACAATTCTGTCATTACAATTATAATTTTTCCAAGCCTGCTTGCAACACGCACTGATCAGGGTTTTTTGGAAGGTGAAATACCTCAGTTTTGGCCGTGCTTATTGGGACTTCGCGTGAGCACGTAGTACCAATTGCTTTTGTTCGCAAAAATAACAAGCAAACGGTAAGACCTAGACAGTTGAAATTTGGACTCAGCATAAGAATTAACGAAAGCATCATGTGTGCCAATTTTAGAGATCCTAAGTCACGTGATCGTGAATTGAAATAGAAAAAAAAATTAAAAAAGGGCAAATTTTGACTTTAAAAGTTATTAATTCTCTTATAATTCTCCAAAACCACTTGACGTGCAAACCTAAAATTTGGGCACAATGTGGATGCTTATAAATGCTTCGTACAAACCGAGTTTGGAGGCGCCCGATCACGTGACCAGAATTTTACAGGCCAAAAATTGGCCAGAAGTTGACGAGTTAGAACCGATATATCTCGCTCGGTAATTACCAATATTGATGAAAAATGATTTGTGGGTTTAGAGCACACTTATATCAACTACCTTTCCTTTAATTGTGTTTGTTTACCTCAACTTGAAAACTATTTTTCTTCTTTTGCATCTTGTTTCTAACTTTTTTTTCTATTTCTTCTGCCGCTATCTACTTTTAAACCGCTAAACGCACTGTATTCAAAGTTTTTGCGATTGAAGACATCAGGGAGGACTAGTGTGCGATTGAAATCGGGGGTGCCAGGTTGGGGGATCCCCCTCAATGAGGTCCTCCAAAATTTTGAATTTTTAAGCTGTTAGAGCTAGATAGATCAAATTTTTGAAATGAGTAGATACCAAAAATAAACTTAACCTAAAAAAATTGGGGATTCCAAGATGGGGAGTTGCCCCCAAATGGGGCCGTCCAAAGTTCAAACTTTTAACCTTTTTAGCTGGATACATGAAATTTTTACGGCTAGTAAATATAAAAGAAAGATAAAATTTGAAACAATTTAGGGGTACCGAAATGGAAGGTCCCCCTTTAACGGGGTCATCTGAATCCAAACTTTTAAACCACACATGCTAAACACATGAAATTTTCAGGGTTGGCAAATATGAAGAAAAGATAAAATATGGAAAAAATTTGGAGGTTTTAAAATGGGGGTCCCCCTCAAATGGGGCCGCCAAAATTCAAACTTTTAATCCGATTGTGCTAGACACTTGAAATTTTCAGCATAGGCTGATATGAAGAAATGATGAAATTTGACAAAATTTGGAGGTAGCGAAATGAAGGGATTCCCTCAAACAAGGACGCTAAAATTCAAACTTTAACCACTAACGCTAAACTGATGAAATTTTCGGAATAGATAAATACGAAGACAATATAAAATTTGACAATGGGTGTATCGCAATGGGGTGTCCCCCTCTAACGAGGACGCCAAAATTCAAACTTTTTAATTGTGTTAGCTATAGACTCATCACAATTTCAGGATACGCAAGCAAATATGAAAAAAAGACAAAATTTGGGGCACCAAAATGGGGGTTCTTCAAAATTCAAACTTTTCAACCATTCAAGCTAGACGTATGAAACTTTTGGAATACGCAAATATAAAAGAAAAATAAAATCGAAGTAGGTAAACGAAGTATGACTAATTACAGGTGCCACAATTGGGGAGTCCTCCTCAAAAGGGTCCTTCAAAATTTTTAACCACTCAAGCTAGAAAAACAAAATTTTCAAGATAGGTAAAAATATAATATGAAATAATTTGAGGATCTGATTTCTATAGAGGTCATCCCATTGTGTTGGCACCTACCCCCAATTAACTACAAAAGTTAGACAAATTAAATCTATTGAATAGATTAATATGAAAATTTTAAAATCTTGATTACAAAGTACTCCAGTTAGACATACCAAATTTTAAGAGTACTCTTGGGCTAATATAAGAGAAACATAAACCATGCCAAACTTGGCAATGCCATGTTGGACAATTAGCCCTTAAGTGGACCTTCAAACTATAAGATGAATTCTCACAATGAAGTGGTATCACAGAAAAGCAGAAGAGTAAAACTTATGGGATTACGTCAACATTTAAGACGTTGAAGTAGTTAGTTTAATGGCTTTGTTAGATTTAAACGAGGACTAAAGGCAAAATCAATGGGGGTATCTAAAGTTAGGCCAGTAGCATTAGACTAGATTAGCGTTGACTCTATCCTTTTGACCCATCCGTTGTAGAGATATTCTACTTCAAACACGACGTCGGTGACTCCAATGCATAGATGGGCAAGTTAATGCAAAACGTTAGCTTCGTTACCACTAGTCCGTTAACAAACTTCACACCTCCGTTAACGTTAATCCGTTATTTTCACCTTTAATTAACGGAAGTTAATAAAGTCCGTTAATCCGTTAACATTTTGCGTGTAATTTACATTTCTGTTTATTCACTTGCTTCTAGAACACGTATTGACGCTGTTGAGTTGATTTTAAGGAAATATTTATTGCTGTGGTGGTCTTTTTGTGTGTTTTGAAAGTTACATTTTACAGTCTAATCTAATTTCAAGATAAAAACAAGTTCAAATGCACAACGAAGCTGCAAGATATTAACCATAAAATCCTTAACGGAAGTTAACAGAACTTAACGGAAGTTACTTTAGTCCGTTAATAGTACTTAACGGAAGTTAATTTAGTCCGTTAACATGAAAAAACTTTTTAACGGATTAACGAATTAGTGAAAAAGTTAGCTTCGTTATTAACGGATTAACGATTAATGGACTTGTGCCCACCTATGCTCCAATGTTATAAGTTTTAATAATTTTACTGGCAACCGTGTCGTTGATAAGCATTAGCGTCTTAGCGACGCCTTCTCTGTTCTAACCTAAAGCAACGATTCGGCAACTGCAAATAGGTCGTTTCGCGGCGTACTAATCAGTTTGATGTTGTCGGCAGAATAGATCCGAGCTGCAAAAATGAGTAGATTGCACGATAGCCTGAGTAACAAACAGTGGCGGATCCAGAAAATTTTGGTGGGGGGGGATTTGAAGCACAAAACCTCAAAAATTCGGATGTCTTCACCAAAATTGAGAGTGATTTTTCGGCCGAAATCGGAAATTCATACGTTTTTTTCGCCCAAATTCAGTTGGTCTCCAAAAAAAAAAAAAAAAAAAAGGTCTTCACCAAAATTGAGACTGATTTTTCGCCGGATTAGTTACGTTTAGGTCGGTGGGGGGATGCATCCCGAAATAGAGTCGAATTATTCGAAACAGAGGCTGATTTTTCGGCCAAAATCATAACTTTTAGGCTGGTGGGGGGGATGCATCCCCCCCCCTAAATCCGCCACTGGTAACGAACGCCTAAGAACAAGCGAAAGTAAGGCTAGCAGAGTTATTAGAGTAGGCTAGTAGGCCATTGTTTTCAACTTAGAAGGAAATTTTATTCTAGGATCACAAAATACCGTAAGCAAGTACAATAGGCCTACTCAAGTATTGGTAGTCTTATTGTCAGATATGAGTTTGTTCTATGTAGCCTAGGAATAAAAACCTTATTGCTAGACTTGGCTAGGATTTATATTGAAATGTATCTGCCAGCTTGATTTTTACTGAAACCGCTGGGCTACCGAAAAGTTTACTCTTTTTACCAGCTCAGATCTACGGTGCGGATAACATCAAACTGATTAGTGTACAGCAAAACGACTCAATGCGGTAGCCTAATCGTTGCTTTAGGTTAGAACTGGAAAGGCGTCGCTAAGACGCTTATGCTTATCAACCACAGGGCTGCCAGTAAAAATTATTAAAATTTATAACATCACAGTAGATTCACCGACGTCGTGTTTGAAGTAGAATATCTCTACAACGGATGGGTCAAAAAGGATGGAGTCAACGCTAATCTAGTCTAATGCTATTAGCCTAACTTTAAGTACCCCCATTGATTTTGCCTTTAGTCCTCGTTAAAGCTGGATGGTCGAGTATTTTTACTAAACTGTCTCTTGTGACGCTGAAAAAATTTACTTGCTTTTCAAAGTTTTTGAACGATTTTATTAAGAAAGCTATTGTGCTGAATAATTGAGGTAATGCAATATACTGTACAATATCCAATACGTGGGCCGTTGGGTCGCACTGCTAAATAGCGTTCTCAAAATAAGAATAGTAAAATGCTTGCGTTTTTCTGGCCGTGGTTAGTGTTAAGTTTGACTGATGTAATAAAGTCGCTGGAATTTTAAAAATTGCTTTGTGTTATTTTATAAAGGGAAAAACTGTTAGGAACTCCTAATAGCTTTTTTTAATTGACGTTACTTGATTATTTTGATAACTGTTTGAGACCTTTAAAGTTTGAGAGCGAATAACCGCATAGCTGCTAAAATGAATTAAAAAGAGCGTAATGTGCAAAAGAAGTAGATAATTTTGTGGTAAATAGCAGAGGTGGAGTCCTCGAGGACGTCCTTGGCCTCGAGGACACATTTTAAAGTTCTTGGCCTTGGCCTCGAAGCCTCAAGCCCTTGAAGCCTCAAGTCCTCGAAAATTGCCCTGTCCTCGCCTCGAGGACAGCACTATTTTTTGAACAGTTGAAATCTCGTTGGAAAACGCCAGAAACCTCGTTGAAAATTTGCGAACACCTTTTTTGTTTTCCTCACTTGGAGCATAGGCGTAGGCAAGGGGAGGGGGGGCAGGGCCCTCCAATTGAAATTTTACCAATGACAAAAATGTGCCAAAAAAGCCTACTGTTTCTTCAGTTTCAGTTTCTTTTTAGCATTTTTTGCTGACAACAGTATAACTAATTAATAACATTGAAGACCAAAGGTCCCGGGTCTCCCTCAATTCAATTTTTGCCAGCCAATTTAAACGTATAACCCGGAGAAAATGGAGAGTTTTTGTCCTAAAAGTTGCTATCTCAGGCCCACATCAAGCCTTTTTGTGAACGTAATGCATTAATCCGGGCCGGATTTACCATAATATGACGCAGTACCAGCTAGGGGCCCCGAACTGAAATCGTAAGACTTTTTTTGGTCTTCAACTATATTTGGCAGAAAGATGTTGCAAAAATCTCCATAGTGTTAGGGCCTAGCGCGATGTAAATTCGGCCCGGCAATAACATGGTTAGTAGACGTAACCATCTATTGTATCATTTTTCAAAAACAATTCAGTATTTCACCTCCAACGTCGCCGATTTTTACCCACAAAATGCTTTTAAAAAAATTAGCCATGAAAAATGCTGATTGAACGAATCATTGAACTTCAATTGAGGGGGTCTGGGCCCCCTGGCGAACGTGTACTTCTAAAACTACTTATTTTCATGACAAAACAAAAATCTCCTTGGAAAATCTTCGAGTGGATTATTATTTACTGCTAAAATGTAGCCAGAGACAAAGCACCTTAATTCCCCCTACCTGAAGCAAATCACTTACAATTAAAATTTAACTCCAAAATGCAAGATGTTAAACGTGCTTTGGACTTAAATTGCTAGTAAAAGGAGCATTAAACCATTCGATTTTTTCAATTGGCTTTCAAATGTCAAAAATCTAGTGCTTTTAAATGGCTTCGAACACTTGCGAAATGTGATCCAATGGCATTAAAATAGCATTATTTTCCAAAAAATTTCAAAACATCGCCCAATGGCTGGGGGCTTCGCCCCCAGACCCCCAAAGCCTCCGTAGGCTGGGGGCCCCGCCCCCAAACCCCCGTCTGTGAAACATTTGAGTTACACAAGCTTTCTCAACACGTTCCCAAAGTTAGATATTTGCATTTTTCAACTATTAATTTAAGCCCTATCCCTTTGCAACATCCTGGTTACGTGCAAACAGGCAACAACGATTTCAGATCTTCCATCCTACGATATCGTTGTCCCACAAAAACTTCCTCTTTGGAAAAATTTTGATGACGTCATTTCATGTGATTTGTAGTTTAGGCCTCCCCCAATCAAAAATTCTGGGTACGCCAATAAATTGGAGATCGCCTGAAAAAATTTTTGAAAACTTTCTTTTTGAGAACGCTTGCGCCTGTGTCTTTGGTCCTTGACCACGAACATTCTTGTCCTTGGCCTCGAGAGGTTCTGTCCTCGGAAAGGCTGTTCTTGGCCTCGGATTTTTTGTGTCCTTGGCCTTGGCCTCGAGCCTTGTGTCTTCGACTCCACTTCTAGTAAATAGTTATTTGACTTTAAACATTACACTTACGGTTCTGAAAAGCATGGAGTTAAGTAAATTAATATGAGTTTTCAATGTGAAGTCATCGTAGACTCTGCAATATCACTTAAAAATTTAAAGAATTTCATTTTTTCTTTCCAAATTTTGTTTGTGTAAGTATCTTTTTTCAACGTAGTTGCTAAGGCAGACATTGTTTGATTTAGTTCTTCAATTTTGAGAAAAATTAGTAAAACTGTTTATACATGTGCTTATATAAAATTCTTCTTAAAAGAATATTGCAGTGGGCTAGTTGAGGGTGTAGATTTGATATTTAGGATAGTGTGTCAAATTTCTGGTCAAGATAATGTAAGTTACAAAATCCAAAAACCATATCGGCATTTTCAGATCAAAAAGTTTTGTTCCTGTCAGAGCAAAAGGTTACTGTCAAAATATTTGTTTTAGCGAGGGTTTTGTTTAAAACCGCAATTTTTACAATTGCGCTGCGCTGCTAAGCAAAAATTCAACCAACTCCTTAAAAGTTGAAACGAAAAGAAGGATATTTATCGATAACTTTTCAAGACATTTAAATTTTGAAAGCCGTTAACCATAAACCTGATCAAGGTAATGGAGCATTATAAAATTCGAAAGCGATGTATTTCAAATCTGACTATCAACAACTATAAACACGCTTAATCCAATATAGTAAAGTTCTTTAGTTCAGTAAAGTTAGATACCGTCGCGAAGTCCCCGGATATCGCTTTGGATGTCATATTCTAGTTTTCATACCGCATGCATCTGCAAAGCTATTTAATGCGCGCTGGAGGCCAGATTCTGTGGAAGGAAGCAGAACCAAATCATCAGCGAATAGCAGCAGGCGCGTCGATTCCCGGGGGGGTCGGGGGGGTCGTGACCCCCCCAAAGATATTCATTGGGGGGGTCCAAAGAGTAAAGGACCCCCCCAATAAACATGAACAAGTTTGCTGTTTATCATGAATACTAACAAAATAACATTTCTGTCTTGACAGATTTTTCTTGCTCAAAATCTTGAAAACTATATATCACAGCGCTAGGCCAAGATTTTATAATAATATTCGCAATAATACGAGTATGTTTCTCACCTAACCAATATATTGCAAAATTTTTATTTGTGTACGCCACAAACTCATTATTGTGACTGTGTGTCCGTCAGTGAAGTCTAGATGGGAAAAGTCCTTATTGTTACAGTCAGGTGCGTAGCCAGAAATTCTCATTGGGGGGGGGGGGCTGTTTGGAGGGGTCTGGGGGCGGAGCCCCCAGCGCTCGAAAATTTTGCATTTTTTTGCAAAAATAACTTCATTTTAGGGCTATTTTGATTAAAAAATAATGATTTTAAAGCGTGGCTTAGAAATTGGCAGTGCAAACAAGATTAAACTGGTAGCATAAATGGGCTATTTGGGAGGTGGCTAATGGTAAAATGTAGTTCTCTTGTTTAGATGCTGTTACGAGTAAATTATAAAATCGAATAGTGCAATAAAACTCACACGGAGTAATCTATTTCGTATACAGTTTATAGAGAAAAATAATCCGGGGGGGGGGGGCTAATGAAAAGAGATTTGAGAGAAATGATTGGTAATTAACAAATACTGAATAGCCCTCCCCCCTATTCCTTAGTTTATAGTATGTTTGTTGATGACACCTATGTTCAGTATTTTTACACTTGCGATCAAATTTGATTGCTTATTTCTTACCATTTATCAAAGGTTTCATTTATTGGTTGGTTTTATGTTTGACAAATTACCCCCCCCCCCTGAACATATGTTTCGAAAGACGTTTTAAATCACTATTTAGTCCACTCCGGTGCATAAAACAGTCTTAAAGTGCTAAAAATGTAGTGTTTTTCCCATTCTGCATTTTGGTCGACATGTCAATGGGGGGGGGGGGGGGGGAGCTATAGCCCCCCCGGCCCCCCCCTGGCTACGCTATTGGCTAAAAATGTGGTATTTTCCTAATTCTGCATTTTGATCGGCAGTTCATTAGCCCCCCCCCTAAATAAACGTTTCAAACTATGCTTTAAAGCATTTTTTAGTCTACTCCAGTGCAAAAGAGAGTCTTAGAAGTGCTAAAAACGTGGTCTTTTCCTTATTCTGCATTTTGGTCGGCAGTTCATTAGCCCCCCCCTAAATAAACGTTTCAAAATAGTCTAATCCAGTGCAAAAGACAGTCTTAGAAATGCTAAAACGTGGTATTTTCCTTATTCTGCATTTTGGTCTGCAGTCCATTAGCCCCCCCTTTAAATACACGTTTCAAACTATGCTTTAAAGCATTTTTTAGTCTAATCCAGTGCAAAAGAGAGTCTTAGAAGTGCTAAAAACGTGGTATTTTCCTTATTCTGCATTTTGGTCGGCAAGCCAATGGGGGGCTATAGCCCCCCCGCCCCTCCCCCCTGGCTACGCTACTGGTTACAGTAGGGCACTGAGGGGCGAGGGCAGACTGAGACTCGCAGCGTCAGAGGAAGGTAGGCTAAAGCTCGTTTTTCCGTTGCTGATTCGCGCGTAGTAGAAGTAACTGTAGTTAGTAGTAGCAATCTTTTATTTCCGAGCAAAAACAAATACATAAATTGCAAATTCAGCAAATATTTAAGGAAAAGGTTTAGCCCGACGAGAAGGAGCGAAAGAGCAAAATAAGAACGTTACCTAACCAAGCGACTCGGTCGCCGGTTCTGCTTCTCCTTTTAGAAATAGTACGAAATTCAGCTGCAGGATTTCTACACTAACGGAAAGTTTTGTTTTGATTTCGGTAATTAGAAAAAAATGAAAACAAAATTGGTAAAAAAAAAGAAAACGGAAAACAGAAAAACATACACACTGATAGGCCTGCATTTTAAGTCGCAACGCTAACAAGTATGGAACGGCAGTTGCGTCGATAGAAATGGTGCTATCCGGGTGGTAACTTAATGGACGATGTCATCGTAGGCGAGCCAGGATTTTTGATTGGGGGGGAGGAGGACCAAACCACATGCAATGACGTCATCAAACAATTTCGAAATGAAAAACTTTCTACGGAACAAAGATATCGTACAATGGAAGATCAAAAGCCGTGGCCTGGTTTGGCACACAACCACGATTTTGCTGAAGAGGGAGGACTTGAAGTAAATGTTGAAAAGCGAAAATGTCTAACTTTGGAGACATGATGAGCAAACTAGTGTAACTCAAATGTATCACAGACGGGGATCTTGGGGCGAAGTTCCCAGCCGTTGGGTAATTTTTTGTAACTTTTTTTTTAAAAAGTAGCTTTTTTAATGCCATTGAATCACATTTTGCGCGTTTTTAGAGTAATTTGAAAAAACTAGATTTTTAATATTCAGAAAGCCAATTGAAAAATTAAACAGTTCAATTCTCTTTTTACTCACAATTTTAGTCCAAAACAACTTTAAAATCTTGCAAATGGCTTTACTCTGTACGTGATTTGTCCAGGTAGGCGGAAGTAAGATAAATTGCCCCTCCTGCAATATTTTAGCAGTAGATAACAATCCATTTGAAGATTTGCCATACGAGATTTTGTTTTGTCATGAAAACAACCTGTTGTAGGAATACATGTAACGACTTAGGGGCCCAGGCCCGCTCAATTTAAATTCAATAATTTATTCAGTGAGCATTTTCGTTGACTAATTTTTTTTTCAAAAGCATTTTGTTGCGTAAAAACTGGGAAGGTGGAGCCCGTGGAGGTGAATTGTTATCGAAAGTTAATTGGTACCATAGATCGTTATTGGTAAGGCTTATTACTAATCATGTTTTTGCCCAGGCCGGATTTACATTGCACGGCGCTCCTGGCACTTTGGGGATTTTTGCTGCAATTTTCAGTCAAATATAGTTGAAGGCAAAAAAGCTGTTATGCCCACAGTCTAAGCGCGGGTCCCCTAGCACTGTGCCATTTGGTAAATCCGGTCGTGGTTATTGTACTACGTTTATAAAAAGGTTAGATAAGTACCTGAGGTAGCAATTTTTAAGACAAAACTCTTGTTTTCTCCCGGGCTATACACTTAAATTGGGAGGCAAAATTTTTAATTAAGGGGGTCCGGGCCCTTGTTCGTCCATATTAATGTTATTGTTAATTACTGCTGAACGCGTGCAAGGTTGTACGGAGAAATGCTAAAAGAAACTGAAAGTGAAGAAAAAATAGGCTTTCTTTTAATATTTTTATCCTTGTGGGCTTTTTAATTAAAGGGTGCCTGCCCCCCCTGGGCTACGCCTATGGGTGTCATCGCCCATAGTGGTATGGACAGGCTTGACGGAACGATTTTCAAATTTTCAAAGTTGTGACATTGGAATTAGAGGGCCCGAAAATCGCCGCAAAGTTTGGCGTGAAAGAGGTCGCATTAAAAAAATACGGCAAAAAATATTTCACACGATTATATATCTCAAGATACCCTTTCACCTCCAACCAACCCACTTTTGGCTGCGATGAGTTTTTTTTTCCTTTTTCTTCCAAAATACCGTACGCTTATTTTCTAAACGGCTTAACACCAAAAAAAACTGCATCAAATGTGCTATTGCGACGTACAAACAAACAATGCAAACAAAATCTACGATTTACTAACAATGCAAAAAATTTCGCGAAATTTCGCCAAAAAAGTTCTGGTTATTAAATTGGACCCCCCAAAGATTTCGAGAAATCGACGCGCCTGAATAGCAGACGACTGATTTTGCAATTTTCAATCGATGCACACTCATCCGATTCGCAGTATTTGTCGATCCAATTCACGTAAACAATGAAAAGGGTAAGTGATACAACGCACCCTTGCCGAAGTCCAACGCCGACATGGAAGGGCTTTGATTGCTTGCCATCAGGGGTGCCGAAACATGGGGGGGTATATATCCCCCAATAATTTGAATGGGTGTACATCTGAACGTGAATTTGGGGAAAAAAGTGTTGTATTCTTGTTGAAGACCTTTTTTTTTTGGGTCTTCACCTGACTTTGGGGAAAAAAGTGTTCTATTTTTGATGAAGACCTTTTTTTTTCGGTCTTCACCTGACTTTGGGGAAAAAAGTGTTCCATTTGCTTTTTCTTTTTGGTCTTCACTAAATTTCCTCACCTGAACAAAATCGTGGTCGAGGTTCATCCCCTCCAATGTTGAAAATAGGGCAAAATTGGGGTAAAATTGCAAATTATCCCCCTAATGCTCCAGCAAGATCGGCACCACTGTTTGTCATTTACCCGAACACAAACCTTCGATAGGGAATAGAATGACTCAATGACGTGTAACAACTGAAATCCAAAGTTTATCCCGAGGAACTCAGTTATACGCTTTTTCAAGATCGACAAAGCATGAACAGAGATCATTGCCGTATTCTCGAACATTTACTTCAGAATGAAGATTTGGTCCGTAGTGTTGCGCCCCGGACGAAAACCGCACTGGCAATCCTCCAGTTTTGATTCCACCGATGACATAAAACTAGTCCTTGATTCCACTATTTCTTACCATTGCCTTTCAAGGCATTTGGCATGTACTTTCCCAGGCAAACCAAGGAGTGACATCCTTCTGTAGTTCGTACATTGGTTGCGATCTTCTTTCTTGAATATCGGAATAATCACACCTGTTCGCCAATCTCTGGGAGTTTTGCCATAATTCCAAGCAACTTGACACACTCGCGTTAACCAGAAAATTCCTTCTCCAGTCAGCGCTTCACCATCTCGGGTCTGATTTTATCTTCACTAGTAGCTTTTCCAGATTTTATTCCCTAAATGTATCACTTCTTGTGTGTCACGAGTAGAGCTGTTAAAAAAAAAACGGTTTTCTTCGCTTGTTTTTTTTTTTCGTCTTTTTTTTGTTTCTTCGTACTTGACAAAACAAAAATCAAGTTTGTTTTTCAAATAAAGCAAAGCAATTATAGCATCAAATCGCACGACTAAAATGGCAAAGTACCGCATATCAGCCCTGTAATCGAGCCGACAAGTGCAGGTCTAAACGCGAAAATATAAGCCAGAAGCCGAAAAATGATTTAAAGCGAAAAGTAGGCCCGAAAATTAAGTTAGATCTAAAGACTTATGCAGTTATTGTTAGTATACTGTAAAAATAAAACTCCTCATTGCCGATTAATTGTGGCGTAATAATTAAGACGGTGTAATAATAATCGTATTGGTGCTTAAACGAAGTCGTCAGTCAATGTAGTAAAGTTATTTTGATTACCGGGAGGTTTTGCAGTATCTTAAAAGGCGAAAACACTAGGCAAGTATTGTTACTGTAGATTAAGCTAGACATTTTGTCAATCTTAAGCCCGAACCTGACCTAAAAAGCTCTGCCCGACTTACAACTCTATTAATGTCATTACATTTATTAATATTTGCGGATCCTGTGGTATCGCATTTGACCAGCTGAGCCCAATCATTGTTCCTTGTACGGTTTTGCAATGGTTTGTACCTTGCTTTCGACGTATTTAGCTTGCTTTCATAAGAAAGCGACGGAGGTGCTATGCGTAGTACGAATCCCAACTCCCTTCGGATTTGCGGTTAACAAGTTTTTGGCAAGAATTTGCATATGGAAGATAAGAAGTTAGTTAGGATCTACATTCTTCCTGTAAAGTAACTGACCTCTATTAGCTGTTTTTTGGTGTATTTTACGTTTTGTTGGTCCTGAAGATCAACATCATCAGAAATGGTGAAGCTACAAATGATGCATACGCCATACCCTATCACAGCATTTATAATCGATGCATAAAATTTAGAGTAACAGCCAAACCTGTAATGATTACGTTATGTCACAACCACTAAAAACGAACAAAAGTTATAATGGTGACATAAAATGGATCAAGTACAATTCGCCAAAACGTAATGCCGCTAAACGATACAAACTTTCAAGCCTTTCCCAAGTTGTGCAAAACTTAAGTTTTTTTCGGGGCTTAAACCAAAACCATAAACTTGAACCAAACCAATTATATAGTAAGTGAACTATAGCTAGCGTACTGCGGCAGTCCTAACGGAGGTATGAAGCTTGCTAACGGACTAGTGGTTAACGAAGCAAATGTTTTGCATTAACTTGCCCACCTATGGCTCTACCTCTTGAGCAAGAGAGGATGTCTTCTCGCATGCTTACTTTTGGCTATTTAAACCCAGTACTATGATGTTGATAATATGATTTAACTGGGATGTTTTGATATTTGCAGGCCAGAGTTTTAATGTTTAATAGTTCAGCGTGCGTTGGTATAGGCCTACTAGGCCTAAAGGTTTGATGTTCACCGGGCATAAGTAAACTAAATCTAATTCTTGCGTTCTTCCGGTGAAGTCATAGTCACAGCAAGCTTGATCTTAAAAGCTTTGTTTTTATTGACGTTTCGTTGGTCATGACCACCATGATGTTGATGTTCCGATGATGTTGGTCGTCATGACCAACGAAACGTCAATAAAAACAAAGCTTTTAAGATCAAGCTTGCTGTGACTATGACTTCACCGGAAGAACGCAAGAATTAGAGTTAGTTTAGCGTGCTTCGGCCTAAAGGCTACCAGCGCGAAAGCCTAGGGAAGAGCCAACAGTACAGCGACTACTTAAAACAAGCAATGCGAAAAAGTTTTTCGAAAAATTAATTTCAGTCAGCCTCAACTCAAAATCGACTGGTTGTTATTAAAAAAGAGTGCATTTCAAGTTGTTCTGTTCAAACTCGCTTTGTCCCTTATTAATTATTATTATATTATAGTGCATTTTTGGTGCTTTATAACTACAGGGTTTTGTAGCATCATAAACCATTACGACGTTGTCAAAAAAAAAACAAAAAACAACATGCCATACATGTCTACGGAATGCTATAAAGTGTGATGAAGTGTTTGAAAAGAGCCAAAAAACTTCTGCAATAAGCGCTTAGTATCGCAGCTGAACGAAGAAAAAAAAAAGCGAAAGTGCCTTCTGCTTTGCACGGTTTCTAATGCAGTCATTGATCGACTTTTGTGACGTTAAAGCGGTTATTTCAGTGGTTCCCAACCTTTGATGGCCTGTGGCCCTCTTCTAGAGTCTTTCAACTCCAGTGGCCCCTGTGTTTTCTCTAAGCTGTGCGCGAGCACACATACTTCAGAAACTGCGCACACGCATAAATTTGCTGCGCACAGACATATTCTTGTTCAGACATTTTGTTATTCAACATAAAATTATAATAGTAAGTCAGAGAATACACTTTTCGGACAAAAACACCGCTCGATTTTAGGTGATGACCTTTTTTTTTTGGTCTCCATCTTATTTGGACACAAAAACAACTTGATTTTGGGTGAAGACATTTTTTTGTAGTTTTCACTTTATTTTGGACACGAAAAGCGCTTTGGATTTCGAATACAAAAGTCAGGGTGAATTCCCAGAAAAAGCGCGCACTCGCCAAAATTTCTGCGCACAGAAAGCACAAAAAATTAGAGGGAACATTGAGTGGCCCCCTGCGTGGCTAGAAAATTGGCTGTCGCAATATAAAACCGATTGAAGACCAAACTTAAAGGTATTTTTTCGCGATTTTTCGTTGAAAACCAAAAAGAAAATAAGGTCTTCATCTCAAATCGAAGGTATTTTATCCGAATTTTCATTGAAGAACACACACACACAAAAAAAATGTCTTCATCTCAAATCGAAGTACTTTTTTCAGAATTTTCTTTGAGAGATTTCCCGGAATTTTCGTTGACATTCATGACCAAAATAGGTATTTTTTCGTCCATTAAGGTCCCGCGGCCCCCTGCTTAACGTACCGTGGCCCCCGGTTGGGAACCACTGGGTTATTTCCTTTATTCTCTCACTCGCGTACAGGCAAGCGCTCCCAGAGCAACCTATTTTTGTCGTCACAGTACCTATTTAAGTCGTCTTAATAGGAGTATAGGATTAGGCTCAAAATAATATCAAAAACTCCGAAGCAGACTAAAATTACGAGAAAGTTACTGTATAGTATTATGTCAATATCGACAATATGCAAATTTCATGCAATCTCTTAAAAGAAATGTGTATTTTGTTTAAATGAACCCGAAACTTTGCTGCGTTTATTTTCTGACTGTTTAGTTGCGGATATATTTTTTGTAGGTCAGAAGACAGGGAATGGACCTTACCGTCTTATTCAAGTGATTGGAATAGTTCAAGTGATTGGCACTCAGAAAAATTACTAAATGACATTACAGTAAATCGAGTTCAGAAACTGATTAACTTTCAGGATCTTAGTATTGATTTTCTATTTGTTAATGGATTGCTTTTATTTTATGTGCTAGATTTTTGATTTACGATGTAAACCTTCAAATTCAAAACCAGACACGTCACTGTACGGTATTTTAATGCGACTAATTTAGTTGAAAATTGGGAATATAGAATAGTAAGATATAAGAATAATTTGAATTCTCACTTTTAAAAATGGGCTAGCTTTGCCAATTCGGGTATCTAGTTCTTCGTCTTGTCTTCTGTCACACCTTAAAACAATCCCAAGATCAGGGGTGCTGATTTTTGCTGAGCATTGAGGGGGATAATTCGCAATTTTACCTCAATTTTTCCCTCTTTTGAACATTGGGGGGATGAAGTTTGACCACTATTTTTTTTACGTGAATCAAATATGACAAATGTTTTAACATACTTTTGAGCAAATCAAGTGAAGCAGGGATGGAAACCAGGCGGGTCGACCGGCCGGTCGGGTGGAGATTCTTCCACCCGCCGGTCAAGCCGGTTGAAACACCGGTCAAATTCTTCTTTCTTGCAACTAGAAGACATCTAAGCACAAACTGAAATATCATATATTTTATTATGAATAAACCTTTTTTATAAAAAAAACAGTATTAACAAACCACACCTTTTGAAAATACTCGTTGAATGGTTTCAAGGTGTGACTAATATGCTGTGACCATCATAAGCGCAGCCAGGGGGGGGGGGGGGGGGCAGGTTGCCCGGGCCCCCCCCCAACTGAAATGCCACTAACGATAAAAATGTAACAAAAAATACTATTGTTTCTTCAGTTTCCGCTTTTTTTAGCATTTTTCTACGTACAACATACACGCGTACAACAATAATTAACAATAATATTGACGTCCAGGGGATCCGGGCTCCCTCAATCCAGTTTTTGCCATCTAATTTATAAGTGTAACTCGGGTGAAATTAAGGGTTTTTGTTCTAAACGTTGCTACCTCAGGCCCTAAAGTAACCGCTTTATGAACGTAATGTAATAATCAGGGGCGGATTTACCATATGATACATTTTTTGGTCTTCACCATAATATTTGGCAGGAAGATGTTGCAAATTTCCTTAAGTACCGGGGGCCCTGCGCTATGTAAATCCGGCTCCGGTTAGTAGGTTGGTTGGCGTAACAAATACATGGTTAGTAGGCGTAACCATGCATTGTACCATTTTTTAGTAACAATTTACCTCGCCAGTTTGTACACGAAAAATGCTTTTGAAAAAAAATTAGCTAGGGGAAATGCTCATGGATTAAACTATTGAATTTAAATTGAGAGGGCCTGGGCCCCTTGGTCGTACTTGTACTCTTAAACTGGTTATTTTCTTGACAACCAAAAATTTATTAAGGATAATCTTTGAGTGGATTATTATTTACTGCTAAAATATTGCAGGAGGCAATTCATCTTATTTCCCCTTACCTGGGCCAAATCACTTACAAAATTTAACACCCAAATGCTAGATTTGGAAAGTATTTTGGACTTAAATTGCAGAGGTGGAGTCGAGGACACAAGGCTCGAGGCCAAGGACACAAAAAAAATCCGAGGCCAAGGCCAAGGACAGCCTTTCCGAGGACAGACACTCTCGAGGCCCAGGACAGGAATGCTCGAGGCCAAGGCCAAGGACCAAGGACACAAGCGCAAGTGCTCTCAAAAAAAAAAAAGTAAATAAAAAAAAAAGGTCTTCACAAAAATTTTTCAGGCGATCTCCACAAAAAAACGTTTTCCAAAAAATTTTTCAAGCGCTCCACAAAATTTTAACAATTCAAAAATTAGTGCTGTGTCCTCAAGCAGAGGACAGGCCAATTTTTGAGGACTTGAGGCCTCGAGGCCAAGGCCAAGGACTTGACCTTCGAGGCCAAGGCCAAGGACTTCAAAATGTTCGAGGACGTCCTCGTGGCCAAGGACGTCCTCAAGGACTCCACCTCTGCTAAATTGCAAGAAAAAGGAGGATCGAACAATTTAATTTTTTCGATTGACTTTCAAATGTTAAAAATTTAGTTCTTTCAAATGGCTCTGAACACGCGCGAAATGTGATCCAGTGGCGTTAAAATAGCTTTTTTCCCAAAAAATTACAAAAACTTGCCCAGCGGCTGGGGGCCGACCCCGTCTTTGATACGTTTAAGTTGCGTTAGTTTACTAAACACGGCTCCCATTTTAGACATTTTTGCTTTTTAACTTTAATTTGAGCCCTTTTTCTTTAGCAAAATCTTGGTTAAGTGCCAAACCAGGCTTCTGATCTTCCATTCTACAATATCTTTGCCTCACAAAAAGTTCTTCTTTCAAAAAATTTTGATGACGTCATTGCATGTGATTTGTGGTTTGCCCCCCCAATCAAAAATTTTGGCTACGCCTATGGTGACCATTAAAACATGTACATCCAGGGGCGTATTTAGGGGGGCATTGTGCTTATGGAAGAGGCTTACTCTACCTGGCATTTTTGCATCATTTTAATCAGTTTGAGAATAGAAGTGGTGCAGAGTTCAGATTTTTTAGTACATGCTAAAATCTTGCCCCTTTAAAAAGCTTTTTTCAACTTAAATTTACCACAGTCTACACTGGGCAAGGAACTGAGGAAGACATAGCTCTTATTTTTTTATATGTAACTAGCCATGGCTTGTTCTGAAGTAGCATTTCGACAAACTGCTGGGGCACATTATATTTCGAATATTTTCTAGCCAATGTCATTACAGTTAAGTGTTTGCTGCTCGGCAAATTGTAAATAATCTGTCAGCAATAGCTAAAAAATTTTTACTTCTTATCTTGACCTTACGCATAATATTATTAGAAAGAATGTCAAATAATTTAGCTAGTGCCCTCCAGTTCTTTTCATGCTAATTTTGCACACGTTTTGCGCTTCTCAAAACAGATCTTTCAAACCGAAATTTAACCTAAAAAGGTCTTAAAATTGAGTAATTTTAGCAAAACACGCAAAAATTTTTATGCGTTTTTTTTTCTGAGACCCCCGTCCGGAGTCACAAATTTTAACATCTCTCCCATGGCCCCCCTTTTGAAAATTTTTTATTAGATGCATTGAAAAGTGGAGAAAAACCTTCTGACAAAAAGCGGTCGACCGGGCCGGTCACAAACCGGTCGACCAGCCGGTCAACCGGCGTAGATTTTAAAATTTACAGGTCGGGTCGAGAAAATCCTGACCGGTTCCATCTCTGAAGTGAAGACCAAAAAATAAAAAATAGAAAAAGGTCTACACCAAAACTTGAAAAGTTTTTGTCCCCGAAATCAAGTGAAGACCAAAAAAAAAATGTTTTTCACCGAAATTTAAAGAGATTTTGTCTCCGAAATCAAGTGAGGGCCACAAAAAAAAACAAAATAAGTCCAAACACCATCCAGCTTTCACTTGCACATGATAGTCAAATTATTGGGGGGGACGGAGTCAAATTATTGGGGGGGATATATCCCCCCAGGTTTCGGCACCCCTGCCCAAGATACTTGAACTTCTTCTCTATCTGTTTCAGTGTCACTCCATTCATTTGCAACAAGAACTGATCAGGGTTTCTCGACAGATGAAGTACCGGTACCTCAGTTATGACCATGCTTTTTTATTCCGGCGGTGTCACATGCAGCTACAAAGCTATTTATGCCGCGCTGGAGGCCATTTTCTGCGGAAGAAAGCAGAACTAAATCATCTGCGAATAGCAGGCGACTAATTTTGCAACTTCCAAATGTGGCATACCTCATCGAATTGTCTGCATTTGTCGACCCAATTCATGCAAATAATGAAGAGGAGAGGTGACAAAACGCACCCTTGCCCGTTAGACCTGTTCATATTTTAACTTTTTTTGATTTTGATATGGCTTTGCAGTGTTTTTGAAGCAGATTTTTATACTGATCCCAAAATTAAAATAACTTTTTGTTTGGTTAAACGGTTTCCATGTTACGCGATGTTTTCCGACTCCCACTTTTGATAAAAAATGAGTTTTTTACACTAGAGGGCGCTGTTTTTAAAATATACTTAAAACAGCAATTCAACTAAATGCCACTCTGCATTTTACATCTTAAAAAAAAACAAAACTAAGCGAATTGGACTTCTGGTTCAGTAGTTATGACCATTTTAGTGATATCATTTGCAAAACTTCCTCTAGTGGCCAAAATGTAATTTCTTAATTTTTTAATAAGTTTTTTAAAAATTTGTGTCTATTTAGTGAAAGAGACTTCGATTTTGAAGTCGAGATTTTGCTGCAGTGCCACTACAGGGAGTAATTTGCAATTTATTTCAAAATTGTGTATTGATTACAGTTATATACACCACTTAAGTTAACACCACTGCAAAATTTGAATAAATTATGACACGGCGTGATTTTTTATAGTTTGTTTTTACATATCGACCTAGCTCATGTGACAAAGCTAGCATTTAATGAAAAAATGCAGCAATAACTCATACTGTTTGCAGCATTAATTTGACTTAATTTAGAATGACCGCTCCAGTAATTTCAATGAAGTTGAAAAGCTCCTTTGATTACCAAAGAATACAATTCAAACCAATATTGGCAGATTATTATATTAGACATAGGTCGGCACAAGTCCGTTAATCGTTAATCCGTTAATAACGAAGCTAACTTTTTCTTGAACTCGTTAATCCGTTAAAAAGTTTTTTCATGTCAACGGAATAAATTAACTTCCGTTAAGTTCTGTTAACGGACTAAAGTAACTTCCGTTAAGTTCTGTTAACTTCCGTTAACGCTTTTATCTTTAATATCTTGCACCATTCTTTCATCGTACCGGTACAAACCAGTTTGCACTGGTAGCACTTGCTGCGTATTAGCACGAGTTTTATAGAAGAAAGCGAAGAAAGGAGCTCTGTTTTGTGGCAAATAATAACCTGCAGCCTCAGAAGTATATTAATTATCGCTGTTCGCTATTTCCAAAGGTTTTCCGATCGCAGCTTTTTTAGTGTATTTGAACTTATTTTTATCTTGAAATTAGATTAGACTGTAAAATACACCTACCAAAACACAAAAAGACCACCATAGCAATAAATATTTCCTTACAATCTGCTCAACAGCGTCAATGCATGTTATAGAAGCGAGTGAATATAAAGAAATGTAAATTACACGCAAAATGTTAACGAATTAACGGACTTTATTAACTTCCGTTAATTAAAGCTGAAAATAACGGATTAACGTTAACGGAGGTGTGAAGTTTGTTAACGGACTAGTGGTAACGAAGCAAACGTTTTGCATTAACTTGCCCACCTATGATATTAGAACAAAACAGAGTAACCAAACTTCAGCAAATTTCAAAAGTTCCTCACCTAATTTAAAAAGAAAATCAGATATTTTTTGAAAAGGTTAGTTGTGTTAGTGAAAGTCCTGGAATTTGTTATACAAGCTGAAGCATGCTTTGTCGTTGTTATTAAAATTTCATTATAATCACTGTCAAATTGAACTAAACGCTCAACTGCATTATTGATAACTCCCAATCCTGAAACAATCTGGCTGATTTGTTGAAAAGAAGGATCTTCTTTCCAATATGCTACTGAACCAGTGGTGGATCCAGAAAATTTTGGTGGGGGGGATTTGAAGCCAAAACCTCAAAAATTCGGATGTCTTCACCAAAGTTGGGAGTGGTTTTTCGGCCGAAATCGGAAATTCAAACGTTTTTTTCGCCCAAAATCAGGTGATCTCCAAAAAAAAAAAAAAAGGTCTTCACCAAAATTGAGAGTGATTTTTCGGCCGAAATCGGAAATTCAAACGTTTTTTTCGCCCAATATCAGGTGGTCTCCAAAAAAAAAAAAAGGTCTTCACCAGAATTGAGACTGATTTTGCGGCCGGATTCGTTACGTTTAGGTCGGTGGGGGGGGATGCATCCCGAAATGGAGCCGAATTATTCAAAATAGAGGCTGATTTTTCGGCCAAAATCATAACTTTTAGGCTGGTGGGGGGGGATGCATCCCCCCCATCCCCCCCCCCTAAATCCGCCACTGTACTGAACCCATACTTCAAGAGACAACTGCTCGAAATCGGTTTTATTGAAGAAATGAGAACTACTTGAGATTATAAAGAGGTGCCCAAATCTTTTTCCACAATTCCCCTTATTCGCAAACGATGTTTTAGTCCGTTTGACTCTGTACCATTGGCAACTTTGCATTTTGTAATTTCGTGGCTTCACAAAAGACATTCTGTAGAGAAGTACTGGTAGAATAGGTCTACATGTTTTAGGTGTAGTAGCCAAGTTTTCGGATTGGGTTATAGGCTACTCACTACTACCAGTTGGCAATCGCGTTTCTTAATTTTCCCAAAATAATGCCTTTTGTAATGTCACAAAACTGCAAAATGCAGGGTTGCCAATGGTGCGGAGTCAAATCGATTAAATTGCGTTTTCGTAAATAAAGGAAATGGTGAAAAAAGTTTGGGGCACCTATTTATTAGCTTAAGAAGTTCTGAATTCTTCAATAAAACCAACTTCGAGCAGTATCTCTTTAATGTTGGTTCGATTTCAATAAGATCAAAACATTATGTATTTATGATTCATTATTGATGAACCCCTGCAGACTACTGTCTTTATATACTTTTGCTAGCTCTGGCTTATCTACATCTGTTTTAGGACATTTCAACAAGGCAGCAGCAATGGATTTCTTGATTTCATCACTCATTAAATTTGAAGATAGCGCAAGTAGTATGTGCTTTGGTGATTGATACATGATATTGGTTTGCCTCACCGGTTACTGCAGATGCTCCTTATTTGACAATAATGCTTTGGAAAGTTGTAAATGAGTGGTCGGTGAGAGATTAAGTTCTATGTTCAGCTTGCAATTGCAAAGTCGACTTGCATACCAAGTATCGGCCACCAACGTACATATCACTAGCATTATTTTCAAATTTAGTTGGTGATGAAACCTAGAAAGCAACCGCTACTACCATGTTGAAATATCCCAAAACAGATTTCCGAATAGGTAAGCCAGAACTACAAAAGTATATAAACACAACACTCTGCAAGAACTCATAAATAATAAATTGTGGCTATTTTTTGATCAACCAGTAATTGGAATTGAATTAACGTTTTCAAGAATGGATTCAGCAGTATACTGGAAAGAAGATTCTTCTTTTCAACAAATCAGCCAGATTGTTTCAAGATTGGAAGTTATCAATGATGCAGTTGAGCATTCAGTTCAATTTGACAGTGACTATAATGAAATTTTAACAACGCAAAGCATATGTTAGGTTGTATAACATACACCCAGGACTTTTACTAACACAACAAACCTTTTCAAAAAATAACTGATTTTTTTAAAAATTAGGTGAGGAACTTTTGAAATTTGCTGAGCTTTTCAATTTCATTGAAATTGCTGGAGCGGTCATTTTAAATTAAGTCAAAATATTGCAGTACTGTACAGGTGTACAGTAATAGTGTAATTATATTTATGCTGCAAACAGTATGAGTTATTGCTGCATTTTTTCATTAAATGCTAGCTTTGTCACATGAGCTAGGTCGATATGTAAAAACAAACTATAAAAAATCACGCCGTGTCATAATTTATTCAAATTTTGCAGTGGCGTTAACTTAAGTGGTGTATACAACTGTAATCAATACACAATTTTGAAATAAATTGCAAATTACTCCCTGTAGTGGCACTGCAGCAAAATCTCGACTTCAAAATCGAAGTCTCTTTCACTAAATAGACACAAATTTTTAAAAAACTTATTAAAAAATTAAGAAATTACATTTTGGCCACTAGAGGAAGTTTTGCAAATGATATCACTAAAATGGTCATAACTACTGAACCAGAAGTCCAATTCGCTTAGTTTTGTTTTTTTTTAAGATGTAAAATGCAGAGTGGCATTTAGTTGAATTGCTGTTTTAAGTATATTTTAAAAACAGCGTCCTCTAGTGTAAAAAAACTCATTTTTTATCAAAAGTGGGAGTCGGAAAACATCGCGTAACATGGAAGCCGTTTAACCAAACAAAAAGTTATTTTAATTTTGGGATCAGTATAAAAATCTGCTTCAAAAACACTGCAAAGCCATATCAAAATCAAAAAAAGTTAAAATATGAACAGGTCTATTGCCCATGTCCAACGCTCACATGGAAAGGATTTGATAGTTACACAAAGGAATGATGTTGAGTTTACTGAATTTAGAGTTTTAGAATTTCAAATAAAACGTAAATGTATCGACAGAAAATAAAATATAAAACCAGGCGGCAAAATTTAACTTAGGGTTAAAACGGTTTCCTTAACAAAATAATAAATGGTTTTCTCTCCGACGCTCTTGAATCAAAAATTAAAACTGAGCATTTATCTCAGAAAAAGGTCTAGAAGCCAACAGCGTACAAACAAAAAAGTAATTATGCGTTGCCAACTTGTTGAAAAAAGGAAGGATATTGATAATAAATTGTCAATGACCTTGAATGTAAATTTGTAGTGAAAAAAATTAAGTGTAACGTAAAAAGGTCAACTAAAGTTGGCAACAACACAAGATATGTAAGTTTTAAGAATAGAAGCAAACGATATCAAAACCATCGCCCGCTAACTAAGGAAAAAATGACACAAATAAAACAACCGTGACCTAACATTGATTGCTTGCCATTTACCTGAACAGTGAACACAAACCTTTTGTTGGCAATAGAATGACTTAATGACGTGTAACAACTGACCATCAACGCCAAACTCCCGCAAAACCTTCCAAAGTTTATCCTGAGGTACTCGGTCATGTGCTTTTTCAAGATCGACAAAGCATGAAAAGAGATCTTTGCCATATTCTCAAAATTTCTCAGTCGATAGTGTTGCGACTGCGATCCTGACGAAAACCACATTAGCCATCCTCCAGTTTTGATTCCACTATTTCTCTGCATTTCCTTTTAAGGCATTTGGCACAACATACTTTTCCTGGCAAACTAAGAAGTGATACTCATCTATGAATAGACAGCCTATAGTTAAAATTTACTCAATAAAAATATACATAAAAAATTAAACGTCTTTGGGCGTCTTGTGTTTTTTGTGAAGCTTAAAAATAAAACACAAAAAAAGAAATGCACTAAGCTAGGATTTCATGCTCAACGACAATGTTATTAAAACGAAGTTAAAGAATAAATGAACCGCCCAGGAGATAATCGTTCTTGCATGAGATCACCGTTTTCATGTCACGTTACGACGCCGTATGGTGGTGCCACTGTTCTGACATCGTAGAGTTAATTCTAATGCCTTAATCTCGGAGCTTTTAAGCATGAGTCCGTTAACAATTAAAAAAAATTTTTTCACGTTCTCCCAAACAACCTTTACAATGATTACAGTTTTTATTTGATCAAAATTGTTTTTTACTATGTACTGAGTTAATCGTTTACAAATGCAAATATGCCAATCGGGTTCCAATTTTCGATTATAAACAATTCGTGCTAAATGTTCCACGTAGTGAAACGGTTTCTGTCCGACAAACGAACAATATGAAACCATTTTGAAAAACATGGTAATAATTGGTATGAGCGAAGCTAATGTAATGTTTTTATTATGTTGCTACAACGTTATTATTTCTTTTATTTTTGTGTTTTTGTGAGTATGTTTGTTGAGTTTTGTTTCTTTTGCTTCAATAAAAAAATACTTTATACAGTAGCTCTTGCGGTTGCTGTTGACACAGCTTTAAACTTGCTAGAGTGATGATTCGATTTTCTGTCGTTGCAAGTTCCGCAACTGTGTGTATATACATGCGCTGAAAAAATTATTTGACTGCATGTTTTTTCTGCATTTGTGTTTATCCAGTTTTATTCAAAAAAAGAAGACAGTAACAGTAAAAATGCTACTGCAATTTTCCATTGGAAATAACTTTGATCAGTGCCTCGTTGACAACTGACACATTTCTTCGACTCCACCATACTTCAACAGAATACATCATACTTATGGTTTTTATAGTTGTGCGATCAACGATTTTCCAACTTTCCACAGTACATTAATGCACTGTTTTAGTCAACATAAGTCTGCATCCGCTGCTGAATACCAAACCAACCACATTATCAGTGCTCTTGCGCCAGTATTTTGCTATTGGAAACACTGAAAAATGTTTAAAGCTTTTTAGTGACATTTAATAGTAAGCCCGATTGATGCCGGAGTAAAATTGTGAGTGTACGAGCGCACTTTTATTCTCTAGTTTATTTTGACTTATTGGTAGCATGTGCGCAGGCTGGCGTGTAAAACGCCCGGTGCACTGAATTTCTGTAATAAACTAGGAATATCTTAAACCTAGCCTTAGGAGAGAAAAAAATGTTTATCGAAATAATACAAACAAACCGGGAAAAGATTTTGATTATAAATACAAACATGCATGTACATTAAAAAGGTTTTGGGAAGAGACTATTACTGTATTTTATTATTGCTGTTCTCCAATATTAATCAATTAGCTCCCCTTTATTTTTTGGATGTAAGCTAATTATGTAGTATAACGAGTGGTGATCGTGTTGAAATAAAAATTGCTACCGTATATTTTACTGTTTATGATACCACAGTGCTCTAAAAATAAGTAGATGATATTTTCTAATACATGTTGTCTTCGCCCTCATACGTACAGCTTTTTAAAGCAGCTAGTTCAAGCACATTTTCTAACGAGTAAAAGTGCGATATCTTCGAGCGAATAATTTTAACCAAAATAGGCCTAAAATTAAGTTGTTTGCTAAAAAAAATTGAAAAAATATCTCGGATACCTCTTTGTTGCAGGCAGTCTGAGGCCCTGCCATCGATGTTGCGTAAAAAATTTTATCCAAATCCGTTAAACATTTACGGTACTTTGTATTAAAAAAAAAGAGAAAAAGGAAAGAAATGAGAGAAATACGCAAGAAAAACAAACTTTAATAATTCGCGTCAAAACGTGTCGTGTCAAATCGGTTGCGTTAAAAAGTTTTGATCACTGGGTTCTGCTTTCATCAGACGTGGAGTCGAGGACCCCACGTTCGAGGCGGAAGACTAAAAAAAATCCGAGGCCAAAACCAAGGACCAACTTTTCGAGGGCAGACCCACTCGAGGCCAATGACAGGAATGCTCGAGGCCAAGGACCAAAGAAATAATTTTTTTAAATTATGGTCAGCAGATTTTTATTATTGCAGCGTTAGCTTCAACGTAATCAATAGTAAATGTGCAATCTGATCAATTGGTTATTAAGTCAACCCGTAGAGTAGCTCGATAGGTTGTTCAACCGAGCCGGTCGACGGCATTGAGATGCGTCCTTTTGACACGATATTACATTGGCGAGCACGACAGGACGTTGGAGTGATGGACGCTCTCCCTTGCACTGGTTGCAGACGTTGAAGTGCCGTTGCCTGCGTAAAGGAAGGGGGATCAATGTAGCGTCACACTCCAACGTAGCCACAAGTGGAAGTTCAATTGGATAGTGAAAGTGCAATCCGATCAATTAGTTATTAAGTCAACCCGGAGAGTCGCTCAATACGTTGTTCAACCGAGGCTGGTCGACTACACTGAGACCAGGCGTGTAGCCAGAAATTCGCAATGAGGGGGGCTGTTTTGGGGGTCTGGGGGCGAAGCCCCTAGCGCTCGAAAATTTTGCATTTTTTTGCAAAAATAACTTCATTTTAGGGCTATTTTGATAAAATGATAAGGTTTTTAAAACGTGATTTAGAAATTGGCAGTGCAAGCACGATTAAACTGGTTGCATAAATGGGCTATTTGGGAGGTGGCCAATGGTAAAATTTTAGTTCTCGTATTTAGATGCTGGAAAATTATAAAATCGAATAGTCCAATAAAACTCACGAGGACTAATCTTTTTTGTCCACAGTTTACAGAGAAAAATAATTGGGGGGGCTAATAAAAAGAGATTTGCGAAGAATGATTGGTAATTAACTAATACTGAATAGTCTCCCCACCCTATTTCAAAATTTATAGTATGTTTGTTGATGAGACCTACGCTTTTACTGGTTATCCAGACCAGATGAGCAGCCAAGAGTTTGATAATGGAGAGGTTTAAATTCAACGCGAAGTTTACTCGAAAAAAGTAGTCGTTGAGTGGCGTTTTGAGTAAGTCTCAAATATAGTAAAAAATGGGGACCAGGGGCTCAGCCGGAAGCAATAATAAGGATCTGAAGTCGAAGCCCTCAGCCGCTGAGAAAGTTTCGTGGTTTCATTAAACTTTCTGAAACTGTTTAGAAAAAGGCATTCAAAAAAATAAATGGATTAGTAACTTCATCCTCCCACTTTCTAATCAAGTCCAAAACACGTTTAAAAGCTTGCATATTTGGATTAAATTTTCTATTAGCATTGGCTTAAGGAAGAAAGGAAACTTCAGTCACATAGCCCTATTTAACTAAGCCATTGATTTAGACCCAGAATGTGTTGAAGTTTCCCTTATCATGTTTTTGATTGGTAAAAGTCATTTCTCCCTTATTGCTAATGTTTAATCTTTTTAGTGAAACTATAACCTTTTTAAGAAGCTGCAGCTAGGTCAAAATCATTAAGATGCGTCACCCAATGCAGTACAGAGCGCAAAGGCTTGTTTATGTTAGGAAACAGGCTGTCAATCTCATATACCGTTGGCTTAAATTGACAGACATTTCATAAATCTATAGTTTCAAACGGCTTACCACACGTAAGAAATTATTAGCGCGCGACAGCAAATAAATCAAATCAAGTAGCTTTTGAACAAAAGTAATCTCTTGGCATTTGACGCTACCAAATTAATCAAAATAATTGACTTCGTAAAAGTGCGACAGAATGATATTGTTGACATTTCGCAAGTTTGGAATGAATCACACCGTATTCGAAGTAATTTGCTGGTAGTGTAGGCATTTCATTGTTTCCAACCGCAAATCATTTTTTTCATCCATAATTGATGTAATTTTTCGTGGATTGTGTAAGGTGCATTTCTTATTGGAAGAGACTGTTTCACCAAAAATTTTTATCTAGTTTTTTGGTTTATTCTGACTCACAGTTAACCCAAGCTCAAATGCTTACTCTAAAACTAACCCCAAGTCAAATCCTAACCCAAACCCTAACTCAAACCCCAATTTTAACCCTTAAAAATGCAAATAAAAAGTGCGTGAATGAATTTTTTTCATTTTCGTTTGATTCTCTTTAATTTAAAAGCTTTCAGTGAACTAGTCACTTCCTCTATTTTTGTTGACAATTTTTCAACCACACTCCAATGCCTACCAGCGTTGAAGATAAAGCAATAATTTAAGCTATAATGTAAGATTTAAACAAGATTTAAACTGGACCAATCAGACTAAAAAATAATTAACCAACAAATAAACTTGTACTATAATTTAGTCTGTGGTTGATATCAGGGTTTCAAAAAGTACTCGATAACGAAGAGTTAGGTTATGCTGTCACCTATTTAAATAGTTTAGATTTACCCCCGATGATCCCATCTATGGGTGAAACAAACTGTTGGGTTTTATAGGTTTTAATGTTTTAGTGCTGTGATATTGTACTGGTTTAGTAATTAGATAAACATATGACTATGAATTAAGGCAGCGAAAACATTTTAGTTCTACATTAATAAAAAAAAAGATATTTTATCCGACGATTACGCACCGCTGAAGCATTCATAGCAGAGCCTACTCGATATTTTTTTCTTCGTCCATTGATAAAATAAGGTGTTTTGCAGATATTTTCACTCGGTGGCTTACAAATATGACTGCGAAGAAGTAAAAACACAAACGGAAAACTGGGATTTTTAGATCGAATTAGTTCGATAACACCACAATTACTATCTTGTAACCAAGAATGGCAGTACGGTACGGTACGCCTCAACTTTTGCTAAGAAGTACGGTACGTTGGTACGGTACAATTTTTTGTGATGGTACGGGTACGGTACGCTTTTCTTGTAATGGTACGGGTATGGTACGCTGTTTGAATTGGCCTACTAAACATTTTATATGCAACGTGCGGACGTCAATAAAGATTCGTGCGACCGTGCCCGACGTGCACATAGTCTAAACTATTCTCGAGTAATTATTATAGCCTCTTAAAGGCGGTGAATCATCCAGCCAATTCCGGTGGTTTACTATAGCTAAAATTGAACTATAATTTTTGATATTTTTTGTTTTGATTTTAGGACTGCGGTTGCAAAGATATTCAACAAATACAAAAAGATGTCCTCCCGAAAAAAGTTTTTGGAAACTCTGAGTTTTGTACTTCCCGCCAAAACCACGGTAAGCCTAATGGTTTAGAGAACTGTGGTAGGCCTAATAGTTTAGAGATAGTTTATTTCTAAATAGTTTAGGCCATACTATCTCTAAACTATTATGTCTAATAGTTTAGAGATAGTTAGGCCTAATAGTTTATAAGATTACAGTAGGCCTAATAGTTTAGAGAACTGTGGTTTTGGCGGGAAGATCAAAACTCAGCGTTTCCAAAAACTTTTTTCGGGGGGACATCTTTTTGTATTTGTTGAATATCTTTGCAAACGCAGCCCTAAAATCAAAACAAAAAATATCAAAAATTATAAATCAATTTTAGCTATTGTAAACCACCGGAATTGGCTGGATGATTTACCGCCTTTAATTTGTCGTTGCAATTGTATTACGATGTCACAAGTCACAGTCACGAGTATGGCCAATTGTGATGTCATAACTGTTGCTTATAGATGCTAGGACCTTAGGACTATCCATAGATCCTACTTGGACTATCGCAACACGACGTACATTAGAGAAAAATATGAACGGAAACAACTGCGACGCTTTAGCTTAGCGTTTCTCAAACCATGGGCCACGACCCAAATGTGGGTCGCCAAGGCTGTATGAATGGGTAGCTGACACAAGTAGAGCCCTCAGAAGCTTGATTGTCTTTATTTCATAGTTAGGCAAAGGAATATCCAGCATTGCATGAAGAAGACTTAAAAATTACAATCCCTTTTCCAAGTTCATATTTAAAAGAGATTGGGCTTTCTGCTCTGGCATTTATGAAAGACGATTGTAGAAACCTTCTGGATGCAGACCAGTAGCGTAAGCAGAGGGTAGGGGCGGGGGCTTTGACATTGGTTTGTCGACCAAAATGCAAAATAAGGAAAATACCATGTTTTTAGCACTACTGAAACAGTCTTTTGCACTGGAATGGACCAAAAAGTTATTCTAAGCATCTTTTAAACCATACTTTTAGGAGGGCTAACTTGTCAAAAAAAAAAAAATCATTGAAAACTTTGAAAAATTGCCAAAAATAAGCAATTATATTTGATCGCTTGTTTAAAAATGCTGAACATAGGTTTCATCTAAATGTATTCTGAAAACTTACGAATAGGGGGTAGGGGGCTACTTAGTATTCAGTGTTAGTTAATTACGAATCACTTCTCTCAAATCTCTTTCTAATAGCCCCGTCTCTCTGAATCATTTTTTCTATCAAATATAGTCGAAATAGTTTCCTCCGTGTGGGTTTCATTGAACTATAGGATTTTATGATTTACCAGCTAGCAAATAAGAGAACTGAAACTTTTACCATTAGCCATCTCTCGCATAGCCCATTTATGCAACCAGTTTAATCCTATTAGCACAGCCAATTCCTATGCCAAGTTTTAAAAGTAATAATTTTGACCAAAATAGGCCTAAAATTAAGTTATTTTTGTTACAAAATTTTGAGCGCTGGGAACAAAGCCCATACCCCCGAAACAGCCCCTTAACCATTGCTGATTTCTTGCTACGAGCTTGATGCAGAGCATCCAATGCGTTTAGCGTTGAGTGATGTTGAGCAACGATTTCAAAAGTTGTTGAAGCGAAATGGCAATAAATGTTTAATAAAACATCTGTTTTTTTTGTTTTTCGTTACTATTTAGTTGGGTCACAGCTGTTGTTGCGGATAGGGTTTTTATTCGAATTGGGTTGCAAAAGAAAATGGTTAAGAAACACTGCTTTAGCGAAATACGCAGTGGTTTAAAAATCTCAGATTTTTCGCACATTGCATCAGCTTTTTGTAAACAGAGGCAAAAGACAGCTGAAGCCGACGCTAAATGAGCAAATTGAAATCGCTGATTTTATAGACTAGTGATTTCAAAGTCAGCTAAAGCTGCGAGTAGTTAAAAGCAAGGATGGCAGTACGGTACGGTACGCCTGAGTTTTTGCTAAGAAGTACGGTACGGTGATACGGTACGCCTTTTTTGTAATGGTACGGGTACGGTATGTTGGTAAGGTACGTTTCAAAAATTGAACTGAAGTACGGTATGCTGACAGTGGCGGATCTAGAAAATTTTGGTGGGGGGGGATTTTAAGCACATAACCTCAAAAATTCGGATGTCTTCACCGAAATTGAGAGTGATTTTTCGGCCGAAATCGGTAATTTAAACGTTTTTTTCGCCCAAAATCAGGTGGTCTCCAAAAAAAAAAAAAGGTCTTCACCAAAATTGAGAGTGATTTTTCAGCCGAAATCGGAAATTCAAACGTTTTTTTCGCCCAAAATCAGGTGGTCTCCAAAAAAAAAAAAAAAAAGGTCTTCACCGAAATTGAGGTTAGTTTTTCGGCCGGAATCCTCAGGTTGCGGCTGGTGAGGGGGATGCATCCCGAAATGGAGCCGAATTGTTCGAAATAGAGGCTGATTAGGCGAAAACATTCCCCCTAAATCCGCCACTGTACGCTGATACGGTAGGTTCAAGGTGCGAGGTACGTAGTATGCAAATTTTGAACGTACCGTATCGTACTGCCATCCTTGCTTGCAACCATCAAACGACAAGTAAAGCAACAACTTGAGGTGCGTTTACACTGGACGAAAAGCAACTAAAATTTTACGTCATCGACCACTTGCTGAAGTTTCAACCGTCGCAACCTTCGCGAGCAGTGTTGCTTGACTTCACTTAGACAAAATTGTTGATGAGTGGTTGGCGTATTTCGCGCAAGTGGTGTAATCAACCACTCACGAAGGTTGCCATCCTTTGCTTCGCGTCCAGTGTAAACGCACCTTAACCATTCAAAAAATAATGAGTAGATTAAAAAGATGAGCAAATTAAGCATAAACTGCAAAACATTTTGCTAAATTTAGCAATAAGTTTTTGATTTGCCGTTACGTTTGAATCTTTTCTTTAGAACAATCATAGACCTATTCAGAATGCGCAAAGCGAAAAAACACACCGGAATAACAGAACCGTTCAGTCGTGAGCAAGGATGGTAAGGTACGCCTCAATTTTTCCTACGAAGTACGGTACGGTGGTACGGTACGCTTTTTTTTAATGGTTCGGGTACGGTACGCCTTTTTTGTAATGGTACGGGTACGGTACGTTGGTACGCTGTTTGAACTAAGAATCTCAGACTTTTCGCACATTGCGCCGGCTTTTGTATGCAGAGGCAAACGACAGCTGAAGCCGACGTTAAATGTTTGAATTGAGATCGCTGATTTTTAGGCTAGTGATTTCAAAGTCAGTTAAAGTTGCGAGTAGTTAAAAGCAAGAATGCCAGTACGGTACGTAAGTACGGTACGCCTGAATTTTTGCTAAAAAGTACGGTACGCTGGTACGGTACGCCTTTTTTGTAATGGTACGGGTACGGTACGCTTCAAAAATTGAAATAAAGTACGGTACGCTGATACGGCACGGTTCAAGGTGCGAGGTACATAGTACGCAAATTTTGAACGTACCGTACCGTACTGCTATCCTTGATCGTGAGGAGAGTTCTGTAATTAAACTTTTGGGAATAGGCCTATTTTTGATATTTAGCTACGGCTACGTAGTCGCGTTTTAGTCCACAATAGCAATGCAGTTGTAGAATACAGAAAATTAGATATCCGGGGGTGTTGAAAGGGGTAACCAGTAAAAAATATTGCTTATGTCATGATGGGCAATAGTTTTAATTTGTAGACTGCAAATATGCGCATTTGTGTTTGTAATGTTTCTCTATCTTTCAATGGTCGATTACGACAATTTGCTAGCCACTCTCCTTGACTATCTTCTGTATAATTACGATAATCTGTTACAAATGGAATTCCAATAACTGAATCTCATTTTAGTGTGAATCATTATTTTTTCGCTAACACAATCTCGGCTCAGGCGCAGAGCGAGTACATGACGTCATCAATCAATGTTTTTGCGTTTATTCGTGCTATAGATTGTTCATATTTCATGCAAAATTTTCAATATTGGTAACAACATATGTCCACACATAAATAACACAACGCTACGTCTTTCGATGCAAAAAAGAGAGCTGCGATGATAGGTCATACGCTAAGGCAGTTACACTACATCGTAGCAACACAAGCAGTTAAAACCGGGTTTTGGCCTATTTTCTATTTTGAGCCTCTCAATTAGTTCAAATTGGCCAGAAATAACTTCTGCTTGTCAGGTACCAAGCAGCTATAAAAATGCTTTGTTTTTGCATTATCCGTTTCTGGAATATCACAAGCGCAATGATACTTTGGCCCTGTCTTTGAAAAGGAAAAACACAACTTTTGATTGAATGTATGAGTTTTCATGTTTATCCTTCTTCCACTAGGAAGCAATGACGATGCCTCCTTTGAAGGAATCTGCGTTCTCTTCAGTTTAATATTAGCGTTATAACACGTCTATTTTTGAGGCCCGGTTCCTGGTTTCGGTGTCTGCTTTGTGATGAGTCACCCTAAAACGTGCCAAATAGTGGAAGAACATTGCAAACCAAAAGAGTTTATTTGTTAGCAATTTTCGTGTTGTGACCTATACACTTCGTGATTAGACCAATTCTCGTAATTTTGACACTTTCTCGGCGTGACTCAGCTACCGGTACGAAAAACAAAGCCTAAAAATTGGACAAAAAATAAACCAGGTACAAAAAACAAAGCCTAAAAATTGGACATGAAAAAACGACGCTATACCACATTATACTCTAAAAAGTCAACTTGGTTTTTTAACAATTACCGATTTTTTTCAATTTAATTAGATGCTGTTTTGAAATCACCCAGTTAAAATGCCAAAAAGCGTCGAATTTAAGCGAACTATAAAACAAAGTCAACGAACTTTAGAAAGGCACAAAAACTATCTTCTTCTATGATGTTCTCCGGAGAATATACCATACCCTTTGAATTAGTTTTCAACGAATTTGGTACTTTAAATTGCTGTGAACAAAAATTAAAACTGTTCATGGTCCTTCAGAGGAGCGTGATGCCTAGCTGGTATTTACTGCAGAAGTTTTTTGAACGAAAAGGACCAGTAAGTCTAGTATAAGGGCGCAGTTATTCGCCGTACACTTTAATAGCGGACTACAGAACTAAGTAATGCACTGACCAGAAAACCTTTTGTTTTGTAACGGTGAAGTCACAATCGGCAATAGTTATCAGACAATCACAATAAAAAAATTTTATTCGCAATCAATTGCTGTAACTATATTACCACAGCAAATAGCAGATCCGGCTGGTCATGGCGGCTTACTCTTTCTTTCGTTACAAAAAATTCGCCAAAAAAAAAATCGTTTAAAATTTCGTTAAAAAAACTGCAGTAAATACCAGCTTGGCATCACTTTTTTTGAAGGATCATGAACGCTTTATTCCCTGGAGTACATTATTGAAGATGCTCTTAGCGCTTTTCTCCAAAAGTACGGAAAGTTGACAGTTGACGCATTGTTTTTTTCTATAAAGTTAGAATTTTTGATATATAAGCCAGCCATACTGAATCGCGACTTGAAGGTGCGTCAAACTGTGGGCGAAGCAACGTGAAGTTATGCGACCACTCGCGAATGTGAAAGTTACACATTGCTTGCCGTCTAGTCTTAACGTAGGCCCACCCATAGTTTTAATGGAAAACAACCAAAACAAACTAGAAGTGAAGCAATTTTAAGATGCGATTTGTAGTGGACGATTGCCATTTAATTAAATTATCTGTTTAGTGAATTTCTTGGTTAAAACTACGTTTAAGAAACAACCCAGGAAATAACTCTGCATTAACCCGACTAGGAATCAAACCGAGATTACATTACACAAGTTGACTGGCAGACACAGGTATGAAATCTCACTAGTCGAATTTGATTCCAACCAAATTTGTCAGAACCAAAAAACGGCATCCTCCAGTAATCATTTGCAACAATATTCAAAACAGTGTAGAGGCGTAGAACCAATTGTGTTGCTAGTAACCTCATTAGGCTACAGTTCACAGCTAAAGAAAAAAAAACAAAAAATACGAGTAAAATACTGCCGTCATAGAACTTAATAAACACATCGTCTTGACATCATAATAGCTTAAATAAAACACTAGAGACGTCACAAAAAATAAGACTGTAGGGGGCGCCAAGAGGTACGCACTTTTGGCATGACCATTCAGAGCATAAAACTGTAACGATTTATAATGTTATTTTGGAAAAACTTGCTTAGTTGTTTTAAGTAATATGTTTACTTTCAAGCTGTTTGAAGATAGGTGTAAGACCGAAGTTTGGGGAGGAAACCATTTGGTACAAAGTCTCTGATATTTATTGATATTATTGTTAATAATTTGAAGCCGTCGAAAAGTGTTAATTGAAGTTTTTAACACCAACAATTGAACTTTTAGCCAATGCGAGAGCCAATAGAATTGCCTAAGCACAGTAAGCATCTCTTGACGTTTCAAGTATGACCTGAACGCAGAGCAATGAAAACAAAGCGTTCTCCGTCTTTTGTCTTTTCTATTCACTTGTCCCTCGAAGTCGCTACAGCGAATCAGCATTATAATAGCCTTCAACGAAACATTATTCCGTCATAAGACCCAAATCTCCCAGCACCTTGGTAAGAATGACATCTGATACGGCGTCAAACACAAACTGTACATTTGTAGTGTCTGTTGCGCATGTAAAATGAGTGTAGATCATTTTCTCAGGATGCCGGTTAAGGTTTTCAAATTGCACTTGAATGTAAGTGGCTGCTTGGTCGAAGCTATTTTCTCCGGTGTAATCAGGAAAGCATATTGTGAGAGGACACTTGTCAATCTTATTTTTGAACAAATCGGTTTTGTTTAAAAACAAGATCATTGAAGTACTGCGAAACCAAGTGTTGTTGCAGATGGAATCAAACAATCGCAGGCTTTCGTGCATTCGATTGGTCTCTTCATCTTCTGCAAGCAGCAAGTCATACGCAGACAGAGCCACACAGAATATGATGGCGGTGACATCTTCGAAACAATGGATCCATTTTTTACGCTCTGACCTTTGACCTCCGACGTCAATGAGCCGAAATTCAAGGTTTTTGTAGTTAAATCTGGTTTCTGTTATCCCGGTGGTTTTCACTCTTGTGCGGAGTACATCTTGTTCAGACGGAGTGTAGTCTTTCCGGCAAAGTCGATCCAAAGCTTGTAAGTAATACTCAGCGGAGTCGTTTAACTGGTATTTTCGAGAATGTCGAATGCATTCTTTCACTCCGGCATCTGCCCATAATCTTTTCAGTGCATCGCCTATTGAGCCTGAAAGTTCGAAATCTGTGAGCATTTGTCCTGTTTTAACAATGAGTTTTGCATCTTCCACACGGTTATTACTTTTGTAGTCGATTTGCAGCGATGGCATCGCTTTCACAATCGCTACCATTGACTGCACTACGTTGGCATAAACAACGTGTCTGAATGCATCCCTTTCTTTATCAGAATACCCGTCTTTGTAAAGAATCTTCATTTGTTTTGCTATTGTACTTTTGCCGGATTCTCCAGCACCAAGTAGTAGTAATTTGACTTCTTTATCGCAATGTTTGGCATCCTCTTTGATTCTGCGATCAATTTCCCTTGATCTTGTGTTTGCAGTTGGGTCTCCCCTGCCATTAGAAGATGATGCACATCCCATCGCGGACAGATTTTTGGCAGAATCGAAGCAATTAGGCAAAAACTCAATCGTAGTTCAAATAATAATTTAATATCAATCTGTTAAATGAAATAATCTGAAAAATTAAGAAAAGTAAAATTAGACAACACTTGAAAGAAGGCAAATTTTATAAGATTAAACACAATGAAATTGAAGGTCAAGTGGATATTGTTTCTGCGTTTGTTTTTGAAACGGTAGGCTAGGGTTCGATTCCCGGTCGAGTTAAACCTAAGACTACAAAAATTGATTTTTACTGTTTTCTTTCTGGAAGTTCAGCATTCAAAAGAAACAATGTGAAGCCCCACCGTGTGTAGGGGACAGGCAGCCGCTTGACTCGAAAACCTAAAGGTCACTTCACAGTCTTCTGGTCGCGGCACTTGGTGGACAAAGATGCAATTACAAAATAATATGTATCAACGCCTCTCAAGCCATACAAGATCCCTGTAACGAGCTCTTCCTTTTGATAGGCTATAAATAATGAAGAAATTTACTACCGCTCCCATTTGTTTTCTTAGCGGGCCAAACACATATCATTTTTGGAATACAATGTCGTTTGCGGGATGGAAGTTGCAAAATATTGTTGTTTGTTTCCTGTTAGAAATCCCTAGAATACCTGGGCTACAGTCCAGTGATGCTTTTCAAGTTTTTCAAGAATCGGATCTACAAACATTAACAGAAAATAGCAATCGTTTTGTTTGAGCTACAAATGCAAGAAATCTACTCCAGCAATTTTTAACAACCGGTTCTCTAAATTTAGCAACCGGTTTGCGCGAACCGGTGAGAACCGGTTGAATAGCACCACTAGCTCAGCCTTGTTTAATCAGTCTTTCTTCACAGCGGACATCTTTACTGATCTGTCCTGGACAAAATTTGTTGAAAATTATCACCGAGACAAACTCAAGAGTCACCTAATACCAGGGCTGCGAACTCGAACTTGAACCCGAAAAAAATTTTTTCTGAATTTAAATAAAACTGTTCGAGTTCATTAAAATGAAATTGAAAGATCAAAAAATTGTCGGAAGGAAATGTTTTTTGTGAAAGATTAAAACATTGCCGGAAAGAAAATTTTTTTGTTAACCATGTCGTGTAAACTGAGATTGTCGTTAACTTGTTTATGCCGCGGCGACCAAGATACAAAAAAGAACGAATGCTGTGAGTCAAGTGGCCTAAGCATTTTCTTCCGCCTGAACTCGAACTCAAAAAACTTGATATTTTTGCCGAACTTGAACTTGAAAAAATTAAATTAGAGAACTCGAATTTGAACTTGAATAAAAATCGATGGTGTTCACAGTCCTGCGTAATATGCCTACCCATTACTTTTGTTTTCAGAGGAAACATTTCAATAAAAGGAATAAATACCTGCCCGCCTCAACAAAATATTGGATTAGTAAAACTAATATAAATTTGAAGCTGGTTGCAAGCGCTCGTATGTAAACTCATTAACAGTCGTTTGAGCTAAATTGACAAGTTTATGTTCCGCACCGAGCAAATTTTCCAATCCATTGGGAATGAAGTATCGTATGACCTTACATTTTAATCATGCCTGCATTAAATTAAAACAGCTTAAACTGTTTGCTTAATTGACTATCGGTTGCAGAATCTCCGTGATAAAACTGTTCACAACAGCTGTTTCAACAAGCCTACAACAGGAACTTGAATCTTGGTAAGATTGCAGGACAAACATCAAGCATGGGGCCATCATGACCCACGGAGTAGGACCAGCGCTATCGTCTAAATCCGACTCTGCTGCGTAACTATTGCAATAATAATGCACCTCGGCCAGGTGACGGGCATTCGGTCTCCGTGTCAAGCTGCCACTTGTCCACCTATCGACCACACTCCCCCTTTTACCTTTAACCGTCAAGTAGGAAAGCTGTGAACACCATTTTTATTGTCAGTGGTTTGACCCCACAGAGAATCGAACCACAATCTAACGTTTCAGCTGCAAACGCTATAATCACTCGACTTTATAAAACCAATTTGAATATGATGGCTACAGTAATTAATGAACAAGGGTAGCACCTCGATGGGAATACAAGGTGATAATTATGTCCAATTTAAGAACTAGCTCCCATGTTCTTCATTGAATAAGAGATAAACGTTTTTGAAAATGAAAATTTGAAGTTGATCGGTTAAAGAAGTGAACCAGCTTTGAGATTTATCAGAAACCATATCCAGGAATGCCGAAACCCAGGGGAATGGGGGAGATACATGCCCCCAATAATTTGACTGTATCCCCCCAATAGTTTAAATATGGTCTATTTGCATCCCCCCAATAATTTGACTCTGGTGAGCATCTAAGCGTAGCTGTCCACTTGAATTTCGGAAAAAAGTGTTCCATTTTTGGTGAATACCTTTTTTTTGATCTTCACTTAAATTGTTCACCTGAATATAATCGTGGTCGAGGTTCATCCCCCCAATGTTGAAAATAGGGCAAAATTGGAATAAAATTGCACATTATCTCTACCAATGCTCAACAAAGATCGGCACCCCTGGCCATATCAACTTCATGTGCGGTATATTCATGAAATTTTGACCAAAATGCAACGAAATAGAGTACCTGTAACAATGCGTATGTAATGTCAGCACTTTGAACAAAATAGCAAGTAATTCTCATTCACATAAAAATAACATGTACGTTCAAAACTGTTCTAACTATAATAACAAAACCACAAAGATCAATACATGAGAATGGTGTACACGCTATACAGGAAAAACTCTAATCACAAAAATGGTAGAACACCTTTGATCGTTTTCGAAGTTAATTGTTCCAATATCTACGTAAACTGATTTAATAATATCAAAAATACTGCTCCTTTATTTTGCTAGCTGCTGAAGAACAAAAAATTAGCCAAAAGGAACTGATCGTATAATCTGCCTCAAAAAATCTTCATAATAAATATCCAGTTACAAGATGCTCCATATTTAAAAACAATAAATCTCTAACCTTTGTATTGACATTAATGGAAACGAAAGTGGCTCATGATTTTTAGAAGAGGATACGTGATTTATTACATTTGAAAAAAAAAAGCAGCATCGACAACTTTATACTGCGAGATTATTTGTTTTCATAATTCTACTGTAGTTCAATAGGCTACTAATTACTAAAGTTCTGAAATGTATCACTGACCTGGTTTTTCATTCTAACTTCCTAATCTAAATGCTGTCGACAGATAACACAAAGTTCCTGTTTAATTACCGGTTGTTACACAGAATCGCCTTTCGCAACTACATCTTATAGCTTAGTAATAACAACAGTACGCCATTACCAAACATGAATGACCATTTAGCTGCGTTCTCTTTCTACTTGCCAATCTTCAAGTTATTACGTGCCGAACATATTAAATGTATTTGCTTTAGGTCTCCAGCAATGTCATAAAATCTATTTTTGCGTCTCTGCAAACATCGATTCATTAGCAATGATTTACAGTAAAACCATCAGTGGTCGATTTAATGTTCCTTCTTTTATGCCATGATAGTGGATTATTTTGGCGGACATCAAATTGTGCGAACGCCTGAGGCTTGATGGCTAATATCTGAGAAAAACAACTTATTACAAGAGATCAAACAGCTACTGTACATTAAAAGCATTCAGCATCCGTTGATTATTTCAAGTTTTTTTTATTGTGCTTTCTTTAGTGTTGTAACAAACCATGAGTTATGGACGGAACCAATTCAGCACCTGGCATTTTTGGAAAGTGCCAGGAAGGCTACATTGATCTATTTTTGAGAGAATTTTTATTAGAGTAGTTAGATTTTTGCCCAAAGTGCCAAGGGCCCAGTAATATCTAAATGCGGCCTTGAATTAAGAAGTGTCCAACTAAGCGTTGGGAAAAATCGATTATTTTAGTTTTGGTCGAAGATTTCCGGTACCTAAACAGGCTATAAGGTTGGGTAAAAGTCAATCGACTTTGACTCCCAAAAACAACATTTCTCCGGAAATTTTTTTCTGCACTCTTTTAATTAAAATTCTTTGCTTAAAGTTCGCCTTCGAAGTCCCGACTCCGGCTCTGTACTTAAGAATCTGATTTCAACTCCAAATCCATTAAAACGAAAATTCTGACTTGTAACTCCAATTACAACACCGGCTATACAGTCAAATACAATTTTTTAGAAAGAAACTGACATGTATGAAATTCTACATCTTTTAAACAGAATTGATCTGAAGAGATCAGAAGGTCCAGACGAGATATCCGCTTAAGTTCTAAACATCAGCAAGAAAACATATCCGCTAGAGTTGTAAACATCAGCAAGAAAATTACTACACCATTCTTGACTGATATCTGTAATCAAGTTCTACAGTAGGGAGTGTATATCTTGAGGTTCTCAAAGTAGCAAAAGTAATTCCCATATACCAATCGGGTAAAAAGACAGATTCCTCGAGTTAGAGGCCAGTATCTCTTCAAAGTAATTTGAACAACATTGTAGAGCAAGTGATTTACAAAAGATTAATTGATTTTTTGATAAGTATAAAATTCCTAATGAGAATCAATTTGGTTTCAGGAAAAGTTTTCAACAAATTTAGCATTACTAGATCTGCATGAACAATCACTCCAAGACAAAGGAAAAGGACAAAGCACTGCCCTCGTGTTTCTAGACCTCAAAAAGGCCTTTGATTCAGTTAATCATTCAATTCTTATAAAAATGCTGAAACATAGTGGAATTAGCGGGCAAGCATTTCAACTTTCAAGTTCATATTTAGCTGATAGAAAGCAATATGTACAAATAGGTGATTCGCGGTCTGAAAAATTAACAGTACGTTGTGTTGTGCCCAGGTGTCAGCGTGAGGCCCTTTACTGTTCTTGTTACATGACAACGATCAGCCAAAAAACATCAACATTAGCACAAAATTGTTCGCTGATGACACTGTGGTATATACAGCCGATAGACGTATGATTAAACTCCAAACAGTCATCAACGGAGAGTTAGATTGCTTAAATAATTGGCTTACAGCAAACAAGTTGTCCACAAATACACTGAAAACTCAAGTTATGGTAGTTTCTCAAACAGCTAAAAATTCAGATTCTATTAGACTTTATGTGGGCAATGAGAGCTAAAAAGAACCAAGATAATTATAGAAGTACTTGGGTGTGTGGATAGATGAAGGCTTAAATTGGAAAGCTCATACAGCCAAATTAAGCTCAACTTTATAAAAACAGTTGGCGTGCTATTTAGAATCAGAACTTATGTAAGTATGCAGTTTTTGAAAATCTTGTATTATACCTTAATACCATCTAAACTTTCCTGTGGCGTATTAACATGGGGAGGAACAACAAACGAGAACCTCAGTCAACTATCCACTATACAAAACAAAACTTTGCGTTTAATTACCTTTAGTCCTCGAAGATCAAACTTAACCAAGCTCAACAAAAAGTGCGAAATATTACAGCTAGATAAACTTAATAAGCTTGAAGTGGCTGAATTCGTGTTTCGCTTTCACAATAATGCTCTGCCGAGTCAAGTTGCCTCTATGTATGATAATGTCAACAAAATCCATTCTTATAACTCAAGGTCATTAAAAGACCAAAATTTGTTCCTACCAAGAAGGGAATCATCCTTAGCCATTTAGCGTAGCATTAAATTTGTCGGAGTCAAGATAAGGAATGAGATTTCTTCGAAAATATCAAACTTAAAACCTATCAAAACTTTTACAAAAAAATTAACAAATCGCTTTTCTACTGCAAAGGATAGTTAAGTGGAGAACTGCAATCTTCCTTAATATTTTGCATTTGATTAGGATGCTACTCTTACAGGTAAACTCGTTTTCTTTTGTGTATTACCACAAATTTTTGCAACCCAAGAAGTTCTAAACTAAAAATCACTGTTTTCTTGAGCACCTTACACTACTGATGATGAAATTTGATGTAGAGCAGGGCAAATTTAATAATCTGTGTTGGTATTGGATAAAGAACATGCAATGATTGCCAAATTTAGGCTGCTATAGGCTGCCTGGATACATGCTCTAATCAGTGTTGGGCATTAACTCGTTAATAACGAAGTTGTTTTTCATCAGCGAGTTAAAAAGTTAAAAAGCGTTAGTGAGTTTACTTATTAACTATACCTTTCGTTAAACTACTTTAAAATTTACGTTAAATTTTTAGGCTACACCGTATTTCCTAATGCCATAATAAAAGAAATTAAAAAATAAAAAAATGAAAAGAGGCTTCCACCCTGTCTATCTTTATTAGAATAGTAAATAACTAAATACCATAGCTACAGAAATCGGAATGAGTAATTTTTATCTCCTATGGAAATGGAATTATTTTATTGGGCATCAACTACAGGTTAATATTGAATTTTTTTGAAAAAATTAACGAATTAAGTCCTAACTTTAACTTGCGTTTCTTTTGTTTTTGAGTTAGCTATTTAACTTAAATTTAGTCAAAAAAATGCTAGAAAATTCTAAGCGAATTTACTCTTAATGAAGCTACGTTTCTCATTAACTTGCCCTATACTGGCTCTAATACTTCTGAAACTGATGAACTCGTATACTAGGGTTACCATATTTTCATCACCAAAAAGGAGGGCACCTTTTTAAAGAAATTTATTAACAGCTGGTTGTTCCTATACGGCAAAAGACAAACGAAAGCAACAATTATTTTAGCTATAGGTCAAAGTGTTATTACATTTAATTTTTCGACTTAGCCCACGAGTATTTGGCCGTTTCCTTAACTTTCCTAAGTAATCAGCTTTGACAATGTCGTAAAACTGGTTGCACGTAACATCTTTGAAATTGTACACCAACTTCAAGATGCTTGCAACTTAATCCAAAAGATATCACTCTCTTTCTTTTGACCATTGTGGCTGCATCAAGGAAAAAATACTTCAACATTAGCGTTATGAGCTATATCGTATATAATGCTAAAGTAAAACTGTGCGATATTTAACAGCTCGCTGAACGATTCAATAGTACTGCACGTGTTAAAATAAGCAGAGGCGTCGCTAAGAATGGTGGCACTCGGGGCGGGATTTCGTGGTGGCACCCTTTATCGGCCAAAATAAAGATGAAGAGCAAAAAAACACAAAATGTCTTCGCTGCAAAACGAGTTGGTTTTCAGTCCAAAAGTATGTAATGACAAAAAAGAAAGTCTTTGCCTACCAATCAGTGGGTTTTCGGTCTCAAAAGAAAAAAAAAAAAACATAAGTTTTTTGTTTGGCCGATAAAGGGTGTTAGGGACGCCACTGAAAATAGGCCAGTTAACACTTAACTAGATCTGGATGTCTTAACAAAGCTTAACCTACTGTAGAGTGGCTGCGACAATTGCATTGTATTTCATTATCGAATGAGAAATTTATTACGACATAAACACCCCCGACTGTCCGAGAGTAACCTGGTAATACGTAAGCTATAGCGCGTGCGCGATATATAGGCCTACTTGTAATGACCTAACTGATGATATATTTATACACTAAAAGGCTGCGTGAGTGAACATGTTTTATCTGTTCAAAATGCTGAAAAGGAGGACATTTGGGCACTTTTAACGTCCTTGGAAGACAAATTATTTTTCATGAGGACGTATGGTAACTTTATGTATATAGAATATAGATGTGCCCAACTTTGTTGGTATTATTTGTGTGTGTGTGTGAATGTTTTTTTCTCGTGTGTTTTATGCTAGGAGCTGTAGATTAGACGACCGACGTGATCTTTCGCGTGCTTCCATCAGTGCAAGTGGCGTTTGAGAGTAAAAAGTTTGAGTTTGCTTTTAACCATTTTGTGTTTGTATATTAACAGTAATACCATTCTTATATTAATTTTGACAAATTTTAAAACTGAATGATTATTGTTTATCAAATTTTCAGCTTTTGAGTTTACATTTCATAACAATATTGACCGTCTGGTACTCAAGTGATCAAAAAATCGATCTGAGATTACGTTATTTTATTGTTACTGTTTACATTTTCAGCATGAAATCGTTATTCAAACATAATTAAAAATCAAATTTGCTTCTTTTCTTCAACAAATAAATCGCTCATAGGAGAGCAAGCAAGTCCTGCATGTAGGTTAGTTGGGGATTTAATCTTTGAAATGACTACTTTTTACGTATTGCTTTCAGTTTAATTAGTTTTAATTCGTATTTAATTGAAATGATGACGTCATTATGGCAACGTCCCGCAAGTGTGGCTCAATCTACCACGACGATGACGTACATTATTTTCCAATCGTGGTGGTGTTTAAACTACAATTCTACGTTAGCGACGTCGATAAACTAATGAGTTCTAGAATTATACCATTTTTGAAAACAGTATAGCCTAATCAAAAATTGCAAAATTTCTAAACGTTTTGGACTTGACTATGTCTATTATCCGTAAAATAAAATCTCATTCAAAACGACTCAAAAAACAAACCATTTTTGACCGAAAAAGCCTTCATTTTCTCAAGCAATACTGTCAAGCAGATCAAACTGTCGAAAGCTAAAGTTTTGTTATTTCTTTTAATGCCTCTGTATTAATCGTAAACTACTCAAAAAAATTTAATTAAATCGATTGAATGAGAGAAAGTAGTCCGATTTTGATTTCTGCCAAGTTTCATCAAAAATTTAAAACTAGTAACGTCATTAATTTTTTTATGATGTGATGGCTTTGATTGCGGGATTTTAATAATCTATATATTCAAATGCATACGACAAATTTCTTAACCAATTTCAACTACCAAATGATATCATTTGAATCATGACATATACAGTAATTCACGTAAAATTATGGTTTAATTGTAAAGTTGAGTCTCAAAACTACTAGCAGGTAATATTCAGCGCTGCCCAACCCTGCGATTCTATGTTAAAAAAAGAACGAAAATCGACCTCAGCCTGAAATATTACCGCTGCTTTTACAGTAGTAGCATTGCATCTGAGAGAAAAAATTTGACGTTGCTTGCGTGCAATCTAAGCGTTTAATGTTCGTTACAAATCGCAATAATTCTCTTAAAAATTCCATTTTGATGCTGCGAATATAAATTTATACTTGCCCATGCCATCACATCCGCTTCAACCAGTACACTACACATGGAATTATGTAGCTTTTCTATAATTATAGCGTCGACTATATATTAAGGCTGATATGATTTCGGTAATAAGACGAATAACATGTAATTAGAAGCTTCTCGATGTTAATTAGTAGTGCTTTGAAACCAAGCCGGTAAACACCACATGATATAAAGTCACGAAAAATTCAAAAGTACTTAATATGGAACAGTGTTTCATCTTGACGTAGGTAATAAATAAACATTAAAAAAACCTTTGCTACGATAAAACTAGTTTATTTTGCTATTAACACCGATCAATTAGCATTCGTCTTGAATGTTAACCTAATTTGCCCTAAGCACTCCCATACGTTTGAGTTAAAATCTTATTATTAGCTTGAGTTAAAATCTCATTACACCGAAGTGTTAAAAGGTTGACAGTTTAACTCGAAAATTCCGGATTGGTTTCATTTATTCCTTTTTTCTTGACTATTATCTGCATAAATCTATCATTTTTGGCCTGAAAATTTAAGTTTTCAATTCTTTAAGTAAAAATTGGCAAAATAAAAACAGCTTCAACCTTGTTTGAATTGGAACTGTAAATGTTTTCTTAGCGTTCTAGTTCTTTTTTAAGTGCGTCTTTAAATCAATTTTCGGATCGTTTTTATTTGTTATTGCCTGGCCATAAATTTTTCATTTAGTTAAGTGTCGGATTTCAATCCGAAAATAGCGCAACAAGAATCAAGTTACGCGAATTTTACAAATGACTCAGTAACATGTAACAACGCTTCAACAACGACCAAATAACATCCCAAAGTTTCACAAGATCATCAAAATGCTAAATTACGTTTCCTAAAGCTTTAAATGATCAAAAATTATATGAAGCCGTTGTGCAGGAATGTCTCACGTCGGTCCCGCGGATCATTTGCAGCCCGAAATGAATTTTTTCTGCCGCGCCCAGTCTTCATCTGTTTTTCAAACCAAAGCTACCATGCAGTTACGCGAACCAATCAGCTAAAACACCCTTTTTACAACCTAAAACGCCCCAAAAGTAGGCTAAAAAACTTTTTTTTGGTCTTTACCCAGTGCTGCTGTCGATATTTTGCTCGGCCTTCCAAAATATTTTGCCAGGTAGGCTCTCAACTGATCTGCCTAGCTACAATACGTTGCAAACTTATTAATTCTCGTCGGTCTCCACTTCTGATTAACGATAGATGTAAACAAACTTTGGCGAAGACCTTTTCGTAATATTATTGACAGAAAAATAGAATAATGGAAACAAATTTTAAAAAAGATCGTTTTGCTTTAGACGCTACAAAACTACTCTAGTTGATAATTTTGGACTGAGTCTACCCACATCCGTAAAACCTCTATCTGAACACCACCTCTATTTGAGTGCCACGTCTAATAGAACACCACTAAAAAAAAGGGTTGAAAAATAGAGTGCCACTCCCTAATTGAACGCCTCCTCTAATAGACCGCCACCTTGACATAATGGAAAAGAAGGTCAGACGGCCTGATTAAGAACGGACAGAAACTTCTCCAGCATGCGAGGGCCAATGCCGACGTTACCGGTGAACGTAAAATTATTCAACCACTTGACGTTGATGCGGAAGGTGTTGAAAATGACGTCTACAAAAGCGACGTGTCACTTGATTTTCACCGGTAATTTTTTGATTACTTACCAGTAACTGTGTTTAGCGTGATGTTTTTTCTTCTTTAGATGTTAGATGTCAACTGTGTTGAATGTTTTTTCTTTTCATTGATTAAATTTATCTTACGAAAATTCTGACCAGCTTGTTGAAAAATAGAGCGCCACCCACCCTCTAATTGAACACCACCTGTAATAGAACGCCACTATAGGAAAAGGGTTGAAAAATACAGCGCTATAGCGCTCAAATAGAGGTTTTACAGTATTTGTTTAGGACCGCAACACCGTCTTCACTTGTTCACTGGACTTCTTCACATCGGCTAGTGGTCTTGGTATGATCTGTTAGCCCTAAACACTCCTTCAAAAAAGTTTGGACACCCCTGCCTCAATGACAATACGTCGCTTTTCCTCACCCTGCAGTTTTCTTTTATTCATACGTACGAACCAGGCTCTACTCATCTGACTGACCGAATAAACCCAGAACACCTTTTCTGAACTCTGCTGGCAGGTTTTTTTGTCAGGCTGGGCAATGGTGACGGAGGGCTGTTTGATCCTGATGAGGAACATGAGTGTACTTCCGAAAGGCACAACGGCGTATGACCCCTTTGAGAATCAAATTGGGATTCAGCAACTTTTTGATCACAATCCCGACGCTCCACCTACTGAGGTATTTACACTGCCGCATAGCCTGCAGTACTTAAAATAGCCTGCCATTACACTGATTACAGCTAATAGATCCAATCACTAAATTACAGCTAATAGAAATAAAATCGAGCCAATTACTGTATTTGCTACCGTGTTGACGAATATGCCCTTCGGGCAATTTCTAGCTGCTTTCCGAGATTGTTAACGAAAGATTCAAAGCTGCAAGATTATTACTCAATTTGCCACCTAACAAAATCCTAGTAGTTTAAATAGATAGGAAATTTGCTTACTTTTCTTGCATGCTCAAGTAACTGTTTCTAAAAGACATGAAAGCGTAGAGAAACATAAAGGAACTTACAATAAAACTATTTCCGAACTACAATAGCCAACGTACGTACGCTTTGGTTAAATTTAAATCCTCTTTTCCGCTCTAGCAGTGGCTACCAAGTCTATATGACTGCAGTATTTTAACTGTACCAATTGTTGTGCAAGAGGCATAAATACTAAATTTCTGTTGAAAATAAAACCCGAACCAAAATTTTACAAGTTTCACGCAAAAAGAAAATCACATTTCATCTCTATACAAAAAGTATTCACTCATATAATATCAGAAACGTACAAATTAATTCAAACGTAACTAATGGATTTACAGAACCTTTTAAAGATCTTATCGAAAAATGGAAACTGCATGATCATTTAGAAAAACAAATAGAAATCTCGCTTACACGTTTTCACACAGATATTGATTTTTGCCGACCCGTCGACGATAAGATGAGTGGTGGTACGTGTATTTACTTTGCTATTTGGTCTGCTTACATAGGAAAGGAGATTTCTGGCCCACAGCAGCCCAATCAATACTAACGATATTAACTCAGCAATGAAATCGATATGTGTATGCATCATTAGAGACATTCGTAAATTTTGGTGCAGTGCTCTCAAATATTATTATTTAAATTAGGACGAATTGAAGAGCTTTGGAGCCATTAACAAATGTTCAAAACAACAATGACATAGTTTTTTTGGTTCCCTTCAGACTTTCTTTTTTAAGGAACTTCAAAAATATATTGGGCTTATAATCTAGAATTCTTCTAAAGTTTCGCTCAAACAAGCTCATATTTCCTTTTTTTCCAAGTACAAACAGAAACAGATCAAAAACATTTGCCTTTGCTAACAAAATATTACAATTGTCTATGAGTATGATCCACACTTTGTTTATAAGAGCATTTTTATAACAACACGTGGCCTATTTTTGCTCAAAATTTAAGAGCAATACTAGTGTCGGCACGAACAAAAGAATTAAGAACACCGGTCAAATTTAAAAATCAAAAAATCAATTTCTGTTTTACAATGCCACGTCGTAACAATACAGCAGATTTTTGCAATCATGGCCAATGGACTGTACTATGTTTGTTTCTGCAGTTGCAACTTTAAAAATCGACAAAACTTTTACCGCACAAGAATAAATTGGTGTCACCTTATTCTTCAATAAAATTTGAGAACAACCGTAGTTTAAAGCAAATGCGGCTAAAAAGTTTTGAAAATTTTAGAACAGCCAGCCTAAACCTAAAATTTATACTGGTTCTTAAAGGCGGTGAATCATCCAGCCAATTCCGGTGGTTTACAATAGCTAAAATTGAACTATAATTTTTGATATTTTTTGTTTTGATTTTGGGGTTGCATTTGCAAAGATATTCAACAAATACAAAAAGATGTCCCCCAGAAAAAAGTTTTTGGAAACGCTGAGTTTTAATCTTCCCGCCAAAACCACAGTTCTCTAAACTATTAGGCCTACTGTAATCTTATTAAACTATTAGGCCTAACTATCTCTAAACTATTAGGCCCAATAGTTTAGAGATAGTTAGGCCTAATTAGGCCTAAACTATTTAGAAATAAAGTATCTCTAAACTATTAGGCCTACCACAGTTCTCTAAACCATTAGACCTACTGTGGTTTTGGCGGGAAGATCAAAACTCAAAAACTTTTTTCGGGGGGACATCTTTTTGTATTTGTTGAATATCTTTGCAACCGCAGTCCCAAAATTAAAACAAAAAATATCAAAAATTATTGTTCAATTTTAGCTGTTGTAAACCACTGGAATTGGCTGGATGATTCACCGCCTTTAAGAACAAAATTTCGAGGCAGTATTAAGATCATTGATTGTTACTGTAATTCATTGTAAATTCAGAACGTAAACACGTCGTCATGGGGGTTTGCTCTAATTAAAAAGAAGCTGCTCTTAAACAGAATTTTCTATTTTTCTTTCGATAAATTCTCAAATTAAGAAATCTTGTTTCAAATTATTTTGATTCTGCAAGGAAAAATATTCATTTGAGAACAAAACTTCAACACGTTATGACACGTTTTAGCCTAACTTTTATCAACTAACAGTAACTTTCCTAAACCAATCCATCACTCAAGTTCAGACGAGTCACTTCAAATCACGATCTGGCAACAAAGCCAAAAGTGTTGTCACCACTTGACGCTTCACTGAACACTAAACAAAGACCTCTGACGTATCGTAGTAGCAGAAGTAGTTTCTGTAATTTCGGTCTCTACTAACCTAGCAGAAGAACAAACATCAAAATAGTTGCTGTTTTTATTTATCTACATTTTGACCTGGTTCTTGATTCCACGATTTCGAATATTTTTTCTTCAGCCTTTTTCTTTTTCTAAAACAAACTCCAAAATAGATTCACAACATTATTATTTTATTACAATCATTATTTTGTTTTGTTTGCGCCAAAACTCTATTTTAATGAAATGAGCAATAATTAGGTCAGAAGTAACATTACAATTGTAGCCCATTCAATAGAAAAATAATATTTTGGCACAAATAGGAGAAGTAGCAAAACGAATAACGTTAAATCATGCATCAAGTCAAGGTAGTATAGCCGGAGTTATCAATACTATGCATAGCTGCAACACCTCAAAGAAAACAAAGCAAAAAAAGCAACTCAATTTGCGATATTTTCAGAGCAAAAATAAGCGGTATTTCCAAACAGACTCGCACACTCATACACTGTCACACACCTTCCAAACTGGTCGCTCTACCGTTGTAATGTTGGAAGCAACATTTTGGGGTGTACGGTGTAACCCCGTTTGGCGACCACGTCGTTATCCGGATTACTTCGATGGGGTTCAATCAGGGCCACTTTGATGGTGATGCGTTTTCGCCTCCATAACAAGAACACTCCGCTAATTTGACCGCTTACTTTTGGTCCCGTGGGTGGCCAGGTGACTGGGGTGTATTTTAACGAAGTGTACCATTGTCTTTACAATCTTTTGCTTTTTTTCATTAACTCAAGTTAAATACACCGCTCAGATGGCCCCTATCGTCGTGCTTATGGTGTAATAGTTAAGGAGCGTTTTGGTAAGTCTCGAGTTTGATTCGCACTCCGCTCATTTTTCTTTTTCTTCAGAACCTTGCATTTGATAGGATTCGGGCAGCGATATTAGCCTGAGAGATAGTAAATCGAAGAGCTAAAAAAAGGGTACACTTTGAAAATATACAACCGGGGTTTTACTGTACTTCAAACTAAAAATAAACGGACTTCACTCCATTTCTGTGTCATGACAAAAATGATTTTACAAACGTTTATGACATACACTCTTTTTTTTATTCAATTTTATAAGAACACTATATCATTTCAAGTCAATCATGTTTTTGTTAAAAATTTAAAAGCAAATTAAGAACAATGCTAGTCTATAGGCATAAAAATAGTAATTTAAAAAACGGGTCACATAAAAAAAACAAAACAGTTTCTGTACAAATAATTAATAGATCTTTCTTAGCCTTTTTTATACTGCCACTGATGGTTTCAATGATTTGTAAAAAAGACTATTTTAATAATCATGATCATTTACAAAAAAATTTACTTTTTAACCAAGCAAAAACGAATTTTGTTACTTTATTCTCAAATGAACTTTAAGAATAACTGAGGCTAAAAATTCATGAAAATTGAAGAACTCTCAGCATCAACCCAAAATTTACTGCTGCTTACAAAAAGGATGTATTTATTGTACAGTACATTGGTCTGAACTTGGAATATTACGAGAGCAATCGCTCTCTAAAAAATAAAAGAAGAACGCAAAGCTTAGATATCGAAAGAACCAAGTCTAGAAATTTCAGAAAAGAAATTATTCCAAGGAAATTCAAATAAAGGAGAGATATGGGCCAAAAATATATTTCAGTCGCGGTGTCTGGAGACGAAGCCCCCATTGCTTAGAGACTTGTACAATTTTTGAACAAAAATAACTTAATTTTGAGAGTAGGCCTTTACGTTTATACGGTACTTCACATTTTTTTCCAATTACGCATATTGATGATTTGTTTTGTATTTGCGCTATAACCCAAACAGGGGATTGGCCCTCCAAAAATACGCTACTGGGCACAATCATAAGCAATGATTAGTAATGAAAATTAAGCCACGATCTTTTATTGGTGGGCTGAGGTTTTACAAACGCAAGGTTGAGCTGTTTGAGCTTTGACTGCGGAGGCTAACGGTAAAGTACTGCACCTGATTTTTTTTTCAAATTAATTTTCTATTCTTGATTGCCGTTACGCTTTCCTTGATAACTTTTGGAACGTCCGTTTTTGATACTCTGCGACTTATTGTATCATTTTAGCGACTTAAAGATCTAAACTCAATTAGTTTGAAAGGCAAATGCTTTGTTTCCGTAAGACACTGCAATGCTTATCCGTTTGACGACGATTCAATATTTGCCTTTTCTCGTTTGAATAATTTATGAGCCTGTTAGCATTTAGCAAACCTTATGTTGTCGAGCTTGCGTGCTGAATGAATTCATCCGTGAGAGCAAGATCACTTCCAACGTCATCGCAATTAATTTATAGAATAATTGCTGAAAGAAAGTTAAACGCCTTGCACTTTTGGCTCAGCTTAAATTAGATTTCATGCAAATGTGATTCATTTATCATTTTCATTGAAATACGTACACTTTTTGTACTGAGTGTTTCCAGAATTTAGTCACCGCACTAGACAGTCAAGAAACGGTCTTCAAACAGGTGGGGTTGGGATGCATATTGAATGTGTAGCGTCAGCATACCCTGCTATTAATACCGATACTTTTGTAATTACGAAAATCAAATAAAAACCCAAGAGAATGGGACAAACTTGACGATACAGAATAGTCCAGTTCACTATGCGCCATCTTTGTGATTGCCAACACTTTTCTAGACCTTTCAAGCCGTCCTCCTCCGGAAACTAAATCTGAAGCACAGAGTTTTTTCGTTGAGTTCATGATGTGCACCTCGTTTCACCAGTCGAGCAAGGGGATTATACTTTTGTGTGCTCTGTAGTAACTATCCTGTAGCAATCAGTGGCGTCGTTAGGGGAGGGGGGCGACCCGCCTCGGGTGTCACCATTTTGGGGTGACACCATTTGGGATGACACCATATTATGATGTGAAACCATAACTCCAACGCGATTTGTGGTAAATACCTTTCTTTTTTCACTTTGACTGGTCCTTATCCTCATTTGTACCGAAAACCAACTGATTTTGCAGCGAAGACCTTTTTTTATCTTCACCTATTTTTGGACTACAAAAGGGTGCCGCCACGAAATCCCGACCCGGTTGCCATCATCCGCAGCAACGCCACTGGTAGCAATATCATACCTTTTTCCATCGATCGAGGAAGTGGTAATCTTCCAAAACAAAACATGCAGTAGCGTAGCCAGGGGGGGGGGGCTTTTGCCCCCCCCCCATTGGCCTGTCAACTAAACTGCAGAATAAGAAAAATACCACGTTTTTAGCTCTTTTGAGACTGTTTTTTGCGCTGGAATTGACTAAAAAGTGATTTAATGCATCATTTGAAACGTATATTCAGGGGGGGCTAATTGTAAAAAATTAAAGTCACAAATCAATGCAAACTGTAAAAAATACCCGAAAATAAACAATCAAAATTGATCGCTAATGTAAAAACGCCAAACTTAGGTTTTATCAACAAATACATTATTAACTCAAAAATAAGGGGAGGGGGTAGCTATTCAGTGTTAGTTAATTACCAGCCGCTTTTCTCAAATATCTTTCTACTAGCCCCCCGCCCCAATTACTTTTCTTTATAAAATATAGACGAAATAGACTACTCCGTGTGAGTTTTATTGAATAATAGGATTTTATGGTTTACCAGCAGGTAAACAAGTGATCTGCAATGTTATCATTAGCCACTTCCCATATAGCTCATTAATGCAACCAGTTGAATCATGTTGGGCTGCCAATTCCTATGCCACGTTTTAAAAGCATTATTTTTTATTAAAATAGCTCTAAAATTAAGTTATTTTTGCAAAAAAATGCAAAATTTTCAAGAGCTGGGGGCTCTGCCCCCAGACCCCCAGCCTCCAGCAGCCGGGGGCTTCGCCCCCAGATCCCCAAAACCGCCCCACCCATTGCGAATTTCTGGCTACGTGCCTGAACACACTTGCATTGGTGAGATCACTTCAGAGTGGCTGTCAAGTTCATTTGAACCCAAACTGTTTTTGAATACCGGTTCTGCATTTGGTTTTAAAGCTGGGTTAAGGCTATATCGCTAATCTTGGTATTGTTACAAAACGTAACAATAGTCTCTGCCCAACTTAGCATTTGAAAATTATTCGCAACTTTCCAACAGTTTATTCCCACTGTTTGCTGTATTTTAACATTTTGTTTACGCCGCTTTCGCTCGGTTCCAGCTGTGTTTGTTTAACATTTTCATGTAGGATATTATTTCTTCTACGTAAAACCGCAATAGCAACGTGGTTATAGAAAGAAAAAATCTTAAAAAATATAGAACTGCAGAAAAAATACGCCGTTGTTTTTCCGCAAACAAATAATTCTTTTCCAAACGAGTTGGATTATTTTTTTGTGCATTAAAATTTTTTTTAAACAAAAAATTAGTTAGTTTTGTTGCAAAACCATAATGCGAGGGCTAAAAAACAATTCGAACTCACGTAGCTACAAAAAAGCGGCCGAGAACCAGTAATAAACTGAACGTGTAAAAACGGCAGTAGTACCTTTTTTGGTTTATTTTTAAAAAAGAAAAAATGAAAAAAAAAGAAGAAAAATTAAAAAAAAAAACAATAAGAGAGATAAGAAAGTGCTAGAATGGTCATACTCATGGGCTTGTAAAAAAGTCATAAATTACGTTAAATTATAGTAAATTATCGCAATTTATTGCTTCATTTTTCGTTTGAGTTCCTTCGTTTTTGACACTGCAAAACTACAGGATGCTAAAATCCATTCATGCGTGCGCGTAACCCAGGCATCCTGCTTGTACTTCGCCCAAACCGTAACAAACCACCTTTTTTCGGTTTTGTTGCAAGTCTTTCGCTAGTTGGGCCACCACTACGAGTAGACTGCTTGGGTCCAATGGGAAATAAGTGTGAGTATGCCTTTGAGGGACAGAACGATGCTTTTCCGTTTCGGTAATCGATCTGAGGGTCAGCAACCTTTTGATCACTGTCTCAACGCTTTGTACCAACTGTGCTGTCACCACGAACTGCAAGATGATCAACTGCAAGAATTAATGCAAAGTTCAAATTTATTTACTCTAGTTTTTTTTGTTGCTGTAACTTATGGTAAATGGGTTCAAAGTTTTAAAACTCCCTTTCTCATTTATTTCTTTTCTAACCAACTAATTTAACCGATATCCAGGGCCAGAGATGCCGAAGTCCAAGGGAGATGGGGGGATATATCCCTCCCAATAATTTGACTTATCCCCCAATAGTTTGAGTATGGTCTACATCTGCATCCCCCTCAATAATTTGACTCTGGTCTGCATCTGAGCGTAGATGTCCACTTGAATTCGGGAAAAAAAGACTTCCATTTTTGGTGAAGACCTTTTTTTTTGGTCTTCACCTGAATTTGGGAAAAAAAAGTGTTCCATTTTTGGTGAAGACCTTTCTCTTTTTTGGTCTTCATTTAATTTGCTCACCTGAACAAAATCGTGGTCGAGGTTCACCCCCCCATTGTTGAAAATTGGGCAAAATTGGGATAAAATTGCAAATTATCCCCCCCAATGCTCAACAAAGATCGGCACCCCTGTACAGGGCGTTCGTAGAGGCAGGGCTCAACGAAAATCGGCCAAGAATTACATAGTATAATCGTTATTGTTATTTACAGCAACAAGAGTACTTTATATTGAGCGAGAATTTTTGTTTGGGTAGCTAAGCTCCCACCTGATGACCCTCTTCTACCAACAACCATGTTGATGCCATTTCTGCATCCCCCTTTTTTCTGGTTGCTTCTAATTTTTTCTCGGTTTCTCTTTTGGTTTAAGTTCTTTATTTTTTCTTTTCCAAAAAATAAGTAAATATAAAGAAGCTGCAGAAAAGCTAGCATTGTATAAAAAGACTCATGCGCTTGGTTCCATAAAAAAATAATCTTTGGCTTGACTTGGATGAGACAAACCATTGTCAGCTTTTGAAATGAAATAATTATACGTATCGGTGTTTTACTTTTTTCTACCTGACGTGCTGTATCTAATGTGTCTATATACTTAGTGAAAGTGACGACAGACAAGTTAATAAACGCTGGACGTTCGTTATAACGACAAACAGATCAATTCTCATTTAGCTGATCAATACTAATGAGAAGCTCCAACAGATCTTGCAGGATATTAACTCCCCAAAGACTGGAAATGACTTTAGATCGAAAGTCATCATTTATCGATCGCTTTTGCTGGCTCGAGTGATACTGTAAATCAACGACGTAGGTTCTTAGCGTAAAATCAAGAAATTTATGGACGAGCGTATTGCTTGTTTGTTTTAAACAGAAGTTTGGTACGCTCGTCAGCATGCCGCCTAACCAGTGCACCACTTTTCCGAAGGAAAGTTTTTAAGAATAATGTGCAAAAAATTCGCTCGCACGTCAAACAGGAGCATCGCTGCGGAAGGGTGGAGCAAAGGGAGTAGTGACCGCTTAACGGCTGTTTGTGCCTCCTGCTTTGGACTAGTGTACATTCCATATTTTACTGCGCAATAACAACACCAGCCAGCTAATCGAACTGTAACGCGTTCGTTTCTGGAGCAGGAGGTCTGAGGTTTAAATCTCGGCCGGTCAAATTGGACGCATGTGTTGCCAACGGCTCGCCACCTTTGCAACATTTCTTCGACAGAAGCTGTGTTGCCTGGGCGCAATGACGAGTAGATGCGCCCCCCAAAACTCGTCGCACGCCTCGGCGTAACTCACTGAAAATAATAAAAGATTTGATTTGACTGTGCAGTATCAAATTATTCAGAATTTTGATTCAAAATTATATGCAAGCTCGCAAAGTCAATATAATTTTAGTAATATACGCACTCTAAATGTGACTCAAAAGCATCCTAAAGGCTGCTTCACAGTTTTCTAACGTAGCAATCATGCAAATAAAAGTTGCATATTTTGTCTTCAATATCCTCTGCATGTCTTAACGTCTGAAATTGTAGTGCTACTTCCTTTCCTAACGCTACCTGTTATTATTGTGTTAGTATCCACTCGCTTCTATTTTGATGGTCAAATGAATGAATAAATAAGTTATTTCATTTTAATGTTTTTGATTTTCATTCAAATAACCACCTGTTGATGTAAATGGTTTGGGTGCTAAGGCATAATATTATCTTAAAAGATTGGTTACCTATGACGAAACCAAGAAGTGATAGAGGCCATGTGACAGCTTTCAGCTCCAAAAATAGATCTAAATTACAAACTTGCAATAAATTTCCTTAACGATTGAATCCTAAAAATGGCTTTGCAGTATTAGGTTGTAGCTAAATCCTTTATTTTGTTTTTCAAAGACGTTTTTCAGCAAAGAAAGCAAAGTTTCCTGACCAGCGGATCAACATGCATTGTTGAATTGCTTTGTGATTGCCTCATAGCTATCTCCAATTCTGCAAAAACCTTTAGTGTACCGGTATATCAAAATGGAACCCTTCAAGCTATGAATTGTTCCATGTTTTCGGGAAAAAAACAAAAACAAGATCAAGTTTTCTTCTTTTGTTTAGTTTTTGCCAATAATAAGTTAAGTGACTTAAAAAAAAAGTAATGTTTGTTGATGTACTGTGATAGTAATCAATAAAACCATTAAATCAAATTCACGTTGAAGATGCCCTGAAACATTTCGAGTAAAATTTCTGTCAAAAATTCGTAAAGTTGCTCTTGGTGACATCCAGCGGAAAATATTGTAAAGATAATATTGTCGCCGTGAAACCTTCACAAATGAGCAAAGCAAGATATAAGAGCACTCCCGGATGGAGCAGCGGTAGAGAATCGGACGCTCAAACTCGCAAGGGCAAACGTTCAGTTCTTGATCGTTGCAAATTTCCTCTAGTGCGTGTAAGTACCGAGGTTGAAAAAATTGTCTGATACTCTTACTGAATGTAGTATGTTCATCCTGTTGAAAAAAAAGCGAGATTTAAGAGCAAAGAACAAGTCCACGTGTTGCCTTGGCCAGGAGACAGCAAAGGTACTGTTCGGTCTTCAAGTCAAATGCAGTAAAATTACCAGCATTTGATTTTATCCAATTTTTGTGCTTTTTGTAAAAAAATAGCTATTTCAGTGCCATTTGAATCACATATCTCACGTTCTTAGAACCATTTGAAAAACTACATTTTAAAGATTTGAAAGCCAATTGAAAAAACTTAAATTGTTTAGTCCTATCTTTTCTTACAGGCCAAATTCAAAAACACGTTTAAAATTTTGCATTTCTGGATTAAACTTTGGAAGTGAATTGGCCCAGGTAGGGGAAGCAAAGTACATGCCTCGCGCAATATTTTTGCAGTAAGTCATAATTCACTCGAAAATTTACCTAGGAGATTTCTGCATCGTCATGAAAATAACCAGTTTTAGGAGTACATGTACGACCAGAGGGCCCAGGTCTCCTCATTTCAAGTTCAATATTTTGTTTAATAAGTATTTCGCGTAGTTAAATTTTTTCAATGATATTTTGTCGCTTAAAAACTGGCGAGGTGGAGATAGATTGCTATTTGAAGGTGATGCAATAGATGGTAACTAGCAGGGTTGCCGAAACCCGAGGGGGATGGGGGGGATATATGTCCCCCAATTATTTGACTGCATCCCCCCCAATAATTTGACTACGGTCTACATCTGCATCCCCCCAATAATTTGACTCTGGTCTGCATCTGAGCGCTGGATGATGTTTGGAGCAGTTTTTTGGTCTTCACTTGAATTCGGGGAAAAAAAGACTTCCGTTTTTGGTGAAGACCTTTTTTTGGTCTTCACTTGAATTCGGGGAAAAAATCTTCCATTTTTGGTGTAGAGGTTTTTTTTTTGGTCTTCACTTAATTTGCTCACCTGAAAAAAATCGTGGTCGAGGTTCATCCCCCCCAATGTTGAAAATAGGGCAAAATCGGGGTAAAATTGCAATTATCCCCCCCAATGCTCAACAAAGATCGGCACCCCTGGCAAGTAGTCATGTTATTGCATTACGTTCATAAAAAGATTAGATGAGGGCCAGAAATTGCAACTTTTAGGACAAAACCCTAAGTTTCTCCCACGTTATGCTTTTAAATTGGTTGGAAAAAATTTTAATTGACAGGACCCTGAGTGCCCTTGCTCGTTAAAGGCGGTGAACCATCCAGCCAATTAGGGTGGTTTACACTTTACAGTAACTATAATTGAAATGCAATTTTTGACATTTTTTGTTTTAATTTCGGGGCTGCAGTTGCAAAAATATTCAACAAATAGAAAAAGATATCTCCAGACAAAGTTTTTGGAAACTCTGAGTTTTGCTCTTCCCGCCGAAACCACAGTTCTCTAAACTATTAGGCCTACGGTGGTTTTGGCGGGAAGAACAAAACTCCAAGTTTCCAAAAACTTTTTTTGGTGGATATCTTTTTGCATTTGTTGAATATCTTTGCATCCGCAGCGTTAAAATTAAAACAAAAACTATCAAAAATTATAGTTCAATTTTAGCTATTGTAAACCACCGGAATTGGCTGGATGATTCACCGCCTTTAATATATTACAATTGTTGTTAATTACTGTTGTACGCGAAAATTTTGAAGGAAACTAATAAGCTTTTTTGTCATCATGTTCATCGTTGTTGGCATATTAACGGGGGGCGCAACTCCTGACTATGCCTTTGTCTGCAAAGGACTTCCAATTAAATCTGAGCAATTTAATTAGTAATTTTAAAAGTGCTTTGAAGTCTAATTTTAACTCATTTATTACCTCGCCAAACAAAATTGTATTTTTTCTTTAATTTTTAAGGTTAATTTCAAAATTCTTCAATTTCTGCCTCGAAAGATATTTGCACTTCTTTTCTCCATTGTTTGTAGCGATCGTGCCATTTTTAAAGATAATTTTTGAATCAATCATTAGATGTCGCTTGTGTGGTCGCAGCGATACGTTAGGAAGCATACCGTAACTACCATGATTACAAACTTACAAGAACGCATGAACTATTCGAAACCGAACCCAAATCCTAACCCTTAAAAAAAATTATTGAAAAATGCGTGAACGAATATTATTTACTTTCGTTTTATTCTCTTTAAGTCAAATTACTAGGTAATGATTTGTTACAAAATAAGGTGTTAGTTAATGCGTCTACAAGGACCGTCGTTTAAGAATCGTTACCTTTGTGTAAGAAAGTCGTCTGCATTATTTGTATTTCGAAACGACTTTAGGTAGCCATCAAGGCAGCTTTCGTTTTAAAATTTCCGGCTCTTGGATCCTAGGAGAAGGCGATCTACCACGTGCTATCACCGCTCTGTGATTATTTAATATTTAATCGTGCTTAAATCCTTAGCGGACAGTAGTGACTATCAAGGATTGAAATCAGAACAGTTGTCATTTTTTATGAAAGGTTTTTAACTTCTTAACTTGGGTAAAGTGCGTTCTGCGATTTGGATAGAATAGAATAAGAGAAAAGTGCTGTACTATGCGTACTATATTTTGCGATCCCCCCTTCCCTGTAATGACCGAAAAAGTGCGATCACAAGTGCAAGCGTCCGAAATGAGGTTACTACGAAGAATCGAAAAAGTTACACTGTTTAACATGGTGCGTAGCTCTGGGCAGGGCCTCAGAGAGAAATTTTCCAGGGGGTACGAAGGTCGATACCAGGCCCCCAAATCTTATTAAGCCCCCCCAAGCCTTATCGGGGCCCATGTCGTTAAATCATTTTTTGTCGCATTAGTGTAGATCTTGATTTAAAAATGAGGGATAACGACATTTGCGTATAGTTAGGACCTATGAAAAACACAACTAGGCATAAAATTAATTTAAATCCAGCTAGGGGGATTGGGGGAGCGCTGTGAGGGGTCCTTGGGTGAGCTAGCGGGGTCCGGGGCACAGCCCCAGAAGCTTTAGCACTTTTTATGTTTCTCGAGGGTAAAATACAGCATTTGATCAACATCCCAGCACTTAACTTGATCAAATTGACAAACAGAAAACGTGATATACTTGAAAGAAGGTACCGTATTTACTCGATTGTAAGCCGCAGCTTATAAAGTTTTTCTTTCCATCATGTTTGCGGCTTAAATTTAAGGGCGGCTTACATTCAAGGGCGGTTTACATTTTTTTGCTTAGCGATTTGTTGCTATGCAGATACCGTATTTTGCCTGATGCTATGTCTTCCACTGTCTAAACAAGGAAGTTGAGAGTTGTGACGTGCATTCTAAATTGTGATAAGCTAAGGATTGTGATTGTGATGAGCTAAGGATACGGTATAGAACTAATCGCAAGAGCTACATCATACGCGAATTTAAGAACGTGTACCAGTAACCATACTTTAATTTTCGTGCTCATCCAGATATGCTAAAACCCATACGGTATATGGTAGGCACCGATACAGTAAATGCGGCTTACAATCAAGGGCGACTTACAATCAAGGGCGGCTAACAATCGAGTAAATACGGTATGTGAAGTTGCAAGTTGGTTACGATGACATCGACACAATATTATACAATATAATCACTTTAATACTGCAAATCCAAATATTTTACTGATAAAATTTTTAAGAAGTCATTTGCAATCATAGCCTCCACAAACCCTAGTACCTATTAAACTCATACAGATAAAGTGAGTTGCATGATTGTAGTATAGTACAGAAGTGGAGTCCTCGAGGACGTCCTTGGCCTCCAGGACAGATTTTGAAGTCCTTGGCCTTGGCCTCGAAGCCTCAAGTCCTCGAATATTGCCCTGTCCTCGGCTCGAGGACAGCGCTATTTTTTGAACCGTTGAAATTTTGTTGGAAAGCGCCAGAAAATTTGCGACGACCTTTTTTGTTTTTTTCAAGAGGAAATCGCCTGAAAAAAAATTTTTGAAAACCTTTTTTTTTGGAGAACACTTGCGCCTGTGTCCTTGGTCCTTGGCCTCGAGAAGATTGTCCTTGGCCTTGGCCTCGAAATTTTTTGTGTCCTTGGCCTTGGCCTCGAGCCTTGTGTCCTCGACTCCACCTCTGGTATTGTATGTCAACTTTGACTCTGCTCTATGAGGTTGAAATCCTTTTGAATCTCTGGAAATGTGGGCCCTCGTACATTGTTATGCCGTAGAATTCGGGCTCTCAAGTCAGAGAAATGTAACAAAACGTTAATTTCGGTGCAAGTGTGTGGCTTTTGATACATTTTCCTCTTTTTTTTATTCAAATCGCTACTATTGGATGCCCTAAAGGCTGTGTAGCAAAAATAGCGTCCAATTACCAGTACTGAATAGGCTGACTGATATTTTTGCTGTAGGCAAGTTTGATTGCGGTGTTATGGTGCGATACCAAAAATTAACGCGGAAACCTTAACTCTTCCGTACAATGTACCCTCTGAACCCCCCTCTCGCAGGCCCTGGCTCTTAGGGTACAAAATCTCCTAACATCAAGCCTTTACTTCTCCCAATTGAAAGATCTCAGTTTAGATGGTTTGGCCATGTAAGCAGAATGCCTTGGGAAAGACTCCCCAAACAAGCTTGCTTGCTAAAGCAAATGGGAGAAGATCAGTTGGACGACCTAGAACTAGATGGACCAATTACATTGAGGATCTTGGATGGAATCGCTAAGGACTTAAACCCAAGCGAAATGATCGATGTGATGGAAGACCGTGAAGTGTGGCGGTTTAATTTCAAGCTGCTGCCCCCGCAACCCTCATGGAAAAGCGAATATGCAGAAAGAAGAAGAAAGAAGCGGTACCCGTTCCAAATCGGTCCAAAATGAGAGTAGAGAGCGGCCACGCGCCTGCACATAGTCAAATTTAATTTAAAATGTATTTGCTTTTCCGTGTATTGTTGTTGTGCGTGATTTTGGTAATTTTTTGAAGTTAGTGGAAATAAACAAAAGTTTTGATGATTTTAGTGTTTTTTATCATTGTGATCATTGTTGCAGCAGTTTTACACCACTTGTGATGTCGAGTACTAAAGCATGGATTGACGTAGGTTTGTCAAGTTTAAGTCCCAGTGCTAAAGAATTGGATGCGGGTGGGTTTGCCCACTAAATTAATGGGCTACCCAATTAATTCCCAGTGGTTAAAGCATGGGATGTAGGTGGGTTTGCCCTCTAAATTAAAGGGCTGCCCAGTTTTATCCCGCGAAAAAATCAAGTGGGCCCCATATGGGTAGCCCACATTTCGGCCCACTTTGGCCCCACATAGAATTGTGTGGGATTTTGTTTGTAACTCCTCGCCGTAAAGTGAGTTACTAACTGTCCCAACAACTTTTCTACCGTAGAGTCTGTTTGTTTCTTGCCTTCTGTTGAACTTTGGGCTTGCAATTAACTTTCTTGTCTTTCTTGTTCAGCGCAAAACCAGACCAATCTTCTACTGACGGAGCTATACTGATGCGATTTAGAGAAAAGAATCAGAATAACTTGGAATTCGGAAGAGCATCTTAGAATTTAAAAATACAGAAATTTAGAACCACGAAATTCAGAATAATCCCGAATCAACAATTAGACTCAATAATTAAGCATCCAGAATCAACAAATTTCAGAACCAAGAATTTTAAATTAAGAATTTTAGAATAAAATAGAATAGCATAGCATAGCATAATCCAAATTAGTGCGTGCAGCGCTATTTAAGGCGCTCCGATAAATCTTGCCTTTTTTCCTTACCTATCGAAGTCGTCAATGGACGCGTTGGATAAAGTGATGGTATGCATAAGGGTGCCTTTTCCTACAGTTGTTCATTATAAAATCAGCATTCAGCACAGTGGCCAACAGTTTCTTGTTTATTTAGTCACAGTAACTGGTAGTGATGTAGTCAAGACCCTGATGGTCGAGACCAAGACCGAGACTTGGAAAAAATTCGAGTCCAAGACTCAAGACTTGAAAAAATTTTCGAGACCAAGATCGAGACTCGGTGAGTTTGTTCGAGACCGAGACGAGACTTCGAGACCCGAGATTTTAGAAGGAAAACTTATTCGTATTGACTATTGACAACCCTTTTCATGGTTTTTCCTTAAACAAACGGCCAATTGCAATACAGTAGAACGACCATAAACCAAAAAACGAACTTGGACCACGTGCTATTCACAAGCACATGAAGAGATGCATAACAAATTAACTCAAACTAAACACAACTGTCACTCGTATTACAAAGATATTCTTAAAATATGTATGACAAAGATATTCATATAAAATGCATCTTAAATTTGCTTAAGTTTCATTATTAAACTGCTCGTGGACCAATCTAGAGGAATTCAATTTCGAAGCGAGTTGCTAAATCAAATTAAAATACAAGGTTTCATAAACTTGCGACTTAGTGCATAGGCATTGAGCAACACTGCACCAAAGAAACATCGCAGCCGGGCGAGACGTTGGCGACTCTGCGTCCGATTTCGACCGGACCAAGAATCGAAACGCAGACCTCACGCTCTGATGGCGGTGTCTTTAACTACAAACGCAGACCGGTTGTTTAAATCTAAAATAAAGCGGGCTTGCTAAAGCAGTTGCATTCAGGTAGTAATTTTACTGACACGAAGGCTGTGGTGGAATGTGCGATTGTGTTTTTATAAACAAGACATCAAGATGAATGATTCAGTAACCTAGTGGTCCGAGTACACGGCAAACACCGTAATGTATAACAAATACCTGGGTTACGGTATTATTTTTTGTCAAGACTTTATTTCTCCAATACTTCCCTGAAAATCTGTTGGGGTCACGCGTCTTCCCTATTCGGTCGCCCATGTTTATACCTCAGGTTTATACCTCAAGCTATTTTAATCTTCCCTGGACCTAATTGTTACTCCTAATGTTTGATATTTACAAAAAAACAGTGGTAAAGTAGACTTAAGTTCATCATTCTGAGTCTGCAATCTTAACTGTATCATACTACAAAAGATCTGTTCAACAGAATGAGACTGAAAACAATCACTTTGAGGTCTCAGCTGTCCTGATTAACCTTCCTTGACCAAACCTCATCCCACTGCCATGCTACCACCTCAAACTCGGTCCACGTGCAAGGAACCTGAACGAGAAAAAGGTTGAGAGCATTTACTACCAGAAACCAAAAATGTAGACAGCGGCAATTAGCCCCTTCAACAAAGATCAACATCAAATAATACCGCTTAAGCGGCTTCTTCCCCTCCAGACTGTTTTACATCACACCTTTCATAAGTAAATAACAAAGAATAACAAGTCGAGCAGTTTTCTCTCACGGCTCTACCTGATTTTTTCGAACCTCAATTATCTCCCACTGAGTAGCCGATTATCAAAAATTGAGGTTTTATTGCAAAACTTTGTTTCTCACGATCTCAGTTTAAAAACATTGACGAAATAAATGAAAATTGACCGAAATGAATAATAAAGGAGATTGTTGGAAAGCAATTAAAAAGGTGTTAAGACCTAGAAAGTCAATCGAATCTTTGTTTGCGTTGCTTGCATTAAATAATTAAATTCAAAATTTTACTTCTACGCCTAACCAAGATTTTGAGTCTCGAGACTTTTCACATTTCGAGACCATGATTTTTTGAGACCAAGACTCGAGATAGAGACTTGAAGCTCAAGTCCGAGACTTTCAAAAATGTGTCTCGAGACCCGAGACCGGTCTCGAGAACTCCATCACTAGTAACCGGAACGGGCTGCTAAAATTATGGAGAGCTGGTATATCAGCTAATTGAAAAAAAAATTTAAACCTGTAAAAATATATTACGACAGTGGGCTAAAACACAGTAAATGAGTCGCTTCCAACTCATAATGAATGGCGTCACCTCCTATACCCCTAAAAACCATAGCATTTGGGGAAATTGGAAAAATGACTCTAAAAGTGATTGGGAAGGACATGACTGTCCTGGCGCCGCCTCTAGAGATCTCCTACCAGCCTAGCTAAGAGAAACTGAAGAAAACATAAACAATGTTGATATCACTTTTATCATTGGTGGTATTTCAACTCCCTTTCTGGCTACGTCCACGCCAGATCTAAGTTTTTCGTTGTTCTGTTTGCTGCAGCAAACCACTTATGCAAGCATTTTGAATTGTTTAAAAGTAATTAACTAGATCTAATCTTAACCTTTAAAAACGCATTTCAATTTCTTTTTACTCTAAACATTTCCGATGAAATACTTTCGACATTCTTCGAGTTCGCTGTATTTCTTCCAAACGTTTGCTTCATTTAACGGTTGTAGCTACGAATCAGCAAAAAAAATCTGCCTCATTGACTTCGACGATCATACCTGAAAGCCACGTTATTTTTCTACACTTACTAGGGAAATCTAACCTGAAGATCTTGAATAAGTTGAAGGTTCTTTAAACCCGGATTTTCAGGAGTATTTTGAAGACTTTTGCTTCATGCTCACATTTCGCAACACCACTACAGCTTTAACAGATGAAGCCATAACACAAGTTAAATAATCAAATCTTTTATTATACCGTACTCGTTGTATTACGCCGAAGCATGTAACGATTTTGCGGGGCTCATCTCCGCGCCATTGTGCCCGGGCAATACAGCTTCTTTCGAAATGTCTTAGCGGTGGCGAGCCGTTGGCAACACTGTATCCGATTTGACGGCCCCGAGAATTGAACCTCAGACCTACCGCTTTAGAGTCAAAAGCGTTACCGCTCGACCAATTGGACGCGGTCTACTTGATCTGAAATAACAAAAATTTATCGAAAGAATTCAATAAAATTTTATTGTACGAAGAAAATGTAATTTCGTCTCATCATTGGTTAACTGGAGAACATTTTACGATACGACAAAAAAGATAATTTTAAAGCATAGTTTAAATTTCTTTAAAGTATATTTTGACTTATGCTCTGTTTCCAATAAACAGAATGGTTTCGCTAAGGAATAGCACACAAAATCCTTTAGAAATGAGGCAATACAGTTAAAAAAGGCAAATAAAATATTAAAATAGGTGTTAAACTGGAGAAAAAAACGCAGGTACACACTCAAAAAGTGCAATGCAGTGTTTTCGCCAACAGTAACTGGTGTGAAGTCTTTCCAAAGAACTAAAAATGGCATTATACCAAATAAGAAATCATTTCTTCTGGTTAAATTTGACTGCAAGATGGTTATTTCTTCAAAACAACCAAAACCACTGCCAATCAAATTAAGAAATAGTTGGCGATGTCGTTAACAGAAATTTTGAACCATTACATGGTAAGCCTATAAATTTGATTACTGGCGTATTAGTTTTTTGCTTGACTTTTCGACCCAAAACATAAAAATGACGAGCATTGATTTAAGTTACGTTTCAGTGTTACCGTTACAGTAATCCATAACCTAGTTAGGTAACGCAATTCGTAGTGCTGGCAATCCAGATATCTTCTATGAAGGGAAAGTAATTCGATAAGTTACGAAATACGAATTTGGTTTAAATTTTTTTAATATCCCAGTAAAATAATAAAGCACGCATTGAGCTGCAACATGGCAGCATTTTTTAAAAAGCCCTTTCCGCAAAGGTTATACAACAAATGACTGCCGCAAACCCACCAACTAACCCTTATGTTGGCGCTTAGTTGGTTCGCTGTCAGTTTGCGGCAATCGGTTGACTAGGTTGGTCGGTTGAAGCCCTTGGGCAGATCGCTTGTTTGTTATTCGCTAGCGCTTTTCTACTGGTAGTAAATTACTGCAGTGATAGCAAGCACTATGCACTGTTTGAGTAATAATGCCATTTTTAGTTGCATAATCAGTCCGACTTTAATGCAGCATTATGAAAATTAACTTTTTGCCTCATTTTTGATGAAAAACAATATTTTCTGTTCGCACCAGCAAACAATATCGCAATAATATCACAGCTTTTACTGCTTCTTTAACGATGGCAGCAGATTGCACAGATTGGATTAGAGCTGGTGGTGATGATACTACTGCAGTTCTCGGTCTTCCAGGTAGCGGTACTCGAAAGTGAAACCCTCCTTTTTACGCTGTCCCCATTTCTCGTAGTCGAAGTAGATATACGTGCCTTGCTCAAACTCGTCAGTTATAGTCTTGGGCTCCTCGTGGCGCTGAAACCACATCATGTATTTTGTATGGAATCGCCAAGATTGCTTTTTAAGAGCCTTTGCCGCCATATACTGGGCTTTGGTCGCTTCCATGTAGTAGAAGATGAAAAAAAGAGTCTCAGTCGACAGACGAAGATAGAAGTCTAAAGTATCGTGATCCGGTATTGGCGTTTGCGTGTAGTAGGAAGGAGTTGGGCACATATTGCGTGGGAGGTAATGTCGTAGACGCTCGGAATCAGAAGGATGAGGCATGTGTCTCCAACAAGCGTCAAGCATCGCTTGCTGGTATTCTTGCTCTTTGCTAAGCCGGATTGGGCCTAGAGGTGCGACGCCTAAAAAGGGCATAATATTTGCTTCACCGCTAGCGCCCGCTTTCTGCTTTGGCGTGTTTTCCGATTTTTGTACAAACGAGGATAGATGGTCAGAGGTTGTGGGGAGGGGCACAGTATTGAGAGATTCTGATGTAGAACGAGAAAAGGCAGATGGAATAAGTTGATCACTACTATTCTGATTGGAAACAGCCGATTCTGGGCCCGTGCTTGATGAATTCGCATTTACCACATTGGAAACTTCTCCGTTTTGGGGAAAAGGCAAGGAAATTTGCTCATTTGAGAGCGCAGATGACAAGGGAGTGGATGAAGGCACGGCAGTTTCACCTGTAGAAACAACAGAAGCAGTACCGCTTGAGCTTGGAGACGTCGATACTCCGTCACCATTCGAAAGAGAAATGGAATCAACGCTTGTAGCTATACTACTCACTTCCCTATCCAGCTCTATAGTACCGTTTACTTCCGTTGGAGCGTGGTTTTTGATTGGCCAGGCTTTTGGTTCGTTTCGGTTGAACGCGTTTATTGATTGTGATGAAATATCATGTGTTTGGTCTGATTTCGATTCTGGGGCTTGCGTTACATGATTTGCGGCATTCGGCTGGGAATTGGCTGCAGCAGCAGCGGCATATGGCTGAGCGATTGTGGATGTAAAGAGAGACTTTTGAGGTGTTTTGACATTTATCGAGTTGATGGTAGCGGATGGAAAGGATGGAGGTCGGGTAATAGCAGATTTTGTTGAGGTGATGTTGCTTGGTTTATGTGGCGAGGTGATTTCGTCTGATTTATTTCGTTTTCTAGCACTTTCGTCCTTCGAAATGCTGTGGTTAAACAAGTTCGGTGGGTTCTCCGCCGTCTTGACATCATCCTCATCTTTAGGGAGGCTACTCACACTACTATTCAATTGTCTGTCTACTGGTGAAGACGCAGTCGCAGCCATAGTGCTACCTACTGTTTCATCCAGACCCATATCTTCATACAGAAACTCATTGTCCTCAAACTCCGGTTCCTGGCAGGCTTCCAGGTAGTACTCGATATCGTCTCGTATGACATTGATTTTGTTGGGTTGTATCGTTTGGTTGTCTAACATTCTCATCAGCGTTTCGAGGTTCTTCACATGACTGCGATGTTTTTCCAGGATCCTCCTCAGGTCGTCTATGCGGTCTTGTTTTTCACGATCGATTTTCTTTTTTCGGGAATGCGACGAAGATTCGATTTCGCTTTCAAACAACTCAATTTGTCGATTTAAAGTATCTATTGTTACTTGAAGCCACTGCATTGTTTCATCCTTCGCTTTTTGAGCTGGATCAATTTTCATAGCCAGCCCAAGTCCTTCCTTTGAGTACGCCTTCGTTTTCGTTTCTCTTTCTGCAACTTTAAACCGTTCCATTTGCTGTTCTATTAACTTGCGATAGTCGAGTAAAATCTTCTTATCTTTGACATCGTTCGAGCCTGCCCAGGTTTTGACTTGATCTCTTAATCTCTGCAGCTTTTTAATTTCCTTTTTCAAATCACCTTCGTATTTATCTTTTTGATTCGTGTTGGTAGCGTTATGCAGTTTTTTAAACGTATCATCAAAAGCTTCAACTCCTTCTAAGATTTTCTTAAAACACCGGTCCATTTCGCCCTGCAACTTTCGTTTGTCGGACATCTTGGTTGATCTAAACATATAAAACTTAATTAAAGTTTCTGATCACGAGATTCAAGACGCATAATTATTTCGGTTAAATTAATTATATTCGCTTGAATGATTGGAAAGCTTACCAAAGCGTTATCAGGTCACAATGTAACTTGCAACCGAAATTGCTAAACACCGTTAATCTTAGCGACAAAATTATATACAAATCAAAGATTCCACTTTGCCGTAACCTAACGAAAACACTTTGTTCCATTCCAGATGAATTACATACTGCTTTTTTTTAATGAAAAAAATAGCCTTCTACTAAAAACACACAATCATGTGTGGTAGACAAAACAATAGTGGGAATTGTGGCTTTGTCTAGTTACGAATTAATCAGACACTGAAATGAACTTGTATCTTAAAATTCATATCACAATTGAAACTAACCAACTAAATAAAGCGTACTAACCACTTGGAATAGGAATGAAAACCCATAAGTGATTAAAGTTAAAATCTTACCAATTGTGAGATTAGGTTTAACAACATAAGCAGAAATTGTAATAAAAAAAAAAACAAAAAAACTTTACAAGTAGGAGGTCTTAGGAAGATTTTTATGATTGTTTTACAAGAAACAAGTTGTTTATTTGGACATTTTTTCACTTACATTGTGCAATTTGTTTATTCCCATCGTATAGTTTTTGGACAGCACAAGAAAATGCTACTTAAAATGAGACAATCTCATGGCCTTTTGGTTGCGCAAAACAAGCTAACATTTGATGCTGACCAACTTACAACAATTTTACCTGACTATGACATGTTTAAACGAAAAATAAAACTCATCAATAGGACTCCAAGTGTATAACAAATATTAATTTGCAGAAGCCCTTCCGATTATTATAGAATTGCCCATCTGAATGGTTTAAATTGGGTCTGGTATGTTTTGTATTTTAATGAAATTTGGCACAATTCTAGATCTCAATGAAACAATAAGTCGGCAAATAAATTTTCGAAAAACTCCATTTATTTACAGAGTTATAATCATTTAAACAAACGCTATTTTTGATCATTCTGCTTTTTCAATCTTTAATTTCTTTATTTGAGGTCATAAGAGACAGCTGAAAATTGCTACACAGGGGTTTTAAGACCCAAGGAATTCAAAAATCTAGCTTAAAAAATAATTACAGAATGATATCGTGGAGTAATTGAGCTTTCTCTATTTATTAATTAACGTTTTTCGAATGCCCAACTTCAGAAACCTGTTAGAAATGAGTATACAAGTAAAATTTAAAAGCTGAAATTCACGAATTTATTTCTCGTACCACTGCTCCTTAATCTATAAAATAAATAAATTAATTTTGACGCCTAACATTAAAAATTTCTTGCAACCTGACACATGTTTTTTCAAAAAAAAGCATCAATTCAGTTTGAGATAAAAAGCAAACCAACCTAAAATCAATCGAAAACAGTTGCGAGGAAAGGACACACAAAAAATGACCCAAACATGCTAAACAGAGTTTTTATTCAAGGAAAAATCTGCTACACAAAATACTGAGCAGTTGTTTTTAAGGCAGAGCATGAACACTAAAGTGCGATATATCTAGCGCATGCTCTGGCTTGACAGTTTTGCTTTTTGAACTATATGGGATCTTTTATGCACATTAGTAGTGTGACAAGAATGATGAAAAGCACAGAATTACAAAAGTTAGAGATGGACCAATTTAGCAGACCTGCTTATGTAGCACAGTTTCAATAGGTGATGAGCAACTGCTTTTAAACTGCGATTTTAGATTGTTTTGCGTTATATTAGTAGTTCTGCAGTGTTCCAAAATAAGATAAATGTAATGAGTTTGCTACAAGAATGAGGCACTCGAAGAAAACTGAAAGAGATGTGTCACAATTGCCTACAAAATCCACTTCGCTGAAAGCAATTGGGTTTGAGATATTGAACTAATCTGTCGCAGTACCTCAGTACCGCAAGGTGAGATTAAAAGTATCTGCAAGCATCATCACATGACATATCTCTCAAAATATCATTTGCAGTGGAAAAAGTGCAGCGAATCATATGCAAAGCATAAAAACCGGTCAAGACAGGTCTGGTAAGCATTTCTCTGCTTCAAGCTAACAAACGGGCGTTGGGCAGGGAAAAAATTGTTATCCTAGGTCAGAAGATTTGCCAAGGATGTTACAAGTCTTAAGTTCAGAAGATTTACCAAGGATGTTACAAGTCTTAAGGTCAGAAGATTTGCCAAGGATGTTACAAGTCTTAAGGTCAGAATATCTGTCAACGATATTACAAATCTTTAGTTCTGATGACGAGCAGCACTAGCACATTACCATCCACAGAGAGTGAGGTAGAAGCTTCCGCCCTTTCAACTATGGATGCTGGAGTTATGAACACATCATTTGAATTGTGCTCTATATTACGGTTCTTAAAGCGACATGGTGAAAGCAAGCAAACACAAGCTGTTAAAGCTCGCCGCAAAATTATAAAAACTGCTAATATACAGAGCAAAGCAGATCAGTAAAGATTTGTGACAAACAAGACAATTGTATTGCGAACAAACGTAATGAAAAGATTGAACATTCAGATCGACTTCGCCAAGCCTTTAGTGAGAAGTTATAATTAGCTAACCAAACAACCAAAATCAAACCTCTCACTTTAATCTCGAAATACCTGGTCAGTAGAAAAGGCTGCACAACGTTTTGGGGTTACCAAGTATCAAGTGAAGATGGCAAGAAAAATAAAGAAGCCTTTTTTACTGACCACTACCAGGTATTAGAGATAAAAGTGAAAGGTTTGATTTTTGTACTTCCGTTAGCTGATTATAACTTCTCACTAAAGGCTTGGCAAAGTCGGGCTGAATGTTCAATCTTTTCTTTACCTTAGGTAAACTTATATGTAAATTTCTTCTTATTAAAGCTATAATCCAAGAAAAAATTTTATTTCTAGTAGGCACAGCAATGATTATAGTCACTGCTTTCGTAATATGATCGTGTTGTTGTCTGCCCCAAATCTTTACTGATTTGCTTTTGATATGCCACGTGATGATGCTTGCAGATACTTCTTATCTCATCTCACAGTACTGAGACAGATTAGTTCAGATTTGTTCAACAGTACAGATTAGTTCAACATCTCAAACCCAAGTGCTTTGAGCGAAGTGGATTTTGTAGGCAATTGTGGCACATCTCTTTCAATTTTCTTCCGGTGCCACATTCTTGTAGCAAACTCATTACATTTATCTTATTTTGAAACACTGCAGAACTACTGATACAACATAAAACAATTCAAAATAGAAATCATAGTCAAAAAGCAGTTGGCTATTACCTATTAAAACTGACCTACATTAAGCAGGTATGATTACACAAATAACAATTTTTGCAAAGCTAGGAAATGAGATTTTCCTCAAAGATTTCTGACATTTAACATTGAAATCAGCAATTTTCCAACTTAAATTTCCAACTATTTGAGTCAATAGCATCAAAAATTTATAATGAAATATGCATTCATTGAACAATGACATGAATCAAATCCATCTCATACTTTTGCAATCCTGTGCTTTTCATCATTCTTGTCACACTACACCAGGGGTCGGCAATCTACAGCCCGCTAAGGCATTTTACCCACCCGCGACCTTTTATTGTCATCTGGCCAGCGATCTTTTTTCTTTTTTTAATGATAGATATGCAGCAATAAACTGCTGAAATGATTCTCACCTTATTTTTTGGTCTTCGACATCGATTAATCTGAAAAAAAAAGTCTGAATTTCTGGCAAAGACCTTTCTTTTTCGGTCTGCTGGAATGGTGCCAACCCCCAGGAACCTTGTTTGGACTGAATGTGGCCCACTAGTTCAAAAGGTTGCCGACCCTGCACTACACAATGTACATAAAAGAGCCCGTGTAGTTCAAAAACCAAAACTGTCAAGCCAGAAAATGTGCTAGATATCATCACAATTGAGTGATCATGCTCTGCCTTTAAAACAACAGCTCAGGAATTTGTGTGGCAGATTTTCCCTTGGATAAAAACTCTGTCAAGCATGTTTACGCCATTTTTCGGACGTTCTTTCCCTGCAACTGTTTCCCATTGATTTTGTGCTGTTCTGAATCGATGCTATTGAATCAAAAAAATGCATGTCACTTAAAAACAAATTTTTTCATAGTAGGCATCAAAATTAATTCAAGTTAGTTGTAAGAAATGAAAGAGCAATCGTACAAGAAATAAATTTGTGAATCTTAGTTTTTAAATTTCATACCAATTTCTTGAAGTTGGGAATCTGAAAAACATTAATTAATAAATTGAAAGCTCAATTACTCCATAATGCAAATATCATTCTTTAAGCTAGATTTTTGGATTCCTTGGGTCTCAGAACTCTTGTCGAGCAATTTTCAGCAGTCTCTTATGACCAGTGTTCCCTCTAATTTTATGGCTAATCGGCCAGTGCCCACATTTTCTTGAAACAATTGCACCCAAAGCTCTAAAAAAATGTTTATGTGCCCAAATTTTCATACCGATCGAGTATTAAAGTACACCAAATGTCATATTTCCACTAATTTGTTGAGTTTTTTAGAGCAATGTTTACCATATTCCAAAAAATTATTTGCTCTTGCTCCAACAAATCGCCGATTGGCTGAAAAAAATCGGCCGAGTGGTAACACTGCTTATGATAAGTGCTGATTTACAGTAAGCCTTTTGTGACATCACAAAATTACAAAATGCAAAATTACCAATGATAAGTGATGCCATAAAATTACAAAATGCAAGGTTCCAATGGTACAAAGTCAAACCGAGTAAATTATATTTTTGCAAACGAGGGGAATAGTGGAAAACGATTTCCGGCACCTCTCTATTACCTCAAATAGTTCTCATTTTTAAATGAAACCGATTTTGAGTAATATTTTTTAAGACCAACGAAACAAGAAAGTCCATGTAGATCTCGAGAGTGCAACAAAACTGTTTAACAGGGTTATTTTGGACCAAAAAGTATTGACAAATTCAGAAGTTCACTTAATTATGGACTGTTAAGTTAGTTTAAGTAAGAAATGTAATTGCAAATTAATGTCCTTCTCTCAAAAAAGACTAAAGGCAAAACCAACGAGGCATCTAAAGTTAGGCCAATCACATACGACTAGGTTGACATTGACTCCATCCTCTTTGATCCAGCCGTTCCAAAGATATTCTACTTTAAACACGACTTAGGAACCTCTAATGTAATAATTTTTATTGGCAACCCTGATGTTGATAGTTTTAGCATTGCTAGCAACGCCATACCAGTTCCAACCTAAGGCAATGCTGCTATTAGGCTACAACATTGACTAGCTTTACTGCTCAATAATTAGTTTGATCTTGTCAACAGAACAGAATAACAGATCCAAGCTGGAAAGAAGAGTCGACTGCTTGGTAGCAGAGGTGGAGACCCCGAAGACACATTTTAAAGTCTTTGGCCTTGAGGCTCAAGTACTTGGCCTCAAAGCCTACAAGTCCTCAGAAATGCCCTGTCCTCGGCTCAAGGACAGCATTATTCTTTGATTAGTTAAAAGCAAATAACCAAACAAAAGAAAACTATACTTCGATAGTCCATCCATTGGTTTCCTTTCCTTATTTGAAAAAGAATATAATGTCATGCCAATTAAGCCAAGTCATACACAGAAATTTATTTTAAATGGCATTGTGTGAAAGCTCTTCATCTGAAAATGAGGGGGCAAAAACCATTGTATAAAATAGTTGTTTTTATTTCTGCTAATACTGCTTGCTGGCAGGCAGTACAAACTGGAAAGCAATAAAGCCATCAAGAGGCATAACAAAATCCAAGAGCCTGGACATAAATAACTTTACATTGCAAATGCTAAAACATGATCATTCTTACTCTGCAAGTGAATTTAGAAGAATGTATGTGACAAAAAATGTAATACAGTATTACAAGGGATGGCCTACTGATATATTGACATTATACAGTACTACAGGGTGGGCCATAAGTTTCCATACACAGGAGAAATAAACATTCGTATATTTGACAGAATTTTGTTTACATAATGTGCTCTATGTGACTACGATTGTTTTGAATACACATATCAATACAGATTTCCCACTGTTGATGCATTATGTAAATAAAAATTTGTCAAATATACGAATGTTTATTTCTCCTATGTATGGAAACTTATGGCCCACCTTGTATAGTAAATATGTTAGTAAATCTTGATTTAACTCACAAATGTATTTTATGAGAACGACAACCTTGTTCTGAAAATATGGGAGCATGAAGAATTTGTTTTAAGATAAGAAAGAACAACTCTAACCACTGGCAATTAGCAGTATACGAGGGGGAGGGCGAAACCATATCCACTGAACAATTTGTGAGTTGGAAATTGCCACCAGGAATCCCAAATAACCAACTACTGAATCAAAAAAAAAACGCTGCATGAAGAAATACCAAAAAATTAAGTGTAAAGTTATATCTAACTATAACAATTGTTCAAATGCCTGGAGAGATGCACACTGGTCGGTGGACTTAATAAATTTTTTACACAACGTTAGCATAAGATGAAGAGGCAAAGCTCCTGTGAAAAATTTGGGCATTTTTAGTAAAAATTAATGGTTTATCACTTTTCCACTTCTACAATTTATGGACCCTTTGAAGGGGGGTCCAAGGCAAATCTCTCCAATGCTTTCCTTCTTAATATGACACTGCTAAGATCCTTAGGTTATTTTTTGTAAGTTAAATACCTTATATTAAATTTAACTAAGTGTCTTTTGGGAGCTAAAATGTTTGCAGTCTTTGAGTGATAGCCAATAGATGCAAGAAAAACATTGCATACACTGAAATGTCAAGAAAAGATTGGCTTAAATTATAGAGTTAGGAATTAAATTGATGGAAAACTAAAGTTTTTCTCACTTAACATTATGGTATTTCCTTTCAAATTGCTTTGAAAATCTATGCGTGTAATCTTCTTTCAAGTCACAAAAACACTATTAAAAAAAAAAACAAAAAAAATCACTAAATTTATTCAACATGGGGCTTGGAGACTTTGGCCTCGCCTCAGAACCCTGCTTTTTTTCGATGTCTAAAACTTAAGCTTACAAATATACCTGGTACGATACCTCAGTTCATTTTAAAAACATTAATTAACAGTATTTTGCAATACTTTTAGATAATCATGAAAAGATATTGCTTATCCAAAAAATATGGGTTGAGTTTTGAAAGCTAATAAAAACGTGAGGATCCAGCATAATCAGGAACGTTTGCACTGGGGCCATGACTGATGAAATAAAGGCATTAAAATTGACCATTTCTACATTTATAATTTCGATATATGCCATTCACATGTTATTGCCTTGTTTCAATACCACAATACCGCTATGGTATGTAATCAACATCAGCAGCTGATGTGTAAAACTTCAAAATGACATTCATTATATTATCTTTAAGCACTACTATTTTCGAATTATCAACAAACTTAATGAAATGCAATATCTTAAACACTGTTGTGATTAAAAATTATGGAAAATTTGCCAACTATAATTTAGAAAAATTGTGTCCATGGTCCTCAGCCTCGACCATTCCTGTCCTTGGCTTTGAGAGGGTCTGTCCTCAAAAAGTTGGTCCTGGGCCTTGGATTTTTTTGCGTCTTTGGTCCTGAACGTTGTGTCCTTGACACCAACTCTGTTTGGTAGCCTAGGCAATAAACGCCTAAGACCAAGGGAAAGCAAGAATATCATTTAGTAGGTCATTGTCTGCAACTAAGGTGGAAAAGTTTATTCTAGGGTCAAAAAAAACAGTCAGCAACTACAATAGGCCGACTCTAGCACTGGTATAACATTGTGTTTCAATGATGTGAGAGCTTTACTATCAAGAAACCTGTTTCTAAAGCGACTTGATTAATATTGTTGCATAATCATGCGATTTACTTGGAACTGTTCAATCTAGTGAGTTGGAGTTGAGCACTAGTGCAAGATGGTTGTCAGAGAGGTGAGCACTTGCGCCGCAATATTTTTCAGAGATTGCACTGATGCTTGCACTGCAAGTATTTCAGCAATCTTGAGCGCAATCGTGCAAGCACAATTCAAATAGGAATATGATTAGGCTTTTCAATCAACTATGACTTAAGTTCAGAAAAAATGTTGACAAGGTAAATAGGTGTAGCCAGGATTTTTGATTGGGAGGTGGAGGCAAACTGCAAATCACATGTAATGACGTCTTTAAAAATTTTCGAAAAGAGGTACTTTTTATGGGACAAAGATATCATAGAATGGAAGATCAGAATTCGGGGCCTGGGTTGGTATGTAACTAGGATTTTGCTGAAGGGAAAGAACTTGAAGCAAAAGTTAAAAAGGCTTCAAAAATTGTCTAAATTGGGAGATGTGGTGAGCAAACTAGTTTAACCCCAACACCACAGATGGGAGTTTGGGGGCCAGACCTGGACAATTTTTTATAATTTTTTTGGAAATATATAGTTATTTTAATGCCGTTTGGATCAAATTTGGCACGTTTTTAAAGTAATTTGAAAAAGCTAAATTTTTAAGATTTAAAAGCCAATTGAAAAAATTAAATTGTTCTGTCTTCCCTTTATATACAGATTAAATCCAAAACACGACAAAAACTTTGCTTCTTTAAGATAAATTTTGTAAGTAACTTGGCCCAGAGGGGAAAAGCAGGGTACATTGCCACCTGCAATATTTTCAGCAATAAATAATCACTTGAATATTTGCCTTGAAGATTTTTGCTTTATTTTGAAAATAACCAGTTTTTGGAGTACATGTATGACCAGGGTTCCCATGCCCCCTCAACTCAAATTTAATAATTGTTCAATAAGCATTTTTCCTAGCTAATTTTCTTTTTTTATTAAAAGCATTTTGTCGCGTAAAAACTGGCGAGGTGAAGTGGATGGTTATTTGAAGTTGGTGCAATAGATGATTACTGAGTAGTCATGCTACCGGTATTGCATTAAGTTTACAAAAAGATTAGATGAGAGCCGAAGGTTGCTACTTTTAGGACAAAAACTTTGGAATTTTTACTGGGTTATACAATTAAATTGTTCAGAAAAAATTTTATTTGAGGAGGCCTGGGCTACCTGGTTGTCAATATTAGTATTAGTCTGTTGTAGACAAATAGCGCTGTGTGCGAAAATGCTAATAGAAATTGAAGAAACATTAACCCTTGTTATTATTATTTTTATCGTTAGTAGCATTTCAATTAGGGAGGGAGGCGGGCCTCTTGGCTACGCGTATGACAAAGTATGTTCATAAGAGCCTCGTCACAGGAAGTTTCATTCATCTACAGCTCACAAAACTTCTATTAAATTTACAGCAGGGATCTTCTTTCCCTGAAATGTTTCTCTCTAAAATATTGTTTACCGATTTTTCAAAAAAAAAAAAAAAAATTCAATAGAGTATTTAAAAAATGGTTGTAAAAACAAATTTTAAACATAAAAATTAATTTTGCGATTGTTTTTCTAGAAATACAGTCCTCATATCTCAAAAATCTTAAACTTGCTTCGGGCATTAAATGCGTTACCCACAACAATCTGGCTTTTTTCTGTAATTCAAAAATAAGAAACAACAACACTATTAATTACAACTTTTTGCTAGTCCGAGAAAGCTTGAAAGATACTGCAAATAGGATCGAGAGATAGCATCGATAGCTCTCAATTAATACTGGTACGTAAGATGGTTCAATTTCTTTAAACAAAAAACATGATGATCTTTTTAGCGTGCCCCAATCGCCAGAGAGTGATGCTAACTGCTATAGAAGCACAAAATATGTATCGAAGCTTGTAAGGATTTCTTTGACAAACCAGTAGAAAACAACAGTTACTCTAAAGTCATTCGTTTACCACCACATGAAGACTTACTTTATCAGTGGAATTTTTTAACACTCTGCTTTTGTGTGTGGTTGTTGAAGTCTTTTTTCATTAGCTATAAAGACGTTCTTCACCCAAACGGGAGTAAACTAAGACCATTTTTAAATGCATACATTTTTTAAAGGAAATCAATAAGTTTTACTTTACTAATTTGGTAGCGTGCATAATTTGCTTTGAATATTGGTTTCATACCGTAACCTAAAGACGTTTGAACAGTAAGTCAACTAGAACTATACTTTTCAAAACGTCACACTTACGCGTGCACTTGCGGCCCAATTATTTTTTTGGGCTTGAAAAAATGTTTGTGGCACAAGTTTTTCAGGGTAGTTGCACGTGCGCTCGCGGCACAACTTTTATTACTTGCACTGCCCACCTCTGATGGTCGTTGTGTGTTTTTAACTGGCAATACAAGTATCTGATTTTAATGACAGATTGATTGTTCAGCAGTCACAAGAGTTATTAGCACCTGTAACACCTTGGTAGTCTTACTATCAGGTGTGAGTTTGTATTTTGTAGCCTAGTAATGCAAGCCTAGACTATGATTTAGACTGAGGTGTATCCAACAGCTTGATTTTTATTGAGATCGCTAGGCTACTAAAACAGTCAATTTTTTATACCGTTTAGACCTGTTCTGCTGACAAGATCAAACTGATTTGTGAGCAGGGAAACAGTTCAATGAAGTAGTAGACCTAGCCTATTAGCAATGCTGCTTTAGGTTAGAACTGGGATGGTATCGCTAACGATGCTAAGGCTATTAACGTCAGGGTTGCCAATAAAAATTATAACATTTTAGGCCCCTACCACCTATGTCGTGTTTGAAGTAGAACATCTCTACAATGGATGGGTCAAAAAGGATAGAGCCAATGCTAACCTAGTTTAATACAATCACCCAACTTTAAATACCCCATTGATTTGGCTTTAGACCTCGTTTACCTGCTTAGCACATTAGGTCAACTATTGCAGTGACAATTTTACTTTTACTGCTTATATTAATGTATGTTTATTTTTAAAATAGTAGAGACAAAATACCGGTAAAGTATTCTGCCATCCAAAGGTAAAACGACTTAACTGCACTAATTTGCAGAATCTAGATTAAACTGCAAATAAAAAGAAAAGTAAATGTGTCAGTCCTTTAAGAACTATTATTAAATTTAGTGTTGCCAATCAAACATTGCTGTGGTTCATGATTAACTTCAAAATATATTTTTTCAATTTCTTCTCTTCTACAGTTATGTCATTTTACCTTTGGAAGGCAGTATTGTTAACAAGTTTGCACTTGAAATTATGCATATTGCATACTGTACCTTGCATATGGTCAATCCTTTTTAATCACAACTACCTAACACATTCAACTTGTCTTTCACATATATTAGACTATTCTGAAAAAAAGAAAAATGTTTTGGTACTTCTAAATGCAAGATTCATATAGCAAGGGTAAAAAATATTAAGCTTAACCAACAAATACTTATATATGAACAAAAAAATCACAACACGAAATACAAATCAGATTATTTGACAGCAGATATTAAATTGCTTGCATCAATAAAAAGAAAATTAAATGAAAAACAGAGAGAGCAATTTCAAAAAAAAAAAAGCAAAATAGAATAAATAGTGCTTGATAAAAATATCTGGATCAATAAAATTAAAATAAATATACAATTAAAAAGCTAAAATCAAAATAAACAGTGATAAAAACTCTTGCACCAATATGAAGAAAATAACATTAAAAATGTAGTTTAAGAATTTTAAATGACAAAAAGATTCCTAGAAATTAAAAAGTTTCTATTGTGATATATGTAACCATCAAGGTAAATTTTATCAGCAAATCAGCATTTTATTGGGAACACACAGACTCATTTTTGAATTTACCTTTGTTTGCTACAGAAAAATCATCAATTTTTCAGGCGCACACTGACTCACCAAAACCTAATAGCGAACACTGATTCTGATATCTTGGAAAAATTTCACTGGTCATTGAAAGACAAATGAAAATGATTCATAACTTTACTAAGACCACTACCACTTCTTTATCACGCATTGCTTTTGTCTTGAATTAACCAATTGGTCAAACAGAAACATATTTAACTCTGGAGCAAAGAATAAGGGTTCAATTCATGACTATGAGCCTACAAAATCAGACACAGACCACTAACAACTTGCTACCACTGAAACATTTCTTTGATTAAAATGTTCATATCTTTGTCTGACACTTGTCAAGAAAAATGGCCAGAATGAAGAGTGCAGGAAAAGGAGCAACTATTTAGAGGATAAAGCTGAGCTGTAATTGGCTAAAAGAAGATCAATGAGGGAGCATCATTAGTGCACAATCTTTAAGCTGTACACAAATTCTTTTTGTCGGCAGAGGGCGGGATTAGAAGTTTTGATAAGTGGCTTCAAGAGCAGACAGATGGAAAGGAAAGTGGCCTTGGGCAAAAATGAAACATCTACTGTCATCATAATGTTGTGCTTGGGTAGGATTTTGTAAAAGATGAAGTCCAATGGCTAAATTAAAAGCAAGAGACTGTAGTCTGGGTAAAAGATTTGCACCAATGAGCAGAAAACAAGTGTTTCTGGAAAGAAGAGCAAGAACGGATAGATTCGGGGACATGTTGTTCAATTCTGTCCTGCAGCCTTAGGGAAACATGGCCTACATATCGACTATCACAGTGGCATGAGAATTGAAAAATCACATCTTTCTGTAAAGCAGGCAGTACATCCTTGTTGCTAGTGGAGAGAAGCTCATTGGTAGAGTAAACAACAATGGTTCCACAGCCGAAAAGCACTGTTTGACAACAGATTTTACTAGCTTTTCAAACAGGGTAGAAATAGAATCGAGCCATGGGAGCCGGGGCATTTTTTCGGTCCAAATCTAGGCAGAGCGTGAAATTGCTTAAACGAGGACTAAAGGCAAACTCAATGGGGGGATCTAAAGTTAGGTGAATCGTATTAGACTATATTGGCATTGACTCCATCCTTTTTGTCCCATCCATTGTAGAGATATTCTACTTCAAACATGACACTGGTGCCTCTAATGTTATAAATTTTAATAATTTTGTTGGCAACCCTGTCGTTGATAAGCATTAACGTCTTAGGGGCGCCTTGCCAGTTCTAACCTAAAGCAACGCTTGGCTACTGCATTGATTTGTTTTGCTACACAGTAATCGGTTTGATCTTATCAGCACAACAGATTTGAGCTTGTAAAAAGAGTACACTGTTTGGTAGCCTAACGATTTCAGTAAAAATCAAGCTGGCAGATACATTTCAGTCTAAATCCTAGACTAGTCTAGCAATAAGGTTTTTATTACTAGGCTACACAGCACAAACTCATACCTGATAATAAGACTACCAATACTTGGGTAGGTCTATTGCATTTGCTTGAAACGGTATTTTGTGACCCTAAAATAAACTTTTCCATCTAAGTTGAGAACAATGGCCTACTAGCCTACTCTAATACACTACTAACCCTACTTTTGCTTGTTCTTAGACGTTTGCTACCAAGGCTATCGTACAGTTTACTCTTTTTTCCAGCTCTGATCTATTGTGCTGACAAGATCAAATCGATTAGAGTGCAGCAAAACAACCCAATGCAGAAGCCTAATCGTTGCTTTAGGATAGAACTGGAAAGGTGTTCCTAAGACGTTAATGTTTATTAATGACAGGATTGCCAATAAAAATTATTACAATTTATAAAATTAGAGGAACTAATGTCGTGTTTGAAAGAGAATATCTCCACAATAAATTGGTTAAAAATAATGAAGTCAATGCAAATCTAGTCTTCCGCGATTGGCTCAACTTTAGATACCCCCATTGATTTGGCCTTTAGCCCTCGTTTAATCTTATTAGCCATAAACAACTTAATAACGTGCTCAGGGTTTCCATTAGTCTGTAGAATGAACTTGATTTTGTTTAGTTCAGATAAGAATCTTTCAGGAAAACAGACGGCAAGAGCCCGGTGAGTTAAGGTCAGAATTATGCTAGTTTTGCGTTTCTGTGGACTGAAGGAATTCCAGCACAGATATTGACCAGTAAATGTGGGTTTCCAATAGATGGAGGTGATTTTCACCTCCATCTACCGGAAACCCATTTTCACTGGTCAATATTTATGCTGAAGAATTCGAGTACATTCACCGGTCAATACCTACATAAAAAAAAACTTTTCGAACGAGTTTCTGCCCCACCTGAAAAACTCATTAGGAGGAAACAGACTGTAGTGGGGTTTTTTACATCATTTTAATTTTTAACTGAACTTCCTGCACCAAAAAGAGTTTGGGTACAGATGAAAGATTGTGCACTAATGATGTTCTTTTATTGGTCTTTATTTTTCCAATCATGGTTTGGCTTTTTCCTCTAGATAGCCACTCCTTTTCCTCCACTCTCCATTCTGACAAATCTTCTTGACAAGTGTCAGACAAAAAGCTTCGAAGATATGAACACTATAATCAAAAAAACAGTGGAGTCAACATTTGGTTCAGTTGTTGTGGTCATTTTAGTGGTACTTTTTGTAATAATCACTTCGTGGCTGCAGGGCAAATTTAATTTGCTTAATTCTTCACAAAATTTATTTTTTTAGTGAAGGAGTCTTCAATTTTTAAGTCAAGATTTTGCTACAGTTTCACTAGAAGTGCTATGTTATATTTTGAAGCTGATCTTGGATTAGCCCAAACAAAATAATCTCAGTAGGCTTGTCAAACTTAAAAAGCTGTCAACTGAAGACCATTATTCTGCATCACATTATGCAAGTTTTCCAAATTTATTCATTGTGATTTAATTTTAACATGCTACGCCACAAAAATCAAGACTGTACCATTACCATATTAACCAGGATTTAGAGTATTTCACTCTTTCAGTATACATGCATTATTTTTCTAAACCACAACTTGCACTGTAGGACTGCCAATAGCTAAATAAATTCAAGTGTTGAAATAAAAAAAGAAACAACAAACATTTAACATTTTGGTACAGATAATTGCTTTTATGTTTTGACAAATATTTTGAATAATTTATCATCAAAACGGGATCTGTTTATCATTAAAATGCAAAAAGCAGAAAAAAAGGTTTTGCAAAAAGTGACTGAGTTCAACTCATTGTTTTGTTGTAAACTTGAACTACTGAGTGATTTCACAACAGGACTGTCTGGACCTAGCACTAAAAATGTTCCCAGGCACTACAAGTTTCATCTGGAATTAGCCAAGAAAGGCACTCTTACAATTAATGAAACAGCTCAAATATCTAATGAAACTTTGGAGACCAGACACATTTCTTTAATGACTAAAGTTAACAATGTGAAAAAAATCGTTTGACAAAAAAATACAGACAATTCAAAAACCTCAAAAAGGAAATTAAATCATTGAAAAAAACACCAGCCTCCTTGAATCATTGAAAAAAACTCTAGATTTATAACAGTAGTGAAACAAAGCAGAATCTTTCATAACAAATGACTCAGACTTGCTTCCTAAAGACAAAGATTTGAAATTTCTTCAACTATTGAGACAATCAGGGATTTCTTCAGTGCCAGTTAATAAAAAAACTGTTTAAATGCACAACAAAAGAGCAAAATTATTCAAACCCTGAAATACTGAAACTGTAGTTCCAGCATTTTTAATGATACATGGTCCAGGTCTACTAATGCAAATTCCAAAACAACTGCAAATGAGCTAAACATTTCACTTCCAGCTTCAAAAGCAAATGATTAAGTTATTGGTTAAACTATCAAGAGCAACGATAGAATCAAACCAATTATTCCACACGCAGATTTGGTGGAAAATTTGCCTGTGCTGCGATAGCTATTGCATGCTCAGATAATTCACAAGACATCTCCTTATCATTGTCAGAATACATGAACTTATGTGAACACAAAGCTGAGGCTGCTAGTGAAATTAAACAAACTTTCGTGGTTCCAGCCTGTATTGTAGCTTGGCAGTTTGTGTGACAAGGAGTGGTTTGGAAAAAGAGAAATTTTCGAGAGATATTCCAATTGAAAAAGGTATAGGTAAAAGCATGCTCTGAAAATGTTTGTGAGTTGCTTTCAGAATGGAACATTGATAGCCAAGTAAAAGGTCTATCTTTTAGTACCACCTAGTTCAATACTAGAACCATAAATGGTGCAAATGTAAATCTTGAAATGCTTTCAGACAAACCTTTACTTTGGATAGCTTGTCTTCATCATACGATAGAGCTGCAATGAGATGCAAATTAGGCCTCACTTGTGGTACAAATGACAGCTTCTTAAAACTCCAAATTTGAACAAGTTTTTAACCATATAAGCAACATTGATGAAAAAGATGAGATTCTTACAGCAGCCAAAAACAAAAAGCATTTGTGTACAATTGTGCACAAAAGATGTTGTAGCAAGAAATTTTAAGGACATCACAACAGTTTTTCTTTTCAATTTTCAGAATCAACTGTTTCTTAGAAGCGATTACCTTGGAACTGTTGAAACATATTAGGAGAAAATATATGCAAGTTTGTTAAGATACATTTATATACTTTATATAGAGTGGCACAAATCAGAACAAAAACATTTTACAGTTTCATAGAAAATTTCAGCTTCGTCAATAAAAAAATCAAGGAGCGCCATTGCTTTTCAAATTACTTCTCTAGAAAATGCAGTGCTAAAATTGATTACTGTCATTTTTGGACCACTTAAAACACATGAAAATTTCCAAGAAATTAAAGGTGCAAGTTATCAAAAGACCAGGATGCATTCTCATTCTCTTCATAATATTTAGAGGTTTTTATGTTCTATCTAATTTATTGCGCCTAATACTTCAGTGCATGTTACAGGCCTATGTAAAAATAAAAATTATAGAAGACATTCGTTTTCAAAAAAAAAAAGAAAGATTAGTGTGTACAAACAATGTTGGTCGCGAATAAAATAATGTACATATGTAGTCAAGAATATTTTGAAAAAAAATTCAAAAATTTATTCAATGCAGAACAAAAGAATCATTAGCAAAGACTTATAAGACTCGGTCGAACATCGATAAAAAGTTATGAGCGGAGATGAAATATTAATTAATAATAAAATTTGGGGCAAATAAAAAATTTTTGCTTTTTTTTTTGCAAAAAATTTAAAATTTTCAACATCGAAGACTTGCAAATTTCATTTGTGACAAAATCTAGACCTTTGCAATAATATATCATAAATTTTTTGAAACATGAACGGACACGTTTTTTTAACAATGTTATGCCATCCCTTGTGATGTACTATTTACGTAACTGTGGTAGATTTAAAGAGAAAGTTTTGAATTTATAGCAATATTAGTTGAGAAAGTCCAAAATTTTTTTTAATGAATATTATCAAGACCATGTTAAGCAGTGGTTATTGGGAATGTTTGACAGAATTTTTAAGAAAAATATGGTTTAAGCAAAAAAACTTTGGTTGTAAAAACAGCAAATAATCATCAAAAACTTCAATTTTTGTTGAAAAAAAACAAAAAATTTTAGCAGGTGTTTCGCTGCACAATTGTGCTTCAAAAATTATATTACAGTACTATAATCAAAAACAATACAGCTAAAAAAATACTGTGGCATATTTTTATTGAGTTGGTTCGGTTAATTTCTTTTAACCTTTGTCTTGAACAAGATTGGCAATGGTTAAAAAGAATTAACTGAAATGTTTCAATGAAATATGCGCTAAAGCATTTTAGCGATATTAAATTCTTCAAAAAGTCCATTTACAATATACTTTTTATTAATACTGTTTTTACTTTAACTTCAGGTTTAATTCTTTAACTAAAACTGTTTTTGTCTGGATTACAAAAATTAAGAATGAGCTTCAATTCTAACTTTTGTGCTTCAAAGCTTTAAAAATGTCAAATATCAACACACGCAGACCTGTGGTAAGTAGTCGGCCTATATTTGACCTAACAGGTAAGCCGCCATCAATTCCATCATACATATACACCAATATCATTCAGTTCTATAGCACGCAGCTCCGCAGAAAAACCTACCACATTTAAAATTGTCAATATGATAACCATGTTGCAGTTAGACTAATGGTTGAAGTGAAATGTTAAAGCTACTAACTTGTCATTTGTATTTTTTTATTCAGCTTTTGAAAATAACTTATGATTAATGCAAGATTGTAAAGTTGTAATTAGTGTCTGACGTGATTTATATGCAAATTGCCTCACACTGTTTTCGTTGCATGCATTCTCTTTTCTCTCGAAGCAATCTTTTTCTGTAGTCATTGCAAAGACTTGCGTGGTTTTAGTTTTCAGATAGCAATGCAGCGTACTGTAACTATTGCATGTGATACTTTAATATAGCGGTACTTACAGTTATCAGTTTTGAGTATAATGTTATTTATGTTTTAGATCAGCGTGGTCCAACTGCAGGCCCGCAGGCCAATTTTGGCCCGCGAAGTAATTTTTTTGGCCCGCGAAAGTGCAAACAGTTGAGGTAATTAGAACGTTTAGATCTATAAGATTTTTTGTACTTAGCCTATTGCTCTGTAGTTTTCGATTGCATTTACTTTTTTTTCTAAGTTCAATGTTGAATATAAGCCTTTACTGCTTCGTTTCGTAATTTAACTTCAATGCTTTTCATAACTTCTGTGGTAATGTTTTATTCAACGAATTACAACCGATTGTTTTCTGTTTATTTTTAGATAATATTATTATGGAAAAACAATGAAGCAAATTGTCGTATAATGGTCTTTTTGTTATATAGCAAACGACTATCCACTTTCTATTCCTATGGGCTTGCTTACCAGCCATTAAGCAATAAAGAGGCTAGTTTTGGGAGTATAGATTAACTACCGTATATTCCGGCGTATAAGACGACCGTCAGATAAGACGAGGTGCAAAGACCTGCCCCTATATACGAGCATCAGATGGCTGAGCGCAGGCAAGGTATTGAAACACTTTTTTGGACTGCGCAAAGAAATTCTTTCATTTTTTGAAGAACAACTAATGGACAGCACAAACACTTTTCAAGTGCAGTTGCGAAGCATTGAATTTCTTTGTGGCCTAGCTTTTTTAACAGATATGACACATCACCTGAACGTGTTAAATTTGAATTTGCAAGGAAAGGGACAAAGCATTTCTCATTTAGTGGGACATGTTGAGGGTTTTCGCTCAAAGTTAGTTTTGTTCACAAACTGCTTGCAAAGCAATAATCTTGCTCATTTTCCGTCCTGCTCAGTTATCAAGGAAGAACACTCCAATGCTGATTTTACACAGTTTGTAAGTAATATTACTTCACTGTCTGAGGAATTTCAAAATCGCTTTGAGGATTTCGAGAAATTAAAAAGTGCTCTCGCACTATACAACAACCCCATGCAAGTGACTGTTGCTACACAACCATCTGAATTTCAACTCGAATTATGTGAGCTTCAAAGTGATCAGTTTTTGTTGTCAAAAAAGCAAGAAAAACCAGAAAACTTTTGGAAGTTTGTTTCACAGAAAAAGTTTCCAATTTTAAAGAATGCTGCTTTAAAGTTATTTTCTATGTTTGGAAGTACATACATTTGCGAATGTGCATTTTCAGCAATGAACAGTATCAAAACGAAAAATCGAAACCAACTGGGAAACAATACTTTGGGTTTACAAGATTGTCTTCGCATGGCCACTACTAACATTTCTGTGGATACAAACGCAATTGTGAGAGATGCATCTCGACCACAAATGTCCCATTAATCGGCAATAAACTACAAACATTAAAAATTATTTTGTGTGTTTCTATGCTTATCCACTGAAATGAAATTAACTGTCTTTACCGAATAACAAATTGATGTTAAACTTAGGTTTTCGTTATAACTAATAGTTAAATTGATCTTCTAGAACAATTAAGCATTGGCCCGCGGAATAAATTATCAGGTTTTTTTGGCACGCGATAAAATTTAGTTGGACCACGCTGTTTTAGATAATACTGTGAGTTCAATTTAAGTTGGTTTAAGCTTAATATATTGCAAATGTAAAAGAAAACAAGTGTTATTGATAGCTCAGTGTCAAAACTGTAAATTTAGTAATAATCAATATTCAAAATGTCATAAATAGGCAAACATCATGCATTTATTGTTGAAGATTTTTTGAAAAATGGAGAATCTTTTATTTCAGCTATACGAAATTTCTAGAATCATGATCAGCTAAGCAGGCACAATCATGTGCCACTTGAAAATCTGTAATGCTGTAGGTCAATAACTTCAGGGCTACAGGGTCAGCTCGGAAGGGGAAGCCTCCTGGAAGATTTAAGAGTGTTTGAATTCCAGAAAACATTCTAGCTGTAAAAGAGTCTGTTATGAAATCATCTAGGCGTTCAGTCCTACCACATGCCTCATCATTAAAGCTTTCCGATCAGTTAGACAAATTTCGCATCTTGCTTTAAAGTTTTATCCATACAAAATAATGATTGTTCAAGAACTGCTAGAACGTGACTACAAAACCTGTGTATCCTGCAATGAAGATAACCGTCAAAATGTTTCAGCAAATGCTGTCTTGATTACAAGTGATAAAGCTCACTTTCATTTCTCTGGTTGTGTAAACCAACAAAACTTTCCCTATTGGTCTGAAAACAAACCAAAAACCTTTGGCCTCTGCACAGTGAACAAGTAACTGTGTGGTGCGCAATTGCAAACTTTGGTGTTTTGGGGCCTTTATTTCTTTGAGAAAAAAGACAAAGCTGTGTCAGTAACGTTGGACCATTACAAACAAATGTTGCATAGCCTTCTGAAGACAAAACTTAAAGAATAGGCAATGGTTATGGTTTGGTTTCATCAGGATGGAGCAACTGCACACACAGCAAGAAAGACAATGGGTGTTTTGATGGAGAGGTTCCTCTCCCATGTTATCTCTTTGCGTGGTGACGTGAGGTGGCCAGCATGTTTGCCAGATCTTTCTCCATGCGATTACTTTCTCTACCTGCTACGGTTACCTGTAGGCTAAGATCTACAAACATCAACCAACAAGTATTGATAAACTAAAAGCAGCTATTCAACAAACACTGAAAGAAATACAACAAGAAATGACCCATCGAGTAATGGAAAACTTTAGAAATTGCCTACAAGAATACATTACCATCTGAGGGCATCATCTAAAGGATGTGATTTTTAAGACATAAAAACTAAACGGCAACCTTTTGTCAGAGATTTTGCAATAAATGCTTTAAATATTTTTGGTTTTTCAGAGTTCTGAATGCGGTAGGTATTTCTGCCAGACCCTGTATTTCCGAGCAACTGTTTGATGGTTGCATCACTCAATGATGATTCTGACAAAATATGCATGATACCAGTCTTTTACCGGTAGGGCCAGATGAAGAGACTGCGGGAAACGAGAAACTGAGTCCACGAGGTCCTGAAACAGCGGGAGGTCTAGTCAGGGACAAAATTGTTGTAAGAAAAACTACTAACGTGAGATCTTGACCATTACAATACTTACGAAGTAGAAATGTAGCTAGCTAAAATGCTGATTCTCTGACGAAAACCTGCTTGATGATCAGACAAATCGTAAAACAAATGGATGATTTTTCAATGCAGTAAAGCGCAGCTTGGTCTTTACTGTCCCATTGTCAAATTTTAACTTGCAATTGTATTAATAATGTTCTGATTAATGTACTTAGGAGATATTGTTTGAAATTGGTGTTATTGAAGGAGTAGAAGTAGTGCCCCAAACCTTGTCCCTCTATTCCCCTTATCTGCGAAAATACATTTATTTTGCTTGACTCTGTGCTATTGGCAACCCTGCGTTTCGAAACTTTGTGACATCAGAAAAGGCTGACTTTGCCAAATTTGTGGCAGAATAAAGAACGCCATGCTTGATTATCAAACATCAGATCGCTTAACAATGTAATGTTTGATATTCATCAACAAATTCTGCAAATTCATCCTTTTCTGTTGTCACAAAATTTTGAAACGCAGGATTGCCTGTGATACGGAGTCAAACTGATTGAATCTATTTTTGCAAATAAGGGGAATAGAGGAATGAGGTTAGGGGCACTACAATTATATACCTCAAATAAATCTCAATTCTTCAGTAACGTTGATTTTGAATGGTATCTCTTTGATAATTGACATAAAACAAACATTTTTTTTCTATACAGACATATGTTATACATTTACAATAGATACATTTTTTACTCCATGACAGTGTTCCCTCTAACTTTATGGCTAATCGGCCAGTGCCCACATTTTCTTGAAACAATTGTGTCCAAAGCTCTAAAATACATTTATGTGCCTTAATTTTTGTACCAATCGAGTATTAAAGTACCCGTACACCAAATGTCTTATTTCCACTAATTTGCTGAGTTTTCTAAAGCTATGTCTACCATATTGCAAAAAATTATTTACCCTTACTCCAACAAATCGCTGATTGGCTGAAAAAAAAAATCGACCTAGAGGGAACACTGCGCTATAAAACTGCCAATACATAAGTGGCTCAACAAGGGGGGCTAAAGGGCTTGAACTCCTACCTTAGCTAGGACACTTAAAAAATTCAACCCCAAAATACAAGCGTTTGAGCATTTTTGGACATTACCAGAGATCTTGTAAAAAAGTGATTTTGCAAGACAGATCTGGGGATAGCAGAATGGTCGAATGACTGTCATTCTCAGTCAATGCTTTAATTTCAATAATGCAATAGTTGCATACAGGTGTCAGATAGGCCTAATATGTCTTCAAACGTCTGTCACTTAATCACTCGGCAACCCTTTTGGATTTAACCTGCAAGGAGGAGGGCTTGGCAATTTAATTTTTTCAAACAACTTAAAAGGCAGTGAATTATCCAGCCAATTCCGATCGTTTACAATAGCTAAAACTGAACTATAATTTTTGAAATTTTTTGTTTTAATTTCGGGACTGCAATTACAAAGATATTCAACAAATACAAAAAAATATCCCCCGAAAAAAGTTTTTGGAAACTCTTGAGTTTTGTTCTTCCTGCCAAAACCACAGTTCTCTAAACTATTAGGCCAACTGTGGTTTTGAAAAAAGTTTTTGGAAACTCTGAGTTTTGTTCTTCCCGCCAAAACCACAGTTCTCTAAACTATTAGGCCAACTGTGGTTTTGGCGGGAAGAACAAAACTCAAGAGTTTCCAAAAACTTTTTTCAGGGGATATCTTTTTGTATTTGTTGTATATCTTTGCAACTGCAGCCCCAAAATCAAAACAAAAAATATCTAAAATTATAGTTCAATTTTAGCTATTGTAAACCACTGGAATTGGCTGGATGATTCATTACCTTTAATCTGAATGTTAGAAAATTACTTTGTTTAAATGGTGCAAACGTGCAAAATGTGATCTAAATGGATATTTTTTCTCAAAAAAGTCACTACCAGCCTTGAGGCTTAGCTGCCAGACCCTGATTGTGATTTGCTGGAGCCACATCAGCTTGCTTGTTACGCACCTACATACCGTATATACTCGCGTATAGGTCGCAACTTTTTTCTCATATTTTTCGTCCAAAAACTAGGGTGCGACCTATACGATGGTCATACCTGAGTGAAAATTTCCACCAAGTCGGAACAAAAGTGAAACTTATCGGCAATTGCGTGCATGCACTCGTGCACGCACATACGGTACCAAAACAACCAATGGCACAAGGTCATGCACCAGTAATTACTGCTTACGCAATCAAACCACGTTGACATCTGCACATGCAGCATTACAGTATGTGTGTATATATTATTGTCTTTTCTCAAACAGGGTTAGGGGTCTGAATGTACTGGTTATCAGTACAAAAAAGCTAAGGAAAGAGCCTTTTAAGTCCCAAAATTTGCAGTGCGACTTATCTGCGAGTCAACCCCAAATTCAACTTTTTTAACACAAAATTCATGGTGCGACCTATACGGTGGTGCGACCTATAGGCGAGTATATACGGTAAGTCATTTTTTTGAAAAAAATTAAACTTTTGGTTCAGTCCACCACCATTCCCCACCCCATATTCTATTATCCAACGCAATTGTTTGACTTGGTCCTTTCACAGTTTCCTGTCTGTTTTTGTGCCGCAAATTAAAAAAATCCCATTTTTCTTCAAAAATCTGTTATGACTTTTACTTCTACTGTGTTTTGTTCTTTGAGACAAACAAATAAACTAAACTTGTAAATCGCAATTACTTCAGTTCAGGAGCAGATCAGCACACTTAACCAATCAGCAGTGGCACAGTGTTACTCAGTGGCGGAATCTTGCACAACTGTCTTGGTGTCTGGACACAATCTTGCCACACCACACTTGTGGACACCAAGCTTAACCAAGCAGCCAAGCCTATACAATCATCTCTGGAATTCTTTACGCAATTTACCACATGGCTTTAATTGCTCACCTAACATTTGGAGAGACATTGCACCATAAAAAGAATGTTACAAACAATCCATGGACCCATGATACCCACTGTACAAACACATTGCTCCCTCATCACACAGCTTTATCAAAACTTCTACTTTGGAAAATAGCAACACAGCAACCAAACGACTGAAACAATGTGACAAAATACACCTTTCCAAGTATCCTCCTGGTCCCTAGTCCCTCAGAATCCCTCTTACTAATTTAAATCGAACAAGAAAAGACTATTGTGCCCTAAACAGGGTACGTTGTCATGTAGGCTGCATAAAAGAAAACCTGAACATGTGGAATATGATTCAAGATCCAACTTGTGACTGCATTCAAGAAGAACAGACGTTGGACCACATTTTATTTTAATGCCCTCTTGGTTTACACCGCTAGGACTCGAACATCATGAATGCAACAAAAGGAAGCTCTGACATGGCTTAGTCATTGGCTTGTGCCATATTCAAAATATACATGGTAATTAGCACGTAGCTGATGGAGTCTTGTGCATGGAATGTGTGCACTTACTGACAAGCATTACGTATGAGTGATTATGTGCACTGAAGCTTCATGTTAATACTTTTTCTCAATCAATTATTGGCATCGAGAATTTTCGACACGGTGATTGCATCTCCATGAAGTAGTTACTGCAATGAAAAGTGTGTGGATTGCTCAACGATTATGTCTAACAATGTCTGCGGTGACAAGAAAATATGCACAACAACCAAGAACTATAGCACTTAAATATCCTTTAGGTGCTAACCTACAAGTTAACTTTAGTAAGTTTGTTTATGGACTAATCATGAATAGTTCAATATTACATTAAAGTCGGAAAAGCGTATCCTGAATTTTAATGGCAGGCCTAGGGCTAGATTTGGCCCACTCAACATTCAGCATCAAGTGATCATGGTACTCATTTCTATGAAGTGATTGAATTGCCTTTACTGCATGAACACAATTATGGTATTTCACAAATGCAAGCCCTTTAGACTGCTGAGTGTATTTGTCTTTAGCAAGAAATGCTTGTTTAATTTGACCAAAAGGTTTGCAAAGTTTTAATACATCAGACCAGTTTGCATCTTTTGATAAGTTTTTGATTTGAACTGTACCAGTAAATTGCTTATCTGGAGACATATATAAGTGGCATATCATACTTGGTAAAAGCAAGAGAGATAGTAGATGTTCTCTCACTTTTCGCAGCATATATAATCACTCCCTGTTTTGTTTTGAGCACCTTAAAAATTCATGAAGTTTATTGCATCTGCTGATTGATAAAGTAGTGGTAGGCCTATATTTTTTGCAAAATTTCAATTTAAAAGTAACTTTTACACTAGCATACAGTACTCTGTGCTGTCAATGCATTTCCAAATAGGAAAAAACAGTTTCAAAAATTTTTCACCAGAGGCAAAAACTTCACCCTCACATTTCAGATCTATGGTAGCTTAAAAGCACAAATTGTACTGTAAGAATGTAATAATAATAATAACATGGTATTTGTAAATCCCTTAAGATAATACTGGAACTCACCAGCATATCTGCCAAAGAGGCATGGTAAAAAAGCAAAACAGTGTACAAGAAATGAATGCAAGAAAGCACTAAGCTGCTGAGTGAAGAGTAGCAACAAACAAGAATAGCCTTATTGAACAAACAAACAAACAAGAATAGCCCTTATTGCCTTAACTAAACCATAGTGCAGTAATCACAAAAATGGTTTATACACTGTAGGCTACATCTGATATAACTATCCCAGATTTAATTAGATAAGAGCTGTTGTCCCTGCCTGGCAGTCAATCATCATATCAAATATCGTATATTACCAGTATATCATAATCTGCAATAAAACCATTGCAATTCAGAATTACACTTATATACACCTACTCTCCATTAGGCAGTACTCTTAGTCATACTCCCTACTAAAAGTTGATGATGTATTGTGAACAGTACACTAAACTACAGCATTAATTTATAACAAATGTGCAGAAGTGTGAAAGTAGGCTAACAAAAGCAGCTCTAGCATACTTCTGACTCAAGCTATCAAGTAGAATTTGTTTGTACCATAACAAACACTTTTAAAGTAGGCAAATTAGGCTACCGTATATTTTAGCATACTTTCTACTACCACTCGCTTACTTTTAGTGTGAAGTAACGCTATTTAAGTAACATTTTGATTCAAAGAGTACATATGGGGGTGTCGTTAAGTATAAGCCGTCAGCTTTATTTCGGAATCTCTGCGACTCGTGTATGAGTGTGCACACGCTTTCGCTCCTCTCATGCATGCACTCATTAGGGTTAGGGATAGATTTGAGGAATAGCTTAGATTGCAGAGAACGCACGAGTGCTCATACATGAATCGCAGAGCTGCCGAAAAAAAAGTGACGGCTCATACTTAACGACATCCACATATGGTACCGGTACAAAGTGCTGCGGTTTTAAATTTGAACCACACTGCACAAATTCATCAGAATGGCTGAGTTCAGAGTTTTCATTCGGCAATTGTTCAATTACGGTAACATACGTTCAGTCAGCAGAGATTATAGGAAATGATTCCAAGTAACTTCTGCATGACAGGATTTTCAAATCTCAAAGTTTTGCTGTGGTTCTTTTTGATTAGAATATAATAACAAAAACTTGCATCAATTAAGCTAATACCAGTAATTAATGACTTCTTGAGAGAGTGAAAGACAGAGGTGGAGTCGAGGACACAAGGCTCGAGGCCAAGGCCAAGGACACAAAAAAAATCCGAGGCCAAGGCCAAGGACAGCCTTTCCGAGGACAGACACTCTCGAGGCCAAGGACAGGAATGCTCGAGGCCAAGGCCAAGGACCAAGGACACAAAGCGCAAGTGCTCTTCAAAAAAAAAAAAAAAGGTCTTCACAAAAATTTTTCAGGCGATCTCCAAAAAAAAAAAAAAACAAAAAAAAAAGGTCTTCACAAAAATTTTTCAGGCGATCTCCAAAAAAAAAAAAAAGAAAAAAAAAAAGGTCTTCACAAAAATTTTTCAAGCGGTCTTCACTGAAAAACGTTTTCCAGAAAATTTTTCAACCGCTCCACAAAATTTTAACATTCCAAAAAATCGTGCTGTCCTCGAGCCGAGGACAGGCCAATTTTCGAGGACTTGAGGCCTCGAGGCCAAGGCCAAGGACTTAACCTTCGAGGCCAAGGCCAAGGACTTCAAAATCTGTCCTCGAGGACGTCCTCGAGGCCAAGGACGTCCTCGAGGACTCCACCTCTGGTGAAAGACTAGAAGTCCAAGCGTTACAGTATGTGGCAGTGATGTGAAGGTAGTCGACTAGTTGTCTTACACTACAATTTTTCCATTGAGAAGTGTAATCTTTTCACAAACACGATATTTGTCCTTGAGGTATGAGTAGGCCTTGGCCTCCCTTTGAAATGACACGGCCTTCTTTTTTACTTTTACTCAAGTACTTTTTTGGTCAAAAGTTTATACTTTACTTCCAAGTAGTTTTTCGTCCAAGAAAAAAAACTTTTATTGGTAGGCCTAGGCCTACTTTATTACACTTTTCGAGTAGCCTACTTTTTACATCAGTGCAAATAAGCCAAGTTGAAAGTTTTTTCACTACATTAGCAACCATAAAAATTGTTCTAAAAGTGGAAAATAATTTGGTCTAAGCAATGAATATGGACATTTTTTAGACTGTCCAGTGTCTAATACTACGCCTACCCGATCTGGCGATCACATTCAGTCACATCTGACATTGGTAGATTGGCCTTGTGTTCCTTCCTTTGCTAGCTCGGGCGAAAGCAGTGGTCAACTGGTCACATGATCAATAGCTATTTTCTAATGTGATAACCGGTAACCTAACAATCTATTAATTCTGTAGGCCTACCGAAACCGGTACCTCAAATTGTTTCCTACAAACATCAGTTTAGGCCAGTTCTAAGGATTTAGCCTTTCTGGTGATAAAGTTTCCCAATCCAATAATTCCGGCGCAAAAAAATTTGCGCCATTGGTGCGAGGCAAACGCAAAAACTACAGCAAAAAAAACACTGAGCAGTCGCAAATGCAAATTTTGGCGTAGACACCTGCTTGCTGAAGAGCTGCCGATTTCCTAGAAGTCGCGGAGTGAAGACCTTTTTTCAGCAGTTCAATTACAATAGGAAAAATTGGAGAGAAATATTAGGAAAAATAATTTATTTTGATTCTCAAGTTTTATCCATTTTGAACAGTATGGCGTTCAAAATTGAAACGTATTGCATCCATAATATTAAATATTTTAGCTATTTATTTATTCAACTTATTTAACTATTATTCAAACTAGATATTGCATAACATAAATATCAAATTTAGAAATTTTAGAACTTATCGTTGACAGGCCAGGTGCCACGGCAGGCATTTCGGGGCCATGTTCCCCGAGCGAGAGTAAATTTTTGTGCCAGTTCAAGAGTAAAGTAAACTTTTGCAGCAAAACAAGTCACCACAAACGCTCTTCCATGAAATAGCAAAAACAGATCGAGTGAATGTGCTTCAAGTAGACTAACAGTAGCCGACTGTATTAATTATTTTTGATGAAACGTCCGTCTGTTTAGTTCACAAAATAAGCTTCCAAAAAGTTTTATCCTCCCTAAAAACACTACTCTGACGCCGGGCTTGATCGTTCATGACAATAGGCGTAGCCAGAGGGTGGGTCCAGTCCAGGGGGCCCAGATACCCCATTTGAATTGCCACCAACGACAAAAATCTAACAAAAAAAGCCTAATGTTTCTTCGGTTTTAGTTGCTTTTAGTATTTCGCGTACAAACAAGATATAGGCTATTGACGTCGATACGAAAGAAAAAGGACAAGAAAATCGCTGAACGCAATAATTTGATTATTCTAAATTTCGATATTCTAAAGTCTAAGATTCTATTCTTAATTCAAATTTCTTCTGATTCTATTCAATTTCAATTCGCGATTTCTAAATTGCATCAATATGGTTCCGTTCAGTTAAAGCATAGGCGTAGCAGGGGGGGGCTCGGGCTCCCCCAATCTCAATGTCAACAATGATAATTTTGTGACCTTGGCTGGTTTTCACCTAGACTTCAGACCGTGAAGACTTTTTTTTTTTGGTCTTCACAGACAAATTCAGCTTTTTAGCCCATGAAGACTTTTTTTTGACCGTTTTTTGATGTCGGACTCCACATTTTTGTTTGTGATTTGGGAACTCCAATCCTAAATTGCAGAGGTGGAGTTCTCGAGGACGTCCTTGGCCTCGAGGACACATTTTGAAGTCCTTGATCTTGGCCTCGAAGGTCAAGTCCTTGGCCCTGAAGCCTCAAGTCTTCGAAAATTGCCCTGTCCTCGGCTTGAGGACAGCACTATTTTTTGAACAGTTGAAATTTTGTTGGAAAACGCCAGAAACCTCGCGGAAAATTTGCGAACACTTTTTGTTTTCCTTACTTAAAGCATAGGCGTAGTCAAAGGGGGGGCAAGGAGCCTGCCCCCCCCCAATTGATGTTTTACCAATGACAAAAATGTGACAAAAAAGTCTATTGTTTCTTCAGTTTCAGTTTCTTTTTAACATTTTTCGCTTACAACCAGAGGTAATTCGAGGACAAAAGACTCGAGGCCAGGGCCGAGGCCAAGGACACAAAAAAATCCAAGGCCAAGGACAGCCTTTCCGAGGACAGACGCTCTCGAGGCCAAGGACAGGAATGCTCGAGGCCAAGGCCAAGGACCAAGGACACAAGCGCAAGTATTCTCCAAAAAAACAGGTCTTCACAAAAATTTTTCAGGCGATCTCCACTAAAAAACGTTTTCCAAAACTTTTTCAGGTGCTCCACAAAATTTTAACAATTCAAAAAATAGCGCTGTCCTCGAGCCGAGAACAGGCCAATTTTCGAGGACTTGAGGCCTCGAGGCCAAGGCCAAGGACTTCAAAATGTGTCCTCGAGGCCTAGGACGTCCTCGAGGACTCCACCTCTGCGTTACAACAGTATAACTAACAACAATATTGAAGACCAGGGGCGCCGGATCTCTTTCAGTTCAATTTTTGCCAGCCAATTTAAACGTATAACCCAGAGAAAATGGAAAGTTTTTGTCCTAAAACATGCTATCTCAGGCCCACATCTAGCCTTTTCGTGAACGTAATGCATTAATCAAGGCCGGATTAACCATAATATAATGCAGTACCAGCTAGGGGCCCCGAGCTGAAATCGTAAGACTTTTTTTGGTCTTCACCTATATTTCGCAGAAAGATGTTGCGAAAATCTCCAAAGTGCCAGGGGCCTAGCGGAATCAAAATCCGGCCCGGAAATAACATGGTTAGTAGACGTAACCACTTCCTGAACCATTTTTCAAAAACAATTCAGTAATTCACCTCCAACCTCGACGGTTTTTACGCACAAAATACTTAAAAAAAAAATTTGCCATGGAAAATGCTGATTGAACGAATCATTGAACTTCAATTGAGGGGGCCTGGGCCACATCGCCGAACATGTACTCCTATAACTGGTTATTTTCATCACAAAACAATATAATCTCTAAGGAAAATCTTCGAGTGAATAATTATTTACTGCTAAAATGTTGCAAAAGACAAAGCACCTTACTTCCCCCCACCTGGATGCGAAATTTTTTTTTCTACCATGGTTTTGCAGATTTATTACGTCACATCCGCATCCTATCCATACTCCGCGCTCACTTTGGCTTGATCCGCTGTATTCACAGGCAAATTAATGCAAGAGGTAGGTTAGCTTATAGGTTAGTGATCACAGGCATATACGCCTAATATATGTTAGCGTATCTAGTTAGCCTAGTATCTAGATAGCGTCTGACAAGTTGTTGTAAGCATCACGGTTAAGCTGTTGACTCGAGTCTGAGCAATTGTTGCTATATTAGGCCTACTAGATACCGGTATAAAATTTAAATAATAGCCTAATATCATACCAGGGATGTCTAATGTGATGGTAGTCAGACAACGATGATGTTAGTGCAATTCAAAGTTTTAATCATGTTATGTATATTTACTTACTATTCGTAAATGGCAGATAATAGCCAAATAATTGATTTTTTGATACAGAATAGACTAGCTTACAGTAAACTGGTAAACAGCGTCACTCTTGCATTCAGTTAATGTTAGTCAGTCGATTCATCTGTTCGATGGTCAGAGTAACTACCGTAGTAAGTAAATTAAATTTCTCCTAAGTCTAAACAAATAGCTTCTGGATTTTGGTAGGTCTCAGTAAGCATAGTAGCCTAGGTGAGGTATGCATAGGTGGGCACAAGTCCTTTAATCGTTAATCCGTTAATAACGAAGCTAACTTTTTTATTAACTTGTTAATCCGTTAAAAAGTTTTTTCATGTTAACGGATTAAATTAACTTCCGTTAAGTGCTGCTAACGGACTAAAGTAACTTCTGTTAAGTTTTGTTAACTTCCGTTAAGGTATTATTTGTATCTTGCACCATTCATTCATCGTACCGGTACACACCAGTTTGCTCTGGTAACACTTGTTGCATATTAGCATGAGTTTTATAGAAGAAAGCAAAGAAAGGAGCTCTTTTTTGAGGCAAATAATAACCCGCAGCCTCAGAGGTCTATTAGTTATTGCTGTTCCCAATTTCCAAAGATTTTCAGGTCGCAGCTTCGATTGTGCATTCGAACTTGTTTTTATCGTAAAATTAGATTAGACTGTAAAATGTAACTACCAAAACACAAAAAGACCACCAGAGCAATAAATTTTTTCTTACAATCAGCTCAACAGCGTCAATACATGTTCTAGAAGCGAGTGAATAAAAAAGAAATGTAAATTACCCGCAAAATGTTAACGGATTAACAGACTTTATTAACTTCCGTTAATCTAAGCTGAAAATAACGAATTAACATTAACGGAAGTGTGATGTTTGTTAACAAACTAGTGGTTAACAAAGCTAACGTCTTGCATTAACTTGCCCACCTATGGAGGTGTGATATAGCCATACAGTAGTAAGGGGTTAGGTTGAGAGTTCACTATTCAGTTCAGGGTTACCGGTTAACGTTGGCGTACTTACCGATTCTGTGCTATGCCAACTACACCATCCTTGAGATATTATACTTCGCTCTCGGTTTTGGCTTGATGTGCACTGTTAACATCAAAATGTTAAGAAGACCTAGGGCTATGTCAGATGTGTAGGGTAGGTTTATTTTGCTGTTTACATATTTTAAGGTGTTGAGCTTGAGTTAATTGTGGCAATTTCTTGATAGTGTAGACAATGGTAACGCCAGATTTACTACTGGTACTAGCTACTTCTACCGGTACATCTCAGATTAAGTAGCCTAAATCGTTTGTCTCTAACCTGCTCATAGAAAGTTTAGTACCCTAATTTTTTTACACAATAGGTATTAGATTGTTGAACTTAAGAAATGTTCACATGTTGTACTCTATGATTATTCAACATACAAAATTGTGTTGCAGGCATAAAATGTTACCCAGCATAGTATACAAGTAGATCAATTTTTTGATATGCCCATGTTGTAGTCTATTTTATTTCTAAAACGTAGGTATGTTCTGTTGTGGTGATCTGTGGTAACCAGTCCAAACCATTTGCAATTAATATAGATTCCTGTTCTTACCATTAGTATGTGACCTATGAAGATGGAAAATTGCATTTCTTGTGTAGAGTGTGGGCAGGCAATGATATCCTGTACAATTTATTGGCAAGAAAAAAATACTGATTGTGTACATGCTTAACAGTAAACAAAGAAGCTATAAGGTTTGTTTGCCAAAGTTTCAAGAAGTATCAAGCATCCAGCATCTGTACTACATTTCAAGGATTCTTCCAATCATCTTTTGTATTTGTGCTTACTTTTCAGTCAAAGCCTACTAACAATCGAATTTGAAAAACATGACTGCTCTAACACTTCAGAGTTTTGGTTATAGCAGTTCAAAAGAAGCCTTGTATGCAATCTTAAATTGATTTTTTGTGGAATTGTGAACATGGACTAATGAAAACTTTGGTTTTACCAACTGGATAGTGCATCAGTATACCAATACAGAGTTTGCAGCTTATGCAATAGTGATATACTGTATGGATTGGGTTTGTTTGAGCTGGTAGGTAGGTGTTGTTTTTAGGTAGCAAAGTTCATATTTAGTCCTTTAATACATAGCGGTATTTAACAATTTAGCATATTATATAGGCAGAGGCTGCTGTTACGTTACGTAAGAAAAAGAAAATCGCTATTTTAACCCCAACCCTAAACCTAACTTTAACCCTAGGTCTAACCCTAACGATAATCCTAACCCAAACTCAAAATCTAACCCAAACCCTAACGATAATTTAAAAAACAAAAAAGAGTAAATGAGCACTCACTCTTTACTCTCTTATTCTCTTCATGGGCGTTACATAACGTAATGCTAGCCACTTCGTATTATATATTATGTCTTATTAACAAAATAATGGGATTTAAATTGCATCATGGTTTGAGAGCGTTCACAGTTTTTTACTGTTAAAATGGTCTTGAAACAGTAGTTAATTTGTTGAGGTATATGATCAATGACTGCTTATTTACATACCTAAACGAGATTTACTTGGAAACTTTGAGGTTGATCAAATAGCAAATTACTGAATGGTTTATGATGCAAAAAGTATCAAAGTCACCCTTAATCACAAATTGCAGAAAAGGACCACAGAAAAAAATCTGGTATATAAAGTCTTTTTCAATTCAACCTAGTTTGTTTTTTTAGTGGGATTTCCCAAGCATGACGTTCTTGTTAGAGCACTGTTGAATCGAATGCTGACATCTTGATTTGGTCTTCTTGGAAATTTTTGATGGCCTTCCTGCTCCATGCACTCTTCTACCCCGGCTGATATTTGATCTTCTTGCTGGAGTTGTTCCAGAAATGGGAATCTGAATTGAGGTAGATAACCTATGTTGCGTTGATGTTTATTGTGCATACTTTGGTTTTATTTTTGAAACAGTTGTAGCCAGAGATGGCTTTTGTTAAACGTGTACGGTGCAGTATTAAATTGAGAATCTGCAGTGATTTTGTGAAAGTTATTAACAAATGACTGTAATGCTGGTCCATGATATTGAAGGTTTGTCTTACACTTTTCAATTACCAGTATGGTCTGAAAGCAGTGTGAGGCATGATTGAGCAGGTCTTAATGCACGACATTAGTATCTGTCTTTGCTTGTAGATACTGAAGGAAGACTGTTAACAAGGCATTTCATCAAACTAAAAAGTTCTTAACCTTTTTGATTTTGTTATTAAACACACTTGATTGATTGTATAGTCATTGAAAAGATTATATGTATCAAAGGTGCGTTTAGACTGGAAACAGCAAAATGCCTAAATTGCACTTTTGCAATGTTTGCTAGTCTTCATGGGGGACATACGCAACAATTTGTGAACGCTGATGTAAACAAACATTCACCAACTTAAATCTTTTATTTATTTGTTGTATTATGCAGAAGTGTGTAATGAGTTGGCGGGCCCATCTTTGCATCATTGAGCCTGGACAATGCACCCTTCAAAGAAATGTTGCACAGATGGCAAGTGGTTGGCAACACTGTGCCAATTTCACTGACCCAAGATTTGAACCTCAGACCTCACGCTCCAGAGATGAATGCGTTAGCGTTCGATTAACTAGCATCAGCAAATAGTCCCCAAAGTAGCTTTGCATCAAGTCTAACTGCCAATTTGCTGTGCTTATTTGTATTGTAACTTTTAGTTGATCAGCTATAGATCACACATACTAAAGAGACATTCTAATTTATGTAATGGTGACAGAATTAGTGTCGCAGTAATACATACTTACTGATATTTGGTAATTTTTTTTTGGCAGTTTATGCTGGTATGAAAAGTTATACTGTGGTGTGAAAAGAATTCTATGAATGATGATTTCACTGGAAATTTTTAAGTTAAAGTGAGTGAAATAAAAATTTTCATTATTCATCTTTGCATTTTTTGTTTGCCTTTTTTAAGATCATGAAGAAAGTAGGTCAACAAGCTCACATGGTCTTATGTCTGTCCTGCGTTGAAAAACTGCTGCGACTTTGAAGCCAGTATATGTCTGTGGTTGTTTCGGGCATGGGTTGGAATCCCTTCTGTAGGCATTTTTCTAACAATCAGAGGCTGATTCAGATTGTGACTTAATATGTCTTATTTTCGTGATTTTTTAAGGGTTAAGATTTGGGTTAGTTTTAGAGTGAGTTTTGGAGTAAGAATTTGAGTTTGGGTTAGATCTGGATCAAAATTAATAAAAAAGTAGACAAAAATTTCCAGTGAAAGAGTCTCGTCCGAAGAATCATTATTTGACTTAGGTTATTGATAGTGTTGTAATGCCATGCCAAACTATCCCCATCCAGTTTAAGTTTTTTTGTTTGGTTTCACCTAGAACTTTAGCTGAAATGGTATCAAATTAATGCTAACTTTGGCAAGGTTTCCTGGTTTGACGCTTGAATGTATATGCGTCAGTTGTTTCTTTTTCTTATTAGTTGTTTTTAGAGCTGAAGGTAAATCAGACTGCACTAATTATCTTCACCACTTTTTCAAAAAACAAACTTTAACTGCTTTTCAACCTCTAAAATTAGTTTTTGTTAGTCTTTTTCGAACTCTGTTTGCAATCCTTAACTGTTAAATGCAATGGAACATCGAAGTATACATTTTTACAACTCATTTTGTTTTTAGAGAAATCTAACCATGGGATCCAGCTTCGAAATACAACCGCTATTCGAAACATTACTTCAATTGCTTGCAAGACTCTGCAAATAAACATTTAACTGTCCAAGCATCATTTTTAAGATGTACAAAAAAAGAATTTTGGAGCAGAGAAGTTTGTGAAAATCATCTAATACGAAATCTGATCCTTGTGCAACAAGACACTCATTAGCGTTTTTGATAAAACCATCTTCATACGATAACTCTTTGTTATTATTCCTGGCAACAAAAGAGACATTAATTTTATGCCTACTTGTTTTACAATGGTGAATATTACATGTACTATTTAATCAGTTAAATTTGTTTATTTATTTAGTTTTAATAATTAATGTAATATGCTTTTCAAATTTTGCTGATTAATTTAGTTTGGTTTAGTTGCAGACAAATGCTGTGATTGAAGTATTCACTACGTCAGTATTTGTATCACAATTCTTTATAGCAGCGTACCTATTAGATCGCACTTAATTTTTTTTTTTAAGTTTATTTTGCTAGTTAAGTATTCATAAGCAAAGCATAAATTAATATGTTTGAGTTTGAAGTGTTTAAATAATGTTGTGCGTTTTTTTTTTCTGCAAGATTTCTTTGTTGTTCATAGAGTAAATGCTTTTGCATGTTGGCTTTACTTGCCCTTAACTTTTCATAGACTGTAAGGCTGTTTTTACACATCTGCGCTTGACAACCACCAGAAACAAAATTGTGAAATAATTTTTTTTAAGTTAACAAATGTGTGAGTATTTGACTAATCGTTACTGGTTTTAAAGTAATTAATGCAGGCGTTGCGTAGACTAGATACCCATGCAAAAGTTCGTTATTAAGTTATGAGGATGTGGTTTTGAAATGACAAGAGCTTTTCTCAAAATAGCCATTGTGTCAGTCATAACAATGTTATGAGAAAGCGGGATACTAGCGCTAACATAACGCTTTTTATTGCTCTTGGTGACAACGATTTATCGCTTTAAAGGTTTGGTCACAAACCATTGTTATTCTGAGTAAAATGTTCATGCCTTCGAAGCAATTTCAATCAAAGCAATTCTCGAGTTTTGTACCACCAGTCAACGTTTCAAATATTACTACTCTACAATATTTAGATCTATGCGATTTCATAATTAAGTAGCATAAACGTTCTCGACCGAAGTGATGTTGCTTTAAATCTAGAATTTGATGAGAGGTTGTAGACTAGACGAACGCGTTTAATCTCTCTGGATGCGGATTCTAAATCTCGTTGCAATTATTAGTTTTCCCTTGGCATATTTTGTTATTCGCTTGATCGCGCTCAACAAAATTAAACTAAAACAAATATTAATAATGCAATTAGGAACAGAATGTGGAAGCACCGCTTTGTTAATTGCTTCCACCTTCTTTACACGAACTTATGTTTTGATCTGAAATTGTTTCAGTCAACTTTTTTTTAGGATTTTTCAAAAACGGCTTATGTTCAGTATCATCTAGACAGACTCATGGAACAAAAATGTCGTTACTTTGTTTGTTTTTATTTATTTTTTTGGCTGCACACCAGAGACATGCAATAAGACGCTTTTGCGTGGAGCCTATATGGCTCGAGGTTTTAGATTCAACATAAAAATAGCTTGTCTTTAATCATTTATGCTGCATATCTGTACATGGCTGTAGTTATGGGTGAAATGAATCTTCAACGGTCGGAGAATTTTTCTTAAAAATAACTCGTTTTTAGGTATGGTAAATTTCAACTTTAGTGGCAACGTCCATTTTCTGCACAGCAAAATAACCAACACTCATTACGAAGCTTATTCTGCTTCGGGATATATTCTGATTATTAGAACAATCTCATAGTTACAGTCACCGTCGGTCAGTGGTGTAAAGTAACGAAATACTTGAGTAGATTACTCAAGTGGTTTTTTCTAGCAGCGAATATTTCTTGAGTAGTTTTTTAGTAGGTACTTTTTCTTGCTTACTTATAGACTGAAGTAACGCTATTTAAGTAGTATTTTGTATCAGAAAAGTACAAAGTACTGTAATTTTAAGTTAGAACCTCAAATTCGGCAGAACGATCGACTTTTCTACCGGCAATTGTTCAGTTCAGCCAAGTTAGTTGTCTTTTTCTCCTTTTGCGGCTGGCTACTCTTGCGCCAGAGGTCAGACCACCACAGCGACTTTCACAATGCCTTTTTTCTACGTGTGCGCTTACGTATCACATCCAGTCTGGCGAAAATTTGTTTAAGATGGTTTTAGTTTCACGTTCGTTGTTTGGTATCTGCCCTTCGCCTCATACTGGCATAGATGTTTGTTTATTCTATTAAAAGTAAATCATGAAAGAGTCAAACAGAGATATATAGATTTGCCAAAAATGTGTCCTTTGATTACTTACCGTCCTTTGATTACTTGATTACTATCGCTAAATTCTACAGTGTGAGTTAAAAATCGCACACCATATATGCAAGAAACATTATCGTGCAGTACTGTAATATTTATTGTTCAATGTAATTACAAAATCTTTTTAATATGATGATCAATTTCGTCCCATGGAAACTCTGACTATGTAGATGGGCTATCTGCAATAGATTTAGTGACGTAATGTTTATCAGGCTTCTGCCTGCCTTCACATATTCTGAAATAAATTAAATTTAAAAAATCCGCAATAAGTTTGATTAATTAAATCCAAAAAAGGTTATCGCAGAATATACTGAAATAGCTATGGTACGTAACTTTTAGCCCACCCTTGAGTATACTGTACACTGATAATGCACGTACAACGAGTTTTTTTAATTTAAGCATAATTTAACAATAACAGTAAATGAGTATTTGAGCCAAGATGTAATAAAATGATTCAAAGTAAATTCTGCGTGGCGTGATATTCAAATCTCGAAGTCTAACAGTTGTTGTTCTTTTTGATTAATTGTCTTGAATATAATAAGAAACTTGCCAAGTTACAATTAAGAATTCATGACTTATTGAGAGAGGAGGGGTTATAGAAGACTAAGCGCTTTGTGGCAGTGATGTAAAGGTAATTGGCCAGTTGTGATATGTCGAGTGAATAGTTTCTGTATTTTGCTTGAATACTTTCAGAAAAACTTGTACTCGAGTACTTTTAAAACTACGTTTTTACTTTTACTCCAGTCCTTTTTTGGTCAGTACTTTACTTCAAGTAATTTTTTGTCAGTAACGAAACTTTTACTTGATTACAATAATTCTCGAATACTTTTTACACCACTGGTTGCGGTCCGTTATAAGACGTCCATAACTTTATAAAGACTAAAAACGTGATCTTGTTTGGCTTACAATTATAAAAAAAAATACAAATAAAAGTTCAAAAAGCTTTTCAGTAGTAGTGAATGGTCGTGACTGTTGGTTAACTTGTAAGAAAATCTAGATATAGAAAGACATTGATAAACGGTAAATTTTTGAATTGATAGTGGGCTAGCTGGCCCTCGATAAAAACAATAACTTTTCGTCGCAACTAGTAGTTCACTCACAAACTTGCGATCAAGCGTTTAATGTGTGGATGAAGGGTGCACATTTATTGTTTCAACTTTCGCAACTAAGAAATACAGTTTTCACATTTCTGCATAGCAGACTGCCACACTATGCTTACGGAGAAAAAAAATTAATGATGAGTTTTTCATGCAATCAACAATACTATAGCGACCCCTGTTTTTCTATGCTTTTATGAATTTGTTTCTGCGATGTGATTTTGTTTTTAAAAATTCTTAAATATACGGTAGCAATTTTTCAGATTGAATGTGTTATAAAAAGTAAACAGCAAAGCCCGCTCCTGGTTTATATGTGTCTTATTTTTAGGCGGAAGCAAATAAACAGGCATTTCTTTTACTCAAAATGATCTTAAGTTTTTGTACTACTTGAAAATGACGTCTTAATCAATATCCCTATTTACGCTTTCACCAGAGAACATATTAGATGTTGTCGTTGGTCCATCTTGTACATTGTAGAACTTGATTGTGTATACTGCACAGCGCAGCCGTCCTAAGAAAATTAAGTGGGTTGGTGTAAACCTGCTGCATCGACAAGTTTAGAGTAAGGTCTGGGGGTTTCAGACCTCCTCCAAATTGTTGTCTGCGTCAATTTAAGTCATATGTCCCATGTGAAAACAGAAGACATGGATTGCATGAGCCAATAGCTCTACAGTAATTCAAGCTACTTCAACAATTGTTGGTTCAACTCCCACCAGCATCCTTGTTGCTTCCTTGGATGAGTAAATGCTTACTTAGCTTTATCGCTGTTGTTTCTAACGAGCAGTAAAAAGCAGCAAAAATCAAAATTCATCCATACTATCAATCAGGCGCGTAGCCAGGATTTGGAAAAGGGGGGGGCTATTTTGAAAGAGTGAGAAGTGTGCAAACGACCTTGACTCGAATTTTCATTGACCTTGAATCAGTTTCAGACAGTTTGTCCGAAATTTGAGACGAAATGTCTCGGAAATATCGGGAATTCAAATGTTTTTCCGCCCAAAATTAGGTGATCTCCAAAAAAAAAAAAAAAAAAAAAAAAGGTCTTCGCCAAAATTCAGAGCGATTTTTCGGCCGAAATCCAAAATTCAAACGTTTTTTCCGCCCAAAATCAAGTGATCTCCAAAAAAAAAAAAAAAAAATGTCTTTGCCAAAATTCAGGGCGATTTTTCTTCCAAAATTTCGCAAGTTCAAACGTTTGAGGTGGGCTCTTTTCCTATGGGGCGGGCTATTTTCCATTTTTTACAGAAAATCGGCCTCAAAAGCACAAAAAACATGCGATTTTGCATACTTCACAACCCAATGGGGGGGGCTCGAGCCCCCCCCCGCCCCCCCCCTGGCTACGCTACTGCTATCAATCATTCTCAACAACCTACTCTGCAAAACTGAACAAATCGAACCGAAGCAAACCGGTATCTCTAATTTTGTTTATTGAAATGCAGAACTGATGCAAAGAATGAAATGAACGAAAAAGCATAAAATGAAATACTTGTAAAAACTATTGACCGAAAAATCACGACAAATGCTAAAAAAGTATCACCAAAGTCCCAATCAATTAATCCTGATAATCGCATAAAAAAAAATTATGAAGCGGTCTGGAAGCTGTTTTTCATCTAACTCGGTAGTTTCCAAAGTGGGGTCCGCAGACCTTTTAGAGTTCTTGAACCACTTTCGGATGGTCCGCAAAACAAATTTGGTAAAGCGTTACTTGGCTCATAGCCTAATAATTTTGCTTCCCACTCCTTAGCATTTGGGAGGTACGCAATCTGTGCTTGCGAGAGTTATTTTGTGCTTCCTTTGCGTTCGTTGCGATTACACTACCCGACTCCCCCATGGTGTCACAGAGAGAAAAGTTCAGTTCATCGGTGGCTAATGCTATAGATAGCTACTTCTGTGGCGTAGCAGAAGCTCAGGCTTTTTGTATCTGTGTTAGTGAAGAAAGGAGTGGGCGTCTGGAAGTAACTGCACCCATCCCATTAAACTTCGTTAATTACTGTACATTTGCGCTCTGTGTAGGCCTATTTTTCACAATACGGTACATTGATCTCGTAGTTGTGATGGACAAATTTTAAGCTTTGTTGATAAGGCAGCCAAACATTTAAAATTTGCATGGGGACTGCTGTGAATTTTTTTAGTTTGGGAACCACTGATCTTACTTAAACCAAAATGCCTTTGTACGGGTTAAAACGCTTTACGTTGTAGCAAGACAGAAACATAACTGAGCCTACCGCTGCAAAAAAAAGACAAAATAAGTGGAGCCTACCCTTGACGACACCATTGATTTAATTGTAAACCATAACTAGATCATTTATATTTCAATTATCAACTATAAGTAGGGTGTAAGTGACTTTGATGACCGTACGGTTTTGTTCGTTGTCTCCCAAGTTTTTGTATTTACCTGTGGTGTATTTAAAAAGTTGATGTAAATAAATATGATATTGCACAAAACTAAAAATCCTTATCCGCTCATTCCATCATCTTTTGTGGTAAGTTGAGCCTTCGCTCAGGGATATCGAGAACAACCATGCCTAAATCCTCTCTCTTCTATCCTCCTGATGAACTCTGCTATTTGAAAAACACTGGAGAGGCCATTCAGGCGAATACAATGCACAAAATTTAGTATTTCATTCGTTTTTCGTCTCTATCAAACGATAACTGCGCACGATATAACGATTTTCTATCACCTTGAACGCATTACTTGGCGCTTAACGCCAAAAGCTCGAATAATTTCAGAGTGGAAAATCTATTTAATAATAATAATGTACCGGTTCAGCACAATTTTGCGACGGTAAAATTTAAAAATACAATCGTCCATCATATCAAATGTATAATACCATCGTGCCAAATATATTCCATGGACAATGTGAGCCAACTCAGTTCAGTACGGAAGAAATAGAAGTTTCATTTAGTAGCATCCACAATAAATTGGCAATAACAAATATCCAGAGTCAAAATTAAATTATCCAACACCAAGCAGTGCCGTCACCAGAGAAAAACAAAGTGGGGGCGCACTAGCCAAAAGTGAGGGGGCACTAAAATAGACTGAACTTGCAGATAAAAATTGAAATTGTACGGCTACAAATTATGGGCAATTTTTAAAAATCTGTAATCATGTCAAAAAAAAGGCATAAAAGGCCAGCAACGTTTCTTAGCTAGTTTCGTCAGCGGCCTATAATTGCTTTAAAAATCTACTTGCAGCCGTGAATGCGATCAGACGCGAAACCACGATTTTGCTAAGAGGCGGGAATTTAAACTAAAAGTAAATCTTTTTTCTACAAAAGTTGTCGAATTTAGGCTCCATGCTGAGCAAACAAATGTAACTCAAGTGTGTTACAGACGAGATCCTGGGGGCGGATCCCCAGCCGCTGGGCGATTTTGCAGCAAAAATAGCAATTTTAATGCCACTTTAATCACATTTCGCTCGTTTTTGAAGTCATATGAGTAATCAAAGGGCACAAATTTGGAAGTCATTTAAAGAATTAAATTCCCCTACCCCTACAGGCCCCCTTACTTCAGGTCAAATCCAAAACACGTTCTAACACTCGTACCTTGAGGTTAAATTGTTTAAGTGACTTGGCTAAAGAGGTGAAGTCCCATTGGCCTCTTATCTCCTGAATGCGCCATTGATTGCGACCTAAAGACAGGGCCTCAGAGAGAAAAATTTCCAGGGGGTACGAAGGTCGATACCGGGCCCCCAAGCCTTATTGGGGGCCCATGCCATTAAATCAATTTTTGTCGGATGGGTTTAGACTGTAGATCTTTATTTAAAAGTGATGGGATAACGATATTCCCATATACGTAGTTAGGACCTATGAAAAACACAACTAGACATAAAATTGCTTTAAATCCAGCTAGGGGGTTTGGAGGAGCGCTTTGAGCTCCCCAGTGGGGTTCGGGGCAGAGTCCCGGAAGCTTTAGCACTTTTTATGTTTCTCGAGGGTAAAATACAGCATTTGATCAACATCCCAGCACCAAACTTGCTTAAATTGACAAGTAGAAAACGTGATATACATGAAAGAAAGTATGTGAAGTGGGGGATGATGACATGCACACAATATTATACAACATAATGACTTTATTAATGCAAATCCAAATATTTTACTGATAAAAGTTTTGAGACGTCATCTGCAATCATAGACTTCACAAACCCAAATACCTATTAAACTCATACAGATAGAGTGAATTGCTTAATGATAGTAGTAGAGTATGTCAACTTTGACTCTGCTCTCTGAGGTTGAAATGCTCTTGGATCTCTAAAAATTTACGCTCTCGTACATTGTTATACCATAGAATTAGCGCTCTCAAGTCAGAGAAATGTAACAAAACGTTGACTTTGGAGCAAGTGTATGGCCTTTGATACATTTTCCTCTTTTTTTAATCAAATCGGCCACTATTGGATGCCCTAAAGGCTGTGTAGCAAAAATAGCGACCAATTATCAGTACTGAATAGGCTGACTAATATTTTTGCAGTAAGCAAGTTTGATTACGGTGGTATGGTGCGATACCAAAACTTAAGGAGGAAACCGGAACTCTTCCGGGCCCCTAGAGCCCGGCCCCCCCCTAGGCGTGGGCCCTGGTACGATGTACCCCCTGAACCCACTCTCGCAGGCCCTGCCTTAAGATCGTGAGTGTGCTAAAAAAACAAAAATAGTTGGTCTTCTTAAAAACGTTTTCACGTACTGTTTCAGGTCATAATTACTAACGAAGCACCGGAAACGATTCTGTAGGCTTACATCTTTTTTCCGCGACACATCCGTGAAGGCGTGTTAATAAGACGGGTTACTGCATCACGATTATTATAGCAGTCGGTTGGCAGCTATTTCGCAAAGAATCGAGTAAACGTCCAATGGTAATTATGTTTGAACATTATTATTCCTTTTTCCATCATTGTCTTGTCATTAGGAGATATTTAAAAACAGTATTTTGAGTAAACTGAAATGGGGGGCACAACCAGCTATTAAGGGTGCACGGCTTCCTGGCCTCCCCGTAGCGACGGCACTGACACCCAGCAACATCAAAGTTAGTTAATCTTAAACAAAGTAATTTTAAACCAAAAAAGTGCCATATTTACGAAAAAATAGCAAAATATTTTAAGTAAATACTGAAAGCAGTAAAATATACAAGCCAGGCTAACTGTGAGAACAAACATTATGACTTCGATGTTATCCTACATTAATTTAAAGCATACATTTTCTGTTAAAACATACATAACTGTTTGAAACAATTAGCAGACACTTTACATTCACAGCTGGCACATAAATTAGCCTAATACAACTAAACCAAACTAAATTAATCAGCAAAATTTGAAAAGCATATTACATTAATTATTAAAACTAAATAAATAAACAAATTTAACTGATTAAATAGTACATGTAATATTCACCATTGTAAAACAAGTAGGCATAAAATTAATGTCTCTTTTGTTGCCAGGAATAATAACAAAGAGTTATCGTATGAAGATGGTTTTATCAAAAACGCTAATGAGTGTCTTGTTGCACAAGGATCAGATTTCGTATTAGATGATTTTCACAAACTTCTCTGCTCCAAAATTCTTTTTTTGTACATCTTAAAAATGATGCTTGGACAGTTAAATGTTTATTTGCAGAGTCTTGCAAGCAATTGAAGTAATGTTTCGAATAGCGGTTGTATTTCGAAGCTGGATCCCATGGTTAGATTTCTCTAAAAACAAAATGAGTTGTAAAAATGTATACTTCGATGTTCCATTGCATTTAACAGTTAAGGATTGCAAACAGAGTTCGAAAAAGACTAACAAAAACTAATTTTAGAGGTTGAAAAGCAGTTAAAGTTTGTTTTTTGAAAAAGTGGTGAAGATAATTAGTGCAGTCTGATTTACCTTCAGCTCTAAAAACAACTAATAAGAAAAAGAAACAACTGACGCATATACATTCAAGCGTCAAACCAGGAAACCTTGCCAAAGTTTGCATTAATTTGATACCATTTCAGCTAAAGTTCTAGGTGAAACCAAACAAAAAAACTTAAACTGGATGGGGATAGTTTGGCATGGCATTACAACACTATCAATAACCTAAGTCAAATAATGATTCTTCGGACGAGACTCTTTCACTGGAAATTTTTGTCTACTTTTTTATTAATTTTGATCCAGATCTAACCCAAACTCAAATTCTTACTCCAAAACTCACTCTAAAACTAACCCAAATCTTAACCCTTAAAAAATCACGAAAATAAGACATATTAAGTCACAATCTGAATCAGCCTCTGATTGTTAGAAAAATGCCTACAGAAGGGATTCCAACCCATGCCCGAAACAACCACAGACATATACTGGCTTCAAAGTCGCAGCAGTTTTTCAACGCAGGACAGACATAAGACCATGTGAGCTTGTTGACCTACTTTCTTCATGATCTTAAAAAAGGCAAACAAAAAATGCAAAGATGAATAATGAAAATTTTTATTTCACTCACTTTAACTTAAAAATTTCCAGTGAAATCATCATTCATAGAATTCTTTTCACACCACAGTATAACTTTTCATACCAGCATAAACTGCCAAAAAAAAATTACCAAATATCAGTAAGTATGTATTACTGCGACACTAATTCTGTCACCATTACATAAATTAGAATGTCTCTTTAGTATGTGTGATCTATAGCTGATCAACTAAAAGTTACAATACAAATAAGCACAGCAAATTGGCAGTTAGACTTGATGCAAAGCTACTTTGGGGACTATTTGCTGATGCTAGTTAATCGAACGCTAACGCATTCATCTCTGGAGCGTGAGGTCTGAGGTTCAAATCTTGGGTCAGTGAAATTGGCACAGTGTTGCCAACCACTTGCCATCTGTGCAACATTTCTTTGAAGGGTGCATTGTCCAGGCTCAATGATGCAAAGATGGGCCCGCCAACTCATTACACACTTCTGCATAATACAACAAATAAATAAAAGATTTAAGTTGGTGAATGTTTGTTTACATCAGCGTTCACAAATTGTTGCGTATGTCCCCCATGAAGACTAGCAAACATTGCAAAAGTGCAATTTAGGCATTTTGCTGTTTCCAGTCTAAACGCACCTTTGATACATATAATCTTTTCAATGACTATACAATCAATCAAGTGTGTTTAATAACAAAATCAAAAAGGTTAAGAACTTTTTAGTTTGATGAAATGCCTTGTTAACAGTCTTCCTTCAGTATCTACAAGCAAAGACAGATACTAATGTCGTGCATTAAGACCTGCTCAATCATGCCTCACACTGCTTTCAGACCATACTGGTAATTGAAAAGTGTAAGACAAACCTTCAATATCATGGACCAGCATTACAGTCATTTGTTAATAACTTTCACAAAATCACTGCAGATTCTCAATTTAATACTGCACCGTACACGTTTAACAAAAGCCATCTCTGGCTACAACTGTTTCAAAAATAAAACCAAAGTATGCACAATAAACATCAACGCAACATAGGTTATCTACCTCAATTCAGATTCCCATTTCTGGAACAACTCCAGCAAGAAGATCAAATATCAGCCGGGGTAGAAGAGTGCATGGAGCAGGAAGGCCATCAAAAATTTCCAAGAAGACCAAATCAAGATGTCAGCATTCGATTCAACAGTGCTCTAACAAGAACGTCATGCTTGGGAAATCCCACTAAAAAAACAAACTAGGTTGAATTGAAAAAGACTTTATATACCAGATTTTTTTCTGTGGTCCTTTTCTGCAATTTGTGATTAAGGGTGACTTTGATACTTTTTGCATCATAAACCATTCAGTAATTTGCTATTTGATCAACCTCAAAGTTTCCAAGTAAATCTCTTTTAGGTATGTAAATAAGCAGTCATTGATCATATACCTCAACAAATTAACTACTGTTTCAAGACCATTTTAACAGTAAAAAACTGTGAACGCTCTCAAACCATGATGCAATTTAAATCCCATTATTTTGTTAATAAGACATAATATATAATACGAAGTGGCTAGCATTACGTTATGTAACGCCCATGAAGAGAATAAGAGAGTAAAGAGTGAGTGCTCATTTACTCTTTTTTGTTTTTTAAATTATCGTTAGGGTTTGGGTTAGATTTTGAGTTTGGGTTAGGATTATCGTTAGGGTTAGACCTAGGGTTAAAGTTAGGTTTAGGGTTGGGGTTAAAATAGCGATTTTCTTTTTCTTACGTAACGTAACAGCAGCCTCTGCCTATATAATATGCTAAATTGTTAAATACCGCTATGTATTAAAGGACTAAATATGAACTTTGCTACCTAAAAACAACACCTACCTACCAGCTCAAACAAACCCAATCCATACAGTATATCACTATTGCATAAGCTGCAAACTCTGTATTGGTATACTGATGCACTATCCAGTTGGTAAAACCAAAGTTTTCATTAGTCCATGTTCACAATTCCACAAAAAATCAATTTAAGATTGCATACAAGGCTTCTTTTGAACTGCTATAACCAAAACTCTGAAGTGTTAGAGCAGTCATGTTTTTCAAATTCGATTGTTAGTAGGCTTTGACTGAAAAGTAAGCACAAATACAAAAGATGATTGGAAGAATCCTTGAAATGTAGTACAGATGCTGGATGCTTGATACTTCTTGAAACTTTGGCAAACAAACCTTATAGCTTCTTTGTTTACTGTTAAGCATGTACACAATCAGTATTTTTTTCTTGCCAATAAATTGTACAGGATATCATTGCCTGCCCACACTCTACACAAGAAATGCAATTTTCCATCTTCATAGGTCACATACTAATGGTAAGAACAGGAATCTATATTAATTGCAAATGGTTTGGACTGGTTACCACAGATCACCACAACAGAACATACCTACGTTTTAGAAATAAAATAGACTACAACATGGGCATATCAAAAAATTGATCTACTTGTATACTATGCTGGGTAACATTTTATGCCTGCAACACAATTTTGTATGTTGAATAATCATAGAGTACAACATGTGAACATTTCTTAAGTTCAACAATCTAATACCTATTGTGTAAAAAAATTAGGGTACTAAACTTTCTATGAGCAGGTTAGAGACAAACGATTTAGGCTACTTAATCTGAGATGTACCGGTAGAAGTAGCTAGTACCAGTAGTAAATCTGGCGTTACCATTGTCTACACTATCAAGAAATTGCCACAATTAACTCAAGCTCAACACCTTAAAATATGTAAACAGCAAAATAAACCTACCCTACACATCTGACATAGCCCTAGGTCTTCTTAACATTTTGATGTTAACAGTGCACATCAAGCCAAAACCGAGAGCGAAGTATAATATCTCAAGGATGGTGTAGTTGGCATAGCACAGAATCGGTAAGTACGCCAACGTTAACCGGTAACCCTGAACTGAATAGTGAACTCTCAACCTAACCCCTTACTACTGTATGGCTATATCACAGGAAATTGGTATAACGCGGAATTCCGCAAAAATTCTATGCGGAAAGTTGGACAATTTGAGTATCCTGGTTTAACAAAAATTTTGTCCACGAGTGTTTCTTTTAGTTCTTTCAGATGCGCGAATAAAAATGCTTGGAGCGCCGGCTAGGAGGATAAAAGAAACCATTCAAGAGGAAAAAAAAACTTGCAGTAGGGCCGTGAGTGTTTCTTTTCTAGTAAATTCATTTGCGTGGGAGCGCTCTTACAAGAGGATAAAAGAAACACCTTTGGAATAAACTAGTGCCGTGTGCAAATTACATTCCGCGTTTTACCCTGTTTGTTCGGAAAAACTTCTACACGCTCCAAGGCATAATGCGTTTTGGCGCGAACTTGTAGAAAAAATAGAAGCATGAAAGCATGGCTTTTTCTGGCGTAGAATTTTTGCGGAAATATTATTCCGCGTTTTACCGTTTTTAGTCCGCAAAAATTCTATGCGTCTACTGGATTGGCAAATGGCCAGAAAAGCTTGGAAAAACTTCAGAAGCAGCTAAGGTCGTAAACTGCGAAGTTGTCATGGAACGGTTCTGGGTTGTGCTTGATGAAAGGTAGTTACCAGTTAGTACTAGCAGTATCTTAATTCAAAAATAAAAATGTGCAGGCTGTAGCAGAACAGAGCAAATAAAATTTCATTCATTCATTCTTTTTTTATTCTTGACCACCACAACAATAGCAAATGCATGGTAACACAATAATAACACGTAGAGTCAGGAAAAGGAAGTACGTTAGTGTACTGTGGCTTTTTCAACAGTAAGTTAGTGTACTGTGGCTCTTTCAACAAGGGTTAAATCAGGCGTGTACTGGTAGCCAGAAATCTGCAATGAGGGGCTGGTGGCAGATTGGTCAGAAAACCATGGACTGATGGAAAAACTTCAGATGCAGCAAAGGTCATAAACAGCCAAGTTGTCATGGAAGAGTTCTGGGTTGCAGGTTATACCGGTACTTAATGAAGGATAGTTACCGGTACCAGTTTGTAGGGACTAATCTTAATTTAAAAATTAAAACGTGCAGGCTGCTGCAGAGCAGAGCAAATAAAATAGTTTACTGAACAGTAGCTTTTTCAACAAGGGTTAACAGGTTAAGTTCGGGCGCCTACCGGTAGCCAGAAATGTGCAATGGGGGGTGGGGGCTATTAAAAATTGGAATGCAGGCTATTATCTTAGCAAAAAGAACTTCATTTTAGGCCTATTTTGATAGTAATTAATGCTATTCTGCAGTAAAACGAAGCATAAAAATTAGCAGTGCATAAACATGATTTTCTGGTGTAGTAGGCCTAGTTGCATAGGCCTACATAAGCTATGTGAGAGGTACTTAATTCAGTACCGTATTGCTAAAAATTTCAGTACCTAGTGGTACTGTCAACTAGGCGTTTTTGAATGGTTTTGAATCATTTTTACTTGTCACTTTCGCCAGGTTCAAGCAAGGAAAGTACTTTAGTCGATCAAGATTTGATTTATAGCTATAGTTTCATTCGCTAAAAATTTAATTAATAGCTTTAGTTTCATTGGTTAAGGATTTTTCAGTTAAAGTTTACTTATTTTTTGTTAGCTAGGCTACGGTATCATTCTTCTGCGATATGTAAGGTAAGATTTGTGCTTTAGTTGGTAAAGATTTGATTTAGAGCAATAGTTTCATTCGATAAAGATTTAATTAATAGCTCTAGTTTTAGTGGGTAAGGATTTTTCAGCTAAGATTTCCCTATTTTGGCTGAAATTGACTGAATGATGTGAAAAAATTTATGTATTATAAATATAACGAAGTGACTACGCGAATGGAACATTCGCGGTATTTTTTTTTCCTCGCGAATGGAGACATTGCCTTTTTCATACATTTAGTTTAAATACGACATTTTATCGCTAAATCGGTGCAAGTTGCGTAGCGTAGTGGTTAGAGCACGTAACTGCTAACTGATGAACCCGGGTTCGACTCCCGTCGGAGGTGCATTAGCGTCAAATGGAAGGTAACGCGGAGTATACGGATACGGAAAGAATATGTGGTAATCAACCTTTTTTTGCTTCAAAACCTTTTATTACAGTTAGGGTTAGGGCAGCGATGCCAGTCTGAGGGGATAGCAATTCCCTGTAGTATCTATTCATAGCGCCTGCTCCATTCGCGAGGAAAAAAAAGTACCGCGAATGTTCCATTCGCCAAGCCTCTTCCTAAATATAATCGATAAAGATTTATTCATTGATTGATAAATTGGCAAAGATGGTTGTTTTGAAGATTTTTATCACTGGTGATATTTTTCCTTTTGGCCTTGCTAGCCTTACTGATGAGCCCTGAGATTAGGCAAAACAGCTGTCTAAGGCATGCTATTCGAAATTACTTTGCATTGAACTATAAGAATTATCTCTTGTAATATTGTGATTACTTTATATTTTTGGAAAAAAAAATTGTGCCATGATCTGGTTAATTCACGATTCTTTGCCTTTCTACGCTCATGTTCATACCTGTAGTCCTAGCTATACTGACGAGGAATAAACGACAAATGTCAATTTCGAAACAGTATGTCTTAGGCTGTTAATCAAAAGTATGAATGTGCCTATAAGACTCTGAATACTGTCTATAGCTTGTTATTAATTTTCTCAGTACATTGTTCTTGATAAATGATCAAAAAAGATTTCCTAAACCTAAATTAGCATACTATTTACTATAATAAACAATTGACATTGGGCAGTTTGAAGTTGTACAATTAATTCAAACCAGCCGATCCCACGTTACCACAACCCCAGCTGAAAATAGAATTAAAGGATCAAACTGGCATTGTAACTACACTTTTGCTAAACTACAAAAATTTTTTGAGCAAGATTATATTAATTCCGCCATTTTTCAGGCAAACAGGTTCTCTAGGGCATAGGTTCTTAAAGTGCTCCGTACGGAGCTCCAGGACTCTGCTAGAGAAACCTAGGGGTCCGCAAGCAGGATCACATCTTCAGTGTGACCATTTCGGCGCCACCTATTTCGTTTCGTACGTCTTCTGCACAAATCGTTTCGGCGCCAATTGGGTGCAGTTTGACAGTTCACTTATTTAGGGTTTGGGTTAGGGTTAGGGCTTTGGGTTAGTGTAAATAAAAAGCACAGAATATTGGCGCCAAAAAGGGCCGCGCCGAAATAGCGCGCCGAAAAGTCGTGGACCCTCCGCAAGCTATTCATTTTGTTTTTAGAAATTTTTTGTAGGGCTCTGTAAATAATGGTCAACCTCTTCACGGGCTCCACAATGGCAAAAGTTTGAGATTTCCAGCTCTAGGCTGTTAGTATAAATCAGCGGTTTTTAACCTTTTTTGTTTCGTTTACCCCTTGCCGGATAAAAACAGTATAATTTAACCCTATGTTCTTGGATTTTCACAAACTTCTGGAAATCTTTGGGTGATCTCCAAAAAAAAAACAAGAAGTTTTTCATGCCAGGGACCCACTATTTTCTGCAGGTGATGAGGTTTCTCTTTGGGTTTTGTAGGCTTGATATTACCTTTTTGGGGATCAAAAATATGGTGCAAAGGCAATTCGGTGCAACACTGCAACTTTTTTAATAATGGAAATGGTAGTTTGCTTCAGTTTATAATTCAGTAAATTTTCCCCCTGGAAGCTGGTCTAAATGTAGTACATATAGTGGTGTAGTTCAGTTGCGTCTGATATCTGTTTCAGTGTAAACGCAAAAAATGAAAAACAGGCAAAATGTATGCAATCAAATGACATGCGTTTATTTATATGCATAAATACTTTGAACGGTAAAACGGACCCAATACAGTATTATAAAAAATCAATTTTGATGTTAGTGGTTCTACTTTTTGGAAAATGATGCGTTTTGAAACAAAATGGATTCCTTTTTTTGGTGCAAAATTGCGCTGCTTTCTGCCTTCTGCACGTTCTCGCGCAAAAGCAATGTGGTATGCAGACGAGACAGTATCATTCCAAGGCTGCACGATAGGGGCTATGCAACGATCCAATATTTTCAATAAATATCAACACTGGCTATACACGCATTCTGTCTCTTCGGGTTTTGTTTCTGCTCTGTTGCAAAAAGGCAACGTGGCTAAATTCCTGTTTCAATAAAATCAACTTTTTATGTGTGATTGTTATATTAATGTGATGTAATAGAGAATTTTTCAATCATATTTACCAAAACTAATTTTTTCATACCTATGATTCACTTTGGGTTTTTGCTGCAAACGTTTTTTCAACCCAAATATCTCGAAAACAATACAAGCCAGACAGTTGAAGTTTTTTAAAGATAGAGAAGCTAATAACCTTGGAAAAAAGTTCAAAAAATGCAAAAGTTTTGATGTTGCTTATTTGCAACTCGGCGTAGAATTGCACTCGAGTTGAGCGTTTTTACATTAATTTTTTGGCATTTTATCTTGTTTTAATAACTTTTGTGAAATCGTGCACTTTCAAAAGGGGGTGGGACTAGTCCCCCTAATCCCCCCGTGGCTGCGCCGGTGTGCATTAGTTTAGGTATTTTAGGTGTATACAAATCATGTGATTTTAGTATCTGTAATTTATGGAATAAGGGTTCTTGTGTGTACTCTTTTATTGTTTTATGCTATGATTTTTACTACTCGTTTTTGTAAAATCTCCAATGGATTTATGGTTGTTTTAGAAGCACTACCCTGGCTGCTTATGCAGTAGCTTAAATGAGAATGAGTCATGCTATAACAAACCATCATTAAAGTATTGCAGTCAACATAGTTTTGTAAATGACGTAGTGCCCAGAATCCACTAGAAATTTTTTTGTAGATTTGGCTCTTCCATTTCAAAGAATCATCAATCATTATTCCCAGATAAATCACAAATGTTTTGATTTATGGTGTTGTTATCAATGAGAATGAGTCATGCTATAATAAACCATCATTAAAGTATTGCAGTCAACATAGTTTTGCAAATGACGTAGTGCCCAGAATCCACTAGAAATTTTTTTGTGGATTTGGCTCTCCCATTTCAAAGAATCATCAATCATTATTCCCAGATAAATCACCAATGTTTTGATTTATGGTGTTGTTATCAATTTTTAGAATGAAGTTGTTTATTTTTATATTGTTTGTTATCATTATCTATTCTGTTTTATTGTAATTATTGATAGCTTATTTATTTTTATCCAGTGACTAATTTTTTGCAGTTCCAAATTTACAATTTTTTCTGGTAAATTTTCAGTATGATGTGATGCAGATAGGTTTGTGTTATCTGCAAATATCCTGACGTGAGGTTTTGTAGCTTGTGGTAATTTGTTTGTGTAAATGATGAAGAGAATTGGCCCAAAAGTAGAACCCTGACACTTTTCACATGTTGCTTTTATCATGTCAAATGTTTTATAATTTACTATTTTAAATTTTGGTGTATTTGAAAGAAAGCTTTAGAATAATTTAAGTGGTAGACCTCTTATTCCACATTTCTATAACTTTTTTGGTAATATTTGTGATTTGGGCAGTCAAAAGCTTTTGATAAATCCAAAAACATAGCACAAGTTACTTGGTTTTTGGATAAAGTGAGTAAAAATTTATTATTTAACCATCCATAGCATTGTCGTTTGTTGATGAATGTTTTTTAAATTCATATTGGCTTTCATTAAGAGTATTGTTGTGGGTAAAGTAATTGTATAACTGAATATGTGGGCATTTTTCAAATGTTTTAGAAAATCAACTAAGAATGGTGATAGGGCAATAATTTGAACGTAAATTTTTTGAGCTTAATGTAGTAGTGGGATAACTTGAGCTATTTTCAAGATATCTGGAACACAATCAGTTGTAATGCACTGATTGTAAAAGTTAGTGAACGAGGGTGCAATTATATTAACTGAAAGCTTAATATATGTATTTTTTAAGAATCCCAAGTCTTCCTCCACTTTTAAAAGGCTTTAAATTCATTAATGTGACTTATTCTTTCTTGGACCCTAGTTGGATGCAACGAAAAAAGTTTAGAATGTTTTTTGTGATTAGGGATGTTTCACTGATTGGGCAATTAGTGACTGCTGAAACTACTTAATGATTTTCTAACAATAATGAAGTAGTCTTTGAAAGTAGTTTGTATCTCTAAATTACTCTGACTTACTTTTGTGTTTTTCAATAGTCTTGAAATATGAGCTTATCAAAATAGGCAAATGGTCTAATAAATTGTGTAGATTTACAAAAGCTAGGCTACGATATATTCCGGCATATAAGACGAGGTACAAAATTTGAATAAAATTTTGTACATTTACCATATATCGGTTGTATAAGACGACTGCTAAATTCTTGCATGTTACATTTGTTATGCACCAACGCACACTTTTTTCCTAATATCGATGCTATTTTCTCGTTTTTTTTTCAATTTACACATCAATGCATGTTTTGCCATATTACCGCCAGGTTAATTTAGCACCCAGCGTTACAAAATTTTGTGCCAATTTGAAGCAGAAAACGCAAATTTTACCTGTTTTAATCGAGCATGCAAATATATTACCAATAGGCAAAGTGCAAAATACGGTAGTGCAAAGTGTAAACAGGTAGTACAAAGTGCAAAATAGTGCAAAGTGTTAAAAAATTAGGTTCAAAAAATCGTCTTATTAGCCGGAAAATACGCTACTAATAATGTTAAATAAAATATTTTTCTTGCGCGTTCTTTATTTTTATGCACCAATGCATTTTTCATCTAAAAATTTTTTCATGTGAAAATTAAGATATGACTTTCATATCGGTTGTATAAGATGATCCAGTTTTTAAGGGTGTTTTTTTGCACTTTAAGGGTCGTCTTCTATGCTGGAATATACGGTATCTGTTTTCTGAGTTACGGCAAATAAATGATCTATGATAGAGAAACTTGTTTCAGTTACTAAGTGGTATTTGTTATTAATGGATTGCACCCAAGAGTGTGAATAATTTAACATTACTTTTTGTTGTTTGGTTACCTTTTTTGTTTATTAAATTGATGTTAAAGTTCGGTCTGCAAAAACATTGCACAATCTTTGAATGCTGGGGGCTTTGGCCCCAGACCCCTAATGGCTTCCAGCAGCTGGGGGTTGCACCCACACTAAAAAGTGCAACTCTCGTTGCAAATTTTTGGCTTCGCACATGGCTAGTGGTCAGTACTAAGAATGCAAATGCGTTACATCAAAATTTTTCGTCAATCACAAGTACAAAAGAGTAGATGGATAAGAGTAATAGTCAAAATTAAGTTATAATTCCTGCAAAAAGCTTTGAACAGTCCTGGAAAAGTCCTGGAAAATGACCTAAAAAAGTCTTGGAATTTGATTTTGCAGTTTCTGTGGCAACCCTGAATAGACCTATGAAGCTGCGGCTTATTATTTGCCACAAAAAAGAGCTCTTTTCTTCGCTTTCTTCTATAAAACTCGTGCTAATACGCAACAAGTGTTATCAGTGCAAACTGGTTTGTACCGGTATGATGAATGATTGGTGCAAGATATTAATGACAAAAATCTTAACGGAAGTTAATTTAGTCCGTTAACATGGAAAAACTTTTTAACGGATTAACAAGTTAATGAAAAAGTTAGTTTCGTTATTAACGGATTAACGATTAACGGACTTGTGCCCACCTATGGCTTAATTTATTGACATACTCTTGTTGTATTGCTTCATCGTATTAAAAAATACCTGCGTGTGTAGATAATGTGTGGGTAGGTGCAATGCTATGGGAAAAAAAAAATTGCTGGGCTATTGCATCAGAATTGATTTTTAATGCAATAGCCCAGCCCATCAAACAAGCCCATGATCAAATCCAAAAAATCATTTATTTTTTGGATGGCTGTGCAGCTCAGTACAAGAATCAATATTCTTTTATCAATCTTATACATCATTATGAAGACTTTGGTTTGAAAGCGGAATGGAACTTTTTTGCCACTTCACATGGAAAAAATGCTTGAGATGGAATTGGAGGCACACTGAAACGATCCACCGCAAGAGCTACTTTGCAAAGACCTCTGAATGATCAAATTTTAACACCCATGGACTTTTACCATTACTGCCAAGAATCTATATCTACAATAACAAATATACAAGGGCAGAAGTGGAAGTAGTGCGAAAGCTCCTTGCACCACGTTTTGAATTAGCTACAACTATTGTGAGAACACAAAGACATCATCTCTTCCAGCCAATTAGCAGCACAGAATTAAAAATATATCAAGTATCTGAAAGCAGTTCAATTCACAATTCAGCAGTGGTCAAGATCACTAGCAATACTACAATGACACCATCACTTCAGAGCACTGCACCCACAATACCAAATAATTCATATGTTTGTGTGGAAGAAGGTGGGAAGAAGTAGATTGCTCATGAGGTGTGCTTTGATAAAGAGGTTCAAGATTACTTGATTCAATTTCTACATCCTCCAGGACTAAGGCAAGCCTATTGGTTTCCTGATGATAAACTTGAGCAATGTTTCAAATCACATGAGCAAATACTTGGAGTTCTTCCTCAATCACGACTAACCGGTGGATCAAGAATACGCTATGTTTTTAGCTCACAGCATCTCAAAGCCTTCATGTAACATTGCACTGTTACTAAAAAAGCACACAGTACATATTAAATAATTCACATTTAACGACATCAAAAACAAGGCTGGCAAAAAAATTTTAATACAATCACGACATGAACTTGTTGAACGATAAAACATACAAGAAGAACAATCACAACTTCATATATCGTTCTACGGTATCTATTCATTACTGTTTTATCATATGATCTTATTGTTTAAGCATGCTGAGCTCCAATATGAGGGTAAAAACAGTCAATTACTTTGTTGCTGTTAATTACACAAAATTGTACCTGATTGCATTGCTGCATCTGACTAGAAAATCAGTCTCTGGATGAAAAATCACCAATTGCTGTATTTTCAGTTAATTGGTACATCTTTTTACTGCTGCATATACAAAAATGTTATTGCATATACTTAAACTACCTTGCTTACAGAATATTTTGCAAAAAAATTTTTTTGAATTTCACCCTTGCATGCGGTGAAAATATAAAAAACAAACTACAAAATTATTCAAAATTTTTTTTTTAATTTTTGCCCATCTTGTTTGGGTTCATTTGAAAGCTCAGAGTCTCCTGAGTCCAATGATACCAAAATTGCGATTATTGAACAACCATATGCTGAGATATGGTCTCTCGAAGGATGTGCACTTTGTCCGCTTGTCAAAACTTTGGCCCCTTCTATACTGACACCTAGTGGTCACAGACCAAAAAATTTTGCACATTTGGATAACTTCTTAAGGGCTACCATTCCATCAAGTTTTATCAAAATCTGAGGTATCAAGGTTCTTAGTCTTGGTGATCTGACCTGGAATGCTCTTATGGCTAAAACCTGTCATGAAACCGTTGATTGTGCTAATGTGCCGAACATCTTTTATTTTCTCAATCTGCAGTGACTGATATTAAATGCAGTAACTAGTGATGTACTGATATCACAATTTGCCTGTTTCAGATACTGAAACCGAAGCCAAGCAAGCAAACTTCTTGATTTCATTTGTATTGGCAACTCTGATGTTAATAACAGTGACACTGCCATTTGAGCTCTACCTAAAGATTACTATCTATCTTCAATGAGCATTTGTCTTGGCATGCAAATTAATTAGTAGCTTCTAATTATGCAGATTGCAGCTTAAAGAAACAGCAGAATGAAGATGTAAGGAGTGTTAAAAATTATACATAAATCATCAACAATATAGATTAATATCAGTGCATATATAGAAAGATCAATTGAGAAAGAGCATGAGTCAGCTAAATGATAGAGAATCAGATGAGAAGAGCAATAGAGCTCAGTTTTATCAAAAGATAAAGAATCAGCTCATAAAGAATATAAGTGTCATTTTTGATATAAAGTGGGGACTCGTCAGAGAAAGATAATGAAAGGAAGCTAATTAAGAGAGATCATATCAAAGAATCGGTTTAAAAAGAATAAAATCCATTTTTTATAAAGACTTATTAAAAGCTGGAAAAGATGATGAAAATACATATGAGATGGAAGTCAGTTAATTGATAGACACTTTGCTGAGAAAAGGTCTCAGAGTTATTTTTATGAAAAAAAAAGAAAGAGAATCCACCAAAAAAAATTATGTGAGTCAGTTAAATGTTAGAGAATCGGATGAGAAAAGCAAAACAAGTCTTTTTTATCAAAGGATTCAGAATCATCTGAAAAGGATTATGTGAGGAAGCTAATTAATAGTGGTTATGTAACAAAGAATCAGTCAAAACAGGGATGAAAGCCATTACAAAGAGACAGCTGAAATTATGAAAACCATTTTTGTACTTTACGACTTATTTATTAAAAGCTGAGAAATATGATGGCAATAAATGTTAGATGCAAGTCAGTTTATTGATAGAGACATAGTTGAATAAAGGATTCAGAACCATTTTTATGACAAAAAAATTGTGTGAGTCAGCTAAATAAAAGAGAATCAGATGAGAAGAGCAATAGAAGTCAGTTTTATCAAAAGATTAAGAATCATCTGAGAAAGATAGCTAGAGGAAGCTAATTAATAGGGATCATTGCAAAAGATCAGCTGAAAAAAAAATAAAAGCCATTTTATAAAAGACTTATTCATTAAAAGCTGAGAAAGATGATGAAAATAAATTGAAGTTATGGACATCAAACCAATTGAAAAAACTTAAACTATATTGAAAGATTGAGTTCAGCTCAGAGAATTTATCTTATCAAGATCAAAAAATTTGAAATTAGAATAAGAACAAGAAAAGCATCAGTTAAACAAATTGAATAGTTTAAAAACAGCCATTGACAATACGAGATTAATAATTCTGCTGCAAGGTACAGCACTACACCTGATAGCAGCTTCACACACTGTTTAATTTTTTTCTTGTGCTTATTTTTCATGTTTAGGTGTTTTTTAGCTCTGCTTTGTTCTTGTAAAAAGAATTAAGAGTCAAACTAGGGTCAAGAAACTAAACATTACAAAAAGGCAATTTGCAGTTTTTGTTTTGGACATATATTTATAAAAAATGTAGTTCTGGATTGTAGTCTTTAGTTTACACAATGTGTTTGCATGTAGTAAGTTTCTTGTAAAGGTCATATTCATCTAGAAAGTCTATTTTTAATAGCACCATTAATGATGTAATTCTTTGCTTTCGATTTGTGGGTGTAACACTTTTTTTCATCCTTTCAGGGATTACTTTTTATCATTGCTTTTGATTTGTGAATTAAACAGTTTTTTTTCATCCTTTCAGTGGTTACTGTATGTGAGTGTGAAGGCTAAAGGGAAATGTTATCAAGCTGGAATTATGACTTAAAACCAAGAATAATTTATAACTTACACACATACTGAAAGTTATGTTGGATTTGATAGTTTACATGCTCTAAAACTTGACCGTTTTTCATTGTGCTTAACTGAAATGTCTATTTTGAAAGTAATTGTTTGAAGAAATTTTTAGTGAAGACAGTTTTTACTTAGTCCTTTTTTTCGATTTATAGTTACAATGGATTCATGCATATCAGTTTTATTGTCACCAGAAAATGACAGTGATTGGGTCAATGTGCACCTATTTAAAAGTTAGTTTTTTTTCCTATTTGTCCACTTGATTTTTCTTGTTATCTTGTAAATTTGCTGCTTCTTTAAAGCCACCAAATAGAAATGCTTCTTAAATTACCGTACCTTTTCCAAGAACGCTATAATATGACCAGAATGCTAGTTGAACTACTCAGATCATTAAAGTGGGATGATTGTGAAAATGATGCATAACCGTCTTGACAATGCTGCCAACAAATTCCAGCTGGATAATATTCTCCTTGAATTATTATATTTGATCAATTATTCGATAGAAGCTTTTCATTAATTCGTTGTATTTTGACAGGTGATTTTAATGTTAAATGAAATATAGTATTGATGCTAATTGCTTTATAAGAAGTGTAGTTGAAATATGTGAAAAACAAAAGTACAAGAAGAAAACTTGTGAGAAGAAATTTAAGGTTTATGTGTTTGAAGAAAGAATCTACCAAGTGATTTCTGCGTTGCTGTATGGTATGAGGTATGTTTTTGCAACATGCTTGACTGCCTGGTAAGTTTTCATAGGAGCTAGCACAATTCGATCAATTACAAAAATAACAGTATACAGTTTAACCTAAAAAATAAAATAAAACTGATACAGTATATGAGGAAACAATTAAAAAGTCGAAAAGTTTGTTGTTTTTACTTTTTAGAAAGTTCTTGTAATATTAACATTTCAAAATAGCTTATTTAAACATATTGCATACTGCTTTACATCGAATTTTATGGTGGTTTTTGTATGCACCTTCATTATGTTGCATATCATCCAAACAGAAACAGGTGATTTGCAAGATAAAGCAAACAATAATATTTTATTTTGGTGAAAGTTCATTTTTTACCAGCTTGCGATTACTTTGGAGCAAGAATAGAGAAATAACAAGTGATAAAAGTGTTGATGTATTGTGGTGTTGTACAAAAGTTTTCAAATGTTTTTGCTGCAGCACAATCACAATTCTGATTGTCAATGCGGCATTCTGCCTTACTTTTGTGCAACGCTTTCCAGTGGCCCTGCAGGACTTTTAAGACTGGGTCATGACCCAGAGGCTGATTACAAGCTAACAGTGTCCTCTTAAACCTGTTGGCTATCCAGCAGGTGCCCAAATTGTTTCAAAACAATTGTGTCCAAACATGTGAAAATGTCAATCTGATATGAAAGTACATTACTGCAGTTCTTTGAATAATTATTTTGATCCTTTTGTGCGGATTTGATTCAAGGACAGTGTTTAATCAATAACGGCTATCATTATTTTTGGCAATTATGGTTACTAACAGACCTTATAAGGGCATTCAGGTCGGAAATTTTTTAGCTAGCTCGGTTTTCTTTCAAAAAATTTAGCGGATCTGAAGACTAATTTGAGCTTTTTACCACCTTACTTTTGTGTGATATAACAGATTTGGTTTCCCCTTAAAAAAAACTTTTCTCCGTAGGAATTTTTGCCAGGGTTGCCAATTAGAAAATAAAATTTAAAGTTACTGCATGCTCCTGATCCTCAGTAAATGTTTTCCGGTAGAGTTATTGTAAGACAAAGGAAAGGTTTAAAACTTAAAAATTAGCTGCTTTTCAATTAATGTAAGCCTTCAGTTTTCCAAACGATAATCTTTTGCTGAATACTGACAAAATGGCATCACTAAACTGATAGAAAAATTGTAGATTTTGAACTGCAATATCTTGAAATTGAAAAGGTTTAGAAACATCAAATTTGGTAAGAATGCATTGCAGGCTTATCCAGATATTTTATTGAAAAGTTTGACTTGAATACCTGAGGTTTTAATACTTGTAGTTATTTTAGAAAAAAAATATATAAAAATAAACCCACAACCTTGCGACTGGCTTAATGAGTTTCTTGTAGAAGTCATATTTTTACAAATTCATCAACTTCTCAAATGCTATGGTAGTCGTATTGCCAAACATTTTTTACCCCTAATTTAACGAACTGCTGATTTGCTGAAAAAATAATCGGCTCATTGGAAACACTAGAAAATACTGGTCTGGTAGCAAACCATCAAAGTTTTCAGAGATTTTCCAATTTTTGAATAATTACTCAAGGTTAAAACTGTTGTTCAAATTTCTGATTCTAAATAATATCAAACCTAAGGTTGGAAACTTAAGTTTTGAGCTTTTAACCGTGCTTTGCTACTTGCAAAATAAGCAAAACCTTTGCACTGTTTCACTGCACACTAATTTGTTTGATCTCGTCAGCAGAACAAATCTGAGTCGGAAATCAAATAGATTGTACTGTAGCCTAGCAATCTCGTATAAAAGCTAAACTGTCAAATTGTGTATTAAACGTCTAAAAAAACCTGAAGTTGGTTGAGCGGTAACGCTTTTTTCTCTGGAGCAGAAGGCTGGAGGTTCAAATCTCGGGCCGGTCAAATCGGACACATGTTGCCAACGGCTAGCAATCGCTGCGACATGTAATTGAAAGGAGCTGGATTGCCTGGGCGTAATGATGCGGAGATGGGCCCTGCCAACTCGTTAACATGCTTTGGCGTAATACAGCAAGTGCAGACTGGATGACTTCACGGTCCCTTCGCTGTCACTTTGGCGCTGCTTCCTTCTCTAATTATAAGTATGTGGATTGCATACTCTATTTCATATGTTGATTTTTTTTTATTTAGTGGCGTCAATAAACCAAGAACTTGGAAAAATTTATGTAGCTGGATAGCTCGCTGACCAGATGAATTTGATTTGAACATTCAGAAAGCACCAGTTGAGTTGATTAATGATGAATGAGAATGAGGAGAATGAATCGGACAGGAATCGGTCATAAAACTGGAGAAAAATTGGTTATTGGTAGTTGCAATTACTTTTTCTGTTGTCTATATATTTTCAGCATCCTTTAAAACACCCTAAATTATTTCAAATTACTTGATTCTTTTGATGTCCTCTTGTTTTGATTGTCCGGATTTCCGTATATTACAGAGTGATATGATTTTCAATCCATATTGGTTACTTGTTCTGTTTGCTACAGACAATAATTTGTGATTCATTTTAATTTTCTGCTATTGGTAGTTGTTTTCTGTGTCATTTTTAATTTAATTTTCTGTGTCATTTGCATTTCTGTGTCATTTGCATATCTGATATGCTGTATATGGCTGAGTAAGTTTTAGCTGTTATAGTTTGAAGACAACTATCAGAGATGGAGTGGGGGATTCAACGTTCAAGGCCAAGAACTGGATCGACTTTTTGAGACCTAGGATTAAGGACACAAGCACGCAAGAAACCGCACATTTCCTGCAAGATTTATTAAAAAAAAAAGTCATCGAGAAGGAAACCGAAGTTAAGGTTAATTTTTGTTTGGTTATTTTCCTTTTTCACGAATCAAAAATTAATGCTGTCCTCGAGCCAAAGATAGAGCTTTTTCGAGGACTTGTAGCTTTTGAGGCCAAGGACTTGAGCTTCAAGGCCAAGGGCTTCAAAATGTGACCTTGAGGACATCCTCGAAGTCAAGGACTCCACCTTTGACAACCATGACAGAAATTGGTAAACACTTCATAAAAGAATTATGAAGAGATGCGGTAAACTTTTAGGCGAGTACGAATTGCTCTACATTAGTTCAGTTATACGATATGTGGCGTAACTTATGGGATGGTTCATTTATTTTTTGACCACTATTTTATGTAGTGGGTCAATTATTGTATCTTATAGACCAAGGTAACAAATCGTACTTGAACATCTAAACTTTCAAATTCAAAATAATTATTTACTATTTTGGGACACTGTAACTTCAATGCAGTTTTACCAAGCTACCTGATTAAATTGTAAAAAAACTAGAACGTGACATTAAAATCAATATTTGGGAACTTCTCGGCATTATCCAATTTTTACTGAACTTTGTTAAGCTCTAAAATAGTGATCCAATTGCTTTGGATAAATTTGTAAAAAATGCAGTCATTGATAGTCAGATCATTAATATAAATGCACCCCTTTCAAATTTTGTTTCACCAACTTAACTCTTTGTGGTTATTCGAGTTCAAAATTCAAATCTCTCCAAGTTATCAAAAATAATCGAATAATGTCTTTAAAAAAGCTTGCATAGCAGGTTACAATAATACAACGTCAAATCTCAGCGCTTTTTGCCAGTTCTTAAACATTTTTTCACTCCATTTGAAATAACATAAAGCGGTCTTTAAAATTCCAGCGACTCACAAGCAAATTTCATTACATCAATGAAACTTACAGCCATGTATGATGCTGAAAACGCTCTTTCGCATCGAAATTCAACATATAGTATTGGTATATCGGTTGTTTTGAAAATAAAGGCCCTTGCTCAACAGCATAAACCAAAATAAAAAAGTGCTAAAATTATGCAAATCAGAACAGACATTTATTTAGGTTTTTTACTCCATCGCTTCTGTTTTTGCCACATAGACTTCATTCTCGAGTGGTATAATTTGACAATTTGCAAAAAAAGGAGGAGTATCAAAATTTATTTTCCCTAGTTAATGCTTCACTCGCAAGTTGTCACAGGTTGACCAGAATTACTTGGTAAATCATCGCAGTTTTCTATACGCCTTTTAATTAACTCGATTTTTCGGGCGAATAATGTTCAACATGACATTACCAAGTTTGGCATGTTTTATCTTTTTCTAATTATTAGCCTACCGGTACTCTTAAAATTTGATATGTCTAGCTGGAGTACTTCGTATTCAAGGTTTTAAAATTTTAAGGGGCCCATTTGGCATGGTCTCCTCAATGTGGCTCATCAAATTTTGTTACCTATCTTTGATGTATATTGACCTATCCAGTAGATTTAATTCGTTTAGATTTTGTAGTTAATAGGGGAGGTGTCAACATAATTGTAGGACCTCTGTAGTATGAGATCCTCAATATTTTTTCATATTGTATTTTTACCTATCTTGAAAATTTTATTTGTCTAGCTTGAGTGGTTAAAGATTTTGAAGGACCCCCTAATTGTGGCACCTTGTTATATTTTATTCACCTCTTCTGATTTTATTTTTCTTTTATGTTTACCTATTTCGAAAGTTTCATGTGTCTAGCTTAAATGGTTGAAAAGTTTGAATTTTGAAGGATCTAATTAAGGGACCCCCGATTTTGGTGCCTCAAATTTATTTGGTCTTGCCTTGATATTTGCCTATCCTTAAAATTTTGTGTGTCTAGCTGAAACAATAAGAAAGTTTGAATTTTGGCATTCTCATTTGAGGAAGACCCCCCATTATGGTACCCCCAAATTATGTCAAATTTTTTATTTTCTTCGTACTTGCCTATCCTGAAAATTTTATGCGTCTAGCGTGAGGGGCTAGAAAGTGTGAATTTTGATGGCCCCGTTTGAGAGGGACACTTTTTTTGTGGTACCCCCAAATTTTGTCATATTTTATCTTTAACTTATATCTATCTATTTTGAAAATTTCATCTGTTTAGCCTGAGTGGTTAAAAAGTTTAAATTTTGGCTGCCCCATTTTAAGGAGATCCCCTTAATTTTGGTACCCCCAAATTTTGTCAAAAATTATCTTATCTTCTTAATTGTCAACCCTAAAATTTCATTTGTATGGTTAAAAAGTTTTGAATTTTGGCGGCCTCGTTTGGGGGGGACCTCCCATTTTGGAACCCCCAAATTTGGTCAAATTTTATTTTTTATATTTAGTTTCGTAGAAATTTCATGTGTCCAGCTTAAAAGGTTGAAAAGTTTGAATTTTGGAGGGCCCCATTTGGGGGAAACCCTCATTTTGGAACCCCCATTTTTCGTTAGGTGTAGTTTATCTTTCATATCTTCCTGTCCCGAAAATTTGATCCATGTAGCTCGAACGGTTTAAAAGTTTAAAATTTTACAAAAAACATAGGGGATAGGTCAATCACTCCATACATAAACGCCTGAGAAGGGAGGAGAGAGTAACCGATTTCGGGTGAATTGAAGGCTGGATGAGCTGGAACCAGTGCAGTTAGGTATAGAGAAGGATATAATGACCTTGGTTGGGGTCAAGGGGGGGTTGGAGGGCACAGAATGAAAGATTCGCGTAAGGGTGTGAAGGTACTTCCGTTGATTAGGAAAAAGTTCTCCAGGAGGGTTTCTTTTTAAGGCGAGGTCGCTGAGGCTAGATGCTTCGGAGGGGAGGCGCAGGGCTTATTTAAAGTGTGCAACTATTTGGTGTTGCGAAGTTGTTTTTGGGAAAGAAAGTCGGGCTTTCAAAAGAAGCGGTGGAGGAGACGCCTGGCAGCTATCTTTCGATGCAGAAGTTGAATAATTTTGAAACTAGCCTCAAAAAATGTAAATTAATTTTGTGCTGTTAGTTTAATTATGAGAGGCTGCAGACTTGACAACGTTGCCAGTCTTCTCGGAAGGACACTTTGTAATCTGTCGCAGCCTTCCATAAGGTAATAGCATCTAGACTTTTATATACATCTAATGCGCTACCGTACTATGTCCTGTTGAATGTATTTCCTGTATTAAAAAGCAGAGGTGGAGTCGAGGACCCAATGTTCAAGTTCAAGGCCAAGGACTGAAAAAAAACAAAATCTCAAGGCCAAGGACACGATTTTGCAAGTGTTCTCCAAAAAAAACGCTTATTTTCTGCGAAATATCAGATAATGTCAAAAAAAATCGTCGAGCTGGAAACCGAAGTTATGGTTAAGTTTTCTTTGGTTATTTTTCTTTTTCACGAATCAAAAACTAGTAGAGCATTTTGGAGGACTTGTAGGCTTCGAGGCCAAAGCCAAGGACTTCAAAATGTGTTTCGTGGGCTGCACTGCACCTCTTTAAAAAGTTTGTTAGAAACTTGAGATACCTTAATGATTCTCCTGCAATCCTCTTTTCAGCTTTAATTTACGAAATGAACTTCGATTAGTTTTTGTATTCAGTTCATTGTATTGATTTTCCGTTACAGTATAAAACTAATTGCTGTATTTTGTGCTTTAATATTTAATTTATTTCTGCGATGATTATAGTTCGAACTTTTCGTAAAATATTGGAAGATCGTCAAGTAAGATTTTTGAAGGTAAGGTGCTGAATATTTACTTATTTTAGATTAAACTAATATTTTCTGTATTGCTCAAACCTTTGAAACAAGTTTTAAATTTTGAATATTTGGATTGATGAAGACTTGTCTGTTTCCGAGGAATTCTTAGCTTTTTAACGTTTGCTGCTTTTGAAATAATGATAATGAACGTAATCTACTCTATATTTAATGCTCGTTGTTTTACGACATTTAGTCAAACTGTTGTGTTTGACTCTTTTTGACCAGGAAATTTTTTTGACCTGTTTTAACCAGGATTTGGTAAATGTTTTTAGTCGAAAAAAAGTAAAAATTAATACGTTAAATTTGATGTTGCAGTACGAGCCCACAGTAAGAAAAATCGAATGTAAAGCAGAATTTTACTAAATTGTTTTGCAATTTTGAATTTTCAGAAAGTTTTATTTTTTAATTTTGTATTATTTATTTTAGAGCAAAGTTTTTGTCAAAAAAATTGATCGTTTGTCGGGAAGTTTTTACGTTGTTTAGTGTCGAAAAATTTGCATTTCGATTAACCTTTGTGATGATTTGAAGACATGGTTGATCCCTTCCGCCTTTTTTTCATAATTATTATTTCTAAAGCAAAAATTAATGCTTTGACGTGGTTAATTGCGTTACGATATACGAGTGTAAAATGTCAATAGTGCGGTCTAGTGTTTATCATCTTGGGGAAGCTTCATACTCTTACCTTAAATGTTGATTGTAAAGCTGTGTGTGCAATATTTTGTTTTCGATATGACCGGACTGGCAATCAAACCCGTGGAAGCCAACCCAATTGATCTCTACCAAGTTCAAGCCAAACTAGGCTTATTCGTTTTTCAATACGTGCTATATTCCTGTTCTTACCGGATCAGAATCTACATAATTATTCTGAAGCTTATGATTCTGAAAAAAAACTTGGTGGATTGCAAATTATGTAAAGCCAATAATGAAAACCGTGCATTTTTAGCTACTTTGTAACAGCATTGCCGAGAATCTTTATCGAAACTGGTACCGCAGGAAAAATAAACGAGACGAGACAAATTTATCTCATCGCTTAGTAACAGCACAAAGTAGAAATTAATTACCGTTGGTTTAAGAAGGCGACAGAAAAGTTGCGAAAGATAACCCTACGATCATCGAGTCAAGCAACCACTCTTGTCTGATACGCAATTTTATGCCAGTATTGTGCTAGATGATTTGTATTATACTTTGTCTAAATTAGTTGAGACGTTTCGATAATTTCAAGGAGCATCTAAAGTGCATAAAAAAGTGGGTTGCTAATTAGTTATTTACACGAAGATATTAGAAAGTTTTAAGACACCATGGTACTTAGTTTACCTTTAATTTACTTGTGCGGAAACTAGTGGGAAACGATAGTTTTTTCAATTTCACGAAATTATTTTCAGAAAATGCAGGCAAGTGGTGGCTGCAGACCCTACAAAACATTAATGATTTGGTAAAAATTTAATTGTGCCTGTACTCACTGGCGATAATTTCTCTTGCTAGTATAGGTCCGGGCGAGGCAGTCAACAGTAGCGGAGTCCTTGAGGACGTCCTTGGCCTCGAAGGATGTGTCCTCGGCTCCACCTCTGGCAATCAAGTTCCCAAAAAAGACGAAGTTTTAGCAACTCGAGATCTGGGTTGTTATTACCTCGCAAGCGCGCAGCCGAGGTTTTGCTAAAAGTTGGTCTGAAGCAAGTGCTACATTTGTATGTACCTTAAATTTACTGTATTCATTGACGTAACAGGCGTATCAAGCGGATCCAAACTGGGTTCTGAGACTCAAGAAGTTGGAAGCCATATTTGTAATTTTTTGTAGGGTAAAGCAGTGACTTTTAACCCTATTTTAAAGAAATTAATTTTTATTAGACATAAAATGAGTTGAATTCCGTATTTCGATAGGTTTTTTAACCATTCAGCTCCCTAATTTATGACTCAAATTGCCGACCTGGGTAAACCATTGAATTGCGCAAAAAACTTACGCGGAAAATTCGACCAGAGCAAATGCAAGTTTTGCAAAATTTTGAACGTGACCGACCTTTTTCAGGCGAGTAGCCAGAAATTCGCAATGGGGGAGGGCTGTTTTGAGGGTCTGGGGGCGGAGTACCCACCGCTCGAAAATTTTGCAAAAATAACTTAATTTTAGAGCTATTTTAATAAAAAATAATGCTTTTTAAACGTGGCTTAGAAATTAGCAGCGCAACACGATTTAAATGGTTGCATTAATGGGCTATATTGGAAGTGGCTAATGATAACATTGCAGTTCTCTTGTTTACTTGCTGGTAAATCATGAAATCCTATTATTCAATAAAACTAACGCAGAGTAATCTATTTCGTCTATATTTTATAAAGAAAAATAATTGGGTGGGGGCTAATGGAAAGATATTTGAAAGAAGTGATTGGTAATTAACTAACACTGAATAGCTTCCTCCCCTTAATCCTGAGTTTGTAATATATTTGTTGATGAAACCTATGCTTGGCGTTTTTACATCAACGATCAAATTTGATTGTTTATTTTCGGGCATTTTTTACAGTTTTTATTGATTTGTGACTTTCATTTTTGACAATTATCCCCCCCCCCCCCTAAATATATGTTTCAAAAGATGCTTTAAATCACTTTTTAGTCAATTAGAGCGCTAAAAACAGTTTCAAAAGTGCTAAAACGTGGTATTTTTCTTTTTCTGCATTTTGGTTGACAGGCCAACGGGGCGGGGGGCTATAGCCCCCCCCCCTTGCTACGCTGCTGACGTTTTTATAGGCTCGAAAATGATTTGGCAAAAGTGCACCCAACAGTAGCATACAAGTATCTAGAAAAATTCTACGTCTTGTTAAAGCGTCGGAGCATAAGAGCATTCACATTTTTAAAATACATTTTTTCATTCTACTGCATGGTGAAACGGCTGGATATTTTGTTTTGCGTGCAGTCGTCTGCCCTTTTTGCCGTAGAATTTTTGAGTCAGCTGTTGCTGTAGACTTTTTCGTCACGCCGTAGAATTTTTGAGTCAGCTGTTGCTGTAGACTTTTTCGTCACGCTGTGGAATTTTTCAATGAGCAAACGTTCCCGCCCTTTTTGCCGTAGAATTTTTGAGTCAGCTGTTGCTGTAGACTTTTTTGTCACGCCGTGGAATTTTTCAATGAGCAAACGTTCCCGCCCTTTTTGCCGTAGAATTTTTGAGTCAGCTGTTGCTGTAGACTTTTTTGTCACGCCGTAGAATTTTTCATTGAGCAAACGTTCCCGCCCTTTTTGCCGTAGAATTTTTGAGTCAGCTGTTGCTGTAGACTTTTTCGTCACGCCGTAGAATTTTTCATTGAGCAAACGTTCCCGCCCTTTTTGCCGTAGAATTTTTGAGTCAGCTGTTGCTGTAGACTTTTTCGTCACGCCGTAGAATTTTTGAGTCAGCTGTTGCTGTAGACTTTTTCGTCACGCTGTAGAATTTTTCAATGAGCAAACGTTCCCGCCCTTTTTGCCGTAGAATTTTTGAGTCAGCTGTTGCTGTAGACTTTTTCGTCACGCCGTAGAATTTTTTAGTCAGCTGTTGCTGTAGACTTTTTTGTCACGCCGTGGAATTTTTCAATGAGCAAACGTTCTCGCGTTATTTGCCGTAGAATTTTTGAGTCAGCTGTTGCTGTAGACTTTTTCGTCACGCCGTGGAATTTTTCAATGAGCAAACGTTCTCGCCCTTTTGCCGTAGAATTTTTGAGGCATGCTGTTGCTGTAGACTTTTTTGTCACGCCGTGGAATTTTTCAATGAGCAAACGTTCCCGCCCTTTTTGCCGTAGAATTTTTGAGTCAGCTGTTGCTGTAGACTTTTTCGTCACGCCGTAGAATTTTTCATTGAGCAAACGTTCCCGCCCTTTTTGCCGTAGAATTTTTGAGTCAGCTGTTGCTGTAGACTTTTTCGTCACGCCGTAGAATTTTTCATTGAGCAAACGTTACCGCCCTTTTTGCCGTAGAATTTTTGAGTCAGCTGTTGCTGTAGACTTTTTTGTCACGCCGTGGAATTTTTCAAAGTTTCAGTCATGCTGTAGACTTTTTTGTCACGCTGTAGAATTTTTGCAGGTGTTTCTTTTATTCTCCTGTATGGCGCGCTCCCACCAAATAATTTTCACGCATTTCAGAGCATTAAAGAAACACCCGTGGACAAAATTTTTCTACGCCTTGCATTTGCCGTGGACGAATTTTCCGCGTAGAATTTTTGCGGAATTCCGCGTTTTACCCACATCCTATATCACACCTCCATAGGTGGGCAAGTTAATGCAAGACGTTAGCTTTGTTAACCACTAGTTTGTTAACAAACATCACACTTCCGTTAATGTTAATTCGTTATTTTCAGCTTAGATTAACGGAAGTTAATAAAGTCTGTTAATCCGTTAACATTTTGCGGGTAATTTACATTTCTTTTTTATTCACTCGCTTCTAGAACATGTATTGACGCTGTTGAGCTGATTGTAAGAAAAAATTTATTGCTCTGGTGGTCTTTTTGTGTTTTGGTAGTTACATTTTACAGTCTAATCTAATTTTACGATAAAAACAAGTTCGAATGCACAATCGAAGCTGCGACCTGAAAATCTTTGGAAATTGGGAACAGCAATAACTAATAGACCTCTGAGGCTGCGGGTTATTATTTGCCTCAAAAAAGAGCTCCTTTCTTTGCTTTCTTCTATAAAACTCATGCTAATATGCAACAAGTGTTACCAGAGCAAACTGGTGTGTACCGGTACGATGAATGAATGGTGCAAGATACAAATAATACCTTAACGGAAGTTAACAAAACTTAACAGAAGTTACTTTAGTCCGTTAGCAGCACTTAACGGAAGTTAATTTAATCCGTTAACATGAAAAAACTTTTTAACGGATTAACAAGTTAATAAAAAAGTTAGCTTCGTTATTAACGGATTAACGATTAAAGGACTTGTGCCCACCTATGCATACCTCACCTAGGCTACTATGCTTACTGAGACCTACCAAAATCCAGAAGCTATTTGTTTAGACTTAGGAGAAATTTAATTTACTTACTACGGTAGTTACTCTGACCATCGAACAGATGAATCGACTGACTAACATTAACTGAATGCAAGAGTGACGCTGTTTACCAGTTTACTGTAAGCTAGTCTATTCTGTATCAAAAAATCAATTATTTGGCTATTATCTGCCATTTACGAATAGTAAGTAAATATACATAACATGATTAAAACTTTGAATTGCACTAACATCATCGTTGTCTGACTACCATCACATTAGACATCCCTGGTATGATATTAGGCTATTATTTAAATTTTATACCGGTATCTAGTAGGCCTAATATAGCAACAATTGCTCAGACTCGAGTCAACAGCTTAACCGTGATGCTTACAACAACTTGTCAGACGCTATCTAGATACTAGGCTAACTAGATACGCTAACATATATTAGGCGTATATGCCTGTGATCACTAACCTATAAGCTAACCTACCTCTTGCATTAATTTGCCTGTGAATACAGCGGATCAAGCCAAAGTGAGCGCGGAGTATGGATAGGATGCGGATGTGACGTAATAAATCTGCAAAACCATGGTAGAAAAAAAAATTTCGCCACCTGGATCAAATCACTTACAATTAAAATTTAACTCCAAAATGCAAGATGTTAAACGTGTTTTGGACTTAAATTGCCAGTAAAAGAAGGATTAAACAATTTGATTTTTTCAATTGGTTTTCAAATGTCAAAAATCTTGTTTTTTCAAATGGCTCTTAACACTTTTGAAATGTGATTCCAAGGCATTAAAATAACTTTTTTTTCCAAAAAATTTCAAAAAATCGCCGAACGGCTGGGGGCTTCGCCCCCAAACCCCCAAAGCCTCCGGCGGCTGGGGGCCCCGCTCCCACACCCCCGTCTGTGAAACATTTGAGTTACACTAGCTTTCTCAACACGTTTCCAGAGTTAGATATTTGCATTTTTCTACTACTAGTTTAAGCCCTCTGACTTTGCAAAATTCTGATTACGTGCCAACAGGCAGCGATTTAAGATCTTCCATCCTACAATATCTTTGTCTCACAAAAACTACCTCTTTGGGAAAAAATTTGATGACGTGATTTCATGTGATTTGTAGTTTAGGCCTCCCCCAATCAAAAATACCGGGTACGCCAATGAATTGGAGATCGCTTGAAAAAATTTTTTCTGAAGATTTTTTTTTTGGAGAACACTTGCGCCTGTGTCCTTGGCCTCGAGCATTCCTGTCCTTGGCCTCGAGAGGGTCTGTCCTCGGAAGGACTACCCTTGGCCTCGGATTTTTTTCGGGGGGTCCTTGGCCTTGGCCTCAGATTTTTTTCGTGTCCTTAGCCGTGGCCTCGAGTCTTGTGTCCTCAACTCCACCTCTGCTAAATTGGTCTCCAACTAAATTTCGCCCCCCCCCCAACCAAAAATCCTAAATGGGATAGTGAAGACCTTTGTTTTAGTCTTCACCTGTATAATTTGTGGTTTGGGCCCATCTTCCAATCCAAAATCCTGGCTTTGCCCTTGAGTTAAAGATTGGTCTGCTTGTCAAGCTGAACGAGAGAAACAATTGCCAGAGGCCCAGCGTTCAGATGTTAAAACTTTTTTTGGTCTTCACCTAAATTTGGCAGGAACATGTTGCGAAAATCCTCTAAGTGCCAAGAGCCCCGGACAATGCAAATGCGGCCTGGGCAATAACATGGTCAGTAACAGGGCCTCCGAGAAGGGGAAGGGCAGGGGGAACAATGACTCCGGGGCTCATGAAGTTTAGGGGGCCCATGGGCTTCATAGAGCCTATCGAAATGACACTGACAAATCAGTTTGTGGAAGAACGAGAACCTCTTTTTTTTTAGAGATCACATCAAAATCCGAAGAAAATTGTGCCATTTTGCCTTGCAGACCTTTTTTTTTTGAGATCACATCAAAATGCGAAGAAAATTGTGCCATTTTCCTCTTCTGTTTTGGAGTACACAAAAACCAGAGATGTCTAATATTTGAGCTGACCCCGGGCCCACGTTTGGCTCTCGGCGTCCCTGGTCAGTAGGCATAAACATCTTATATACCGGTACCATTTTCAATAACAATTCACCTCCACCTCGCCAGTTTTTACGCGAAAAAATACTTACGAAAAAAAATCAGCAAAGAGAAATCTTCATTGAAGAAATTATTGAATTTGAATTGAGGTAGCCTAGTCTCATTGACCGTACATGTCTGATGTACTTCTACTACTGGTTATTTTCAAGACAAAACAAAAATCTCTAAGGAAAATCTTAGGGTGGTTACTATTGACTGCTGAAATATTGCAGGAGGTTATGTACCTTACTTCCCCTACATGGGCCAAATCATGTATAAAATTTAACCCCAAAATGCATGATTTTGAACGCGTTTCAGACGTAAATAGTAAGTAAAAGAAGGATTGAACAATTCGTTTTTTCAATTGGCTTTCAAATATTAAAAATTTAGTTCTTTCAAATGGCTCTGAACACGGACAGAATGTGATCCAATGCCATTAAAATAGCTTGTTTTTCCAAAAAATCACCCAGCGGCCGGGGGCTTAGCCCCCACATCCCATAGCCTCCAGCGTCTGGGTGCTCTACCCCCAGACCCCGTTGTTAATTTAGTACTTTCTATTGGATTAAATTAAATACCTTCTATTGAGTTAAATTACACTAGTTTCAGTTTCACTCCTGCTCAACTAACCTCCGGCAGCTGGGGGTCCCGCGCCCAGACCCCCGTCTGTGATCCGTTTGAGTTATACTAGTGTACTCAACATATCTCCCAATTTAAGACATTTTCACTTTCTAAGTTTTGGTTTAAGCCCTCTCACTTCAGCAAATCCTGGTTAAATGTCAAACCAGGCCTTGACTTCTGATCTTCCATTCTACGATATCGTTGTCCCACAAAAAGTTCCTCTTTCGAAAACTTCGAAAACTGACGTCTTTGCATGTAATTTGTGGTTTGGGTCCCCCTTATTCAGAATCCTGGCTACGCTTTTATTCATGAAGCAATTATTGTATTTACATTTCATGCACCAAGTTGCCTTGACCAGGTCAGACAGCGAAGGAACTTTTCGACCTTCGAGTGAAGCTGCCATATGCCCACCTGTTTGCCAATCACGCGGTCTACCGCTATTACAGTGATGACGTTATATAAACAAAAAAATTAAAGTTTAAACAAATAACCCAGTAACGAAAGGCAGGAGTAAGTAACTGCATGCTCTACAATAAATATTGATTATCTTCAACAAATTTCTGCATGTTTTGCCTTGAGCTTCAAGATTACAGAATAGTATTGGCATTACATAGAGCTTAGCAATGAAACAGATATCACTATCAGGAGCGAAGCCAGAAATCTGCAATCGGGGGAGGGGATCTGCGGGGACAAATCAGCTTGCGGATTATCTGCGCCGGAGGCAAAATTGCTTACAGACCTTGTGGCCGGTGGCTAACAGTAAAATCTCAGTGTTTTTTTTTACAAGGCGTTAAATCATAAAAATCCTATACCTTATGATTTAAAACAACTTCAAGTTTTAATCTAATTCGCCATTTCAACCCCTGAAAAATTGAATTTACTAAAAAGGGGAAGTTTCCCGATTTTGAGTTTTTTTCAAAGTCACTTTCCGAATTTTCGGACCATCTCGGACGATAAATGATGCCATGAGATGTACTTGTGTGTAATCACTTTAACTTTGGCATTTTGTGATTCAGTTTAAAAAAACAACTGAAACATGGGAACGCGGCATTTGATGGAGAGGGTGTCGAATGATAGTATAATATGCTTTTGAAACGTAATCTATAGCAGAATCAAAGATTTTGTAAAAGTATCGGTATCGAAAAAGCCCCAAAAAAAGCCAAAAAGTGACTAACTGTTTATGTTTTTCAGTCACATGGATGTTATTGTTGGTACTGTATCGCAAAAGCAACGAACAAAAAGGACAGTGCGAAGCCTTTACCTACTGTGGTAGACAGGTGGGGAGGTGGCAGCTCGACTCAAAGACCGAATGGTCCCTTCGCTGTTTCCTGCATGGCCGAAGCAACTTGGTGCAAAAAATGCACTGTATTTACGGTACAAGAACAACGATTTTAACGCAAAAAGATATGTCTGTGATAAAATTACGCTCTTTTTGTTATTGAAACAATTTTACGAAAACATGCGGCTCATTTTTGCTCAAAATGTAAGAACAAATTTAGAACAACTTCAACGTCGGTATGAAAAAAAATAATGAAGAACTCTCGCTACTAATATGGATGTACAAATAATCATCACAGCTTTCATGGCCTTTTCTATCTTGCCATTGTTGACTGATTTAAAAATAATCATGATCTGCTTACAAACAACATCTTTTAACCATTTAGTTGTGATGTTTTGACGTTTGCTGGCCAGAGTTTTAATATTTAAACCTTTTGTGTGCTTCTGTCGTAAAGACTACCAGCGCGAAAGCATGATCAAGCATGCGAAGAGACATCCTCTCTAGCTCAAGTGGTATAGCAGAAGACAGCAAATTCGAATCCTGTGAGAGGATAACTTTTTCGAAATTATCCTAGGCTTCCGCGCTGGTATCCTTTAGGCCAGATAGCACGCAAAACGATTAAATCTTTTAACCAAGCAAGAATAGAATAGAATAGAATAGATTTATGTCACTTAAAGCCGAACTACGCTCTCTCCAAATTTTATATAAAAAAATAATAAAAAATATTTTATGTCTACAGAGAAAACAAAATCTATTTTATTTAATTTTGAAGAAAAATGCGAAAATCATTTGCTCTAAAACGTACTTTAAGGAAATAATTTTACATTGGTTTTCTATGGAGCGAATATATCAAATTGCTGGGGAGAAAAATATGAAGCTTTTTAAGGTTGCTTATTGCAGCGTGGTGCTGATATTTGCGGCAAAATTATTTTAAAGTTAATTATTTAAAAATTATTTTGAATTATTTCGAAATTATTTAAAAATTTGCAAGATCTACGCGGATATTATGAAACTAATGTGATATGAAAATTTTGGAAAAGCGGAGACAAATCGCAAAAAAACGTGTAAAAGTTCTAAATGTATGGTCGAACTAAAATCCACTTAAATGATTACATCTATTAGTGCTTGTCACATCTTGAAGCTAAAAATCTCCCACCCCCAAGAAAAAAATTCGCTGCCTTAAGAGGATAATTGACAAGTTTTCAAGTTTTTACAAAAACGTCTCCAAAGGATTCAGAAATGTGGTCGAGAAACGACAATAATACTGTAAATTCAATAGGTACCAAAGTGTTTTCCGTCCTACAATTTAATTTTTTTTGCAGTCTTTTATTCATGCATTATTCTAAAACACGTTGATTTAATTGACTTCGTAATAATTGTGTTGATTTGCCGAACTATTTACTGCTGGTGAAAATGAACCTTTTGAAGTGGCTGCACATTTCTCGAAAGTCCACTCCGCAGTTGGATTTTCTTTCTGATCACTCCGGTTGTAATTAAGCCATTTCCATCCGTGCTTTTTCATATGCTCTAACAAAGCCGCGTTGAAGGTAGCGTGGCGGTCAATGTAGCTTGATTTGTCGATCGGTTTGGAGTTGGAATTGGGGTTCAGGTTAACACATTCTGTTTTAGATGTTTTTCTACCGAAAGTAAACGTGCTTGCTACTTTTCCCTGGTTAAAATATTTTAATTGGAATTTTTCAAAAGCTTGTTCCTTCTCAATCATGAAGAGAAATGATTTGACGTCATTTTGAAACGATGGTGTAACTGCCAACTTGTACTCGTCAACTGTTTCAGTTATCGAAACGTAAGGCATTTTCAGCTTCTCTTTAGCGTTTCTGCTAATCACAAAGCCTGATCAGTGATCAGTCACTGTACTTTCATTAGAAAATTACCGAACAGAAATCACGATATTTCTAAATCTTCAAGCAATAGTATCACAATACAAGATCTGTCTAAGTTTTTTAATTTGAAGTATGGCTGTATAATTTTATTAAAAGCTAAAATTATTTTGAAATATTGTGTAATTATTGAGCATATCATTATGAGAAAATAGATGTCAAAACTATTTTGGCAGAAATACCAATTTATTAATGAAACCGTCTAGTAATTGATTGCGGTGTATTTCACATTTGGCTGTATGGAAGTTGACAAAATGAATAAAATTCGAAGTTTATCTTCGTAAAACATTGAAATTATTTATCCCATCGATTTGCGCGTATCTTTGTAATTAAAAAAGACCAATTTGCGATTAGAACTTCCATCCAAAATTTTAAAGTACTGTATTTAGTCTTACGCGAGACCTGCCATGAGGTCAAATGGTAACGCATTTGTTTTTGGAACGGGAGATTTCAGCTAAATTGTGTATGTTTAACGGTATATGTTTAGCGGTTTCGATCCCCAGCCGGTCAAATAGGACACGTTGCCAAAGTCTCGCCACCGTGCGATATTTCTTTGAAAGGAGCTGTGTTGCCTGGACGCAATGTCACGGAGATGGGCTTCGCCAAACCGTCTCACACTTCCACATAATTCAACGAGTATAATAATTCATTTTTATGGTCCCAACTAAGTTAAAACTCTTGTAGAAATTAACGACATGCTGTATTTTTTTTTCGGCCAACAAATATAAAAAGGCTGTTCGCTTTCTCAAGTATAATTGGGAGGAATAAAAAACTCAATGTCAGCAAAGGAGGAATGTACCAAAAAAAGATTGGTAAGGTAACCACTGCATTAAAGATTTTACCGAGCTTATAATTTCGAAGCGTGAGACAACAGCTAGTCTTTTTATTGTTAAGTACCACAAACAGAAAAAAAATTAATTCTTTTTATATATTAATTAATGGTTGTTTGGCTGAGAAAATACAAATTTGCAAGTTGTCAAACAATGCTGTCAGGATGTTGTTCAGCCAGATGAATTGCATAAAGCGGTAGAAAATAAGTGTAGTCAGTGCAGATGTTGTACTTCGACAAGGAGTTTTCGAACAATGTTGTTGTAACTTGTAAGCGGTACAAATATTAGTTTCGGTGTAAAGTGTTCGGCATGGGCACGAGTGTTGATTGTAATCATTCTTCTACTAACTCTTAATTTTTCGTAGCGCAGAATCCAGTTCGGAATTAAGCCTAAAACAGGGGTCGAAATTAACTTTTTCAACAACTTGCCCGTCGGGCAAGTAATAGCAATTGTTTACTTGCCCGAAACAAATCGGTACAGTGAATTTCCATGTTATTTAATTTTGAAAAAAATCTTAATAAGCACCGAATTTGCAAAATGACATATTTCGAGAAAATCCAGTTTTTGTGTGCGATTTAAATCAGAGTTATTTTTAAAAAAGATTTTTAAATCAGAGTTTCTATAATGCTTCCCATGTACTGAAGCATCTTGCCTCTTCATATTTTTTTGACTATTATTATTATCTTTAAGTTTTTTATTATTTTTCCTTTTTTTTTGTAAATTTTTTCGGTTTTCTTTTTTTTTATTATTTTCTTGACTCAAAACTTGCTTTGATCGTTTTTTTTTAAAAATTACTCGGCATTATCAGAAAGCCCCTTGACTGCATAACTTTAGGGTTTTTAGGTGTTTCCTGGCGAAGTGGTACTATTGTGTTGTTGCGAATTGTTTTGTCTATACCTGAGGCGTTTTATTTACCTTTGAGCAAATAAATTCATGTATGAATGTCGCAATACATGCCTTTTTCAATCATTCAGTTTGCAAAAAATTGATTTTTGGATTGTAATCGTTTCAATTGTTACCTTTACTATAATCCACGCTGCTCTTATTCTGCAAGCGCATTTTCAACCAAATCTGCACCAGCTAAAAAGCTGATTTTTTTGCAAAAAAATAGAGGAGCGAAAGATCTTGAAAAACTGAAATAAAATTGCCAATTTTGAACCTTGCTTTCTTACAGCGCTGGGTAGTACCTGTGATACTTGTAAGCAGTGCCTGCGAGAGGGGGGTTCAGAGGGTACATCGTACCCGGGGGGCCGGAAGAGTTCAGGTTTCTACGTTAAGTTTTGGTATCGCACCATTACACCGTAATCAAACTTGCCTACAGCAAAAACATCAGTCAGTCTATTCAATACTGCTAATTGATCGCTATTGTTGCTGCACAGCCTTTACGGCATTCAATACCGGCTGATTTGATTAAAAAAAGAGAAAAATGTATCAAAAGCCATACACTTGCAGGGAAATTAACGTTTTGTTACGTTTCTCTGACTTGAGAGCCCGAATTCTACGGTATAACAATGTACGAAGGCCCACATTTCCAGAGATGCAAAAGCATTTTAACCTCAGAGAGCGGAGTCAAAGTTGACATACTATACTACCATCATTGAGTAACTCTATCTGTATGAGTTTAATAGGTATTTGGATTGGTGAAGTCTATGATTGCAAATGACTTCTTAAAACTTTTATCAGTAAAATATTTGGATTTGCAGGATTAAAGTCATTTTATTGTATAATATTGTGTCAATGTCATCATCCCCACTTCACATACTTTCTTTCATGATTATCACGTTTTCTGCTGGTCAATTTAAGCAAGTTTGGTGCTGGGATGTGTGATCAAACGCTGTATTTTACCCTCGAGAAGCATAAAAAGTGCTAAAGTTTCCGGGGCTGTGCCCCGGACCCCGCTGGGGGACCTCACAGCGCTCCCCCAAACCCCCTAGCTAGATTTAAACCAATTTTATGTCTAGTTGTGTTTTTCATAGGTCCTAATTGTATGCGAATATCGTTATCCCCTCACTTTTAAATGAAGATTTACACCCATCGGACAAAAAATGATTTAACGGCATGGCCCCCGATAAGGCTTGGGGGCCTCAGTATCGACCTTCGTACCCCCTGAAAAATTTTCTCTCTGAGGCCCTGCCTGTAAGAGCGGTTAAAACGGCAAGCTGGGCCAAGTTTTCACTTGCAAAAAACAGAACATTTACGCCAAAAAAGCTGCAAAACTCGTCGTCTGAATATCGAGCGAATAAGTGGAATTAAATAATGTGAGTGAAATTAAACTAAGTGTTAATTGCGGAGATTGCGCTAAAATAAAGCAATTGTTATAGAAAATGCAATTTGCGTTTCCAAATAATCTTGTTTGCTTTATGGGCTGCATATTGTCAACTTGCCCGCCAGGCAAATTAAGCCGGAAAATAACTTGCCCGAGGCGATTTTAGCTTGCCTCGGGCAAGCGTTAATTTCGAACCCTGGCCTAAAACAAATCGTTCAGATAACTACAGAACACAGCATTTTACAGGAGGAAGGACATCAATGTAGTGACGTCGGAGCCGAGTAAAAAAAACAAAAACCAGCAACTAGGCTTTTCACTCTCAGACGCACTTTAGGTGCAGCAGTTTGCTGAACTCACCATACCGCTTTCTGGACATTAATTTTCGAACAAAAAAGATCAAACGTTTTGTTCAAGGCCACCTCCCTTAGCAAAGTCTTGGTTGCGCCCCTGGACTGTAGGGTTAGTAATTGAAAGGTCGATAGATTCGATCCCACTACTGACAAGCGTTGTTGAGTGCTTTGCAAAGACAAAGCGCGTATTCTCATTGAAACCGAGCAGCTCGAGGTGGCTAAACCTGAGGGAAGCCTTGCTTGAAGAACTCCAAATGAACATGTTCTGAGTTAATGGAGTGAAAGAAAACCGATTTTAGTTCTTTTTATACAGAACCCCTTAAAAAATTTAATAGACATTGGTGTCGTACTGAACATTAACGAGCATATTCTAAATCCTTTGAAAGAATTTTATTCTTGAAAAGCAATTCGTGGCGTCGCCATGGCAACCAAAAACAAGTAAAAACAAATAAATAAGAACATAGCCGACGCTGAAACTAGTTGGTTTTCAAACTGCACGAAAAACACAACAAAATAATACCAAAACGAAAAGCAACATTTCACTAGAAGGTAGATAAAACTAATCTTTGAAAGCGCATATTAGAACAAAAAATCTAATTTTGTTCAATTTCTTCCACAGTCTTTTTCTTGGTTACCTAATAAGAAACCTATAACAAAAATAGCACCAACTTTAATTTGCTAGACTGGTAAGATATGAAGATCGAAAATTAACCATCATAAATTCAAATGACCCCTCCTGCAATTGACAGTTGCGCAATCCTCACCCTAGATTGAAATTTACTTAAACAAGGCAAAGTAAATGAACGTCGGCCAGGATTTCAGCTTGCTTCTTCCCAACCTTAGCAAGCAAGTTAGCAAGAGAAATCACTGAATGAATACAAGATTCAAGATCAAGAGTGAATTGGCATTTTATGGCAGCAAACAACTGAAATTGACCCCACTTTGAATCCATTGTTATGTTTCTTGCGCAGGTGAAAGCGATGGGACTAATTTTCTACAATACCTTTAAAACAAAATTTAAAGAAAACTTGCCCTGCAACACTAATGGTCAAATGCACGAACTTGGATTAACTTTTAATCCATGTATTGCCAAGTTCTATCTTCTAAACCGTTGGACTTACAAAAAGAATATAAACTGAATTCGCAAGCTCATAGAAGTAATCTTTGAATTACTTTATTATTTGCCCAGACATTTGCCCAACCTTTTTCCTTAAAGTTTTGGTAATCCGCGGATTAAAGATGCATTCGACTTTGAAGATTATAATTCGATTAACACTCGTACAATCAGCGTTTGATTGGTGCATTAGTTTACTTTGAAACGGGTGATCCGGGTTTGATTTCCGGACTGCTCATATTGTAATTGAGCAGTCTTGCACTTGGCTCAAAGTTACGCAATTCAAATTTGCTCTAAAGAATAATAAAAATAGATGCAAAAAAAGTCGTTAAAAATAACGTAATTGGGGTACACACTCAACACAACGAAGTTAAGCTTGAAAAATTCGGTGAAGCAGATTTGAAAAATTTTAGGTTTGACGTTACAAAACAGTCAAGGTTTCAATATAGAGTACGTTGATTTCTCAAACCACTATTACTGGCTTTCCTCACTGTAGTCTTCACAAAAATCAGACGTTGAAACCTCCGGAACATCTGAGAGATCTTGAGGAGCAGGAGGAACAGATTCTAGATTGATCTTGACGTTTTGTAGCTGATTCATACCAGTGCCGGCCTTTTCCTGGTTAGAAATATCCTGATCAGGACTTTGGATTGGAGACAGTGGAATTCGATTGGAATTGATCGTATTTGCATTCGGATAGCGAGGATCTGAAAAGCACAAAATATGATTGCCTTTTTTTGATCACAAAGATCAATTATCAAGCTTGGGGTAAGCGACGGACTTTGCAGTCTTTGAATCAAATTGTCACGTGCAGCTTACCCAACTATTGCACATACGGTCACGCTGTTTTTTTTAATGCTGAACGTCAAGCAGAAAAGCTATGGTTCCAAATTCTAATGCTTTTCATCAGTGAAGTTGTTTACCAATCCCGGTGACAACTTACAAGAGGTTGATAACCAATACACCAATCATAAAAATTCGGGAAATGGACTGGCTACAAACAGAGCGTAATTGCATTCAAAAGTAGTTTACCAGCTACACAACAAAGTATGTGCTTGTTTTCTTTAAAGTCTAAATGCTAACATAAAACAGAAGAATTTAGATATATTTACGCTTTCAGCAATCAGCACTTCTAGTTGCGTTGAATCGTTTGATCTTCTGCAAGCAACTGCGGACGAAAAACTAATAATGTACGTTTAAATCTCCAAAAATTGATTCTCTGCAGCAGCGAACGAAGCAGTTTTTGGCTTTTACAGTACTGCTAAAATGAGACAAAATCGAGACATACCCGACGCTATCCCTACCTGCTACGTGATGATATTGGCGATGAACGGAAACTGGCAATCTGCTAGAACATCGTGATGATTGTGGAAGTTTAGATGGAGATTGATGACGTTGAGGAATGGCGCTAGTTGGTGCGCTTTGACAAGCAGTTTCATTTATGCTACGAACCATTGAAACGGGGACATTTTCTTGCGAGTATAATGGCAAATTAGAGCCATCGTGCGGCAACGACATTTCGCCAATAGATGGCGGTAATTCACTGCGATTTGTTGTGCACAAAGAGGCCGATTTGTTTGCAATCTCGCCACTCGCGTGACTGTTCAAGCTGCTACTGTGCTCGGTGGAGCACCCAACACCAGCGCTCATCCCACTATCGCCAGTGTTTTGATGATAAGATGACGCGCAACTGCTGGTGCTGTTTGCTCGGTCGATTGGCTCGACTCGCCGGGATTTTTTAGCTATTTTCCGGCCTTGTATCAAAGCAACGTCAGGGTTGACCGGCGGCCCAGAAACAACTTCTACTGGGTAATTGTGATAAGTAGGATAGTTTCGCTTCGTTATTTCTTCACCACTATACGGTAAACTTCTCTTGCGCGCGTTTTCGCGACCAAAACGACTTCCTCTTCCTTCATTCTCGATTCGTCCTACCTAAAAGCAAGACAATTTGTATCACATCGTTATCGACTAGGTTGGCTGACCAAGAAACAACAAAACTTAATGGTCATCGAGGTGAGTTGCCATCTGTCACCACTCACGGACATGCTTGGGGCTTCACAGCCACAATATTCTTTTTAAGATCCGGTGCAGTTTTTCGTTTGTTCATGCGCAGGAACCAAGCTTTCTGCGTCTGTCAAACCACAAAACACCAAGCATCGTTTTTGGGTTCTATTTGCAAGTCTTTCGTCAGTCTGGGCCACCACAGCGGGTGGACTGCTTGGTCCTAATGAAAATAAATGCGCAAAGCGTCTTTCCCAAGGACACAACGACGAATTCGATGCAGTACGGTGCCACGAGTTCATTATGGTTCAATATTTCGGAAAAATATTTAGTTTTAAGTTTATATTACAGTATTTTTTAATTTGCTATTGAATTTGAAGTGAAAAAACTACTTTGTAAAAGCAGGTTGTACGATACTTTTGAAAACTTCTTTAACCTGAGAAACGGACTCCATGTGAAAAGAATCGGCATCCGCAGAGGAAGTGGAAATAATTGAGCGCCGGTCATGGAAGGATTCCTTCGCATCTGACTCCGATCCGTATCCGTTCAACATTGACAAATTGGAAACTAAAAAGTTGAATAAAGCGTTGTTGTAGAACTTTTAATTATAGCTCTTCTAAACTATTTCTAACTTCAAGATTAATGAAGCAAACTTGCTTGCTCTACTGGTAACGGGTGCTAAATCTGAAACTAAAAAAAAAAACAAATTAAATTTGGTATTTTAATGTTGAATAGACTCTAAAGTCTGACAGTACAACCACTTTTAATTTTATTGAACTTAGCGCAAAATGTTGGCGTATATTTTGTAGCTCAACATATTCCTGTAAGTACCATGCAGAAAAAGATTGTTCATTTATCCACCTTTACGATTTTTTGGCTTATTCAATAAAAGCAGTGTAAAACAAAATGAGTTTGTATGATGATAGGTAGTAAGGTGTTTTGTTTATTAATTAGCATTTTGTCCAATTGACGTCATAAAGCTTTGCCATAAATGGGACATACAACGTGGTATGTGATTACTTACTGTTGGCACTGCTGCGATAATCGTAATTGGGGAAAGGCCGTTGTTTAAGTTGCAATTCGCCTAACCGGTCATTCTCCGCACCAACGCAGTAATGAACGGGGACTCCCGCCATATTAGGCGCTGTGTAACTAAAAAGTTTGAAAGCGTCACAGTTGATCAATGATCAAGCAACAAAAAAATGCTTGAAATGAGTTTCAATCAAATCTTTCATTGTACTCGCTGTATTACGCCGAAGCGCGTAACGAGTTGGCTAGGCCCATATCCACGTCATTGCACCTGCACGCAACACAGCTCTATTCGAAGAAATGTCGCATCGGTGGCGAGCCGTTGTCAACACTGTGTCCGGTTTGACCGGCCCGAGATTTGAACCTCAGACCTCCCTCTCCAGAGAGGAACTCGTTACCGCTCAACCAACTGGTCGGTTTTCAAATGAGTTTGAAACACAAAATGCTACAAACCTAATTTTCAAAAAATTTGCTGCCTAATTCACACTACTGTAGTTATGTTGTCATACCATTGATCGTAATTGAATTCAGATTTCAGCTTAAAGGTGGCAAATGAAATATTTTAATAATAAGTCAATTATGATGTTTTTGACGTTTGCACGCCAGAGTTTTTAATGTTTAATCATTTTGCGTGCTTCTGGTCTAGAGGCTACCAGCGCGGGAGCCCAGGGAAGAGCCACCACAACGGGGACTTCTTAAAAAAGGCAATGCGAAAAAGTTATCTTCCCACAGGATTCGAATTTGCAGCTTTTGGGTTACCGGTCCACTGCTCTACCACATGGGCTAGAGAAGACGTCTCAAAGACGGTCCACTGCTCTACCACTTGAACTAGAGAAGCATGCAAAACGATCAAACAAATAAAATATTGCTGTAATTTGTACATAACAGAATAGTATAAACGCTCTTGAGAGTTACATGCGAGTAGGATTCTAAACGAGCAATGTCGAACAATGATGCTGGTCAGAAGGTCACAAAGAGGCTTATCATATACCCAATTACTCATGTAGATAGAGTCTTTCTAAGATTAACTATTTTTACACTGCAACTCGAAGAAAAGAGCAAACTGCAATTGATTAAGGATCCCAAATTTTTTAAATATAAAAGTCAGATCAGATATCTATACTACCTTAACCCTATTTTACGCGGACTATTTTATCAACGTATTTTCCCCGGGGTAGGAAGGGCAAAAATGTCTCCACCTATCTAACTTCTTAATCGAAAGTCATCGGAAAACCAAATTTGGCATGCGGGTGGTGTTAGATTTCGAAAAGTGACTTCGAAAAATCCTAAAATTGGAAAATTTTCGCTTGTTTTTGCAACTTCAAATTTTCATGGATTATTTGCGAATAAGTTTGACTCATAGTTTGAATTGATAACCTTTTTTCTGAAGGGATTTGTTACAAAAAAAAAAACAACAAAGAGGGTTTTTTTGCCCTCCCTCCCCCCGTGTAAAATAAGTTAATATATTAACTTGCAGCAAAAACTATATTGCAGCTTAAACTGGACTTACTAATTTTTGGGATCGTACTGCAGACGCGGATGACCAACGGTGCGACTGTTTGAATCTCCTCTAACCGGTGGAGTGGGAGGGATTAAAGATGGATCCATTTCGTCTGCTGATGCTCTAAAAATAAGGAGGTTTTTCTGAAGATTCTCTGCGAACAACATTGAAGCACAACAACTTTAAATTACAAGTACAAAAATTAACCGTTCAAAATTTCCAAGTCGACTTTTTTGTGCTCAGTTGGAGTTTTTTAATCTAAAGTCAGAACTATAATATAAGTATGGTGGTAGACCACGTTCCAGCCAATGTAGGGGAATGTATGATAACAATGTTAGAGAATTAATCCTAATACACTGGTACAGTCACCAGCCAGTTGGTCGAGCGGTAACGCGTTTGTTTTTGAAGCAGAAGTCCTAAGGTTTAAATCTCGGGTCGGTCAAATCAGACAAAGCGTTGACAACGGCTCGCCACCGCTGCGACATTTCTTCGAAAGGAGCTGTGTTGCCCGCAGCAGCAATGACGCATAGATGGGCCCTGCAAACTCGCTGCACGCTGCGGCGCAATACAGCAAGTATAATGAAAGATTTAATTTGTACTCGTAGAATTAGAGGATAATTACTAACCAAAAAATCATCCAGATGATTTATTTCGCACCTCATTTATTTTGTTCGTTCAAAAGTCAGAAGAGATAAAGAAAAAAAAAAATGTGACCCTCAACGTACAGCAAATACGTACACACTAACCTTCCCAACAGCGGTGTACCAAGGTGGCTGCTGTATTCAGCCTCACTTGATTCTGGCAAGTTGTAAGCGGCTTGAGAAGGCGGAATTCGATTAGATAAAGCTGATCTGCGACTTCTTTGTCCGGATCGTGAAGACCGATCACCAGTAGAGCGTTTACTGCTGCTCGCCCGACTTCTGTTAAAAAACCACAAATAGAAGTTTTATCACAGCGCATCAATATAAAACCGTATTTCTTACACACAAAAAGTTACTATTTTACTCTGCAAAAAATAAAATACTCTTACTGGTATTCAAATCTTTTATTTTAATGCAATCCTTAATGTAATACAAAAGCTGTAATGATTTTTGTCCTTCCATGACCTCAAATAAGCCAAGTGAGCAATAAAGTTCTATATTATGTGAATCAATAATTTTAGGCATTGTTTGATTACAGTTGATGAAAAAATAAATGAAGCAATAAGTTTGGACACACAACAAAAATTTGCAATAAATAAGTTTTATTCATTCTTCAAAAGAGATTTGTAACATATGGCTTTAATCGAAATCTAATCAGTGATAAGCTCGTTTTGGATGAATGTAACGAGCGCAATTTAATTAGAAATTTGTTCGTGAAAAAAAATACATTTAAATTAACCGAAATAATTTCAAAGCATGAACAGTTGAACATATTTAGTCTTTAATGGCTGGTTTACACGAAAGTGCAGTCAAACGTAGCTAACTTAATTTGAGTCTTTGATGTTTTTTTATTACTAAGTTCACATCCGCTACATGAATTCACTGCGCGTCACTTTGCTAAAATGAAACGAGCAAAGAAGTTGACTTAGCTATGTTTGGTGTAACCCGATCTTAACTCTTTTATTTTTACCAAAAAATCACTATTTCACACTTTGCGCCCAATCTGCTGTATAACTTACTCAAATAATCCAAACTGGATTGGCTCTAATACTTTGCAAAAGAGGAAGAAAAAAGACAACAAAAATTAAGACGCTTAAGTTACCTGTAGAAAGAAAAACTCAACATGTACAAAAAAGCTGCGTACCTTTTCGACAAGGATGAGTTTGGTAGGGAAACTGGAGGTGTGGGGGGTGGAGGGGGAAGATTGGTGGAGGGGAGGAGGGAGCTTTCAGTGAAAGGAAATGGACATCTCATCTCGACGTCTGACGAAATCGAACCAGAATACGCGCTACCTGCGCTGCGCTGACGATGCAAAACTTGATGCTGAACCCCTGCTGGTTGCTGTGACGTCGTAGTAATTGCTCTGAAAACGCAGCAACATGAATTAGAATCTCCTACCTGGTTGAAGAGACGGCTAAGCCTTCAGATAATTTTTTAATCTGTAATACTTGGTTTACTACCGACAAATTACAGTATAGGCTACTTTACTTCTTTCTTCACAAATGATCAGTTTACAAAACTTTTGGTGTTTTGACCAGCTTGTTCAAGATCATGAGTTGAACAAGTGGTTAAAACTCGTGGAAAAGCTCAGATCTCTCAAAACTATAAGTTATATTACAAAGGCTAACTTAAACCCAGTCCGACTTCAGTAAATTCCAGCTGATAATAGAAATTTAAAAGCGATTCTAATAAGATTATTGTAATCATTAGACTAATCATAATATTGTAATCATCAAACTTGAAAAGATCAAATTCAGTTTCAACCGTACTTTAAACGGGGGAGAAGGGGCATTTCGTGATCAATCTCTTCAACAAACAGATTTTTTAGTCAAATCAACTTAACTTTGAGTCAAATTTCTTTATAAGTAACTCTTGAAAATTTGACGTTGCTAAGGTAACGAAAAGCTTCCCAATTTTGAGTCTCCGAAGTCACTTTCCGAAATCTGAGCATTTTTTGGCCAAAATTTAACATAAATGTCATCATAATACGTTTTTGTGACGTAACTACTTTGACTAAGGCATTTTATAATTCAGTATTAAAAAACAAACCTATGCATAAAATTTAAACCGCCTGTGACGTCATCGAAAAATGACGTCATTTTCAAAAATATGGCCGTGACGCCATAATGAAAACGTCATCAACTCAAAAACAATTTATCTGAAAAATTTTCGTGAACACCAACTCGCATGCCAAAATTTGGAAGTTACCATGACTTTTGGTTTAGGAGTTAGATAAGGGGGCATTTTTGCCCCCTTCCGTGCAATATGCGTTAGTCAAATACTTCGTGTAAAGTAGGACTAAAAGCGTTACGGTCTGATGGATAAAATCACACTTATAAATTTTCTTTCTAGTCGATGACGTATGATCGTGGCGTTAGTGAAAAAACTATCAATATGAGAAATGTATTCTACGTGAAGAAAAAAAGAGACATATCAAAATCACCTTGCATGCTGTAGCTGTGTTCTTGAGATATCAGCTGCATTGTACTGCTGCGGTGGGACGTAGGAAAAATCAGTGGCTTGGACGGTGTAATCAGTAGTGCTTTCCATGTGCGTCCCATCGACTACTTGATTTCTAACTTCTCCATTGCTGAACACAAAATTCTGATTGCAGACCAGTCCACCAATTCGCACTAGAAGTTGCATCTTAGGTTTAGTGCTCCAACAGCATCACCGGAGAGCACTTTTTTTGAGGGTTGTTAAAATTAATTATTGAAGCCGAGTGTACAGAACGCCTGCCACTGAAACGTTACACTCGGATTCGATTTCCAGGCTGGTCAAATCGAAGACTATAAAAACAGCTTCCCTGCTTGGTGTTCAGCAATTATAAGGGACCATGTGAAGCCTCCGCCGTGTGTAGTAGTCAGGTTCCATCGCTGTCTCCAGGCCGGCAACTTGCGCGGTGAATAAACATGTAATTCCAATAATAAGTCAATTAAGATGTTTTTTGACGTTTGCAGGCCAGAGTTTTAATATTTTAATCGTTTTGCGTGCTTCTGGCCTAAAGGCTACCAGCTCGGAAGCCTAGGGAAGAGCCACCAGTACGGCGACTACTTAAAAGAAGCAATGCGAAAAATTGTCTTCCCACAGGAATCGAACCTGCAGCCTTTGGATTACCGGTCCACTGCTCTACCACTTGAGCTAGAGAAGACGCCTCCTCGCATGCTTAATCAAGTTGTTCAAACGTCAAAAAACATCTTAATTGACTTATTATTACAATCATACAACAAGCAAGTTGCTGGGTTTAAATAGCCAATATTAAGCATGCGAGGAGGCGTCTTCTCTAGCTCAAGTGGTAGAGCAGTGGACCGGTAATCCAAAGGCTGCAGGTTCGATTCCTGTGGGAAGACAATTTTTCGCATTGCTTCTTTTAAGTAGTCGCCGTACTGGTGGCTCTTCCCTAGGCTTCCGAGCTGGTAGCCTTTAGGCCAGAAGCACGCAAAACGATTAAAACATGTAATTCCAGATGTTCTTGCAAGTCTTTCAACCGGCTGGGCCACCACGACGGGAGAACTGCTTGGCCAGTAAACACAATCTAACATAAGCGTGAATTGTCTTTCGCAAAAACACAACGACACTTTACCAGCTTGGGAATCAAAACGGCGATGCGTCATTGTATTTTGGGTTTGGCTTACGTAAGAGTATTATCAATAGAAAAAAAAAATTTTGTTTTCTAATTTTTTGTTTTTCTAAATGTAATCATGTTCTAAACCAGGGGTTCTTAACTTTTTTTTCCCAATTTCCCATTTTTTAGTTTGCCAACTCTCCATTTCCCACCACCTTAGGCGTAGCTTTTTGTGAGACAAAGATATCGTAGAATGTAAAATCAGAAGCTGTGGCCTGGTTTGGCAGTAAATCAGGATTTTGCTAAAGGGAGAGGGCTTAAACCAAAAGCGAAAATGTTTAAATTGGGAGCTGTGTTGAGTAAACTAGTGTACTGTAACTCATACGTGTCACAGACGGGTGTTTGGACGCGAAGCCCCCAGCCACTGGAGGCTGTTGGGATCTGGGGCTTGAAGCCCCCGGCCGCTGGGCGATTTTTGGAACAAAATAACTATTATAACGTCATTGAATCACATTTCGCACGTGCTCAGAGCCATTTGAAAGAACTAAATTTTTAACATTTAAAAGCCAATTAAAAAAATTAAATGGTTCAATCCCTTGCAATGTCCAAAACATGTTTAAAATGCTGGATTTTGGGGTTAAATTTTGTACGTGATTTGGCCCAGGTAGGGAAAAGCAAGGTACATTGCTTCGTGCAATATTTTAGCAGTAAATAATAATCCGGAAATTGTTGTTTTATCATGAAAATAACCAGTTGTAAGCGTACATGTGCGACCACAGGGCCCAGCTTCCTTCAATTCAAATTCAATGATTTGTTCAATGAACACTTCCCCAAGCTAATTCTTTTTTAAGTATTTTGTTGCGTAAAAACTGGCAAGATGGAAGTGAATTGTTATTCAAAAATGTTACAATAGATGATTACGCCTACTAACCACGTTATTGACCGGGCCGGATTTACGTTGCGTGGGGCCCCTAACACTTTGAAGATTTTCGAAAATCTTCTTGCCAAATAAAGGTGAAGGCCAAAAAAAGTCTTACCATCTAAGCGCAGGGTCCCTGGCACTGTGCCATATGGTAAACCCAGCCCTGATTATTGGATTACGTTCATAAAAAAGTTAGATCGGGCCTGAGGTAGCAACTTTTAAGACAAAACTCCTATTTTTTTCCAGGTTATACATTTAAACTGGTTGGCAAAATTTGAATTGAAGGAACCCGGGCCCCCTGGTTGCCAATTTTATAGTTAATTACTATTGTACACGACAAAAGGGGCCCCATTCCATCCTCCTTACTAAGCCTATGCCCAGCACAATATCGGTCTGTAACAAATTAAATAACACTGTTGTCACTTTTACCGAAACATGACTTACAATACCTCATATATTGGTTGTTTTTATTATTAAAACAGTCTTTAATGGTTGTGATTTGTAAAGTAAGTCAACATGTCTTGTGTTAAATTTCAATGTAGTGTTCTTCTGTCCGACCGGTCATTCCCCACTTGGCAATCCGCCATTCCCCACCAGTGGGGAATTCCCCACATGTTAAGAACCACTGTTCTAAACTCTCAGAACTACATTTTCTGGCTCCGAAAATGTGAAGCTTGCCCATTGGCATACTATAACAGGAAAAAAATGTGGCTATATGCTTCATACCCACGCATTGCCTCGTAAATTTTCTTAGCAACTATACCATGAGGTTTAGGTTTATGCTCTACAAATATTTTTGTCGTTACGTTGCTTTTGGAGAGCACGCGTACAATTACTCGCGCGACATCATCTTTATCAAGTTTAAGCACCAATATCACACCAATCATGTCACACTAGTGTAGTCGTACCTGCTTGTGTACGAAATCACATTCGATTTACTAATGTTTCCTGGGTTTTGTATAAGTTGGTGCAACTCCACGGTTTTACTCCTTTGCTGCTCCTCTCGAAGTAAATCAGGATGAGTCCGTGCTCCGCCTACCGGTGTAATCTCAAACCCACCGTAAGTAACAGGATCATAGCGAGTAGTCTTTCGCACAGAACCTAAAGCATAATATAGTGTTGTAGAGCAACGTCATGAGATGTTACCCGGTTATAATTTTTATTATGCACTATGCGCTTTGACTTTTTTCTAATAAACCAACTAACGCAAACTAATTTTTTGCCAATCAGAACATAAGCTTCTTTTCAAACTTTTGGAAATCAATATGATCAGAATTTAAAAAGACGCACCAATGTCAGATGTGATGAAACATTGTAATAGGCCTACTTTTGGTCTGGCATGAGTTTTCGGGAGAAAACTAAGTTATGTTCGTTTATGCTTAGCTATTAAAAGTCATCAGATCAAGTCCTCCCAATAGCATTGCAATAAAATTAAAAAAAAATCGACTTTGATTGAAATCATTTTGCGATTATTATTTTGGTTTGCAACAAAAAAGCTTATATAGAAGCTCAAAATATTTTATGTACGTTTGATTAAATAAAGAAAAACCGCTGGCGCTTGAGATTAAATACTTCGTGGATGTCAAACGAAATCAAGCCAGTGTAATTAGCTTTGCCCAACGACAACCGCGAGAGCAATTTATGACACCAAGAGAAAATATTTGAGGCCAGAAAAATTGTTTTTGTGGCATTTTTTTTGTTACATACACTGCATTCGTACATACTATACTGTACATTACTGAACAGTGTACAATGTTCATTTTAAGACCACTGATCACAAAACAACACTACAGGAAACACAACAAATTCAACATTCAATTTTTCTACGCGACGCTATGGTGCAAAAAAAAACAAACAAACAGCTTTTTAGTGAAAAAGATAGAGTAAATAACGTTTCGAAATTTTACTCTAGCGTCATGAATCAGGCGTGAAGTTTTGTGGCCACCCTCCATCAAAAATGCAGGTATACTGTACATCATGCAACAACAATACGATATATTTATTTTAAATCCAGCAACTCACAAACAATCCTGAATTTTACGCTTGACGACATATTACCTGCAGCAGAAATAAAATTAAAGGTTCGAGCTGTATAAAATTTAAGTTTTTTCGTTGTTTAAACTGTACATTGGATTTCTAGCCTTTCAAATTGGAGATGAAATGGCAATCACCTCGAAATGAAAATACTTGTCACAATTAGAAAAATCTGTGACCATTTAGAAAAATTCCGACTGTATAGGTACGAGAGCCTAATTGAAACAATTATATTTGCAAAAAAATTCTGCATCGCAATGCCAATTAAAGTTTGGTCTGATTGTAATTGCAATTACATTTTATTCACTAACTTGTTTTGGCCAGGAGACAGCGAAGAGACCTTTCGGTCTTCCGAGTCAAGCTGCCACCTGCCCACGAATCTACCACACACGGTGGAGGCTTCACACTGTCCTTTTCGGTGGAAAACGTGAAACGGAGAAGCTATGAAACCAATGTTTAAAGTCTTTGGTTTGACCCGACCGGGAATCGAACCCAAGCCTACTGTTTCAGCAGCAGGCGTTCTATCCATTCCACCACTAAATCAAACTTTACTTACAACGAAAAATAAATACCAGCATCATCAACAATATTAGTGAACTAAGTAATGTAATTTGCCGTTTCTCGAAAGAATTATGCTTGTAATCGCATATTCGAAAAAATATGTTGAATATGAACTACTTGTTCGATAAAAAGATTTGTGAAATTATACGCAGGATTACAAACTCGATCGATCTTTATTCGAGTTCAAGTTCGAGTTCTCAAATTGAATTTTTTTCGAGTTCAGGATGACGAAATTACTAAATCTACTTGCTCACTGAAGCAGGAGCTCATTGCAAATAAAAAGGCAAAACTATTTCGTTTATGCAGTAGGTTCACGATTGTACCTCAGCTGTTGCGAAAAACGCAATCTTAATTTACACGGCTTGATCAACAAAAAGTATTTCTTTCCAACAACTTTTTAATCTTTAAACTTCTTTTTAATGAATTCGAACTCCATCAGTTTTGTTCGAGTTCAAGTTCGGCAAAACGATCGACTTTTTCGAGTTCGCAACCCTGTTTGTACTTCGCTAAAAGATAAAAAAGTAGAAACCTATCACCGAGCAAACGCTTTTGACTCAGCTGGACTGTAAATTCAAGTCCATCAGTAGCAGACGTTCTGCCTACAAGACAACTGGTAGGTTTCCAACTACTTGAGGTTCTTGAACATAACAGTGATTGGTAACTTGGGAATTCTGATAGAAGTGCTCAACTGTCTTGGGAAAAGAAGCCAGGAATTAATTTTTAACCTAAATCTCCAGATCAGCCACAGATTGATTCGTTCCTCGTCGCAAACCAGGTTGAGATGTTCTTGTCCATGTTAAGCCAGCACTTATTCTCGGTTAATAAACATTTTTAGTCCATATTACCAAAAGGTTTGTGACCTTCAATTGTTTGCTATAGAAAAGTATGAATTTAACGTTTAGATACCTTGATATCCTGTGGTTTTTCTGCGAGATTTTCTGCAGCAGTAGATGGTGATAGCTACAACTCCCAACAACGCAATAACACCGCCAGCCATAACAGCGATAATGACTGGTTGCTCAAATAAACTTCCCGTTGAATCTGTGAAAAAAAAATTGTAAAAGTGATTTTTTTTAATCTAACATTTATTAAGAAACGGAACGAGAGCTACCGCAGAACATACTGTAGGTTGCCAAACTGCGTCATATAACAACGAAATATGCATTCGACCTTACTTACCCACTGTAGCGGTAGCAGATTCGCTCGTCAACCCTTCGCCCATTCGAGTTTTATACGCCACTGTAACGTTATAAGTAGCTGGCTTTTGAGGGAGATCAGTTATAGTGAACTGGGTAGTTGTAGAATTGACGTTGATTGTGCGCTCAACCGTGTCATCAGCTGACCGACATCGAATGACGTAACCAATCACGTGTGCTGCCGGCAGGTCAGGTGGTGTTTGCCATAGAACCGTGACATGATTGTTCTTTGAGTTAGTCTTCAAGGCCATTGTAGGTGGAAGAGCAGAAATTACTAAAAAATCAACAAGTTAACGAAATAGATTTTTCGTGGGTTTTTCAAATCAATGTATTCTAATTATTAATGGAGCGCTTCAAAGTTTGATGGGAATGCAACTGTTCGTAAACTACAGTAACTGAAGAAAGCCAATAAACGTTTTGAAATGTTAGAAGTTTTTTTTGGTCAAAAGTTTGTTGAAGGTTTCTTGATTTCTGCGAACGAATGAAATTCTACTAGTAACAAAAAAGCTTTCGGGGGAAAAAAAAACAAACAACTTTACGGTCATCCTACTTTTTTAGCTGATTACTGTTATAGATTGATATGTCTGTGTCCTAGGAACAACAAAAAATAAAAATCTCTTGACGCAACTGTCCAAAAATAAAAATTATTTTAACTAAAATGCTAGAAGAAAACGTGCTACAAAAAAGGTGATTAGCAAAGGCAAAACGGCGCTTATTTTAAGTAACTTTGCAGAATTTCTACCGTGCGAATTATGAAAGACGCACAACACAAAAGCATATGCAAATGAGGATAATGGACGTGTGAAAGACAAGAAACATAAAAATCGAAGTTCGAATGTAACTAAATTACACGATCGTGCTGCGTAATAACAACCTATCGACAAAGCAAATGATAAGAGTTTCTGTTTTCAATATTGAAAGTGAAGTTTTAAAAGTTAAACGTCATTACTATAGAGTTTAGCGGAACATTCGATTGCAAGAGCATTGATTTTTTCAAGTTTATGCGCTTTTCTAACAAGCCCAAATTCAATATTGAAAGCAAAATGAACGTGAAATGTCAGTACTGACATTTTTTAATCACATAATGCAGAGAAAATGACATCTTAATATTGAGTTTTTGACCTGACGACATCGTTTTCCCCTCTTTTTGATTTGCTATTTCATAAATTATTTAGACTTTTTACTTAAAAGAGACTACACAGCAAAGCTTTTAAAACTTGAAATTTCTTGTCATGTAACAAACTTCATTAACCATATATGCGAAAAGAAGCACAAAAAATAGTAAAACTAGATGCACAAACGAGAGCAAAAATGATAGCTTTAGGCTAGTCCAACTATTTACACGGGGCTGCCAAGTAAATTTAAAATTTTAAAGATTGATGGAGAAGCCTTTTTGTTTTCGTATATGAGCTGTTACGGCAATAACAATAATAGTACTGCATGTTCTTTCTCTACCCTGAGTGGAGCAAAAATATACTAAAGGGGCAGTGAAAACGGCCTGTTCGTAAATTTACATTTGTGACTTCATAACAAGAAAATATTTGTAATAAACCAAGACGCATTGATGACCCTAAACCGATATGGACTTGAATAAGTAGGAGATGACGGTTTGCAGGGGATCGTTAACAATTTTGTAATGAAAAAAAACTGCAAGTTGTATAACGAAAGCAAATTGAGCTCAAATCCGTTTTATGGTGGAAATTTGAAAAAAATGACTTGATGTCTTTCCAACTTATTGGTATAAACTCAAACTAGGTGAGCTTAAATTCGAATTTAGACGTATAAATTCGAGATTTAAACTGCATTTATTCTTTTATTAGATCATTTCATTCAAACTGGACATAGACTGTGAGTTAAGGACTGTTCAAACTTACTTCCAGCTTGTAATGTTAGAAATTTGATGCGACTGGCCAATCCAGCTCTTTGATTCTTCAACGGTCTGACCCGCACCTCATATTTTGTGTTGGCTTCAAGGTTCATTAGCTCATAAGTTCTGAAAAGCATAAAAATGAGTGAATACCAATCAATGAGGGCTTCCTGTTCATTGCTGGGCTTTAACCGTAAGAGGATTAAAAACGTTGCCGCACTACTCACACAAAAATTTTGGGCGCAAGACAATATCTCCTTTAAGTGTTTCTATCTTTTCTTGTTTAGTTGTTAATGTTACTAATCTTTGCCAATCTTGAGCAATTGAAAAATAGTTTGAGAGAACCTACGGAACTTTTACGTATAGTAGCCGAATTTGCGACGTTTATGTCATTAAATATGATTTATTTTTAATACTACTTTACCCACCTTGCTGTGCATGGGGCTTGTCCAGTTAACAGATCACTAGATGTCGCACTAATAGGTTGAGAGATGACCATAAAGCCATCCACATTATCACAAGAACCATTTGTCGTCCATTCGATCCTCATGGAATTTTGTACAGCCAGAGCAGAAGCTTTGGTGACCTCCACTGCAATGCTACCCAGGTTTCTCAAAGTGCTAGATGTGGTAACAACTATTTCGTCTGTAAAATTAACAATATATTAAACCCATTCAACAAACAGTCAAAAAAATTTCTGAACTCCTTTTTAATCAAAAATGGCATTATTACGCAATTATCAACATCGTCTTCTACGTAAATTTTCTTTGAAAATTTCGAGATTTTAAATCTCGTTTCGAAATCCCACCAAATTAGACAAAAAACAAAAAAAAACGAAAAAGGCAGCAACACAACCTTGGTTATATTCCTCCTCAGACAGCTCTTGTCAATAATTTTAGACTTCCTATGTCATATAGTACTACGATAATTTCCAAACTGACTCATATTGGAATGTCAATTCAATTCAACAAAGATCAATGTCAATTTAACTGTCTACCTGGTTAACCTATACTAATAAGTGAATACTTGGAGCAGCAGTCAAGCTTACTTCTCGTTGATAACAGAGCAGAGGTCGGCCCAGCCCTCCCAACACCTTTCATGTTCACACCTCGTACGACAAAAACGTACTGGGAAGACGGCTGTAGGTTGCATAACTGGTGAAGATTATCCGATATGGGAAATACTTTCCGCCAGGTTGAATGAGCACTACCGATTCTAAACACATATTTTACAATAAAAAACCGCTATTCTTCTTATTTGCGTCAGGATGTTTGTAAACTTCTAATTGAAAATAAGTCCAAGCAGTAAGAAAGCCTGGATATGCGCATGGGTTAACTACCATCGCCTAAATTGAAAACGCTTTTTTTGATTCATGCGAAGGAAACGGGCACTCTGCGTAGGTCTGACAACATCACTAAGTACGATTCTGTTTGCAAGCCTTTCGTCAAGCTGGGTAACCACAACGGATTGACTGCTGGGCAACAATGAAAAATAAGCGTTAAGTGTCTTTCTCAAGGACACAACGAGGCATCGCCAGTTCGAAAATCGAACCAGGGTTCAACACTCTGCAACCTTCCGATCACTAGCATGACACTCCGTTACGTGCTAACTGTTTGGAAGACTTTTAAGCACAAGTTCTGAGATTCTTTGCCACCAAAGTGCTATCGAAAATGTATTCAAATCGAATTTATAATGGCATCTACATCGTTATAGTAGGAATGGTGGAAACTCCAAGTCCTTGCGATTGCTTTGCTGCCATTTCTGGCACAATTGATTGGAGTTTGCGAAAAATAATCTAGGTTCATCGCAAATACATTATTCTACCGCTGTCCAATAAACTTAATACTAAAAGCGCATCGTGAGTTTAGCACAATTGCGTTTGCATTTCAAAAATCTTTTTTATTTACTGACCTGAAATAAGCCACGACGTAATAGAGAATCGGAAAATCCCCAGGCCTAGGTTGGGTCCATGTTACTGTCAAGCATTCAGAGCTGGAATTTATCAAGCTGGGTGCGCCAGGTGCGTGAAGCAAAAGCGGTTTATTATTTGATTGCATGTCATCGTAACCATCTAAATGGAAAGCAATTTATAAAGTTTTGATCAAAACTAATCAAAATCTATTTCAAACCAGAGTTTGTATTTCAACTTCTGAAGAGACCAGGAGGTTCAAATCCGCTGCATGAATCAAATCGAGCTTAGTATCCTCACTCTACCAATTTAAGTAAAATTCTCAGATTGTATATTCTAAATAGAGCTGTTTTACGTAATTTTGTTTGCTAAACTAAAGCAATAAATTAATCTAATTTTTCATAGTAAATGTTCAGCACTTCAGCATAAAATTTTCGCAACAAACATAGCTTGTCGATAAACCCCAAGTTTGAAATTGAAAAACAAAAATCATATCAGCTTGAATACATCCACCAATAAACCGTTATCGCCAGCTTCTACCATCGTTGTGTCTGGCAAATCTTCTAATTCAAAAAACTCGATCAATCCCCGCTACTAATACGGTACTGTTGTTCAAAAGTTTATTTCATTTTTCGTTCAAAAATCAAACTAAAAAATCAGATGTATTATTCCACTGTACAGAACTTACTTTTTACACTGACCCAAGCCTTCCATTCGTCAATACCATGAAGATTTGACACCTGGCAGGAATATTGACCTTCATCTGATTTCTGAAACAATTAATGATAAAGTGCAGATTACTTTATGATGTAAAAATTCAAACCACTGCCAATTTTTTCTGCTAAGAAATCACTCCACTTTGCACCTTCACCAATTGGATAATGCATTGAAAATGAGTTCACCAGGGCTATAGTTTTTTTGTTGGCGGACGCCTTTGTTTTCCACAGTGAAATAAAACAGTGAGCGCTATCAGAAATAATCTTATTGCTGTTACGCTGAATAAAGGCGCGTTGTAGCTCTAGAGAGCAATTATAGAGGGTTATTGAATTCAATCAATCAATGGTGTTTTTGCAATTTACCAAATGCGCAAACAAAAATTCAAATTAAATTTCGGTAGCACCAACAAAATAAGCAATTGGTCAATTGAAACAGGAAGCTGCGAAGGGACCTCTCGGTCATCGAGTCAGGCAGCCTCCTATTTTATTCGAAAATAGTGCTGTTTGGCGCATGTTATTAATTTTGATGAGACAACTTATGGCACAACTTTCCATTTTCCTTATTTTTTAACCGTAACTAGATAACAGATATTTTTTATATATTATTCTAAATCGATTAAACGGCAGTTTCTGTAAATTTTCTGGAACCAAGGTCCATATTTTGACTCCTCGATATTTAAAACTGTATCGTAATCGTTTTGTTTTAAATCTTGGGATGTGCAAGCCGTGTTCCATTGATGCCAGTCTCGTTGTTCGCTTTTACGGGGGTAAAAACGAAGAAAATTGTGGTGGTAATTTATTATTCACAAGCTGGTCCATTAATTTGACAATTTCAAATCGTGTAGATCATCCAATTCCAATATATTCAATTGTACGTAATATTGAGTGGCATTGTTCAACCAATTACCTTCTGCTACAATTCTCAACGCTTTATTTTGCAATACCAATAATTTTCCTAGATATGTTTTAAACATAGAACCCCAAGTTACAATACCATAGAGAAGATGAGGGGAATCAGTGATTGAGATATACAAAGTTCGAAACGCTGATGAAGGTAAGACATGTATCAGTTCCTTTCTTGATTGAGTGGTTCAATTTAACGTGTAAATTAATCACATGGATTTAAAAATGGGACCGAGTCCAGTTTCTAGAATTTTATTACTTGACAAGGAAGAAAATCTGCGATATTACTTTGATTTAGGAAATCAACACAACAGTGTTGCGGTAAAACTGTCAAACTACGAAAATAAGGGAATCATTCAAGTGCTAAGAAAATGTACAGCTTGGCAAACAACCTAACAAACAAAATGTATAGTTGTATACACTGCGTCTACTGCACGACCGTTATTCGCTTTTCAATCTTCGACCGAAATTAAAGTGAAAACTGTAAGCTCATTATATTGCAACTTTGAGCCGTTTCTGCACAGATATTTGGCATATTTTTCAAAAACGTGAGTAATTTGCAAAGTTTATAAGGTCAAGGTCAAAGCGATGCACTGTAATTTGAGAAGTATTTGGTTACACTTTCAATGCTATGTATGAAAATGATACAACACCTACCCGAAAACTGGTTTACACGAAGTGGGTTAGATAGGACGTTAAATTTGGTGGTTTGTTAAAATTAGTTGGCGCTGGTGAACATTGATTTTCACTTAGCAAATTTTCTCTCAATGATAAACAAACCAACATGACGGTAAATTCTTCTGTTGTGGTAGTGCTGATACCTTAGGAGGGGTGGAGGATCGTAGAACTCCTTGGATACCCAACACTATGGCAACGCCCCAAGGACGGTACCAACGATAGAGTTTACTGCACCAACGTCCTACAACTTCGACTCGGCGATGCTGTGAACAGCCTTTTCCAAAGGTGGGGTGGTTTAAAATGCTCTTTTGAAGAGTTATTGAGAAGTCAGATCCTTTCGTCACCACAACCGTCTTTAGAAGATTTTTGGAGTAAATAATACGCGTACTGAGATTTATCAAATAAGCGTGTAGTTGTTGCCAATTCCAAAAAGTGGCAAAAATTCCAACGATTTGTACCTGGAGGTTGTTGATTTTCAAGCTTCCGGAAGATAGCAGTTGGAGCCTGCCAGAACCAGTCAAGACAGGTTTCCCATCCTTGTACCATCTCGTGGTGGCGTTGTGAGACAAACAATCCAGAGCTATGTTGGACTTGGGTGCTGCTGTGACGTTTGATGGAGGAAGAAAAATAATTGGAGGCGGACTTTTTGACACTTTTTCTAGATTGTAAAGCAATTATATGGTTTGTAGCTCTGCTCAAAATATTCTGCCTTAAAAGAAACTAAAGAGACATGTCCACTGACCAGTTTTCATGAGAAAAGGCTTTCGGTCGAACAAATTTGGTTTATTATTGGTTTCTAATTCCCAACATTGAGCATTCACAGGACCGGCCAGTTGGTTGAACGGTAACGCGTTCGTCTCTGGAGCGGGAGATCTGAGGTTCAAACCTCGAGCCGTCAAATCGGACACAATGTTGCCAACAGCTCGCCACCTTTTTCCGAAAGGAGCTGTGTTGACCGGGCGCAATGACGAGGAGATGGGCTCAACAAACTCGCTACACGCTTCGGCGTATTACAGCAAGTATAATGAAACATTTGATTTGAGCATTCAAAGGCTTTTGAAGGTAACCAAGGTATATCACAAAGTTTGTACTTCATACGACAATTATTACTAAAGCAAAAATTGAACTAAAGCCACAAAACTCACTCAAAACAGTGAATCTGATGACAGCTGAAACGGAATGAAGAGAGTTGAAAGCTTGGCAAGTATACAAGCCTTGATCTTCGAACCTCGCGTCGTTAAGAATTAAATCACCGTTACTAGCCACACGAATCCGACCGTTATATAACGAATCTTCAATGAATAACTCAACACCTAAAATTAAAAAAAAGAATAAATAAATAAATAAACGACGATTTGTGTAAACCTGCTGAACCCTACATGCGAAGAACGTCTGCTGGGTTCCAGGAATAGAAGTTTGATGCACAATCCTGAAGCAAAAATAATGATTAAGACTGCCTACACCTTTTTTTCCCATCTATTCTACCTTTTACTGCAGTTGGTAATAATAATAATACTGTAATTGTGTAATAATAATCGCTTTGATGTTTAAATGAAGTCGTCATTCAGTGGTGCAAAGTTATTTGAATTACGCTTTTATAACATTTAGAAGGCGAAAACACCAGTCAAGAACCTAACATAACACAGTACAGGTCAAAAATTAAAATATAAAACCCTACAGTCAGTTTCGCCCGTAATCGAAATTATCAGGGATATCTGCTGCGAGTAACACAGTTTCCCTGATGATCCAGATACCCCTGATGATCCCGATTACGGGTGAAACAGACTGTAGGGTATTAAATTTTAATTTTTGTTTTGTTCTAATATTCGCTCTGGCCTACGCTGTCGAGCATTTAGTTTGAATCGGTTGAATTTAAACACCACTCACCAAGTCAAGTACCTATATCAATCCCGAATTAAGCTTGACATTTTGCCAATCCTAAGCCCGAACCCAACCCGAAAAACTCGGCCAGACTGAAAACTCTGGTAGCTTGCAGCGTTTTGCTCAACCACTCGACAGCGCATCTCCATTAGCCCCTTTTTTTGAGCATTGTATTTTAAATTCCGAGTGCTTTTCGCATGAATCTAATCTGGTCTCACAAAATGGTGTGACTGGTAGTCCAATTACGTTATTTACTACATTTTAGCATTTTGCAAAATATGCAATCTAAATCACGTCAAGTGAGTATAGAGCTGACTGGTGGAACCTTTTCCAAGAAACACATGAAGCACAGACTGTTGATGATACGACAAGATAACAAAGGCATGGATTTTTGCACGCATATATCACAGACAGGTTATACTAAAGACATGACTCTTTGTGAAAACATTGTTTTGGAACAATAGCTTTTTTCAAACAACACAAAACAGCTTAACATACAATGTTAAAGTTAGACCACAACATATCAGTTCGGTTGGAGTTGCGATAAAAACACATCATTTACAAATTAGTGGTAAAAAAATCATGCCAATGCAACCGTCTAAAACAGGGGTCGGCAACCTTTCGATGCTGCCGGGCCAAAATCATGCTCAATAATTGGCCGCGGGCCATAAATAACGTTTCCACTGATACTGGACAAAAAAATACACAAAAATGTTGTTGTTGTCACGTCATAGATTCGTTGCAAATCAAACAAGTACGTGTTTCGAGATGATTTACATGCACAATTTGTTTTCCCACTTTTCTTTAAAAGCTCTGAATTCCGCATCAACTTTCTCAGGTTTTGATAACATTTTAAAATTGCTAAAATAAAGTACAAAGGCTATGTTTTCTAGCTAGTAACTAAAAACAAAACAGAAATTCAGTAATGATTAAAGCAAACTGCACATTGGCAAACAAATACGACATTAGAAAGCACAAGCGCGTAGCCACAAATTCGCAATGGGGGGCTGTTTTGGGGGTCTGGAGAAGAGCCCCCAGCGGCCGGAGGCAAATGGGGTCTGGCTAATATTAGGGCTATTTTGATAAGAAATAATGGTTTTTGAAAAGTGTTGTAAAAATTGGCAGTGCAAACATGATTAAACTGGTTGCATAAATGAGCAATGTGAAAGGTGGCTGATGGTAAAATTTTAGTTCTCTAGTTTACACGCTGGTAAACTATTAATCCTATAGTTCAGTAAACTCACACGAAGTAATGTCTTTCGTCTAACTTATATTTTGTAGAGAAAGATAAATGGGAAGGTAGGGCTAATGGAAAGATATTTAAGAAAAGTGGTTAATGAATAACTAATACTGAATAGCCCCCCCCCCCTTATTCCTGAGTTATTAAAATCGACGACGCGCAGCATTTTTACCCTAGCGATCAAATTTAATTGATTACTTTTGGTAATTTTTCAAAGTTTTTATTGATTTGTGAGTTTTATTTTTGACAACAAGTTTTATTTTTGACAACCCCTGAATATGTTTCAAAAGATGCTTAAAATCACTGTTTAGTCTATTTCACTGTAAAAAACAGTTTCAGGAGTGCTAAAAACGTGGAATTTTCCTTAATCCGCATTTTGGTTGACAGGCCGATGGAGAGGGGGGCTGTAGCCCCCCCCTCCTGGCTACACTGAGAAAGCATGCAGCTGCCATATCCTGCAAAAACACTCGCTCTCCGTGTTTTCATAGGTCAAGGTGCAAACTGCAAAGTGCTTGATAAGTGACTAAATTTTTTTTTTTCTTTTTCGGCCGGTCTTCAACAGAATAAAACACAGAAATGCTTCCAGTCAAATCTATTGCTTCATGCAATTGTTTAGAAGGGTGGTTTCAGCCCAATTAAATAGTGATCGCCAAAGGTCTGTTTGCTACGCTATTGTCATAATTACGTAAAGAGGTCGCGGGCCGGTTAAATACACAATTTCGAAAAGAGGCCGCGGGCCGGATAAAATGTGTCGGCGGGCCGGATTTGGCCCGCGGGCCGCAGGTTGCCGACCCCTGGTCTAAAACAATGTATCATCACATTCTGTACGGTCGAATGTGAGCTTTACCAAGTTTAAATTTTATTTGCTTCAAGCAATTAACGATAAGCAAACGCAAAAAAAAAGACACAATAATCATTCGACAAGTTACAGCGAAACATCCTTAAGCCAACCAGCGCATACCATCCGGGTTTCTCCAGAATATTGTTGGATCCGGTTTTCCTTCTACCCTGCATGTTAAAGTGCTGGAGTCTCCCACTTGTGATGTCATATCATCGCTTTTACGGACAATTCTAGGCTCCACTGAACAACAAATTGATTAAAATTTATTGAATTCTAGCCTATGTGCAGTCTTATTAAATTATACTTTGATGTATGTTAAATGCCCAACTTTAAAATTAAACTTTGGTTTCAATTTCGGTTCTTTCATGAAGTACATCTGTCAACTGCTGAGAAAACAACATATGACTACAATAGAATAGGGATACAGATTTAGAAAATTAAATATATATTATTTCCGATCCATTCTGAATCTTTTTAGTCACACCTTTGCGAAAACAGAAAAATCAGGCAAAAAAAAAGCAAAAACCACACCCTAAACTACGAAATTTATATGAAGCAATGCTAATTTAGACGTTGATAAAATAAGACTAAATAAACTTCATCTGCAGTTTCAAAAAATTGCATTTATTAAACTCAGTACATCATAGTAATTGCTGCTTGAAATATTCGAGCGCCACAGTTATTTACAGTATTAGTAAACCTACTTACGTATTTTATGTACTATTTTATTGCTATTCACAAACGATTAGTTTTGACTGGTAATTTACAAGCATCATGAAAAAATACAATAGGGTATTTTAATAGAACCAAACAGTAGCCACGATTTTTTTCCACATTCCTTAAAAAATTCTTAACACTGTTTTGGCTCCAACTATGAACACAGTTTTGTACAGAAAGAAACTATTTGACAAAGATAAAATACTTGCTTTTTGCTTGTTTAAGGGTACAGTATCCCATTTCTAAAACGCTTTTGTTTACTTAGCAAGGTTCAAAGTGGTGATTTTGCACCATCAAAGAATACATTTGCATTAGTAGCGATTTTATGTATGTTATGTTTGCTTCGGAGTTATTATTGAAATATTTTCTATCGTAAACCAGATTAAAATTCTGATATTGAATTTTTTCTCTGCTTGTTATAACAATTTCAACATATTTTTATTAGCTCAACTGTATGCTTATTGAGCACTTGAACATTACGTACAGTATAATAACTCGTTTAATAACTTGGCATTATACTACAACGGTCAGATAATCTAAGGGGGTATAAAAAAAGTAGGCTTTACTTATTAAACAGTAGATTTGGGGCAGTAATGCTATTCAAATTTTGCGGAAACTGACTCGGTAACCGGTTCTCGAGACTTAACAACCGGTTCCTTCAAATCAATAGAGCAAGATATCTATTCAAGCAACTTTTAAAAACTGGTTCTACAAATTTAGAAACCAGTCCGCGCGAATCGGCTGAATAGTACCCTGACCTGAGGTTCAATTCAAAGGCTGGCCAACTAGAAAGCACTTCCGTCAACAGACCGCTACTCGTGCAACATCTTTTAGCCGGTGATTATGTCTTTTTGGCGCAACCATTTCGGCGCCACCAATTTCGTTGCCGGTCCTTTTCAGCTCAGATCGTTTCGTCGCCAATTCGGTGCTCTTTGACAGTTTAGTTATTTAGGGTTTGGGTTAAAGTTAGTCAAAAAGCACCGAATTGGCGCTGAAAAGGTCCGCGCTGAAATGGTCGCGCCGAAAAGTCGTGGACCCTTTTAGCCGTGGTTTCTCCTGTCTAGGTGGGGGTCTGTGGTGTAGCATATTATTTTGTTGCTCCGTGCTCTCATCCACAGAAAATAGTCGGCTTTTAGCAACACACTGTGTAGCCCAGATGAAAGTAAGTAGACCACCTCTGGTGAACACATTACATGCAAAATCGTGACACAGCGAGACAATAAAAGTGTAATTTTTAACTGAAGATGCACTGGCCAGTTAGTCTAGCGGTAACACGTTTGTCTCTGGCGCGGAACGTCTGAGGTCGGCAGGTCAAACCGGACACAGTGTTGCCAACAGCTCGCCACCGCTACAACACTTTTCCGTCGAAGATGTATTATCCGTGCGCAATGACGAGAAAATGTGCCTGGTAATTCGCTACAAAAAATACCAGTGGTCAATGGATAGTGCGTTCGATTTGCGGTCGAGGCAAGCCAAAGACTATAAAATTTGGCATTCACAGCTTCCTTGAATAACGTTCAGCAATAGAATGGAAGAGTGTAAAGCTTCCACCGTGTGTGGTAACCAAGTGAGCCACTGGGTAAGTGGGAGCTTAGCTTGAAGACCTTCGCTACGACCAAGCCAACTTGGTAAATAATGACGTAAATTTCAATTTACACTCTTTGGCGTGACACAGCGCGTGGACCTGATTTGAAATGAAGATGCAGCTGTACTGTGCTTAGTATGCTATGCAGCGTATTAAAAATTCGATTCCAGAAACTGCAAAACAAAACCAGTAACACTTTTTCTTACTTTGAACAGTTACATTTGCTGATGCTGTTTGATTGCCAAGAACATTTATGGCCGTGCAGATGTATTCGCCACTATCTTCCACTTCAACTCGAATCATTCGTAAATTGCGATTTTTTAGCTGATTGAACCTACAAAAACAATCCAGTGATTAGCTTCGCTAATTTGTCGAAATGAAAACCTGCTTGGAAACTAAAAAATTTCGATCAAATATCCACATTTGAATATAAATTTTCGGTCATTTCCATCACTGCAAGCATGATTTTAGTTTTTGAATGCAAACTCTTGTACATTTGTCGGTCAGTTTGACCGAATTGGATAATTTTCTTTCCATTATTTACCAACAATTTTAGGTCAATAACCGACAAGTAATCGAAAAACAAAAAAAACAACAACATAAAAACAACATAGCTTTGCAGCTATCTAGCCACTGCATGGGTACTTAAGTTGTAGTTTTCTATGTTTGTGGTGTGCTAGACTGGAGTACTTATTCTATTCGTAGCAACCAATAAAATTTAAAAATTACATATATCGGCACTTGTTTTTTGCCACAGATCTCTTAGCATTCTAAGTCTAACCCACCTTTTAGGAAGTCTTCCATGTTTTTTTGACCATCGAATTCTGGGGCTGGGGTCACCGGCTGCTTTGCATTGTAGATCTATCGTTGAACCCACTTCAACTTTAACACTTGACGGTCTCTGAGTAATTCGAGGAAGTTCTAAAAAGAGTCGTGATATTTTAAGTCACAGCATGAAAAAGCAAAAAGCTTTAGCCGATTCGGAACTGTTTTAGGTAATATGTTCAGGTAAAAGTAAAACATGCCAAAAAATAATTCCATTTTTGTCAAAAATAAAGATCTCAGCTGGTTGATAGGGCTTAAAACAATAAAACATGCTAATTGAGTCGAAATCTTTGCCGCGAAGTTGTTATAGAAACCGTAGAAACATAGGTTGCTGTTATAGTAACATCCAATCTGTAGAATGAAATTCACGGTCTAGGACTTTTAGGTGCGTTTACCTACGACTTATGCGATTACGACTCTTAAACGTCGACCAAAAATAGTAAATTTGGCTCTGCGTACAAAAGTCAAAGCGTCTAATCGTCCGCGCATAATAGTCGCTGTCCGCGAAGCTCAACTACGAAAAATTATAGTGGTTAAGATCAACAAAAAGAGAAAACAGACGTGAAACAAAACCAAAACAATGCTTGTCTCTAAAAATACGTTACCTTTGATGCTTTCCTGATATTTTCAGCGAAAAGTAAATATTGATTAGGCAAAATCAACATACAAAAAAGTGAATAACCATAACTAATTTATCAAATTTTGCAGCAAAGTGTTTATTTGACTAAGACTAAAATATAGTTAAAACAAAAATGACGTTATAGTTATTAAATTATTAATGAGTACTTAGACAAGCAAATACTGACTTTCAACAAGTCCACAACCCCGCATAAATCTACGTGGTAGATGTTTGAAAGAAAACAAATGTTTCAAAGAGATATTATGAAGCTGCACACAACTTGAGGCTTCACAGTGTCCCTTCAGTACTAATCGTCATGTAGGGAAGCTGTGATAGTCTTTAACTGTTAGCTCTTGATCCAAGTTTTTATTTGAACTGACTCGAAATCGAACCAGAGTCTATTTCTTTAATACGAGACGTTTTTTCATTCATTGAACTATGAAGAGAGATCGCAATTCAAAGCTGGAGCACAAATTGAAGGTGATACGGCTGAGGATAATTTGCATCAACAATATTTTTAGCTAATACTGAGCCCAAACTTGACATACTGTATAATGTTTCAAAAATTACTTTTAGCATTGCACTGTATAATAAAACCCCACACACTAAAAGGTGACGTTTTGAGGAGAAAGGATTATAATGCAGCAATAAAATTTAAATAGTTGATCGTAAAAATAAGAAAGTGCTGATAAATATATTTAATGTCTGCAAAAGCAATTACCCATTCAAAAACCTTTGTAGCATTTTCCACTTTTATGACCTTTAAAATAATATTATTGTTACGCATGAGTCAAGGAAAAGGTTTCCGAGTTTTCTCATAAAACTGATGATTTCAATCTGCAACTCCGGGCTAGGAAAGGTACAGTAAGCGCTGGAAAGAAGCAGAATTTTATAGTCTCTAGAGAGTAGAAGTATCTTCTAAGTACTTAATTCAAAAGATGATAATTTCATTGGTTCGTTTTTTAGAGTAAGCTGAGGAATTTTTAACAATGTGTAAAAACAAATGACTTAAAAATGTAGATTGTTCAATTGCTGCAGTTGTACAATCATGCCTTGAAAAACAAAAAAAAACATTATCTTAAACCAGGCCCGGAGCCACGGGGGGCATTCTGGGCCGTGCCCCCCAATTCACTACTTGTGCCCCCCCAAACGATAATTATGCCCCCCAAGCGATGATTGTGCCTCAAAGAAAGTACCAGGTTCGGTGCCATTGGAGTGCAGTTCGAGGCCTGAGACCCTTAAAATACTGATCATCATCCTAGAATTCGTGAGCAAGACCATTTTTTCGCAGAATCTGCGGTGAAGTCCTTTTATTTTTTGTCTTCACTCTCGAATTCGAGGGAACAAAGCTTTTGCGCCCCCCCAAAAATTGTTTTTGCTCCCCCCAGTCACGCTACTCTGGCGCCGGGCCTGCTTTAACCATTCAAATGTTCGCTGACATTGACGGTAGATGAACATTTTAGTTGATTCAGCCATTTTTGTCAAAGTGATCTTTAAAAATTTTGGTAACGACTTTATAAAACTAATCATTTTTGACATTGGCCTACGGAATCCAGAATTTCCATTCAAGTCCCAAACGCTGACGCGCAACTAAAACATGTCCCGAAAAATTTGCAGAATTTTGAATGCTACTTCCGTCGTTTTTGGCAATAATGCTCAAAAATGTTTTTTAAATGTAAAGAGAAAATAATTACCATTGCTCGATGTTCAATCAAAATTGCTTCACAAAGTTATCCAAAACTTATAGGACCAAACACCTTGACAGCTTAATACAAACATACCCTGGGAAGATTGCTTGTTATCATTATAAAGAACAGCATGTAGGCTATTACTATTCATAACTTTTGTAGCAAAGCAAATTGGCAACATGTTCAAGATATTATGGCGTTTGTCTAAGTTTTTACAATAGTCTATACCGGTTCTTTAAAAAAACTAAATTACAATGTACTGAGAATAATAACACATTTCTTTTGTTCAATTCCACTCATAAAAGTTTAGAAATTCTTTAGTGCACTATTGTCTCACTACAACTTTATGTCTTGAAAGCTGTTCGGAAACAAATTGAGCAAAGACTTATTTGTCAAAATAAATCACTGAGAACCGAGATTTTTTGCACTTTGCAATGAAGATTTGGTTGCATACAGTTCTACCACTCGGTCAATTTCTGTGCAATGCCCAGCAAAAGTCCGAATATTGACTAGAGGCGACAAAGATATGCTAAAAAGCTAAATTTACCCAACAGAGATGAAACGCAATAATTATGAAACATTATTTAAGTAACGTTGCAACTATTCCGTAGAAATACGTAAACTTCATAGAACTTCTTCAACTTATAAACTTTTTAACTATAATTTATATGGGGAGGGAAGCATATTTGTTCTTTAAGAAGGAATAGATTTTTATTTCAAATTAACTTGACTTTGAGTCAAATTTCATAACAAATAACTCCTGAAAATTTGTAGTTGTTGAGGTAATGAAAAGTTTCCCAATATTTGAGGTTTTTGGAAGTCAAGTCCTTTCCGAAATCTGAGCGTTTCTTGGCCAAAATTGAACTAAAATGACGTCACAAGACGCTTTTGGGACGTAACTAACTTGAGTTCAAAAAACAAACTTATGTACAAAACTTGAACGGCATGTAACGTCATAGAAAAAATGACGTCATTTTCCAAAAATATAGCCGTGATGTCACAATGATGACCTCATGAACTCAAAAACAATTTTTCTTAAAAAGTTTGGTGAGAACACCAACCCGCGTACCAATTTTGGTGTTCCCATGACTTTTTGTTTTGGAGTTAGATAGGGGGCATTTTTGCGCGTTGGTCAAATACACCGAGTAAAATAGGGTTAAACAATGAAAGTTAGACGATCAGCGTTAAAAGAGCAGGATAAGCCTCCGCCATGAATGGGTGGACACCAGACAGGTGGGCAGGAGGTAGCTTGACCAGAAAACCGAAGGTTACTTCGTTGTTTTTTGGTCAAGGCAATTTGGTAAATAAATAGGTAATCAAAAAAAGATTGCTTGTGCGCAGCAAATATTCTCAATGCACATAATAGTGTTTACTGTAAATGAATAATGCACATTATTACGTCCAATGAACAACACTTCAATTAGCCATGGTTTAATACGAAAAAAGATAAAGAAAATTACGATATAAAATGGAGTAAATAGTTTTATCGCAAAGAATGTAGAAAAAACTATTGCAAAAATAACTTCAGTGTAAATCTTTGGAAAAACAACATTTCGTCACTAAAACACTAAAACATGCTGGGACCACAAAACGCTTTCGTGCTTGGATTCATTTTAAAAGTTTAACAAGTTCTGCAACATTCGCAAAACAAAAACAGTCAGTCAGACATGAATGCTATTAGAGGCATAATTTATTCATAAGCAGGCACTATAACTGACCTTTGACCCTTAGCATAGCTGATGTGCTGGTTCGTGAACCAGCCAGGTTTGTGGCTTCGCAAGCATATGATCCAGTGTCAGATCTTTGAAGGTTTGAAATTACAAGATCACCTCCGGGACGTACCTAAACAGCAAAGAGCTAAATTAACAAAATACGAGCCAAAGCACAATATTTTTACCGTCCCCTCGTTTTAAGATTTTCACGGTCGATTTTTTTCTAATTGGGTGCAATGGGTTCGCAAACCTATTTAAAATTCATTGTGATCAAAGATTGCCACTATATTTGGTCAAAAGCAACAAAATTGCCAAGATATCTCTTCAAGCTTATTCAAACTTTTCCTCACAAGCTTCTACTGTCACCAAAACAGCTACCAAAAATACTCTCACCTGGTGACGATAAAGAGCATATAAGTGTTCTATAAACTGTGAGTCTAGAGATCAGGCAGGTAGGTTATTGCACCAAAATAGTTTAACACCCTGGCTTTTAATTTTAAAGCCAACTTGAACCTTATAACCCAAATCCAACCCCTAAAACGTAAACAAACAAATCGCAAAATCACCATTCTCATGTTGCTTTTTCTTTCTGGTAAATCAAATAAACACTATGATTTAGCATTGAAACATAAAACTTTAATAGAGTAAGCCCACTTGAATTATTTTTGTAGCTTGATCATTAGTGATAAAACAATCGTAAGGACCAGTTACTGTCAGCAGATTTTTGACCAAGCCAATGGTTATTTAAGTGCTACAGCAGCTCAGAAATACAAACAAAAACAACAACGGTCATGTGGATAGAGCGTTTGCCACTGTAACGGTAGACTAGGGTTCGATTCCAGGTCGGATCAAACTAAAGGCTGTAAAAATTGGTATTCACAGCTTCCCTATTTGATTGTTAGCGTTATAAAAGACAGCATGAAGCCTCCGCGGTGTTTAGTAGAAACGAGAAAGCTTTCCTCGAACACCACAAAAGGTTTCTTCGCTGTCTCCTGGCCAAGGCAAATTGCTAAATAAGGATATAACACCAATTACAACAGCAACTTACTTTAATGCGATTGTTTAGGATAAGATATACGCTATTTTTCGTCCATGTTATCTGGGGTTCGGGGGTTCCTCTTGGTCCTTGACATTCAATCGTCACTGATTGGCCAAGAGCAGCTATTGCGTCACTAGGCTGTTTTCGAAAAGTACTGTCAATGCCTAAAAAACAAGTATCTCATTTCAAAGGGTTGGTTTAAATAAATAGTGATTCCGGTGCTTAGCTGATGTCTTTTGCAAATATGGTCAATGCACTTGCTATTAACGCAGGGAATTTCCCACTCGAATCGATCAAAGTGTTTGATCTTTGGGAGCAATGTAACTCTGCTTGAACAGTAGTTATCAGTGGAATCCAAAAGTTTTCAGATTCACATTTAGTTTTTCAACTTGAATCGCATGTTCATTTACTTCATTGTTGACCTCTTTGGCAAGGCCACATTTTTGGCAAGGCAACATTTTTGGCATCGTTTTTGTTTTTGGATTTCGACTTCACTTAAACGTAGGTACAGTGGAAGACCTTGTATCTATACACCGGCGTTGCCATTTATGAAAAGCGTTCGTGCTAAAAGTAACCCATATGGCATGATAATTTTAGGCAATTTACATCAATTCAATTAAGAAGCCAAAACAGTGAAACACAAACAGTACAAGCAGCATTAAATCATCAAAAGGAATATGTAACACTTTTCAGACACATTAGCATTAATTTGATCAAATTACTTCTCCGAATTACTTTCTTCCTTAAGGCTAAATTTTCAGTTACCGGTATGTCTTAAGTCATTACAATTTATGTAGTAATAATTACGTTAACGAAATCGCTAAACATATGTCGCAGTTGCATCATAGTGATTATGGTTGCATTAGCTAAGGCTTAGTGAGAACTTTAAATCGAATTGTTTAACCACAAATCTTATTATCTAGAGTCCGCATTAGTCAATAGTGATGTTAATTGATAATTCTTAAGTATCTTCCAAGAAAGCCAATTAATGTAAAACACAAAATAATAGATTAGTTTTTTCATTTGCATCATGAATGCTGATTTTACTCTATTCATTCATTTATGCGTGCCAACCGAGTACTTGATTTATTGCGTTGACTATACCAATACTAAGCACCCTTTTTTGGTTTTGTTTGCAAGTCTTTCGTAAGACTGGAACACAAACATGGGCAGACTGCTTGACCTCCTATGATGAATAAGTGTTAAATGTCTTTTCCAAGGAAACAGCGACACATTGATGCTGACGCAACGAGTGGACCAATGCATTTTTTTAATAAGGTTTTATCTGAAAATTGAACATTACTTTATCAACTCCGTTCAAAGATGAACGTATTCTATCAATAGTTTATTGCCTTTTTTAGGGCTGGAAAAATTGCTTTTCGACCATTTTGTGACCATTGTAACCACACAAAGCAACCTACTCAGCAAATACATACTATGTTTTATCAATTCTACACCCTCCCACTTACTATTGTTACAATCTGTTATGCAAATATACATCCGCCCTAGGCAGTTCCTACATAATCGTCAAGACGCGACTAAATTTAAATGATACCAACACTTAAAAATTCTGGTGACTGGCAGAAATACTTGTTACGACATAAAAAAGGACACAAGCAATATTAAAAAAAAGTCGAAACGGTTGAATCGAAATGAAAACGGACGATTGAGAAAATGAAACGCTTTCAAATTTGATTGACAAGTGTTTAGGTGAAGTTTAGAGTTCCGGCAACGCTCGTATGTCTCAGTTTACGCTGAAAAAAGTCCACAATTCTCACGATGCTTTTAAAATACAAAACAAAGGCGGTCAGTAAACGCGCGAAACGCTTAATAGAAACAGGCTAATTAACGGTAATGAATACGAGGGCCTCCCGCATAAAATCTTGAAATAAATAGATGTGGTAACCTAACCCTACACATTTTTTCCTTTGGGTCCATCCGTCCCTTGTCCTTGCACAAAGACTGAGCAAGGTTAAGAGTGCGTTCTTGCAGTTACAAAACGCGGTAAAACAAGGTCCAAAACCTTTAACCAACATAAATACAAATGCAGCAAATTACGAATCAATTAACCAGCAATGTTGCAGCAATTAAGTTCGGAAATCAAGACTAAAACAAATCAAGTTTTCTTCTTCAAAAATACTGGCCAGTTGGTCGAGCGGTAACCCGTTCGTCTCTGGAGCGGGAGGTCTGAGGTTCAAATCTTGGACCGGTCAAATCGGACACAGTGTAGCCAACGGCTCGCCACCGCTGCAACATTTTTTCGAAAGAAGCTGTGTTGCACGGGCGCAATGACGCGGAGACGAGCCCCGCAAACTCGTTACACGCTTCGACGTAATAGAGAGCGAGTGTAATGAAAAAAATTAATTCGAAAAATATAGTATAAGGAAAGATTTGATTTGATTTGAAAAACACTGGCGAAAAGCGTATCAGCAACGCGGCAATGGATCACCTGGAAATCGAACAAATAAAATTAAAAATTCACTTCCTTTTGCTGATTTAACCAGTAAATACCGGTTCAACACTTTACATGAAAAGTGCGTTTGATGTTTCTGAAATTAATATTCGTTGGTCGTCGCTTCAAACTAAAGTTGTAGCTGTGAGCAAAAAATCGTAAAAGAGCATTTTTACTTGAAATACAAGTATGGTTGTTGTCTGTTCGAGATCATGAGGGGGACCAAACGAATGAGCCCTTCGTGAAGTTGTCCCACCTTTTCGGCTCTAACCCTAATGGAGGGATGGGAGGCAGTACTAACATGTTGGTTGGTACATAACTAAGTTGTGTCGTACCCTTGGTACAGTATAAACCGAATGAAATTTTTTCGATGTTTAACACGAACTCGACAGAGGAAATAAATCGGTTCCTAATAACTTGTAAAAGAGAACCTGAGTTGTATTTCCTATCAAAAAATTATGCGTTAGCTTTGGAAGTCAACTATTGCAGCAAGTGCTAGACAGCTGACCAGACCAATACAAGCCACACGTGAATCGCGTTACAAAGCAAAGCAATTAGATCTACGTAGCCAGGAAGTTCCTGCTGTCATTACTAGCGAAGAATTGATAAGTAATACTAGGTCGGGTCGTTAAGTTCGATATTTTAGACGCAAAAATACTCTCTTTGATCTCGTAAACCACGAAAGTGTACCGACGGTTAACAATTTAACAATGCGACATTGTGTGTCACCAAAGAAGCATGGGTAAAATTTTGTTTTGAACTGCTAACGCAAAAGTTTAAATTTCCAACCATTTCCATACTAGAAGAAACTTTTGCATTGATTTTGAACAAATTCAAAACCTACTGTATTTTAACCTACCGGTAAGTAGAATCGACTGTAATGGCTGCAAAACGGCATGGGTTGAGATGGCGCCGAAAAGAAGCAAATGCCTTTAGTCGAACGATGTAAGAAAACAAAAGGCGTATTTTCGATTGATGATTTACAAAATAAAAACCAACTCCTTGTCTGGTGACTTTAGACCTCAGATATCGTGTAAGATCTTTCAACACTAAAATGCTCGTATAAAATCATATCAACACGAGGTTCAACTCGACAAAAGTCTTTCTTCTTTTTTGCTACAAATTTAGATTTTTCTGCATTATGTTTTTCTTCATATAATAAAATACTCTTTTCCAAGTTAATTTGCATATTTTTATTCTACCGGTAGGTGTTTAGATTAGACTTAGAATTTTTAGTTATGGTTGTGCTTGAAAAGCTGGGTTGTAAAGCTTTCTAAAGTCAATTGATGTTTTATTTAATCGCTACATTTAATTCCAAGACTATCGGGTACAACAATAGAATCGCGTGCACTTCGCACCTGAGAAGGGATTACGCACATTGAATCATTCAGGGTTTGTCAGCGTGTAAAATAAACTGGTTTGTAGATGTAAAGATATTATTCTTCTTAATATTTGCACGCTTCAAAGTTTTGTTTTGTATAGTAAATAAAGTATCCAAGTGCTAAAAGAATACAGCAAACAAACTCGCTTTCATGACACCTGGAGGAAAAGTGACAGGAACTAACTATAAGATCAAATAGCGTAAGCGTTGATGTCGTTTTAACTAGGATCTCCCGATCATGACAATGCATCACTAATACCATTATTGCTGAGTCAAAGTGTAAAATATTTGGAAAAGTTTTATCAAAATTTAAAACAATTTCGGAAACATTTACGTGAATATCTCATCTACTCTTCCTCTCAAAGCAATTTACAAGTGCACTCGTAGGACAAGCAGCCCGAAAAAAGACAAATTAAAAATCGAACTACCCAAACAGCACCTCATTCAATCCAAGTTGATTTCTTTGTTTCAAAATCAGAGAAAGAGACTATAAATTGTTAATTCAGCCCTCAATGTAAGTCACTTTAGATTCTTCGATTGTGGTTCTTGTAATAATTGTTGTTGTTTAATATTACTATGCAGCGAACATGACATTAAACTTGAACTTGATTTCACACTTTGTGACTTTACACTGGCTAACTCTTAGCTTTCCTAAATAAAATGTCATTGTAAATTTTGACTGAAGACGAAATGCAGTTTATTACGTACCATCTTGCAGCAATTCCTGCAGAATTATTGTCCTTAGTGTTGCAATACGAATCTGTGAAAACACTCGCAGTAATCCTTGTGTTGCACAGTCCCTGGGTAAAAAATCTATTAAGCTACTAGCATTTCTTGTTGAAAAATTAGCATTAGGTAGCCTTCTCTCAAGATAATGGTTAGCAAAGAGTTTTTTTTTAAATTGTAATTGCATTTTTACTCACCAAGCCACCTTGGCCAGGGGACAGCGAAGGGACCTTTCAGTCTGCTGCCACCTTCCCACTAGTCTACCACACACAAAAGTTTCATACTGTCTCGTGTAATGCTGAAAGTTGAGCAGGGAAGCTGAGAATACCAGTTTTATAGTTTTTTTGTTGACACATTGTTGATGCAGTAGGATATTGAAGAGAAGAAGAACATAATAAGTAATACAATAGTACTTTGGTAATCTCTTTTTTAACCTAATGTAGGAAAAAAAATTGCTAGTCTGTAACGGTGATGGGAGTGGTTTTATTATAATGTTGGTCAGTGTACAATGCTTATTATGGTCAGTTCATATCCAGTCATAGTCAAGCCAAAAGTTGAAGTAAACTATTGAATCGGTCAGGAAACTTAGCTCTGATTGCGTTGTTGGTATACACATGGTGTTATATTTGAGCTAATTTTCATCCCGTAAGACGAATGATAGTCCAGCATCAATTAAGTAACTCATATGAAACAAATAAGAAAAATAATTGGACTATCCGTTCAAGTATTTGATCATAAGATAAAGACAACTCCATTTGACCGCCAAATCCAAAAATTTAATCTCTATGTGACATTTGTATCAATATTTTATTAACTTCATAAGATTAAAGCAAATCTTCTCTCGCAAAGGCCGTGAAACCAAACTTTAACATTTCAATTGTGTAAGTCACAAAGCAAATATGTTAAAAGCAACAAAACTTTGCCTAAAATCACACAGATTTGTACCAAAATCACACACATGAAGTATAGATGCACCACCTACCAACAACAAAAAGAAAATACATCTCCATAGAAACCAAAATGTTTCATTTTTGGTATTTTAGTGGGTCTAAGCGGTCTAAGTATACGGCTATTCCCTGTGAATGAAAGCATGGGATGCAGCGAAATGCTACGCCATGAAGCATCATTGATGTGCTGGAGAACTCGAAGAAGTGATTTCCATACCATGATAAATATTGCTACATTACCGCACAAGTTACCACTGCTGATGGAGTAGCGGGTACCCATCGTTCGCCTCTTACAACTAGTTAAGTGGGTGGCTCCTCCATTCTATACCGAAAAAGCTCGGGTCAGATGAAATGTCGAAACAGCATTTATTGTAGGGAAAAAACCTCTTTTAGCGAGCATCTTCAAGAGGGGGAAAGTCAGGTGAATAGCTCGGCCAATCAGGTTTGGAAATTTATGGTTTTCATCTGAAAAGTGGATGGGTTGGCGATTTGTTGACTTTTTCTATAGATACAGACTAACCTTTCGTAAACAAAGCAATGTGGACAAATTTGCCATCAATCTAGAAGACAGTGGCCATTTTGATCCATTTCAAAAAAACAAAAATGCATCATCAACCAAATTACCAACATAATTCTCCCTAGAAATTGGAAAAGAAACTTAATCAGCTATGTTGCAAAGGAGCATTTAAGCATAGTGACACCATAATTAGATGTGCCTTATATTGCGAACTTTTGTGTCTTAATTTTTCCAACCAATCAAAAAAGATTTGCTGTCACCATTTAGGCGGTTCCATTTTTTAAGATACGCCCTTCGAATATGCAAGTGCTTGTACGCAAAATTAGGTATCGTTATCACAATGTCAGTTCATTAAAATTCTCATTGTTTAATGTCGATTCGAGTAAAAAAACTCAAACGAAAAGCGACGCAAGCCACGTTTCTGACTCTAGGGAAACCGTTTCGCAAACGGTGATGAAACGCGAATCGGTACAAATAAAAGAATATCGGATATGGGATTAGATTATCCGCCGAGAAATACAGGAGATAAGCCAAGTTCCAGCGTCATCGCTACGCTTTAAAAGACTTGAATTGTTTGTTTGATTCAGAGTTTTTCAACCACATTTTTATCGCGCTAATACGCTGTTTGTACAACACCTTCAACCAATTTTCCTTTTCCAATTCAATAGATCAAATCCTTCATAATACTCGCTGTATTACGCCGAAGCGTGTGAGGAGTTTGCGGGACCATTTCCGCGTCATTGCGGCGGGCAACACAGCCTCTTTCAAAGAAATGTCGCAGCGGTGGCGAGCCGTAGGCAACACTGTGTTGGATTTGACCGGCACGAGATTTGAACCTCAGACCTGCGCCTCCACTTACAAACGCGCTACCGCTCGACTAACTGGCCGGTATTCAATATATTTCATTTTTAAATTGGCAAGTGGGAATAACTGCAGTCATCAAAATCGAATCATTTAATCAAAAACACCAAAAAAATTTAAATATGCAAAAGGTCATTTTTTAGTCTTTTAAGTAGTGTCGCCAGAACCATCAAGCAAACAATACCTTAATCGATTAATGAAATCATTAAAAACCCAATTAATTAGTTTATTTTTTTTGGCGAAATGCAGCATATTAATACAAATGACACCAAGATAACTAATCGAATTCAACTTTGATGCACTTCGCCACAAAAAGTTAATTAATTATTGTCTCAAAGTTCGTGGTCAACTTCGAGCTAGAAGCAGGTAAAAGTGCAGAAAAAAGCATAATGTCCTATTGAATGCTCGTCAACAAAATACTAATTGATGATGCAATAAGTCTCAAAAATTTTGACTTCAAAAATCTGAAGAAAGCGTAGGTAGTAAAGTTTTACCAGGGATTGCTCAAGTTTTTCAAAAGAGTGTTACCCAACAATTTGTTTAATACAACGTAATGGCTGCACCTATTTCAGTTTTTCTGTTCAATATACATAAGAACGTAAAGAAATACAGTATTTTGAAATTACTAAGCAGTGCATTATTCAGAACTACTCCAATATTCTTAACAAAATATAATTCTATGGAAATGGAAACGGATTTTTAAAATAGATTCATAGTTGTGTCATTCCTCCAAGGTATCACAACTCTCCAAAGGCAATGATTCACAATGAGATTATAATTTAGGTTTATGAAAGGTAATTGGGAAATGGCAAACGCCAATGCAATTGCAATTACCGTGTCAATGGTTTAAGCCTGGCGCTACGCTAGGTCACAGTTTTTCATTACGGAGATTTGAAGATTCATCACCGTAACGTCACGATAATAGCATAATAAATTGAAATTGAATAATACCGTAGCAAAGTCATAAGTAAACCCAAGTACACAAAATACTCGACCCAAGTCAATCTTGTTATGGGATACGCAAATGACAAGCCTTAGCCACTACCAAAATTTTAAAAAAGTGTTAGAACTTGTTGTATTGTATAATTGTATTCCTGTCACCGAACAGCGTCAAGCGCTAACTGTTAGTTGATCTGGACACTTTTCATTGCCATAACTAATTCGTGGTTGGAGGAATCCGCAACTGCTTAGGAGTTTCCAGTGATCCAATCTTCCCGTGGATTTCTTCGAATTTTTGCCCACGGAATTTGCAGCTTGTTCGAAACTGTCGAGCAGAGATAATCATCGTAAAGCGTCTTATCCAAGGACCAACAAAGTGACCACGGTGCGAGTTGAACCCAGCTCATGCGATCAGGATCGTCCTAAAAACAACGCCTTTGCCCTCTTGGCCACGCTGCAGACAAAAAGGAAAAACTCAGTGGGTAACAGATATGAACATTATAGCAGTGCTTTTTTATCGGCAATTTACCCAAATTATCAACAATCATTAGTTTGATCAGTTGTTCTATTTGTAAATCATTTTATCAATTTTGTCATGTTTGTAACCCGAGTGACCTTCTTCAGGTTCGTTAAAAATATTACAAACTATCAAATATTTGATTATAGGATAAGCATGATTGAAGACATTGGATCAAGTCGAGCCTTTCACACCAAAGCTTCTGTAACGACTTTTATTCGCATACAAAGACACATCTTAATTGCAGACGGCAGATATTCATACAGCGCTCACGGGTCACTGCCTTCGAATTATGACGGACAAACACCGGATTCGCTGATAATTTTTCACTTTCAACTCAAGAAACAGTAAAGTGACGACTCTCACAGAAATATACGTAACTTCGATGGAACTATTTAAAAGAATTCAACACAGAGGCTAAAAGGCATGCTGAATCAATCGCGCAATTTTTATGAGAGTTTATAATTTAACTTTGCATAAAAATAAGTACCAAGTATGCCTGTTACAGTACACTTGTGCAGTGTACAGTGTACACTTTGTACAGCAGATAATATTATTTTTGGTTCTACATGTTGAAGTGAGAGCTCTATTCACATTGTCCTGTGTTTGACCAAATAGAACTAAAATGTTCACTATTTCAAGGCATTTAACATTTCTAGGTTTTTCAATAAAATAGTGTACACGAAGAGCTAAAAATGATAAACATTAAGGCTAATATGTCAAGTCAAAGAACAATTGCATCGTGCAACCAAGACATTTGATATTATAATTTTCGAGATAACCTGCTATTCGACTAGATAAAAACATTTTACAGACACCAACAGCAATTATTTTAATGATTTTCACCACGAAAGATGTCATTTTTGATGTTATGATGCTTTAATGTAACTTTAGTTGGTAACTGGCGTTGAAAAAAGACTTAAATTTCAAACTTATGATCATAATTCTGTGTTACGAAATATTTGAGGATAATAAGTTATAGTCTTTAAGACCATGACAAACCCACGAACACAATGATTCAGAATGGTAATTTTTTGATAACAATCAAATTATTCGCTACCTTCACAACCGTTAAATGCTCGACCGTTTCGACAAAGCTTATTAATAATGATGACATATCAATGTTTCGTTTCACAAGTCTTGCAGAAAGAAAGAGCTCTATGTGTGTGCGTTGGGGGGGGGAGGGGGTACCAAAAAACTGCAGTTTACTCTATTTTTGAATCGCTAAAATACACTTTTTTGCAGACACTTGCTACGTCCAGCTCAATGTTTTGGTAAATCTCAATCTCTTGCGCAAAACTGTAAATAAGCAAATAGACAAAATTAATTACAGTAAATGTTTACCTCTAGCCATAAGCGTCAATTTTTTGTCGATTAAGCAAATTTCCAGGGGGCGAAATGTTTTCGCGAAGTATGGTTAAACTTAATAATTCTATTTCAGACCGGAATTTTGCCCCCAAATTTAGGTGAAGACCAAAAAAAGGTTTTCACCGCATCTGGTTCTATCTCAGTCCGGAATTTCGGATTTCTTGTTGCCAAGTGCGTATTACTAGCCAAAAAACCGAGGGGGCCAGACATGCTTCGCCCCCTTCAGTGTCAGACCCGAGGGAGCGCCGCCACCCGGCCCCCCCAAAATTGGCGCCTATGCCTCTCTAGCCCATCGTATTTTCAATTTATAAAACTGCTAAGTTTTGAACTGCTTACCGTTAAGTTTTAAACTTAAAGTACAAAATGGTCTAATCAAGAAATGAATAGCACTTAGGAAAGAGTTATCTAAGCATATCTACCAAATACACTGTTCGCTGTGTATTAAAGGATACGTATTTTTTGTCTCTTTTTCGCAAAGTTTTAGCTATACAGCGGTTTGAATGCTTTAAATATTACAACTATAGCATTCGTTGAAAAATTAAACAAAAGCAAACAAAAAGCAATTGGGAACACTAAAGCGCCAAAGCATAAGTCATTGCAGTTTCGCGGCAACTTCAGCATGTATCTAATTGGCGCTGTAGCCGCTTTTGAAGCATTCGTAAACAAACAAAATGTATTTCGGCGCACAGTGAGATAGCAATTTGATGACGTCATCTAAGCTATGCGCGGTTTTATTTCAAGATGATTAGCTACATCATACTTCTGAAATCGGAACAAAATCGACACCCTGCTGTCATGAAAAGTCTATCTCTATGACGATACATAAAGCAATAAATTTGACAACCGCTTTAAATTTTAAAAAGCAGCTGATTCAACAAAACTATCAAGGCCACAGTATCGAAAATAAATTGTATCGGCGATGCCAACGAGGACTCTAAAAACAAGTTTTTTGGAGAAAAAACATCAAAATCTCGAAACCCGGCTTTTTCAGCAAATTTCCAACAAATGTATCCACGGACAGGAGCGAAATTTGGCTAAAGACCTTTTTTTTTCTGAGAACACCTTTATAATTCAATCATTTTCTCGGCAAAATTTTGAGTTAAGAATGCGTTTTTCCATTATCCAAGCGGAAATGAGTGAAGACCTTCCTTTTTGTTTTTTAGGTTTTGGAGATCATATTATTTCCAAAACTTATTTGCCAATATTTGCACAGCAACAACTAATTTTGATCAAAAACATCAGATTTGCTCCCGAAAACAAATTACATCAGATTTCTATCAAAAACATCAAACCTGGCATCACTGAATCGTATATTTAGTTGCTAACTTTCAAAGTAGTATTTGCGTGCAATATCTTGTTATTTAACTTATGACTAGGGCCTTCAAAAGTCAATAAAGTCCAATTTTTTTCTTCATTGAACGTATACCAACATTGGTTTCGCGTGCTCTGGAGCCAGTTGAGGTAGATTTTATAAGTCAAAATAAATTTAAAATTTTGGGTTAGGTCAAAATTTGTCAAATTTGTATGTGATCAAACATTCTTTTTCAAAAGCAAATAAAAGTTTTTTTTTCTTCATTTTTCTTGATATTTGAGAACCAATGAAACATTATGAGCAACTTTATACATGTTCGAATGAAGTTTTGCTACTCAAACTTCCGCAAATAGTTGCAATATGCCGCAATACAATTGCCTGGGTTAACTTCTTTATAAAAACAATTTTATGATAACGCGAAACTAATTTTTTAAAATTAAAACCAAATTAAGAATGCCATCCTCGGCATGAATAAAATAATTAAGAACACTATTGTCCAAATTCAAAATTCAAAAAGTGAATTTTTATTATACAGTACCATATATCACAACAAATTAACCAGGTGTTTGAAATCTTCGGACTGCACTGTTTTGCTTTCACAGCTTTAGCAGTCGACAAAACTTTTACACAACGCAACTTTTTACCAAGCAAGATTGAAATCGTGTCTATGCATTTTCCAATAAAAATTTAAGAACAAACGAGGCCGAAAATTCGTGAAAATTTAAGAACAGCAAATTTCAATGCAAAATTTACTGGTTTTGAAAAAGTGTAATTGACATGGAAATGTGTGCAAATTCCAAGGTTTTTGTCCTGCAGCGATTAGTTACTCTAATCACAAGACTGATTGATAGATAATTTTTTCTAAATCAGACTGTAAATAAAAAGTGAAGAAGGTTATCTGCTTTAAACTTATGTAAATTGTGAATAACAAAACTTTTTTTTTTATTAAAATTTGGAGCTCAATAAGGCCAAAACGGTTTAGGTCCAAATAAAGTCAAAATTTAGCTAAAATAAAAGACAAAATTAAACTTTTTTAGGTCAAAATAAAAATGGCCCTAGTTATGAGCATTGAACAATTTCATGATGGTCCGAATTGAAAGTGTTGAAAAGTGTATGAAATTTGTCATGGGGATAATCAAAACCACAGAAATGGATTAACGGGTTACATTAATCGAAAAAAAGTTTAACAAAACCCAGAAACTATAAAAAGATCAATGGAGTTTTCTTGGAAAATTCGAGGTCGGATTATTTCTTCAAATACATTGACGGTGCCAAGGATGACATCACCAATGTAAAAATGTATAAACATTATAGAAAGGCTGTAAAAGGCTATGACGCAACGAGATTGCTAATATACTGTTATTGATTCAAAACTATGGAGAAACGTTTCTGCAACTTGACTAGCAAGCTGTGTTTTTCGCCAAATCCTTCCTCACTAATGGACATGGTAATAAAATTCAATTAAGGTTTTATGACGACTGTACGTTAGTTTATGGCTAGAAATTTCTGTGAATGAAATTGTTGTTGTCAGGTATTGGGAATGAGAAGAAAATATAGCAAACGTTCAAGCATGAAACTCGATGAAAAAAAGGAGCATGTCTACAAAGAAATCAGATGGCATGTGGTTTAGTTAGGCAGAAATGTGAGATGATTTTCACTATCAAGTCAACTTTTAGACAATTGAGTTATGGAATATTGTTTGTAACTCCATTATTTTAAAACTTGTCAGATAAAGCCTCCAATGACCAAATTGATCATACAAAAAGATGTGATATAAAAATTCAAACTCAACCAATCATTTCACCCTTGGTCGGAATCCTCAAGGGCGCCTTATTCAAATAAATTTAAAAAGAAAACTACGAAGGAAAGTATTTCCCATTACTCTTCATCTTTCTCGAAATTATGACAGTCTTTTCCTTCAGCAAAAGCTTATTAATAGCTCATCTTTAAGCAAGAAATAAATAAATAAATAAACAAATAACAGTTCTTAACAATATTGTTTTTCCTACGATTATGGAAAAATGGTAGCAAAACTTATTGATTAACGATTTGGTAGAAAATCTACAAAAGTAAACGATCATAATAATTATTTAATTTTCAAGGCCATTACAGAAAATTCAATATATGCGTGCTTGGTAGTAAAAAGACACCTGTCCGCATTTTTCCACGTTGTATACATTTGACTGTGACAATTTAACGTCACCATTGAAGTTAAAGTTGTGTCTAACTTGGTCAAAAACATTTAGATAATAGACCGTGTCAAAGGCTATAAAAACATCGGTATACATGTACTATATTGTCCGTTGCGACTGTAGAAGATCACACCTGGGCATTATTTGACAATTTATAACAAAGACGAACAAGCTCAACACTAGATTTTAAAGATGTTCTCTAGCACGAAATTTTAATTTCACTTAGTGAAGAATTTAGATCAAGATTATATTCCAATCGCTCAAATATTTTGTCTGAATGCGGAAAAATAAATACGCAAATGCTCTTGGGTGGTTAGCTTAGTTTAAGCGCAAAAATACAAAGAAAATTGACTTATTTTGCCGCTATAAAGGAAACACTCCTTTTGGTCTTCATGTTGTCGAGTATGTGTACATTAGGATTAAATGCCACTTGGTTTGACTTGACTTCAAAGCAGAGAAAATAACTTTCCATCAAAATGTAATACTGGAATAGTCAAAACCCCGCTTTTCACTTATTAAACAATGCCAAAGTAAAGCATTAATACAAAAATTTTCTTTGAGCCACATTCCAAACTCACTAAACGCTTATATCACATACCTAGCATTGTCAATATTATAACTGAAATATCAAACTTTTAGCTTCAGTTGAAAAGAATTTTAAGTAATTCAGCATCACTGTTTATTGCTTGACAATTCTTGCACTGAAAACGCAACAAATTCTTTGCAGGTAAGTTTTTTTACACTGCCTTTGTCAGAGTTGCAATGAAAGTGAAAAGTATGCAATTTAGAAAACAGATTAAAATGCATATTTTCAGAGAAGGCCGAATTTGGCCAATGTTGTTCTTGATTTTACTTAATAAGCTTTTACGTTTTAGCTCCCTCAGGTTTTTTGATTTCGGCATGGTAATATGACATGATTCACACGAATTGCCTCGAGTGACTGCGATATCGCCTCGAAATTAAAAAACACTGATTTAACTTCATTGACAAAGTTTAAAGTGTAGGTAGAAATATTCTGTTTCTTGACAATAGAACATGTAAATTACTTTGTTCCTATGCTCTTTTCGCATTGTACTCTGTTTTGTTTTTTCCTTTCTGCATTGTTTGGTGTCTTGCATTGCTGTGTTATTTAGGCACTTACCAGGAGATAGGTTGCAAACTTGGCGACCGTGCCAGTTTCTTGGATCTGGGCAATGGTCTTTTCGCAGCCTCTCACCAGAAAGACATCACCTACATTTTCATACTGAATACATTTCAACTTGTCGATTGTGCCTACTGTCTTTCCATACAAAAATAAAACACAACAACTATAACAAAGTTACTTGCCATCTTACTGTTGTTAAAATTCATTCAAAGAGCGCTTTACTGCAGCCCACGTAGACAAGAATTGTACGCATTTCATGAGTGACACAAATCTACTTTGAACATTATTAATTTATTATTATATTATCAAAGAAGATTATTTGAAACTAAGGGAATTGATGAATTCTTTTAAGCAACTGTTACTATATAAAATATTCGATGTAATACACCATAGAACTTCTTTCAACTTATGTAACGTTCAATACATGAAACGACTTTCAACCTCACTCATCAGATACTTTCTAGAAGCATAATGTTTCATGTTCATTTGGCATTCATGTTAATGGTTTAAAATTAAATAATGTTGTATAAATGAAGTAAAGCATACGAATTCGTCGTTTAGTTTTTGAAATTTTTTTAGATGATCTCAATCTCTTCAATCATTTTTACTCTTGCAAATTTACAAAACTTTTGATACTGTAAAAAGTTTTTGTACGAAAACAATTTACAGTACGTGTTTGTAAGAACGCCAGTTTTTTTTTTTTTTTTTGATAATGTTTCAAAAGGGCATGCAGGTCGGAAATTTTTCGCTCGATTTCCTCTTAGAAAAACTTGACAAATTTGAAGACTAACTTCACCAACTTTCAGCTTTCTACGATTTACTATTACTGAGTTATGACAAATTAGATTTCTCCTTAAAAAGTCTTTTTCCCCGTAGAAATTTTGCCAGGACTGCCAGTTAAAAACAAAATTGTAAGAAAGTTACTGCATGATCTTGATTCTCAACAAATATTCTGCGGCAGAGTTATTGTACAACAAAGTAAAGGTTCAGAACAGCAAAATTAGCTCCCTTTCACTAAATGTATGCCAACTTTCCAAAAGCTAACCTGCTGTCACAATACTGACCAAATGGCAACACTGAAGTAGGAGGAAAACGGTTAAGTTTGAACTACAATATCTTGGACACGGAAAGGCGAAGAAACTTCAAATTTGGTGAGAATGCATTTTAGGCTTATCCCAACATTTTGGTCAAGAGTGAAAAAATTGACTTGAACGCCCTTTTAAAAACTTAAAAATTCCGACTAAGCATTGATCCAACAAATTTATATGAAATCACAGAGCTGTTGGATGTTTACATTTAAAACAGGAAGTCCCAATCTGGCGGTGTGTGATGTTACTTCGGATTAAACGTACCCACTATTTGCAAAAATTTCAAAAACCGATAAAGTTGTACTGTAAAACCATCAGCAGATAAAAAAAAACTTGCATTCACAAAGCACACTAAAGTTGATTCGCGTCTTTAGTCCGTAAAGTAGGCCTCTGATTGTGGTTTTTAAACGGGGGCAATTCTGACCATCAGGGGGCAACGGTAATAATTTTCAAAACCGGGAGGTCATTTTGGAAACTTGCGCGAAAACCGACCATAAGACCAACACAACGCTTACTTCGAGTCGAAAACTGTCGTTTTCGAGCATTTGCGGGGAAAACTTTTTAAGGAATCACAGTGAAGAAATTCTCATAAAAATTGCAGACTATTCGGAACAGAGAAGTTGAACTTTTCTATCTGGAGCAATTGGAGTCGCACTTTCAAAAAGTAAGGCAATTTTTTGAAAACCACAGTTTTATATACATGCAAGTTCTTCTTTTGCAATGACTTCGTTTGAATTATTTCACGGCTCTATAAATTTTTCAACATCTCAGCAAAGCGTAGGCAATTTTACGTAAATGTGTCCAAGCATATTTCGTAGATGTATGAAAATCAATCAACAAATCAATTAGTTTTGGATAAATATTCACCGAATTGTGGGTCTCGTATTTACTTCACATTTTTAACATTAAAAAGCCCTCGTTGCCAACAAATGGACGACTGTTGAAAGCTTTAATGACCAAAAACCACAAATTTAATAGATATATCCAACTCTATAGAAAATAACGAAGTTACTGAAAGCCTTTTGCAAGCTGTTAACAACAGCTGCTGCAGTGTATTTGCGAAGATGCATTGAGCTCGTATCATAAAATATTCATACCCATCATCGATCATATACGGGATGTCCCATGCTAAAACGAGCTGAAAATAGATGATTTTTGAGGATAACACGAGGCACGACGTCGGAGTTATACGATCAATTACGAAAGATTACGAACCAACCGTGCAAAAGACATCGTATTTGAAAATCTACTCTACAGAGCAAAGGCTGAAATTGTAATTCGCACTTTTTTCCTTCTACGCCAGATGGGACCCCTAAAGTAGAACTCAAATCAAATCTTTCATTATATTCGCTGTATTACGCCGAAGCGTGTAACGAGTTGGCGGGACCCATTTCGGCGTCATTGCGTTGGCAAGCCGTTGGCAATTGCGTCGGATTTGATCGGCCCAAGATTTGAACCTCGCACCTCCCGCTTCAGAGACAAACGCGTTACAGCTCAAACAACTGGCCAGTTAAGTTAGAACTCGATTCACTGACCGCTGTCACTCGCATTCTTATTACGTGTAAGTACTTGCTTACTCTCATACTCAGTACAATCCTTTGAAGAGTTAAGTTTCTTTTACAACCAATTGAAAAATGTTCCCAAAAGCAGAGCTAGATCAGTGGTTATCAACTTTTAGTAATCCGTGACGCTCTACACCCAACTCACAACACTCGTGGTACCCGCTGAAAAAGAGCGGCCATTCTCACGAAATAGATAAGGAAAAAAGGTATTCAATGCTTTTTGTGAATAATTTTCTCCAAATTTGGGGTTGTTAACCAAAAGATCAGGTACCCAGGGCCAATTTCGCGCCAAAAGAAAAGCGTAAAAAATACACCGAAAGTAGATCTGGCCCGTGACTACCTGGTAACCGCTTTGTGGCTCCCTTGAAAAACCCCAGGCTCGACTGTTTTGATGATGTTTTTGCTTAAATCTGGTAGCCTCGTGAGCACCTAAGCTAACCAATGTGGTTCTGTTCTAGCATAATAAGCGGCTTTTGCCACAATTAGTGAACTGCTGCATGGCCCTATAAATACATGTTAAGCATTTAAAGACCACTACTAGATTTATTAAACAAAATAGCGCGCAGTTTCACTTCGCCATGTTTGTATGTAACTACGGAAACTGTTTGTCGATAATGTTATTCGCTGCCTAATATAGATACTAAATTTTAAATTTTCATTCTTTCAAAAATTTGGACATTGTTTGAAGTTTTAGTGAACAAGAGTTCAGATATGACACGGTCACGTCGCAGAATATTTACACCAACGCAAAAATAAAAAAGTCGTGGGAACACTACAGCTACTAGTTTTGTGTTTCAACATAGTTGTAGATTATTTGCACATAGACAGTTAAATTGCGCTAATAAACTCATTTAAGTCAGCTAGAAATAGCTAAATTTTACACATCGTTTAACTCGAAAATAAGGCTGCTGCATCATACGTTGCGCAAACCACAGATATTAGCCGCCAATGGCGAATGTACTTACTACTTAAGCTTGAAAAGAAATTTTTTCTGTTCAAGAAATTTCTACGTAACTAATTTTCATTTAACTACTGGTACTACAGTAAGCCGTTCCTCAAAAAATGCTAAAATTTTGGCAAAAACCGGCCAGTTGGTCGAGTGGTAGCGCGTTCGTCTCTGAACAGGAGGTCTTTGGTTTAAACTTGGGCCGGTCAAATCGAACACAGTATTGCCTACAGCTCGCCTCCGCTGCACCATTTCTTCAAAAGAAGACGTATTGTCTGCAGACACAATGACGCGGAGATGGACCTCGACAACTCGTTACACGCTTTGGCGCAATACAGTGAGTTACTGTATAATGAAAGATTTGATTTGTTTTAATTAGAAATCTTGCAAAAAAATACGTGCCCAGTAATCTCTTGTTTTAAACATGAGCCATTGACCCTGTTCTTGTTTTACAAGGAGACGCAAAAAAACTGAGCCCACAGTAGACTTCCACTCGAAATGCCTTCTCTTTGGTTGACCAAAAACATGGCGGGAAAAATATTGTTGCAATATTCTATACACCAAATTTACTACTACAACCTGGAGAACAAAAGAGAAATAATAATTTAAAATTTTATTCAAATATTTGTGGGTTCTATTTTTTTGGGTCAGCCTTTATCTGTGACCTGCACTTTCCCAATAACCCAAAGTTAAGTTCCGTTTTTGGCGTATCTCCAGTTGCGACAAGGTTTTTCGAGATCCATTTAGAATTTAATACAAAAAGGTTTCTGTACATCTGCAGGTCTGTAGTAATTACTTTTTATCAATTTTATTTTCAGAAAGTCGGGAGCAATAATCTCCCGATAGACTTGTGAAAGGTCAGGATTTAAATGATTTTTGAAGAGTTGGAATCGCTTCACAAGTCAAGGTCACACAAGCAGAATCGCAATTTTCAAAAAAGGGATTACATGACGAATTAATATCTTTCCAACGCGTTGGTGTACCTGTGGCATGGCTTTATGAGCGTGAAAAATCAAATTCGTTCCGAACCCGACATTTTCTTCAGCGCTCTGGGATTTGAATATTTCATAACTTGCATTTTCACTACTTATCTCCGAAGCTAGAAGTTGATTAATGGCCAAAAACGTTGCGTATACGTGCAACGATTTTTACAGTAAGTCTACATTAAATATATTGCAGCCTTTATTGCTATTTCAAAATGTAATAAATACAGCAGTTTTATCATAACATACAAAGCTGAAAAAAATACCATCAATTTAAGCGATGTTTCGACTTGATATAAAGCCATGTTCACTTCTATTGCACGACAAACAAGATATACTGTAAACTAAATATGACGAATGCTTTCTTAACTTATTTTTTGTCAAACGTTTCTAACTGTTCCGTTTTCTGTTCTACAGAAGCTCTTAAATCTTGTGTTATATTAAGGAGATTTTTAAAATAGGCTAAATTTTGATACAGTAAGATACTACTCGAACAATAGATCTGTATTTCTTATGCTTTACGTGCATTTGCATGAAAACGGAAAAGTGAGATTGGGGTTAGCAAGTAGAATTACTTTGATTTGTATGGAGTAATAGTATTCGATAATGCAAATAGCTTATGTACTGTACTGTAGCCAGGAAGCCTAACTTGTCGTGTTGTAAATAGTGCCTCAAGCTTAACTGAATACGAGAAAATTAGTGGTGAAGATAAGCCATGTGACACAGACCAAAGAGAACTTGATGACTAGTGTGTTTAAAAAGAAAGTGTGATATTTAGAATTAAATTAAGTGCTGTTTATGTTAACAAGCTTGGGCGATAATTATTTCGTCACAAAGATCAAACTGACAAATTTTCATTATGTTCGAAGATTGCTGTCAATGAAAAGGTAATTGAAGTTAACAAGACATCGTGTCAACGATAATTGAGCGACTTTAATAGGGTTAAATAGAGGATCACGTCTTTTCGGCGCAGACTTTTTCTGCATAGCTTATTCTTCAACCAAACTCTTTTTTTTTAAATTCGCAGACCCGACAAACAGCGCTGCCCGCAACTTCTTTCGAAATGGGCAAACGGCCCCGGCCATTAGTGACCATTTGTGGTCTTGATAACGTGTTTTGTAACCACCTCCAAGTTGCTTACAAAAATCCAAGAGCCATTATTTTTCGGGTGCAAATATCCTAGATTACAACGTGAATTGTGGAAAGAGGTCAACTACATATTATCCTTCCTCAACTTCCTCACAACTGTATCAATCAGCACAATCTTGTGAAAGCAAGTCTTGCAGGGGAATTTCGGATTCAAGTAAAACCTATTGACAATGATCTAACGAAGAGTGCGTTACTTTAGTTTTACTGCAACCAAACACCTCCTGTAGCGGTTGTTCGAATCTTTCTTTTTTGGTAGTTCAAAGGCTTAAAATACCTCCTACTCCTAAGCGGGTGAGGATTCGTCCAAAATAAAAGCACCACTGTCGCTTCCACTTGAGGGGAGGAAACATATGGATCAGTCATTTAAAAAAATTAGCAGTTGATCTAAAGTTATAACGAGGCAAGAGTTGATATTAAACATTAGTTTTTTAACCAACTTCTAACAAGTGTAAGGATTTTGTTACGTTAATTGTTCTGCTAATTCGATACAGTATTATTAGTAAGTCAAAAAAAAAATTTAATAACTGAAAAAGCTTTCTCAAGTCTAAACAGCATGCAGTACCATACCACCACAAAGCATAAAGCCCCCCTACGACTCAATTTTGAATGTTTAATAGCCCTTACGAATTTGATTGCCAGCATGCATACAGCAAAACTTTCTACCTGGTCTTGGTTAGAGTGGAATTAAATTTCAAGCCAAGTATAAAGAGTCAGAAGCTTTAAAAAAAGCCGCCAGTAAATTTTAAGAATGTCATTGAGAGACATATCTGAGAAATTAAAGCAAATTAATATTGGCGTAATCGAAGAAATAAGTTATGTTTTAGCTACAAACTAATCATTATCCACTACACTTATAAATCAAATGATTAGAGCAATCAGTTAAACATAAATAAAACTGACAACCATTCATTAGCATGCCAGCCTTGACTACTGAACTCAACCTAAAATACCTTCTCAAGCTGTCTATGTTTAAAGTGGCTCTCCCTTTTGCCCAATGCTAACTCGATTAGATTAAAAGCAGAGAGTTTGATGCAAAAAAAAAGTTGCTAATGCATCTCGTAGACTGACTCTTGAACTAGTCATAAAATTGTATCTTCGTAGTTCGGGCAAGACGTAACACGACCTCTCCTAAATTCTGAAGCAATACGTGGTTTTCGCCAAGTATTCTTCATAATGATGGGTTGGCGTCTCAAAAAACTGCTACTTTTCACCCACAAAAGAGTCGAAAGCGTACTCAAAAGAGATTCATACATAGTGAATCCGAGTGCTCAAAATTGCGTTGAGTTATGAGTTCTTGGTGTAGTAAACTACAGCATGATCTATTAATCTATCGCATTCATATTTAATCATATCAAATCTTTCATTATCCTCGATGTAATACGCCCAAGCTTCAAGCGTGTAACGAGTTTGCTTGGGCCATCTCCGCGTCATTGCTCCCGGGCAACACAGCTTCTTTCGAAGAACTGTCGCAGCGGTGGCGATTCATTGGCAACATTGTGTCCGATTTGACCGGCCCGAGGTTTGAACTTCAGACCTCCCGCTTCAGAGACGAACACGTTAACGTTCGACCTTGAAAGCTGGAAATTCCCACAATTAACAAAATTCGTACAGTTAACGTAGTAACTGATGTCAACTTTTGTTTCCTAGCAACAGCTTTAGGCGTTGTCACTCACATCCCATAACACTTCAATGATTAAAAACAAACAAATTCGTGCCAATTCTTAGCTTATCTTGAACACATTGTCCAACAACAAAAATTGAAAATGGTTTTTGCAGAGAATCCAGTGTTTGGTTGCTTTGGGCCAGTATCATTTATCCAACCAATAAATTAATTGATTAATTATTTAATATCACTTATTTGATTATGGGCGGCATCGCAATTTTAAGTATGTTCAACGAAATGAAGCTCATTTTGACATGAAAATACCATTTTACGTTTTATCTAGATTTTCAAATGTGAAAGGAAATCACGGCCCTCAAGTTACCTTTTCAAAAGAATTAACATAATTTTTCAGCCTATTACAAGCAACATCTACCTAATTGTACTTCATTACTTTGTAGTTGTAGTGGCTAAAAATAACTGTAAATAAGCTATTCCTGAGTACTTATATTTTGCACAAATATCATGGACAATCTTACTAAATTACATTGACGAGATGCGACAAATTAATGCTATTTATACGAGATCAAAAGTTCATTGCTTGTACAGCTTGTGTCGTGAGTCAACAACAGTAATCTAAACACACAAAAGCCTACCAAATTTTTGCCTAGCAACCCGTTAGATTGCGTGGAGAATCGTGATAATACACTGGCTGCTTATTATGACATCACACAAGACAAAATCTTTAAAAGTTTTTTTCCTTACAATAACGCCGAACATTGTACTGTCATAATGTCACTAACAAACTAGATAGGTTACTTTGTCAAAAGTTTATTACGTCAAGAAATTTTGGAGTCGTTCGAACTGTAAATTAATCTGAGACTGAACTGTAAATTAATCTACATCCCATTTGTGTTTGATCTCATAGTAACCTCATTATTTATGCATCATTTTCAATCGATGCTTCTTATCTGTGATAATGATCCCTTGGAGCCATGTTTTGTTGTTTTGATGAAAATGCACATGCAAACTCATAATAGCTTAAAATTTCAGCAATGTAAACAGTTTAGTGACATCACAATAGCGGACATCCAGCGCCAGTTTGTGTTAACACGTCACCATTTGGATAATTTATCACCGGAGCAAAATGGAAAGGAATCTCACTATATCACAGCTTCATTTATCACAGCATATCCTTATCTAATTGGAAGCTTAATGGGTAGAAATTGATAGAATTTCGATGTTCAACAGCGAGCTGCAGCTGTTGGTTTGGCCCAAACTCGTGTGAACGAGCAGTGAAATGGCCTGGAGATGTCAACTTTGCTAGAAGTGAATTTAGACAGAACACACAACTTGATTAATGCTTGAAATAAAAAGCGAAGATTAACTTTGAAACCGGGATCGTTTTTCCTGGCGTAAAACAACACTTTTTTTCAACAAATCAAACTCAACTTTTTTGCCAAAATCATTAATCGGGATAAGTAGATAAAGTTTTTCAGTTAAGCTGAACTGAATTTCTGACACGTTCTATTCAGCAAAATAAAAATTTAACCAAAATAACTCAGCATTTGTCTATGTGACTATTACAGAAAGTGGTATTGCTGGCTCGAAAACCATCAATTTCTTAACGTTAATTACTCAACGGGAAATGAAGCATCCAACCAAAAACTTTTGATTTACAAAAGTACCCTCGCTTCTCGATTTTTTTTCGATCTTCTCTTCCTCGTTTGATCGTTTCAGCGCATTTTTTTGTGATCAGTTTGTTTTTCTGATTCCGTATTTCAGAATTTGAAACATCTGACCGATTGAATCTATTGCAGAAGCTCAACATACAACTTGCAGCGCTTTTTTATTTTGGTTCGTTTTGTTAAATTTTTCTTTTGTGGTTTGTTAGTCGAATTGAGCAAATGACGCTTTGAACATTTATACGGAAAATGGATAAAAATTGTTATTCACACTAACCAAACATAATTACTGTATAACAACGCTAACAAAATCTTCAATTATTTTACTTACTGGCAAGTTCAATCGAAGCATTTTGGCTGGCAATACTGCCATATCGATTTGAGGCAATGCACTGATAGATTCCAGTTGTTGCCCCTTCTCCATGGTCTCTGACTTGGAGAAACGTAAGACCTCCACTTGGCATGCGGACCACGTCTTTGACTGCAACATAAAACATTTCGACACAATCATACGATGTAAGTGCATGTATGTTTTTTATCTTATTCATCGTCCACTTCCTGCGAGCGTTGCGGGACGACCACAATTGAGCCCGCCACCCGTCAGAGTGAAATTAGACAACTATTTTCATTTTGCTTGGGTGAAATCCTAAGCGAGTTAACCCATTTCTTCAATGCTATAATTTGCAACAGTAGTTCACGGGATGCAAGCCTTTTTCTTCTACTTTTTGAAGACAAGCTTGCTTGGAAACCTTGGAGGTTTTTTGCTGACAATCCCCGGGCATTGGTCTTAATTTTAATTAACAACGATGCGTAATGCATTTTGTCCTCTAGTCTAGTGCATGGCTCTATTACTCATGCCTCAGTGTTTTATCAATCTGACAAGTAAAAATTTTTGTAGTAATAAAAAATTAAACTTAACTTTTTTTCCATCGTAAACAACACAAAATTTGCTTGTCTGTAATGTCTAAACATCAGTGTACCTGTTGGATAACAAAAATGTAGGCACAGTCATTAATGCGTTGCGACGAGAAGACAAGAGTTTAAACTTGTGTGAGTGAGGTCCAAACGTTTGGAACAAATAGATAGAATTGTCATAACACACCAATCTCTTGCGAAGGGTATTATTCTAGGTCGTTCCACAATCCTTTTCTTTTTAAGTTCCATTAAGGTGCTCACGCTACATTATCACAACCAATACGGGGTAATTTATCAATTAATTTCTTACTTGTAGCTAATTCAATAGGTTGGCCGTCTTTCAACCACCTGATTTCGGGAGTTGGATTTCCCTTTGCTCTGCAATAAAGCCGCGCAGTCTCAGATCCTTGAACAAGCTGACTTTCCGGTTCTTCACTGAACACAGGTGGGCCAGGATCCAGCATTTTTAAAGGAAGAGGAGCTGGAGGTTCCTCCAGTCTCGATGGATCCATGTTTAGGCAATGAACTATACAGATAAAAAATACAAAATGTCGATTTATTGTTATGGCCGAATTGTTTTCCATCATCCGTGAAGTAACTAAAGTGAGAAAAGAAAAGGTCCAGGACAAAAAAATTATGAGCAGCTTGGTGTAATTTCGACGTCAAATGAAACGATTTAGGGCAACCTTACATTTTGAAAACTTAATTGAACTTCGGTAAAGAAAATTTTTTAGCTCATTTTCTTTATATTATTTTTTTTGATGAACTATTTGCTCCGTAAACTTAATTGAGTGAGAGATTTGTCCTACAAATATTTAACGCAATGCTAGTAACAGTGAAAGTTGGCATGAGTTATTTTCCTAAAGAGGTCCTCCAAATCTTGATATCACCTGTCGCATTAGCAAGCAAGGTTTATTTTGTCGGTCACTTAAGTAAAAGTTACAAACAAACTAAAAAAATGTTGCATTTGATTGCATACAAGCTCAAAATTTGCGCTTGAAATTGTGAAAATGACCTAACACTATTTCAATATTTGGACATTTAACCAAAATTTTGTTGCGAAAAAAAAAAAACAGCCAACCAGGCATTGTTGATAAATGGAGGTGAAACGGAGTTACGAAATGGAGGTGGTTGGACAGTCTTTTCTTAGGCCTTTTATGAGTTACACAACTTAGCAACCGCGATGAACATCTACGTAGTAAGCAAAGAAGATTACAAATACGCAACTTGGTGACCAATCGTTCCGTCTCATTGCCACTCAAAAAAGAACAAATTGCTAATAAATGATACAAGTCTATGAAGCTACAAAAGCCCAGTGTGACTGTCCCTAACAAAGTATGATGTCACAGATTACCATCGATTTTTAAAAAGATTTAACGCAATACCAAGATACTGACATGACAGCGTTGATAATTTTACATGTCAGTAGTGTATTTATGATGCACAATAAAATAACAAATTATAAAACTGAAAAAACAGCTGAAGTGTTATATTTTTGATCAAAAGATTGTAACGGTAGAGATGCTCCCCAGAGAACATGATTATTCATGATTTTGGTTAAACGATATGATTAGATGAAAAAGATCACATATGGCACAAACGTTATCGATGGCAAAACGCAAGACGTGCTCTGTCAACGTCTTGGCTCAGGCAGTAGTCTGCACGTAAGATCTCTTAAAGAGTAAACAAATTAACCAAAAACTTCAAGAGATTTCATCGCTTTTGTTATCCTTTATTACCAGTTACTACAATAATCAAACATACATGTAAAGTTGCAACGCCACAAAAAGCAATAGAATAGGTTTGATCTTATGCAACGCACTCATACATTCAGTAGTGGTCTTAGGAATGTGCAAAGTGTGCAAATGCACAGGGGCCCCCCACTTCTGGGGGGCCCCCCATTTGACCTATCGCGCGCAGAAAAATTTGATTATGAAAAACTATAGCAAATTATGATAAAAAGTTTATGCATTTGTATTAAGTGTCATTACATATGTACCCCCTCCCTCAAGATGCACTTGTTCCAAGTGTTATTACACATATCCCCCTTTCCAAGACAATATTACTTTTAACTTTTAAGTCGGATTTAGTAAACAGATAATAAAAATTTACTGGTAAAGTCAACTTACTACTCTTTTTTTTTTTTGCTTGCTACTGTTAGGTTACTGAGGTCATATGCGAAACCGGGGGGGGGGGGGGGGGGGGGAAGGGGAGGGGGGCCCCCCCCAATTGAAATGCTGCCTATGATAAAAATGTCACAAAAAAGACTGTTGTTTCTTCAGCTTCAGTTTCTTTTAGCATCTTTGCATACAACAGTACACCCGTACAGCAGTAATTTACAATTGTATTGAGCCAGGGGGCCCTGGCCATCTCAATTTAATTTTTACCAACCAATTTAAATGGGCCCCCTACAATAATAATTAAAAGGGCCCCCAACAACAATATTGATCCAGGGGCCAGGGCCCCTTAATTTAATTTTTGCCAACCAATTTTAAGGGGCCCCCCTACAAGAATATTTATATGGCCCTCTACTTTACATGGGCCCCCAACAATATTACTGTTTCAGGGGGCCATGGCTCCTTCAATTTAATGTTGCCAACCAATTGAAACGTATAACCCGAGTGAAATTAAGCGTTTCTATCCTAAAAGTTGCTAACTGAGGTTCTCATCTAACCTTTTTATGAATGTAATGCAATAACCAGGGACAGATTTAACACATGGCACAGTGCCAGGGGCCCCGCACTCAGATAAGACTTTTTTGGTCTTCACCTGTATTTGGCAGGAAAATATTGCAAAAATCTCAAAGTGCCAGGGGCCCAACTCAATGTAAATCCGACTCGGGCAATAACATGGTTTGTAGGCATAACTATCGTACATTTTTCAATTACAATTCACCTCCACCTCGCCAGTTTTTATGCAACAAAATACTTTTGAAAAAAATTAGCTTCAGTAAGGGGAATGCTCATTGAACAAATTTTTGAATTGAGAGAGCCTGGGCCCCTGGCCGTATATGTACTCCTATAATTGGTTGTTTTCTAGACAAAACAATAATCTATAAAGAAAATAATCGACTGAATTGTTATTTACTACTAAAATACTGCAGGAGGGAATGTACTTTACTTCCCCCTACCTGGGCGAAATCACTAATAAAATTTAACCACAGAATGCAAGATTTTAAACGTGTTTTGGACTTAAATTTCAAGCAAAAGGAGGACTAAACAACTTAATTTCTTCAATTGGTTTTCAAATTTTAAAAATCTAGTACTTTCAAATGGCTCTGAAAATGTGCAAAATGTGATCCAATGGTATTAAAACTACTTTTTTCCAAAAAATTACGAAAAATTGTCCAGCGGCTGGGGGCTTCGCCCCCAGACCCCCATAACCTCGGGCGGTTGGAGGCTCCGCCCCCAGACCCCCGTCTGTGATATATTTGAATTACAGTACATTTCTTTACTTAAGCACGTCTCCCAATTTACACATTTTCGCATTTTAACTAGGCTATTGGTTTAAGCTCTCTCCTTGAACGAGTTCCTAGTTACATGCCTACACAAGGCCACGACTTCTGATCTTCCATTCTACGATATCTTAACCCCACCAAAAAATTCCTCTTTCGAAGTTTCGGATGACGTTATTGCATGTGATTTGTGGTTTTGGCCCCCCCCCAATCAAAAATCCTGGCTACGCCTATGACTCCGGTAGTCGTTTTTCCACTTGTTTTTTTCAACTGCTTTCAGCAACTGGCAGTAATAGGTTTTTGACTAACGTATACAGTATATCATATGATAAGTAGTATAAAGCATTCAGACATTATTGCTAAGTACTCAAACATATTCTGTAATAACACAAGCATACTGAAAGCAATTGCTGAAAGTTTACGTTAATTTACTGCAATTAATTGAGTTGATAATCTAGATGAGAGGAACTTATGAACAAACATTTGATTTAATTAGGGCTGCAATTGCATTGGTCTTCTGGTCTTGTTATTTATGAAATGCATTGTTGCGCTTAATTACATGTGCAGATAAAACATGTTAAAGTAGTGTGTAAAGAAAAGGGCCCCCCCATTTAATTTGCACAGGGGCCCCCCCTTTCCTAAGGCCACCACTGCATACATTGTCTTAAACTTATCAAATCAAACAGAATTTACGATATCGAACTCTTACGAAAGTTGCGCAGTACGATACTCCTTCGGAAGGTGAAGACCTCAAAAATAATTCAAAAAGGGAAACGTGTTCACTTTTATGGCATTTTTAGTACTCGCCATTGAAAATAGAAAAAGAAAGAAATTAAAAAAAGTTAAGAACCAAAAAAAAGCTAAAATGGGGATGCAAAACGGGTACGAAAGTATAGTTCCTCAAGTCTATTGACCAAAAAAGACAACACTTCAATTTGAATTTGCCGCTTCAGAGTTGTAAACGGGCCGACTAGTTCAGGCCCGAACCCGAAAATATAAGCCCGAACCCGAAAACTAATTTGAAGCCTAAATCATACCCGAAAAAACCCGAAAGTTACGTTAGGTCTGAAAAATTTAGCAATGTTGCCACGGTATTTTGATTATATTTTTGTGCACCTACGACAAAAAGTACGTCTCAGGCCCGAATTAAGCCCGAAATTTTTGTTAACTTTAGGCCCGAACCCGGCCCGAACCCAACCCGAAAAACCCGGCCCGACTTACACCTCTGTGCCGCTTTGTTTGCTTATTATGTACATTGAGCTACATTTGCGTAGTTTTTGTAAATATCTATGACTTTTCGTACTGATCTGGCTTAGCAGAGCTTCTTTTTTCAATTTTCGTCAATATCGTCTAATTCCAATCTAATGACTTGCAAAGCTGTTTCAAAAGCAAAAAAATCGATTGAAATTATCATCAAAAATAAGAAAATCACCTCCAGAAAGTCAATAATTCGATTTTGTTGCAGCAGTGTCCTTCTGTTCTCTCCTGACTAGCATTCTAAGCAAAATATTAATGAGTTCCTTATTGTTTTGAAAATATCCCTGGTATCCCATTTTTGCTACGTGGCGTTAAAAGGTTGGATGGATACTACGTACAAACTAAATTCATAAGAACATGTTCTAAAGCTTGCCTACAGAATGACTTCACAGTTTGCAAGATTCAAGGATCGAACGAAAACCAATCAGCAAACAAAACTCGGTCACGTGACTCGGTTATCATTCTTAAAGCAAATCAGACTTTTAACCACGAGAATGTTGGGCATCCTTGAGTAGCTTTATTGTATATTTTTAAATCACGATTGCCCAACACATAATAATTTACCCGGACTGGGCAACAGACTTAGACAGACATTTCGGTTGTACTAAAAGAAAAGCACTAAATTCCCAATGATGCAGCGCTTGCAAGTCAATTTCAAGTAGAAATCTTTTTTTGGAACACCAAACATCAAGGAATCGTTTATCAGACGTCATCTGAACGGTAAAATCTGTGGCTGATAAACAGTGATCAAAGTTCACATTAGCGCAAGATCTTCACATGTGGGGGTCGATCGCAAGTAGCCATTTTTACAACCATCGCAAAATACCAAGCGAAGAAGCTGATGTTATCTAGAAACGGCCATTTTAGTGACCACCGACACAGATCAAAAAAACTTCCCAATCACTAAAGGGAGTGAAATTTACTTACACCAATTATATTGCGAAGAAAATGATATCATTTTCAAGACGTCATAGATCACCTAATTATAGCGAGTCATTCAGTCGCCGCGAGAACCAAGTCTATGAATATTTTCGTTAGCATCAACCTATTACGAATGGCATGAAATTACAAATAACTGTTACAGACTTCAAATATTCCATTAAGTTTTGTTTGACTACACCAACGACGAAGTTTTGTTGAGTAAATATCTAAAGTATATCCCACGTTATGTACAAACCGGAAAGCTAAGAGACAGTTAGTATTTACCAGTCAAACCACAGTCTATCTCTCATTCCGTGACATCAATTCAATGTTTTCCGACAAGATGGTCAAAATAACGACAAGCTACTAAAATAAAGACCTGTAACGCAAAAGTATTTTTAAGAAAAAAACTTTCGATAAAATTTCGTCCAAAAAAATTAACCAGGACCTGAAGTCTAAACAATATTCCATGACGAAATTTTCAAGTGAAAGTTTAAACAATACCGCCAATTATTGTTACGCTGCTTCGCATTTGACGGCAGCTTGAAGTCACAGAATGTTCTCGCAAAAGAGTCCAACAACAAGATATTTCTGGAATGGTGAAATGAAACGTCTACGAAGCCTCTAACAATATTTTTACATTCAATCAGGGTAAATATGGACAAACAAGATTTGACAGCTGAGAGGTTTACAAAATATTAATGCTAACAAATCCATTTCAACCAGCTTCACAAAAAAAAACAAAAAAAAAAACAGAAGCTGTAATTGTCTGATCAAGTAGCAAATCGTTTCGTCTGGATTTTGAAGAGCCATACACTGTCAGGTATTCATATGTGTGTGTGAACTCATTAAATGGACAATCTATCATTAAGCAATTAAATATTTTCTTCCATGGGCTAGGTCTTCGTGTTATCAAATGCGCAAACAAAATGAAGAGCGAGACCAAACGAGCAAGGACGATATGAAGACAGTTTTGCCAAACAAAGATTGATTTATTGTCATATGACCGTGACTAGCAAGTCATTCATGATTGGTATGGCAAGAACGCCAATGAGCGATTTAATTTTGATTAATTTTCACTTTAATTCAAGCAGTATTGTATACTTAACCTGTAAATATAAATTGGTCCTATTGAGCAGTTAACTTAAGGCACTCATAGCCAGGTCACCAAACAAACATCACAACACAATACAAACACTGAGCACAGTTAATATTGTCTTTTTACAGTGTACGTATTGTTTTTTTCTGCAACCATTTTTTGTTGTCTTTCGATAGAGATAGAAACGGGAAAAAACGCAAAAAAAAATCGAACATTAAAGTAAAAAAAAGCGCAGGAAAACTAAAAAAATTAAACATGTAAAAAGGTTGATGCTGCGCAATAGTTCAAAGGTTGATGTTGCGCAATAGTTCAAAGGTTGATGTTGCGCAATAGTTCAAAGGTTGATGTTGCGCAATAGTTCAAAGATTTGGTTTGTCCTTGTTTTGTTGGGGACAGAAGACTAATTAGGAAACTCCCTCGTATCTGTTTGTCATTAAAGGTTTTCCCTTTGAAATGTTTTGCCCATATCCTTTTGTTAGGTCATACTAGGTTAAATGATGTTGTGACATGCATTTCAATGAATCTACTGTAGCAAACACCAACCCTCCTCTTATAGGAATTGAAGCAAAGGTTGGGTGGGTGTCTTTATGATTTATCTAATTTTAAGCCAGCTACTGTAATATCTCGGCGTGTTGCGACAGTTAAAAGTCAAGGAGTACTTGAAATTCACTGCGGGAAGCAAGAACCAAGCAAATAAAATAAACTGTCAAAGTAAGATAAATCCAGACTGCTGACCATAAGTGCTCAAAGGATTTATAAAATTCATTTGTTAAAAAAAAGTCTGAATGACTCGCAAACACAAGAATTTCATAAATAAAACCGATAGACCGGTATTGTGATTTGAATTCACCACTTCAGCAACGTTTATTTTTACAGCAGAAGTCTTTCGCCACAAAAAGTTTCTAAATCGAAGTTCAGCAAAATATTGATACCTAAAGCTATATTAAATACTACCAAAACGTGGTATTCACACGCAAGCAAACGACCACAAGAAAATAATGTTATTTCAATTTCGCAATTCAAAAAAAAAAGAAAAAATAGAGACATTGCCGGTCTAGAACTTTTATGCGCTGAGGTTTTGCAATCTTAAGACAAATTTCCAAGTTTTTCTTTTTGAAATTTTAATGGCAATCTTGTTTTAACCAAGAAATGGGTAACTACAGAAGTAATTTGGAGAAATGGGTAACTATAGATTTGGAGACAAAACAACATTAATGTAAGATTAAAAACAATCACGTTAAAATAAATTGTAGAAAATTACAATAAGTCAGGAAACAAAGAAAATGCTTGAAAGCAACACAACTCAATGTACCTTTGAAATCGATGCCACAGTAGCTGGCCAAGTGACATGATTTAAGAGTAACATAAAGTTGTAGGCATAGTAGTCATCAAATCAACGAGGGTAGTCATAAAACTGCAAGACAACACTGGTAGTTTCGAATGAAAACGATTTTACGACAGCGGAACAGTTACTTCAACAGAGCAATCATTCAGCAAATTTACGACTTAGTCAACTACACCCATCATAATTTCGACTCAGAGACCTAATTAAGCAACATCTAACTGTTCAATAAAGAACTTTTAACAAACTTAAATAACCCTACTAACAAGAAAATAGTTTTTAGAAACTACTACGGAGCGGTAGATAAGGTTTAGCATTTGTACTACAATATACGATACAGGTGGTGGCTATGGAACATAATGTAGTCAGGTACCAGAACTTGAACAACAGCGATGGATAGATGCACTTCCACGTTTGTGTATAAATGCATTTTTAAGTAATTGTATAGACGCACTTCTACGTTTTTAAATTATGCTTAACATGTACTGTAGATCTTATATGAACTCCAAACAACTCAAAAAGGTTTGAGCCACATTCTAATTTCGGAAGCATAGTCACAGAAAATACGGCACTCCACAACAAGTGTCCAAATGGATGTCCTTCGCTGACGGACCGAGGCATCAAAGCGACGGCCACTGTACAGCTAGGCAGCTAGAACAGCCACCCACTGCTAAATTAGCTCTATGAATCTCTCTTTGACTACAGACGTAACACTACGAATCTCTCTTTGATCACTGTACAGTAGAAAGATAGGCGCCTAACGAGTTAGTCTCGGCTTTTATATTGATCGAAATTTACGCATAGGATTAATATCAAATCACTAAATGCTTTTGGACTCGTCAAGTGCATTTCAGTGAGTGTTTTTGATTTGAAAACATTCATGTTGTTGTAAAAAATAACTCTTGGAGGATTCAATGCGCAATCTAATTCGATCCTATCAGCAAATTCGAGAAAACGATAAATATTAAAAGCATGTAATAGACTACCGCAACAATGCGAACACATACAATATCAAACAAAACGATCGCTCCCAAGCTGCTATTTGAGAGGACATCTTTAGAAGTCGTGAAGCGATGGCAATCAGATGAGCAAAGTAATGTTACCGATGTTGTGATAATGCGATAATCGCACTGCGCATTTACAAGCCGGGGTCACCGTTGCAAAGGGCAAAAGTGAAACAGGAAAGATTAAAAATTCATCCAATACGTATGGTTTTATTGTGAAGAAATTAACTTCTAAAGCTGTGGTGCATCATTGGAAGATGGTTCATACATCATTTTCAGAAGGTGAAAATGGCAATTACGGTACTAATCAACATTTCCCAGCTATATATTTCCAAACTGTAGCCAACATACCCTTTCTATCTTACGCGCGCTTTTATTTAATTATGATTATTACACCACAGGAACGACGCTGTCGAATCGTCAAAGTATCGTATTTAAGACGAATTTAAGAGAAAAAAGCGATACATTACAAATATAAAAGTACATTTCGCAAAAATGTTTTGCAATGATGTAAAAGTTCATTGCTTTGACTGACTAGCAACACGCCACTACGCCTGTTTTAGAAGTTATTCGCAACTTAGGTGGAAAAATATATTCGCTGAGAGGAAAGATAATTTGTTTCAAGGTTAGAGTTGGAAAAGGTGCATATTATATCTTTTCTATCACTAAAGTAAACTTAAAAAATTAGAAGCCATATCAGTCAGCCCAGCTAAAATTTTAACTTTTCTACCGTGATCGCCTGCCTGAAGCGTGATTGTACTTTGGCTGATCGTCTTATTCAAAAACTTCTTTTCTATCACCAAAAAGGTAGTTTATGTCAACTTCTCGGATTAGTGAAGTGTAACTTTGCTGACTGCAGAAGTAAGCAGAATGAGAAGGTTACAAAATGACCAAAAGCTTGAAAAGTTAGCAAATTTTTGGGTGCAAGCCAGTTGCAATTTTGAAAATGAATTTAAGTTGTTTGAAATGACCGATAAAATATTCACAAATTCAGACATTTGACCAAAAATTCTGAGCAAAAAATAAAACCCAAAGTTTAAAACTTTATCGCAAAGTCAAGGAATTCCAAGCTTTTCTAACATCACTTTTCCGCAATTCAACGCTATTCGCGAAACTTTCTGGCGATCAATGCCATTACAAGCGGTCATTATTGAAATGTGAGAGGATCGATGTGTAACTGTAAACCGCGAAAGAAGAGAACAAATGAAGCTGGCGCGCGTCCGCTGTTCTTCATTTTCCAAGAAACAATTAAAAAAAGCATCGAAAACTCATCGCAACTGTTTATCACAAACTAAAGTAATTCGTACTACTATTGAAAGTTATTTGGCCCAATAATACATTTCAAAAGCTTATTAATAAATGAAATCCACTTTATAAAACATTATCTTCCATTCATAGCAATTTCAATAAAAAAAAATTAAAAAAACTACTGTAAAACCCATATATATTTGTCGTAAGAATTGAAACAGATGTTAGGAGCTTCACATGGCAAATGCTACAGCATAAGCTTTTCTCCACAAGAAAGAACTGTTGTCCTCACACAGTTCTGACGACAGCAATATCCAGGGTCTCCAAAAGCTCTCAATAGGTTTGATTTTGAGCAAATATTACCAAAGTTTATGACAGGTATTACTGAAACATTACAATAGCCTTCAAACTAACTAACTTAGATTGTTCTTTTGATGTAAGAGACAAATTTGAAAGCATTTGAAAAAAATTCCAACTAGAATACATTACTCTAAATTAAGTAAAAACTGTAGGCCTACAATATACTGTACGTTTACCATCTTGCAGATTAGTGACTATCAAAGTCGCAAAAATGTCAAATCTCAAAACAATTTTCTCACTTTGAACAACAAGACGAAGCAAAAAGGTCCAATGCAGAATATTCATCCGGCCGATTTGTGCAAATAATCCAAACTTAGCAATGAGCTAATGACGTAAAACCTTGTCAATTATGGAAAAATTTCACTGAGCGTTGACTAATCACACTGAATTCTTTTTCCAATGAGCTACATGTGAAGTACATCGTTTTTCTTGCAATAAATTCCGAGAATTCAACGCTACTCTTTCAATAAGCCAACTGTTACCTACATTCTTCAGACTGCACGTTGACCAGTTGACAGTGCATTTAGCCCGTTTTATAACAGAATACTGCCTGCAAAAGAAACACTATTTCTATAAAAATTTGATCATTTTTTGCAACTATAAAGTCTTAATCTAATTGTAACTTCAACTTTAACATTAACCTTACCTCTGTAAGCTTTTAACTGCAGAAACGTTAACAAAAAGCGAGCGGTAGGAAACTTATTTTGGATTAAATTTGAAATATTTATAGGCTTTCAAAGTCCGGCTGGTTCTCCAATCCAATTACAGTAGGCTACAGTACTACAAAAGAATTCGTGCTCAATTTTTACCAAGCGAAGTACACGTATTAGTCAAGTGATAAAAATGGGCGAAAGTCAGCAATTATTTTTTAACTTGTTTAATTAATTGAAAATTTGAAGTTTGTATGACACTGTTTACTTACAGTAATTAATTTTTGACTTGTTTCCGCACTGTTGTCAGAATCACTAAAAGGAAGGCTTTATGTCGCAGGAAATTTTTATCAACTTTTTCATTATTTTTAACACAAATTTAACCCAAACTCAAATGCTTACTCTAAAACTATTCCCAAATTGAACCCTAACCTAAACCCTAATCTTAACCCCTATAAAGCAAATGAAGAAAGCGCGGATGAATATTTCGCATTTTCGTTTTATTCTCTTTAACTTGAAAATTTTCGGTGAAATAGTCACTACCTCACTTAAAATACAATCTGCGTTTTACATGTGATAATTGCACCGCTTGCTTTGCTGCTCGATTCATCTAGTTTTAGCAGTTGTTTTCGAGCGGATACGCTTTTTTTTTCCACTTCAAGTTGCAAATTGCGACCTTTTTTTTCTTTTTCTATTAACTTTTTTCCTTTACTTCTCAGTGAGCGAGCGAAGCGACGCGAAATCGTTTCTGCTCTTTACCACCACTTTGCGTTTAAAATAACCAACAGTACTTTCTAAAATGCAAAATCGTTTATGTCATACAAATTGACAAATTCTCAAAGGTTTTGCGCGCAGGACCAGCGACGTCGCTAAGAATGGTGACACCCAGGGCGGAATTTCGCGGTGTCACCCTTCAAAATGTATAGTAGGCTCCAAAGGGTTATATTTTAAAGATAGCGGTACTACTTCATTACAGTAGATAGCGGTTGCAATTTGGCTAGCTCAATAGTTTCTGATTGGCTAGCTCAATAGTTAATTTCTGATTCTAGCTTAAGATTCTAAAACTTGGAAATATGAGCAGCACACGCATAGGCGTAGCCAGGGGGGTTGCCCAGGGGGCCCTCTCCCCCCCCCAAATTGAAATGCTACCAATGATAAAAATGTCACAAAAAATACTTTTGTTTTTTCAGTTCCAATTTTTTTAGCTTCTTCGCGTACAAGAGTGCATGCGTACAGCAGTAATTAATAATAATATTGATCCAAGGGGCTCCGGCCCCCTCAATTTAATTTTACCAACCAATTTAAATGGGACCCCTACAATAATATTTAAATGGCCCCAAACAATAATATTGATCGCGGTGGGGCAGGGCCCCTCCAATTTTGTGTTTGCCAATCAATTTAAATGTATAACCTGACTGAAATTATGGGTTATTATCCTAAAAGTTGCTTACTGGCCCTCATGTAACCTTCTTATGATCGTAATGCAATAACCAGGGCCGGATTTAACATATGGCACAGTGCAAGGGGCCCTGCGCTCAAATGGCAAGACTTTTTTGGCCTTCACCTGTATTTGGCAGGAAAATATTGCGAAAATCCCAAAGTGCCAGGGCCCAACTCAATGTAAATTCGGCGTGGGCAATAACGTGGTTTGTAGGCGTAACTATCTATTGTACATTTTTCAATAACATTCACCTCCACCTCGCCAGTTTTTATACAACAAAATACTTTTGAAAAAAATTAGCTGCAGTAAGGGGAATGCTCAATTTTTTAATGAACGAGTGAACAAATTTTTGAATTGAGAAGACCTGGGCCCCCTAGCCGAACATGTATTCCTGGAACTGGTTGTTTTCATGACAAAACAATAATCTTTAAGAACAATATTCGACTGGATTGCTATTTACTGCTAAAATACTGCAGGAGGTAATGTACTTTACTTCCCTTACCTAGCTAAATCACAAACAAAATTTAACCCCAAAATGCAAGATTTTAAACGAGTTTTGGACTTAAATTGCTAGCGAAAAGAGGACTGAACAATTTAATTTTTTCAATTGGCTTTCAAATGTTAAAAATATAGTACTTTCAAATGGCTCTGAATACGTGCAAAATGTGATCCAATGGTATTAAAATAGCTTTTTCCAAAAAATTACGAAAAAAAGCCTAGGGCTGAGGGCTTCGCCCCCAGATCCACACAATCCGCCCCTCGTATTTCAAACGTATCACAGACCCGGGTCTAGAGGCTCCGCCCCTAGACCCCCGTCTATGATACGTTTGAATTACAGTACGCTTCTTTATTCTAACACCAGTAACACGTCTCCCAATTTAGACATTTTCTCATCTTAAGTGTTGGTTTTATCCCTCTCCTTGAACGAGTTTCTAGTTACGTGCCAACACCAGGCCACAGCTTTCGATCTTCCGTTCTACGATATCTTTTTCCCTCAAAAAATTCCTCTTTCGAAGTTTCTCATGACGTCATTGCATGTGGTTTGGGCCCTCCCGAATCAAAAATCCTGGCTACGCCTATGAGCAGTTGAGCACACGTGTAGTATCAGGCGCGTAACCAGAAATCTGCAGTGGGGGAGGGGCTGTGTTAGGGGGTCTGGGTGCTCCGCCAGAGGCCATTGGGAGTCTGGGGCAGAGCCTCCAGCACTAGAAAAATTTTAATTTTTTTGCAAAAATACCTTAATTTTACGCTTAATTTAATAAAAATTGATGCTTTTCTAGCATGGCATCAGGGAGAACTCTGGTGGAATATAAATTAGCAGTGCAAAAACAAGATTAGTCTCAAGTGCGTAGCCAAAAATCTGGAATGGAAGGGGGCTGATTCAGGGGTCTGGGGAGGGACTCCCAAAGCTCAAAAATTTTGTATTTTTTTGAAAAAATAGCTGAATTTTAGGCCTATTTTGACAAAAAGTAATGCTTTTGAAATGTGGCATAGAAATTAGCAGAGCAAAAGCATGATTAAACTGGTTGCACAAATGGCCAAATGGGCAATGACTACGTGGGAGGTGGCTAATGGTAAAATTTCAATTCTCTTATTTACAAGCTGGTACCGCTGATCATAAAATTTTATCGTTCAATGAAACTCACACGGAGTAAACCATTTGGTCTGCATTTGATAATAAATAATTGGTTGGAGGTCGAATTGAACGATATTTGATCAAAAGTGATTAGTAATTAACTAATATTGATTAGCCATCCCCCTTCTATTGCTGAGTCTGTATATATTTTGATGAAATCAATATTCAGGATGTTTCAACAAACGAACAAATTTAATTGAAAAGTGTTGGCGAGTTTTTCAAGTTTCTACTGATTTGTGATTTAGATTTTTGGCAAATTTGCGCCCCTTTTTAAATAAATGTTTCAAAAAATGCTGTAATTAGTCCATTCCAATGAGCTAAACATTTCCAATGATGTTAAACATATTGTTGTTTTCTTTTTTGTTCGATTGATATCATAAAATGGTGTCACCCCAAAATGGTGACACCCGGGGCGGACTGCCCCCCTTTAGCAACGCCACTGCGCAGGACCGGTTTTACATTGCTCGGGACACTGGCAGTTTTGGTATTTTTGCTGCATTTTCCTGCCAAATAAAGGTGAAGACTAAAAAATAAAGGTTTTATTATCTATAAGCGCGTAGCCACTGGCACTGGTAATAATAGTAAATCCGGCTCTGTTTGCCGAGAAAACTTTTATCGAAATCATCAATGCATTAAGAGACTAAGAGTCGTTTACAAGCTCAAAATTTTCATTCGCAGAGTCGCAATGTAGTGAAATCCTGCAATGGACTTTTGTAAAGGGTATTAGCCATAGATGGGCACAAGTCCGTTAATCGTTAATCTGTTAATAACGAAGCTAACTTTTTCATTAACTCGTTAATCTGTTAAAAAGTTTTTTCATGTTAACGGACTAAATTAACTTCCGTTAAGCTCTGTTAACGGACTAAAGTAACTTCCGTTAAGTTCTGTTAATTTCCGTTAAGGTTTTTATTGTTAATATCTTGCACCATTTATTTATCGTACCGGTACAAACCAGTTTGCACTGGTAACACTTGTTGCGTATTAGCACGAGTTTTATAGAAGAAAGCGAAGAAAGGAGCTCTTTTTTGTGGCAAATAATAAACCTGCAGCCTCATAGGTCTATTAATTATCGCTGTTCACAATTTCTAAAGATTTTCCGATTGCAGCTTCGTTAGTGCATTTGAACTTATTTTTATCTTGAAATTAGATTGGACTGTAAAATGTACCTTCCAAAACACAAAAAGACCACCAGAGCAATAAATATTTGCTTAAATATTTGCTTACAATCAGCTCAACAGCGTCAATACGTGTTCTAGAAGCGAGTGAATAAAAAGAATTGTAAATTACACGCAAAATGTTAACGGATTAACGGACTTTATTAACTTCCGTTAATTAAAGCTGAAAATAACGGATTGACGTTAACGGAGGTATGAAGTTTGTTAACGGACTAGTGGTTAACGAAGCTAACGTTTTGCATTAACTTGCCCACCTATTGTATTAGCACAAGAGATAGCGTTAGTCTAAGTGAGAAATAATCACTGATCAAAGCAAAAAGCATGCCCAAAAAACAAAGAACTAAAAACGGAAACAAAAAAATGTAAAATAGTTCAACTTTCTGCGAATAGACTGGCTGCAACTGAGTTAACCTTTTTTATTTTTTAAAAACCTCTAACTTTTAAAATTGACTGGATTTAATGCTGTAATTTTTTTGCGAAAAGCACCAAAAAAGTTTAATAACCTTTATGCTTTTCATTTTATTTTCTAATTTTTTGTAGTGTATTTAAAAATTTTAAGAAGATCAGTAGACAACTCATTTCCTCGCAGAAAATGGCCTTAAAAATCTAGCCTCTTCTCGAAAAATTGTACGAAAATAAAATGATTAAAGGTTTGACCTTGGAAGTAGAAGTTTGATTTTATTATAATCATATTTATTTTTTTTGTTTAAATTCTTTGCCAATCCCGATCTTAAAGTGATAATTTTTTGTGGATTAGTCTACCAGTCTAAGCACAATAACTAAATTAATTGCAGGGTTGGTAATTCAAACTTGAATATCGCATTGAAATTTATTATTTGGTATTTAGCACAATTAGCCGAACCTACTACATCTACCAATTCATTCAGTCGTCATTTATCATTCATTCATTCACCGCGAAAGTTTGCTAAATTCTATTTTTTTCCAAAATCTATTAATTTAACGTATTTTACAAATATGCCCCTTACCTAACTCCTAGACCAAAGCACACAGCAGGATCAACTTTTGCAAGTGGATAGACTTTTAACAAAATATTTTTTTTAAGATTAGTTTTTTGGCAAATGACGCGATCATAGTTGTAAACGGCCAATTTGGCAATTTGTGCAAAAAATAATGTCATATTTTATCAAATTTTGCACCAAGTTCGTATTTGAAAAATCAATGAATCATTATTCGCCTATGTCAAACTGATGATATCACAAAACGTGCGTTTTTTTACATCGCTTAACTTTGAACATTTAATAAGGCCCAAAATTGTCTAATCGGTTTGGTGCACAAATTGAATCTGAAAAACCGAGTCGGGGCACTTTCTCTACAGTTAAAAACTTTAAATTTCAAAAAATTTTTTGATTAAATGTGACTCAAAATCTGATTAAAAAAAGACATTTTCATAAAGGGTTTCATCAAGAAAAAATGAAGAAGGGAGCATTTTTGACTTTTTCAAAAATGCGGATAACAAACTAACAAATCACTAACATCCATATTTTTGGACATTGTTCATTGTTTTAAAGGTAAAGGAGTATAAAAGGGTTCCTTTATTATTGACAGTATTATCCTTTTCATGTGGCCATGTTTAGAAAGTACTTCTCTCGAAAAAAGAAAAAAAAGAAAATAAAGAAACCATGCAACAAAATCAAGAAATGGATAAGAAAAGAGATATGTAAAACTTGAGAGTACACTTATATATTTCTGGGAAGAGCATATTTTTTATTTATCATATCATTTAGCATAAAACGAAGAAAACTTTTTTGAAATTAGAAATTCAACTGATTATGTCTCTATTGACCTTTGTTTTTTTTTAAGTAACAGGTACTTTTATTCGATAACGACCTCAAGCGGAAAACATATAATCATTTTTACTTTCACTAGAGAGCTGACTTAATCTGAAGAGCGACTTTAGGCATAGCTTACAAAGATTGCAGACTGTGCAGTGATAAAAATCGGACATCATCTTGCGAGATGAGGTTTCGATTCCTTGCCGTTACGGATTCCGCAGACGCGTGTAAGTATCGGTGTTAAAATAATTGTCAAGTACTCTTTCAGAATTTTGTTAGTTTATCTTAAAAAAAATTGCTTCATATTGGGTGTGTCGCGTGGCAGCAATTTCCATGCTAACTAAAGTCGCAATACACGTATCATCTTCCAATCTCACTTAAACTTTTTTTTTCTTCAAACACAGAACAAATTATAGATGTTTCTTTCTCGGAAAAAATATTACCTGACTTTTGCATTTTTATCTTTTGTAGCATTCTCAGAAATGTCAAATCAAATGTTCATTGTAGTGGCTGAAAAACGCCAAAGCGTGTAACCAGGTGGCAGGGCTTAAATCCGCGTTATTGCATTGCACCTTTCGAAAAAGTTAGCAGCAATGGTGAGTGATTGCTAGCACTGAGTTCAATTTCACTGGCCCAAAAATTGATTTCCAAACCTCTTGTTCCGAAGCGGACGCGTTGATCTTCAACCAGCAGTCCACTCACGTGCGTTCGCTGATTTTCAATTATGACAAAATGTCGAATATTAATATTTTTCTTAAAAATATACACTTAATGAAATTGACAGTAATATAAAGTTGCTGTTAAATTTCTTGTTAAGTTATCCTCTTTCTTCCTTTTTTTAAATATTTTTTCAAGTTAGAAAAAGCAAAAAAAAGGAACTGTATTGGTTGCGTTTGGAACAGGCAACGTTGCCAGAGCGCGGTTAATTTGCAAGGCAAGACTAATTTATTTCATCGCTTAGTAACAGCACGAAGGAGAAATTAATAAGCATTTGTTTTAAAAGATACTGCTAGAAGCCGGTTTTATTGAAAGGAGAACTACTAAATTAAGACAATAGAGAGGTGCCCCAAACCTTGTTCCACCGCTATTCCCCTAATCCGCGATAATAGATTTAATCCGTTTGACTCCGTTCCATTCGCAGCACAATACAAACTTTCATGACATCAGAAAAATATGACCTTGCAAAATAAGAAATGCGATGTTTGATTATCGAACATCGCGTTTCTTACTTTGCAAGAAATTGTCAATTCACAAAATTTCTTGCAGAAGAAGCCCCGCGATGTTCGATATTCTGCATTTTGTAAAGTCAACCTTAACGAAGCAAAATGCATCAGAATAGTGCAATGCTATTTCTATTTGTAAAAACTTATTTCAGACACAGAGAAGAAGTAATGAAAGTGTTTTCACCGCTAGCAGCGCTAATGTGTTTTGCAAAGAATTTTTTGGAGCTCTCAGTCGCACAAAAACATAGAATACAAGTCAACCATTCTTATAGTATTATTGTTATAGTTGCAAGATTTTTCTTCACATACATTTCGAGTAGCGCCAGGATAAAGGGCATTGAAACTGCCACAAAATTTCATTAAAAATTATGTCATATCAAAGTTTTATATTAAATTGGCAATTCAAAAAATTGTATCCTACAACAGTAATAGTAATAATAAAAGTTTCGATTTCTGGATAACTTTTTTTAAAGTAAATACGAAAACCAGTCAAAATTAAAATTAAGTTACATGAAAGAAATTGATTTTGGTTCTGTTATTTGAAAAGAGCAATCTTTTTTTGTTGCATCATTAAATTTCACAATCTGTCATAATTTTGAGCAGGGGAGAATGCTAGTTCTTAATGGAAATAGGAGTCCTGGAGGAGGGGCATTGCAAAAGGTGTTCGGCGATTTGAGATTCGAGACAGCATTGAAAAGTGCGATGGTAGCTTCGAACACAGCCGGAATCGATTACCTTTATTACGATTACATTTACTATGTCTTTTTATTTTATTAGAATTTCTTCGAACCCCTAAGTCAAAACGAATGGAATCAATACTAATAAAAACTTTCGTTTTTTTTTGTGTAAATCTTTTCAGAAAATAGATTTTTACTTCAAATTAACTTGATTTTGAGTCAAATTTAATCACAACTAACTTCTGAAAATTTGAACTTGGATAAGTTTCTCAATTTTGAGGTTTCCAAAGCACTTTCCAAAATCTAAGCATTTTTCGTCCATATATATGACTTAAATGGCGTCATAAGATGCTTTTGTGAGGTAGCCGCTTTGACTTAGACAATTTATGATTCAATTAAAAAAAACAAAACTTATGTGCAAATTTGAGCCGTTTAAAACTGCCTAAAATTATAGTACCAACATCACTATGATAACGCCATCACTCAAAACCATTTTTCAAGAAAATATTAGTAAACACCATCGAGTATGCCAACTTTGGCGTTTCTGTGATTTCTGGTTTAGTACAAGATGTATAGGGGGCATTTCCGACCCTTGTAAAATGCGTAGGTCTAATATTCTGGGTAATATAGGGTTATTACTTTTGCACTACCGCAGATAAGTTGCTAAAAATAGTGACACCCGGGGCGGGATTTCGCGGTGACACCCGGAGTGGAGTTTCGTGGTGTCACCCTTTATCATTTGACGCTTCGGCATCCGCGACCGACTGAGGTGAAAATTATGTCCAAATGCGGATGAAGACCAAACCAAACAATAAAAATGTCTTCACCGTGGAGTTTCTGGTCCAAATGCGCATGGAGACTAAAACAAAACAAAAAAGTCTTCACCACAGGTTAGTGGAGTTTTCGGCCGGATTATGGTTTCACATCATAAAATGGTGTTACCCCAAAATGGTTGCACCCGGGGCGGACCGCCCCACCCTCACCCCCCCTAGCAAGATTACTGCACTACCGATAATAATTTCTGTATTGAAACGAGATTTAAATTGCCGGCGCAGTCTCTTTCTCTAACACATATTCTGACTTGGAGCCAAGCGGTATCATTGTCATGGTGTAAAGTCTGACGAACAACTTTCAAATAAATAGACACCCTAAAAGAAGCGCTTTGTCGTCCACACGTGGGGTGAAAAAACGTGCAAAGTTTCTGTTTTGTACCTGTGATTGAACGAACTAAACTAAAGGACTGCATTGAAATACAAAAAAAAAAAAAAGCACAGCAAAACCGCTACAACTATACAAGCAAACGATTTAAACTAGTTAGACAAACTCGTTTTAATAAAAAATAGAAAACAACACATGTGTTAATTAACATTTTCATCAGGCTTACTACTACTTGCACTCTATATAATTGCCTTTTATGCTCATATTTATAGTAATTTCAAATATCCGAAAAAAAAAACAGAGATCAAAAGTCAAAACCATTATGCACTTGCTGCATCAGTTTCGTATGCAGTTATGCCAAAACTAATCAGTTGCGATGCAAACGCATGCAAAAGCCCGCGTAAATTTTACGACCAAGCTGCACTGTTTTACATGAAACAACTTTGGCGTTTTTGCACTCTTTCAAACTATTTAACTTATGCAAATTTTGCCCCAATAATTTTTGCATGCACAAAATATCGCTGACGTCCTATGCTCTTCAACCCTTCGCGACCTTTCTAGCGTGTTCGCGTGCGCTCTGCAGCAACGCCTTATGTATACTTGAGACAACTACAGTAATAAACGTTTTTTCATAATCCTGTCGCATACGAGAAGTTTATGGAAATAATACACTACAGCAGGAATCGGCAACCTTTTTTATACAGTGGACCGGTTAAAAAGCGAAAATTTTTCGCGGACCGTCTTTCAAAAATTAACTCGTATGTTTAGCAACGTAATACTGCCCGTAAACTGGAATTATTTCAAAAAATTATTGTACTACTCTTCCTGTAAATTAAAGTCATTTCATCACAAGATGTTAAAAGTCGTGTATAATCAAATCTTTTTTTCATAAAATGTCCAAACGCAATTGCATTTAACGTTACAAAATGTATTCCGAAAGTATTTAACCTGAAAAAGTATCCTGACCTGTAATGAACTCTCCACGGACCGGCACCGGTCCGCGGAGCGGTAGTTGCCGACCACTGCACTACAGCACACGATAGAACAATTTGTTAGCAAAGTGTTTCAAAAAATAGCAGCATAAGCGATGTGTCAAAATCAGAAGTGTACATTTTAAAACTACCGAAAATTCAAACTTATGTTACAGTTTCGATTCAATTTTCATTGCAAAAAGTTAGTGTCTCACAGACTTTGTATTATAGGCTTATTCTCGGCAGCGGGAAAGGCACCAAAGCAAGCCAGCAGCAAACTTTAGAGAAAAGAGCACAATAAGCAAGATTTGCCACCACGCCAGCATTTTGACTCTTTAAGTTGACTTCACAAGAGGAGTTTCTAAAACAACAGAAAAAGCGCGTTTATTGCCTTTTAAAAAGACTGGACAGTAGGGATGGGCATTTCAGAATACTGAATCCAGAAGGATCCGATTCCCAAACTATCCTAAATCCAAATTGATATATAAACCGGATAATTGGAACCGGTTTTAAATCAACGCAATTGCATTGGTAAAAATTGTTTGAAGTTAATTCTCACATGAAAGTGTAATAAGTAGGGCATAAGCGTAGCCAAAATTTTTGATTGGGGTTAAATCCAAACCACAAATCACATGCAATGACGCCATCAAAAATTTTCAAAAAAGAAATTTATTGTGGGGCAAAGATATCGTAGAATGAAAGATCTGAAGCCGTGGCCTGTTGGCACTTAACCAGAATTTTGGTAATGGGAGAGGGCGGAAACTAATCGTTAAAAATTGCAACTGTCTAACTTAGGAAACGTGTTGAGTGAGCTAGTGTACTCAAACATATCACAGACGGGGGTCTGGGGGCGGAGATCGCAGCCACGAGTGGCTATGGGGGTCTGGGATCGAAGCCCCCAGCCGCTGGGCGATTTTTGTAAGTTTTTGGAAAAAAAAGCTATTTTAATCCCATTGGATCACATTTCGTACGTGTTCACAGCTATTTGAAAGAACTAGATTTTTAACATTTCAAAGCCAATCGAAAAAATTTAATTGTTCAATCCTTCTTTTACTTGCAATTAAAGTCTGAAACACGTTTAAAATCTTTCATTATGGTGTAAAATTTTAATTGTAAGTGATTAGGTCCATGTAAAGGGAAGTAAGGCACATGGCTGCCTACAATGTTTCAGCACTAAATAATAATCCACTCGAAAATTTTCCTTAGAGATTTTTGCTTTGTTATGAAGTTAACCAGTTATAGGAGTACATGTGCGGCTAGGGGGCCCAGGCCCCCTCAATTGAAATTTAAAGTTTGTTCAATGAGCATTTTCTCTAGCTAATTTTTTCAAAAGTATTTTGTACGTAAAAACTGGCGAGGTGGAGGTGAATTGTTATTGAAAATGGTACAATAGATGGTCACGCTTACTAAACATGTTATTCCCGGGCCGGATTTATATTGCGCGGGGCCTCTGGCACTTGGGGGATTTTTGCAACTTCTTCCTGCCAAATATAAGTGAAGACCCAAAAAAGTCCTACTATCTAAGCGCGGAGCCCTGGCACTGTGCTACATGGCAAATGCAGCGCTGGATATTGCATTACGTTCATAAAAGGTCCCTTGGTCGTCGATATTAATTATCGTTAATTACTGTTGTACGCGTGCACTGTTATACGCAAAGATGCTAAAAGAAATTGAAAATGAAGAAACCAGGTTTTTTTGTCAATTGTTTGTCATTGGTGGCATTTCGATTGAGGGGTCCCGGGGCCCCCTGGGCCACCCCCTGGCTACGTCATTGATTTTGAGATAAGATCGCGCCCTTAAGTTCTTTCATAAAAAAACATTTAAAGCTAAATTAAAAAAACTTTTTTTCAAACCGTGGAGGACTTGAGTCAAGTCACTTGACAGTTTTTTGAAACGTACAAGAATTGCAAAACATTATTATGACGTGGACACGTGGTCGTCATTATTATTACTTACGTTTGAACGCGTAAATCCTAAATCAACGAAACTGCAATTCTGGACAAGGACAACATACTGGCTATGCTCTCATTATATTTATCATCGGTAGTATTTCAATAGGGGGGTTTCTATTACCTCCTGTATTATAGCATTAAGTTCATAATAACGTTAAATAAGCGCCTTGGGTTGCAACTTTTAGGACAAAACTCTTAGATTTCTCACAAGTTGTGCATATAAATCGTTTAAAGTTTGAATTAAGAAGCCCCTTGTATGGCCCGGGACCCTTGGTCGTCAGTTAGGGGCCTCAGGGCCTTCTGGTCGTCAGTTAGGGGTTTCAGGGCCCCTGGTTGTCAGTTAGAGGTCGTGGGGTTTCGTGGTTGTCGGTTAGGGGCCCCGGGGCCTCCTAGTTGTTAGTTAGGGGCCCCCTGGTTGTTAGGTAGGGGCCACAAGGCTCCCTTGTTGTCATTAATATTATTAATTACTGTTATGTGCGTAATTACTGAAAAAAAACTGCAACTAAACATCGCTAGACTATGTTGTCATAATTTTTTTATCATTGGTGGTATTTTAATGGGAATGGGGGGCGGGCTTCCTGTGCCCCCCCTGGCTACGCCTATGGAGTAGGGCCCGCAAAAGTCAATAAAGTCAAAAAAAAACTTTTATCAAACGTATACCAACATTGGTTTAGGATGCTCTGGAGCCAGTTGAGGTAGATTTTATACGTCAAAATAAATTTAAAATTTTGAATTAGGTCAAAATTTGTTAAAATTATTTGTGATCAAAATTTTTTTCTAAAAGCAAACAAAAGGTTTTTACTTCATTTTTCTGGATATTTGAGAACCAAAGAAACGTTATGAGCAATTTTATACATGCTCGAATGAAGTTTTGCTACTCAAATTTCTGCAAATAGTTGCAATGTGTCGCAATACAATTGCCTGGGTTAACTTCTTTATAAAAACAATTTTATGATAACGCGAAACTAATTTTTTTAGTTAAAAACAAGTTAAACATGCCAGCCTTGGCATGAATGATATAACTACGGTAAGAACACTATATGTCCAAATTCAAAAATCAAAACGACAATTTTATTACACAGTACCGTATATTACAACGAATAACCAGATTTTTGAAATCTTAGGACTGTACTGTTTTGCTGTCATAGTTTTAGCAATCGACAAAACTTTTACACAACGCAACTTTTTACCAAGCAAGATTGAAATTGTGCCAAATTATTTTCCAATAAAAATTTAAGAACAAATTGTAGTACGGAAAGAGAACGAATTTTTCTCCAATTTTTTTTATACAAGTTGTAAAGTATCAGGCACACTTAACTCCAAACTACTTTTGATTTAAAAACCCAGTTTAGGCCATAAAACAATTTTTTTTGTTTAATTTTTGTCACACAACAACACTTGCCTCTCAACGACAAAATTTTTACCAAAAAGAAGTTTTTTCTCTAATTTTTTTACAGGAGTTGTATTAGTTACAAATTAACCCAAAACTGTTTATCACTCAAAAACTCAATTTTTGTCGCATACGGACATTTGCCTCTCAACGCTTCAAATGAAGCCGAAAATTCGTGAAAAAATAAGAACAGCAAATTTCAATCCAAAATTTACTGGTTATAAAAAAAGTGTAATTGACATAAAAATACGTGCAGATTCCTAGGTTTTTGTCCTGTAGCAACTAGTTACTTCAATTGCAAGACGGACAGATTGGTATTTCTTTCTAAATGCTGTTAATGAAAAGTGAAGGAGGTTATCTGCTTTAAACTTACATGAATTGCAAATAACAAAACTTTTTTTTTTTGAATCAAAATTTGGAGCTCAATAAGGCCAAAACGGTTTAGGTCAAAATAAAGTCAACATTAAATTTTTTTTAGGTCAAAATAAAAATGGCCCTTGTAATGAGCCATTTGCTCTGTAATTAAGACTTCGCGTGAGCCCGTAGTACCCTTGGTTTTGTCTGCGAATTTTGGCAGATTAGGATTGATTTGCTTATAACTAGCAAACGGTAAAACCTAGAAAGTTGAAATTTGGACTCAGTGTGCCAATTTTGGAGGCCCTAGGTCACGTAATCGTGAATTGACACATAAAAAACCGAAACGAAGGCGATTTTTGGCTTGAAAATTTATTAATTCGCGTATAACACAAAAACCACTTGACGTGCTAAGTTGAAACTTAAACACAGCGTGGGTGCTTATGAATGCTTTATGCAAACCGAGTTTGTGGGCGCCCAGTCACGTGACCAAAATTCTACAGACCCAAAATGGGCAAAAAGTAGACGAATTAAACGGATATATCTCGGTAATTACCGATATTGATGAAAAATGGTTTGTAGATTTTGAGTACACTATTAATTGCCTTTCTTTTTGTCATGCTCGTTAACTCCAGCTTGAAAACTATTTTTCTTGTTTTGCATCTTTTTTCTTTCTTTTTTCTTTTTTTTCTTCCGCTGTTCTTTTAAATCGCAAAACGCACTGTATTCAAATTTTGAACGATTGAAGATATCAGGGAGGACTTCTCTGCAACAGAAATCGGGGAGCCAGGTTGGGGGATTTCATTCAATCGGCTACTCCGAAATTTGGAACTTTTAAACCATTGGAGCAAGATGGACAACATTTTCGAAATGGGTAGATATTAATTTAAAATAAACTAAACCTAACAAAAATGGAGGTGCTAAGATGGAGGTTTTTCCGCTAAACCGGCTCTCCAAAATTTAAACTTTTTGACTTTTGAAGGTAAAGTAAATATAAAGGAAAGATAAAATTTGACAAAATTTGGGAATATCAAAATGGGAGTCCCCCCCGGAAACGGGGCCGACAAAATTCAAACTTTTTTACCACTCACGCTAGACACATGAAATTTTCAGGGTAGGCAAATATGAAGAAAAGTTTCCTCCAAACGGGGTCCTCCAAAATTCAAACGTTTTAACCTTTTAAGCTGGACACATAAAATGGTGGCCCACAAATTCTCAACTTCCCCATTTGAAGCAACTTGCTTCAAAATACCTTTGCATTCCGGCAAGATTAGCTTCTTCCGAAAGGTGTTTCGCCAGTGCAGGATTGACTGTGAGCGAATTAAGAACGTAACTCAGTGGTGAACAATAGAAGCACTCAATGTCATACACTGCAATAAAGTGCTGCTTTAATCAAACAAATCGTTGAATGCATTTTTTCTGGATATCGGTGGTGGTAGACTGGTTGTTCACTTTTTCAGCAAGTTAAGTTGATTTATGCCAGAATAGGATTCGGTATTCTGGATTCGGCTTTAGCTATTCAAAATAATTCTGGAATAGCCCACTATTCTGAAATGCTCATCCCTTTTGGACAGTTTTTTTGTGATACAAAGTTTAAAAAACGCTGTAAACAACATCGGAATCATGCCTTTTTCAAAATCTGCATAAAATTAAATCAAACTGCTTTTGTCTCGTACTTGTCAGAATTCAAAGAAGGAGTTTTAATAAAATCTATTGAGAATTTCATTATTTGAACGGCGTTGAGTCTTGGCAAGCGCAAGATGAAAACAGTTCGATTCAAATTCAACAGCCTTTACTTTGAAAAAGACTTCACGTCTATTTACGGCTCTGGATCATCGCACGCTTTTAGTTTTTACTTGCAGTATTACCTATTATTACGTTGGTCATGTGATGATGAAATAAAAACCGAAACCGAAACTGAAACATGAATCCGAAGTTGTTTAAGGTAATTTTAAAGACGGTTGGGTTGAAACCTTAGCAGTTTGCACTTTACTTAGATATTTTTTTTTAAAGCAAAGAGAAACTGTGTATTATACGTAAACAAGAACTCATACCGCAGTGTGGCGAGAAAGAATGTTAATTTTTCGATATGGTTTGCAATGCTGCAACTTTACTGGCGGCAGCCTACGCAACCGGGTGGCTATAAGAGAACGGTTGTCGAGAATCCAAGCAAACCGAAATCTCGTTCACCAACATTCTTTTACAAAACTTTTACAAAAAAATCAAATATTTTACAGAGGAGCAAAATTTGAAGTAGTTCAGAAAACAAGTTTAAAAACAATAATAAGGTTGTGTTTAAAAACAATACAAAAAAAACTACGGTAGAATTATATGAAAATCAACTCAAACCTCTTCATAGCGTAGTGTATACTTTGTTTGCTTAAATGAATTAGACTTTTAGTGTACTTTGTTGTTGTACATATAATGTCAAGGATCGACTCGACACGATAACTTTTAGTGTGTTTTTTTTCTATTTCCCAACAAAGCAGACTACAGGTGTTGTAAGTGTAGCTTGGCAAAGTAAAATTTTTCTTTTAGTTAAAAGGGCATTTAAGTCGGAAAGTTTTTTTCGCAACTTTGTCACAAAAAAAATCTGGCAAATCTGAAGACTAACTTCACCGAGTTAGAGCTTTCTACGACCTTCTGTTCCTGAGATATAACATATTAGATTTCCCATTAGAAAGGCTTTTTTCCCTTTGAAATTTTGCCACGGTTGCCAGTTAGAAACAAAATATCAAAAAGTTACAGCTGCATGTTCTTCTCAACAAACGTTTTGCGCAGTGCCGTCGGCCAAAGCAACAGAGGTGAGGGAAGATTAGCCGAAAGTGTGGGGGCACTAAAATAAACTGAACTTTTGCACATAAAAACTGATATTTTACGGCTACAAATTATACGCTGTTTTAACAGTTTTGTATTCAAGTCTGACAAAAAGAAAGACTCCAGTCGCTAGGAGATTTTTGTGATTATGCAGCAAAATAACGATTTTAACGCCATTTCAATCACATTTTGCAGGTTATTGAAGCCATATAAATAACTACAGTAAATTGCTAAAATTCAAAAGTCATTGAAAGGATTGAATTGCTTAGCCCCTTCTACCCCCTTTATACTCCAGTCACGTCCAAAACATGTTCAAACGATTTTATTTTTGCGTTAAATCTTCTACACGTCTTGGCTAAAGGAGGTTGAACCCCCCTTAGGCCCCAACCCCTGATTGCGCCACTGATTGCCACCTAAAAAATCTTGAGTGTGCTCTGAAAAATCAAAAACAATTGTTTTAGTTTTGAATGTTTTTACGTATTGTTTCCGGGTTATAATCACTAACGAAGTACCTGTAACGATTTGATAGGCTTACTCTCCTATTCTGCGATTCCTCCGGAAATGCGTGTTAATAAGACGGATTATTGCGTCACATTTTCGCGGAGCAGTTGGTGGTCAGCAAATTTGAAAAGAATCGAGAAAACTACAAACGCGAATTATGTTTTAACGCTATTATTTCATTTGATTTTTCCTATTGTCTTGTTGTTACCTGATACTCCAAATACGCATTCTAAGTAAACCGAAATGGGGGGGGGGGGGCACAAGCATTCGTTAGAGGGGCACGCCCCCCCCTCCCCGAAGCAACGGCACTGGTTTTGCGGCAGAGTTATTGTCAAAACTAAGTAGAGGTTTAGAACTTAAAAATTAGCTGCTTTTCAATAAACGTAAGCAGTTTTCTAAAAGTTAATTTTCTGTTGCAAATACTGACAAAATGGCAACACTGAACGAAGGAAAAATTGTTGATTTAGAACTGGAATATCTTGAAAATGGGAAGGTGTAGAAAGTTCAAATTTGGTGAGAATGCATTTGAGGCTTATCCTACCATGTTGGTCAAGAGTAAAAAAACTTGACTTGAATGCCCTTTTAATGTGAAAATTTGTAATCTATACTGTAATGCTGCATGAGAAGGATCCAGATTTCCAAAACTAATAGTTTTGTTTCTTTTTTTGTGAGCACAAAGGCTCAGGTTAATTTATTTGTATTAAATTTTGACATCTATAGGATAAAGGTGGCATAATGGGCTCAGTGCATACAAAAGCAAGATTCGTGCGTGTTAAACAAAAACTGGACCAGACAGTTCACAAAGAATTTTGGTGTTTGTTTGTAAGCAGGCGCACTAACTGAATTTTGTCAAGGAGGAGAGAGTGCTTGAACCAACAGCTAAAATTTGTTTGAGTTTTGTAGATGGTGGTTTAGGGACGGAGCCCCAGCCGCTGCGCAAAGTTTTTGATCTTTCGAGAAAAAATGCCATTTAAATTCTATTTGAATGCATACCATTAAATTATAGAGCCGTTTGAAAGAATTAATTATTAAGATTTGGAAACCTTTTGACAAAATTAAATTACTCAGCTCAGAGATGAAACCGGTGAGGATTTTTTTGAACCGACCCTACGACCGGTAGATTTCAAAATCTATCCCGGTTGACCGGCCCGGTCGACCGTTTTTTTGACAGAAGGTTTTTTCACTGTTCAATGCATCTAATGAAAAATTTTCATAAGGGAGGGCCATGGATGAGGGATTAAAATTTGTGACTCCGGATGGGGGTCTCAGAAAAAAAAAACGCCAAAAAATTTTTGCGATTTTTACAAAAGTATCTCAATTTTAAGACCTTTTTAGGTTAAAATTTCGGTTTGAAAGACCCGTTTTGAGCAGTGCAAAACGTGCACAAAATAAGCATAAAAAGAACTGGAGGGCACAAGCTAAATTATTAGAAGTTCTTTCTAATGATATTATGCTTAAGGCCAGGAAAACAAGTTAAATTTTTTCAGCTATTGGTGACAGATTATTTGCAATTTGCCGAGCAGCAAACACTAAACTGTTATGACATTGGCTAGAAAATATTCGAAATATGATGTGCCCCAGCAGTTTGTAGAAATGCTGCTACTTCACAACAAGCCATGGCTAGTTGGATATAAAAAATAAGAGCTATGTATTTCTCGCCCAGTGTAAAGTGTGGTAAATTTAAGTTGAAAAAGCTTTTCAAAGCTGCAAGATTTTAGCATGTACTAAAAAATCTGAAATCTGCGCCACTTCTACTCTCAAGCTGATTAAAATGATGCGAAAATGCCAGGTAGCGTAAGCCTCTATCACATGCATGCTTTATTATAATCTGATTACGCAACTTAAACGTAGCAATTTTGCATTTTTTTGCTTTGTGGCGTGGCCCAAAAGGGGAGGGGAGGCATCGCACAATGCCCACCCCTAAATACGCCCATGGATGTGCATGTCCTAATGGTCACAGCATATTAGTGACACCTTGAAACCATTCAACAAGTGTTTTCAAAAGGTGTGGTTTGTTAATACTGTTTTTTTATCAAAAGTTTTATTTATAATGAAATACTTATATAAGTATACTTCGGTTGGTGCTTAGATGTCTTTTAGTTGCAAGAAAGGAGAATTTGACCGGTGTTTCAACCGGCTTGACCGGCCGGTCGAAGAATCTCTACTCGACCGGTAACCCTACGGCCCGGTCGACCTGACCGGTTTCCATCTCTGACTCAGCCCCCGACTTACTGGTCAAGCCAAAATACGTTTAAAAGCAAGCATGTTTGAGTTTAAATTTCTTAGTGACTGGGCAAGGAAAAAGGGGAACTTAGCATTTTTTAGCTCATTTTGTTTGCACCACTGTTCGCACGTAACAAAAATTCAGTTTAATGCGATGCAGTACTAACTGAAACAAAGTCACATAAAAGGAGTCAGATCAGCAAAAACTTCGTCCCCTTCCACATTCCGAATAGGTTCACGTAAAGTTTTTACTCTTATGCAAAAATCTCTGCAGTTTTGGCGGAGATCTCACAGATTTTCAGTTTTGGTAGGGCACCAGAATCTCATTTTTACAACTTTTTTCCAGCTCCCTGTAATTTCAACTTTCCATCTTATTGTTATACGCCATTTCAAAATTTTAAACTCTCCATTTTTCAAGCACACTAAATATTCTTTGAAGAGTCAAAACCAAAATCAAATCCTTTATACGTCTCCAACAGCATACAGGCTTGCTTTTTTGATTGATTTGATAAAAACATTGACTCGTAATTATAGTTGCTATTTAATCATTTTAGACGTTGCAAACTACGCAGCCTAATCATCAGCAGTGAAATAAGTTTTAACCCTATTTTACATGAAGGGGAGGGAGCATTTTTGCCCTCCTCTCGGTTTTTGTGATAAATCCTTCAGAAAAAAGATTTTTGTTTTAAATTAACTTGACTTTGAATCAACATTCATTACAAATATCTCCTGAAAAATTAAAGTTGGTAAGGTCTCGGAAAGTTTTCCAATTTTTGAGGTTTTATGAAGTCACTTCCTGAAATCTGAGCATTTTTTAGCAATTACTTAACGTACTATAAATGACGTCACATGACGTTTTTGTGAGGTGACAATCTTGATTTAGGCATTCTATGATTCAGTATCAAAAAACAAACTAATGTACAAAGTTTGAGCCGCCTGTGACGTCATGGCAAAATCACGTTGTTTTTTTGAAAGCATAGCCGTGACGTCACAATGATGACGTCATCAACTCAAACCGAATTTTTCCGAAAACTTTTGGTGAACACCAACTGCATGCCAAATTTTGTGTCCCCATAACTTTTGGTGAAGAATCCAGAAGTTACACAAGTAGTTATGTATATGGCGTGTTCGGTGCACAGAGGTCACGTGACTGCACTGTAACCGTCCTTGTGTCTCAAATTAAGAGAGGTCACGTGACTGCACTGTCTCAATAAAAATCGTTCAGTGCAAAGCAGGTCACCTGAATCTTAAAAATGCACTGGAAACAAAATGACTTAAAATGCACTGAAACCGTCCTTGTGTTTCAATTTTTTTTTTAAATCGTGGTTCTCAGTCCCCCCTCCCGATGTTAGTAGGAGGTATTAAACTCGCAATTGAGCGCTTGTCACATGTAACCAACTTGTGCTCATAATTGCGCTTCAGTCGTGTTTAAATCTTTTCAATAATTAGTTTGATTTTGTCATTTTCTATAGGTTTCACTTTAATTGTAAAGCCATTGCTATCAAATATTTTCACTATGGGTTTACCGTACGCCTTTTGTATTCTTTCAATGTCTTCTTTTGATAGAACATCACTTGATACTTTTGACCACTCGTGTTTATAAGTAGGATACATGATAGAATCTGTACTTTGTGAATGGGTTAAACCTAAACAATGACCTATTTCATGAACAGCTACTACAAATAAGTTGTGTTTGGGAGGTGTTTCTTGGTCTGTCCAATCTTCATCAGCATCGAAATGTAAATCACCCCCAATTCCTGAACCTGGATAAAATCCATGAGCTAAAACACCGCCTTTACCTTTAAAAGGGAATCCATCGCCATGTTCCTTGGCACAAAAACTAATTTTTATGTCACAGGGCTCATTTGGCTGTACTTTCTTAAATTTAAGTGCTGTAGGTTTATCCCAAACTTTGAAAGCAGAATCAATTTGCTTGTGTATCGATTCTTCTGTAAGTTTTGGTGTTAAGTTCGTGATACAATACGTTAAAACACGTTTATTCCACTTTTGTTTTATATCTTCTATATTTTCTGGAACTGATAAATTTGAAGGTTGAAATCCACAAAACATCTTTTATTTATATGTAGATTTAAGTTGCTCTAATTCTTCAATCGGAATCCAGCTATTAAAATCATTGCTGTATCCAGACCACTTAACTAATGCCGATTTCTTTTTATTATCTTTGCGAACAACTTTTTCTATTCTGAATTTAGTTTGATTCGTTTTCAAAAGTTCTTGTTCATAGAAAGTTCCAGAAATTAAATCACCACGAAGATCAGTGATTTCGTAAGTGTGTGGATTGGTATTTAAAACTTTAGAAATTAAAAACAGTTCCTCTGTCCAGTTTGGAGTAAAACCCTTGTCAAAAAGTTTTCGTTTGTATTTTGAAAGTCTAACTGTGTCACCAACTTTAAATTTTGCTTTTGTTTTTATTGGTTTAATTTTAGCGTACAAATTATAGTAAACAATTCCTTGATTTTCTTTTTCGCTTGCTTGAACAGGCGTCATTTTCACGGATGAATGATAGCTGTTATTGTACTCATCAACTATCTCAGGTAGCATGTCTAAGTACTGAGTTGAACTTTGTTTTGTAAATTGCTTCCACATTTTATTTTTGATAGTGCGGTTCCAGCGTTCAACAACAGAACTTTTTTCTTCATTTTCAGTTGAATATAATTTAATGTTGTGTTGGTCCAACAGGCTTTTTGTATTTTTGTTGTAAAATTCTTTTCCCTTATCAGTCCATAAGAATTCTGGGATTCTTTTTTCTTTGAAGATTTTCTTGAAAGCATTAGCAACAGTTTTACCCGTTTTGTCTTTCAAAGGGACTATCCATCCGAATTTAGAAAATACGTCAATCACCATAAGTAAATATCGGTAACCTTTATTCCATTTGCTAAACTTTTGCATTTCCACTAAATCAGCCGCCCATATTTCATCAATTGATTTGCTTATAACTCGGCGTCGCAGAAACTTTTTCTTTACTGGTTTGTGTAGTTCATCAGCTAGTTCTGTTTGCCACGACGCCTTTTCCCGTTTTTTGCACCTAACCCCAACTTATATTTAGTTCCAATTGCTGCTTGTACTAACTTTTTATCAAACGATTCCCGGATACCTTTCGTTTTTGTTTGCGATAAACTGTCTAACATATCTTTATCACATTTTAGTTTACCTTTTTTATTGTCATTATCACGGTAACAAATATCATGTTTCATTGCAATAGCATCTATTTGATTGTAAGGTTCTTGCCCCGGTAAAGGTTGGTCGTTCGAATCAAGTTGTTTATCCAAAGGATTATATGGCCCAGTGTACTTGTGACTTGGAAGAGTGAACCCACCTTTTGGTTTTGGTAATTTTCCTATCGCAGCATGAAGGTCTAACAAGCCTCCTTTTTTGTTGGTTTTAATGAAACTATGCTTTGTAATACCACAACTAGCACAAATGCAACGTAACATCAGGCGACCATTTCCTTTTGCTTTTATAATTTCATCAGAACCTGGAACACATTTAGTTTTTTTCTTTTCTCTAACACAATAAGTTTCCATCTTTAATATATGATACATAAAACTTCATAAACATTTCATTAAAAGGTGTAGGTTTTTCATGAAAATCTAGCAATAGTTCGTTTGCTGTTCTCCCCTTATTTCGCTCTGTTATATAATACACACAGTAGTAACCACAAAGAATTGAGTTAATATTTTGAATTTGAGCATCATTGTAAATAACGTGTTTGTTTGTAGTCTTCATATATTTAACAACTTCATTTGGGGGTACGAGTCCAAAGCTGTCGAAGTATTCTACTTTATCTGATTTTTCTTCGTTGTAAACACAAACCCAATGAGTTCCACTACCCGCAAAATAATCTTGCAAGTTTACGACAGCTGCCTCATTTTTATTCATTGCTTTTGGTAACATATCTTTGCTAAATGTTCCTCGATAATTGTCACACTTAATCATGATTTTATCAATGTCTAAGTTTGTTAATGGTTTCATTTATTTACTGCTTTATTAGTTGCTCCTTGGATGGCCCCGGAAGCAGCTGCTAATCCTAAAGTTGGCAAAACCTTTTTAGCTAAAAACGGTAACACTAGTTTTCCTAAATTAAGTAAGCTGCTTAAGAAACCACCTTGTTTTTGCAATTGTGTTTTACTAAAGTTTATTTGAATACCGTGTCCAGACGCTTTTGATTTGTTAATTCTATTTATCTGTCGACTCGTCAGTTGCAAACTAACGTTGCCTTTAGTCTGTAAACTTGCATTTGTTAGTCTAACACTTACACTAGTTTTGCTTTTATATGCATTTGCAATTTTTTTCTTTTGATTTTGCGTCAAGTTCAACGAGTAATCGTGGTACATTTTATATTAGACTTTATAAAATCAAACCCAAGATCGGAACATTTTTGAAAGGAGAATTTTTTCCTAGTATTAAACCTTTTCCGAGAATCTGAGGTTCGTCGAAGCGATAAGACCTACCTTGTCTTTTTGTTCCAGGCAACATAAGCCCTTTACCCTTTGATCCAGGTAACACAAGTCCTTTTCCTCCTAACAAACTGGGCAGCAAGCTACCTGCTAAACCTGCTAAAAGAGTTCCAATAAAACCACCCTGTTTTGAAATTTGTAGTTTTGATAGCTTCAAAGTAACACCTGAACCTTTTGCTTTAGCATCATTTATTTTGTTAACTTGCGTCTTTGTTAAACCAAGAAAGTCTGATCCTTGTAACTGGTGGTTATTAAATGTGAGTGTAAGCCCAGTTTTGTTTTGAAAAGCTTGTTTTATTTTTTCTTTTTGAAATTGTGATAAATTTAATCCGATTTTAACATACATTTTTATTTATACTCAGATAATTATATTCATTCGACCTGAAAGTCCTTCTAACTGAAGGTATCTATCAGAAAGTACGACTGCATAAACATAGAAAGCTTGGTCAGCGTTATTTGCAATATTTCTAAAGTTACCACCAAGACTAAACCTTATTTCAATATCTGCCGAGCTGTTTTTAAGTCGTTCATTGTGTTTACTAACATCAAAATGATGAATTGGATACAAACTAGCCCAGTCTTCAGCTGATAATTGACAGCCCGTGTCGGCGTCTTGGTATTTATTTACAGCCTCTAGAAAACTCATGTATAAGCGCGAATAATTTCTATTTTGTGGAGTAAAATTACATTCAAATTCTCGTTCAGGATATTGAATGCTGTTTATTCTGCAACTAATACGTCTTAAGTTTGCATTGTCAAAAATCACGTTATTTAGCTGCTGGTTGTTATCTCGTTCACTCGATTGAAACGCAACAAACACATGCCTAGGAAGTTCTGTTCCCGGCTGGGTTGTTATTCTCCAAGTCATGCTTGTTTCTGTTGACTGAAACATTGTTCGATACACTCTCATTTGTTCAAAGTATAGCTGTTTTATATGTCCTTTTACTAACATAGCATCTATTTCCGATTCAACTTTTAAACTTGGTTTCACTTTAGGCATCCACAAAGAGATATGACTTATGTTAAACTTACCAGCAGCTACACCATTAGCACGTAAAATATAGTTATTAGATGTTTCTCTATCCACGACTATACTGTGTTTAACACCCCTAAAAACCTTATCGATATCACGACAAAATCCAAATATTTGGGAAAGAGGAAGCATTAAAGTAATTTGCTTATTTCCCGTAGTAATGTTTTGTCTTGCGGTGAAACCAATATTTGCTTGTAGATTGTTGTTGTATATTTCTACGATTGCTCTAATACCATCACGTACAGCATTTGCATTCGCATCATCAGCTACACCACCAAAATTTTGTTTAAGAGATGGGGAACCAGTTCCAGTGTCTTTAAACCACAGCATGTTAGAGGCGGTTGATCTTGAGTAATCATCACTAAAGCTAACTAAATTGAGTATTGTTGATGCTTGAGGTAGATAAAGGTTTATGTTTTCTATAGTTTGGTTATTTAATTGATATTGCGCAGTTTGAAATAAAGACCAACCGTTATTTACTAATGAAATTACGTCATTGTTATTGTAATTAGCATTCGCATTAGTTTGAAGTTTTCCTCTGATTTCTAGGTATGCTTTATGCGGTAGAAGAAAAACATCTTCATCTTTTGTTTCAATAATGTGCTGACCATCTTTGTTCATATTATTTGAGTCTCTCGGAAGGTATTCGACATATTCAAACTCAGTAATTGAATTGTCCACTAAGTTTGTTTCTTTAATTTGCAAATATGGGTTCGTTAGTTCTGTCATTTTATAATTAAGACATATATTTTTTAAATCCTGATCCAGCAATTAAATTACTTAGGATAGCTCTCGATCTGTCGTTGAGATTTTCTAATTCTCTGTCATTGATAATACGCTTGTTTATTGGTATATTTTCTAAGACTGGTTCTAATGTCTTTTTTGTGGGTTCTAAGGCTTTCTTCAGTAAAGGTGCAGCTAGTTTTTTAATCTCAGTCTTCACTCCAGTAGGAATTCTGTTAAGAATCTTAGAACCAGTGCTGATTACGTTCCTTACCTTGTCGTAAACATTTTTAAGCAAACTTCCACCTATGATTTTCTTTTTATGAAATCTAGTTTCTCTTTGTGATAACATTTATAGTTAAACTACATAATCTCTCTCAGGTGAACATAGTAAGTCACTCGTTCATTATTCATATTTACAAAATTGTTATCTTGATCTTTTATAGAGAATCGGATACTATCAATTTGACTTAAATTTTTGATTGGAACGTAAATGTTTTGCTTAGGTTCAACTTGAATCAAATATCCCGGTGGTACGTTTGGACTAAGAGTATAAAGTAAGTCACTAGACGCTCCGTTTATGTAACTTCCATCAATTAAGCTGCAATGAATCTGAAGGCTGTTGATATTTGTAATGTTTACAGGATTTTGACTATTATGAATTCCATTTACACCCAAAAATGCCGAACCAAATCCTAAAACGTCACCTATTGAATTTGGAATTCGAAAATCAACTATGTAATCATTTTTAAGTTCAATTCTTGATTTTAATGTATTAAAATTTGGTGTTATAGTTATATTATTTTTGTCATCACGTTTCTGTTCCATCAAGTACTTGATTTCATTATTGAGGTCTTCAATATTATAGCTCCCTGGAGGAATCGATAATAGTCGTGCAGCTACTCCATCTGGTGAATAAAAAAATTTATTATTGCTGCTCGTTATGTTATGCCAAGAGTACCATATTTGAGCATTGATTAAGGACATCTCGTAACTTTTTTTAATGTCTAGTTGCAACGGTGGATTAAAGCTAGTTATAAAATCTTCTGATTTTCCTTGTCCTTTCCTAGAGTCAAAGAAAAGTGGTATTGATGTCATTTTAATATATTGTCAAATAATTTTTGGTGGTCGCAGTGTGAAATGCATTTGTTCAATTTTAGTTTTTTCAAAATGTTTGCAATTTCTTGATCCAAACGTTTGTTATTATTGCCGGCTTGTTTGGCTGCTACTAGTAAATTAAGTCTTTCACAAAGTTTGTTGGGATCTTTAAGTCCTTTTCCAAAGGTAACTTCCATTCCTCCTAATAATTTATTTAATTTTTCTCTGTACTTTTTAAAAGTTTTTATTTGCTTATCAATCACTTCTGTATCAGCATCGCGTCTTCTTCGTAAACCACCTAATCTTTGATTGATTAATCTAGCTCTGTCTTTCAATGCGTTTATGTAATCTGGCCCGCGTTTTACAAGCTCAACAATATCAGTCTCAAAATTGTTTTGTGTAAGCAATTCTTTTTCTTCGTTATCGAAAGCACTCTCAAAGTGCACAGTATAAATTGATCGAGGTTTATCTTCAATGGCAAGCTGTTGCTGTATGTGTTGAATTAGTTGGTCTTGCCTTTTATCAGTTTTTTTCTGAGTTTCTTCAAACGTTTTAGTAATGGGACGAAATATTTCAGAGGCAGACTTTTGCAGTTGTTGTTTGGTTACAATTTCTTTTTGCAGTTTTTGTTTCAAAAGCTTTCGGTTATTAATATAATCCTTTACAAGTTTATTTCTGTTTTTCAACTCTTCTTCATTTACAAATGGCATGTTTACTATATAGCATATAAAGCTTAAGCCCAAAAATGGTCAAAGCATTTTCTGTAACGAAGGGGTAGGTGTTTGGCTGTTTTGTCCAGCACCATAAAATTGTAAGGATCTTTGGTTGCTTCACGGTAAATCGACTCCATTTCTTCTTTTGTTATACCTTTAGCATGATCGTCAGTAATGTGTCTGATATCTTTGTTGTCTAAGTTCCCAAAAAAAACAAAACAGTTAGTGTTTCTTCTTATGTACTTTGGAGTGTTGAAGTATGACTGGGTGAGATAAATACAGTTGCAATTTCTGTTTCTAGATAAAGAAAAGTATTCCATCAGTTTTTTCATATTGTCTAGCTTAATGTCGTCAAAAACTATTACTTTCTGTTGAGGGTCAAGCTCTTCTACTGGAGGCAAGTCTTCAGGGCTTAGCACTTCAATACCTTGCTCTTTTAAAAATCGATACTTATCTTGCTCAGGATTAACAGTATAAACACAACAAAGGTCGTAATTCATCCACTTGAGAACCATGTTTAAAAGCAAATTTGTTTTTCCTGATCCTGTCGATCCTACTATCATGTAATGGCAATCTGGTAGAAGATAATGATGTTTGATTTGCTTGTTGTCCCCACTTAAATATTTATCAAAGTTTATTATGTTCATTTATAATAAAGAAGGACAAAATGAATATTTCAAAATTTGGAACAAGTGGAAGTCAATCTTCAAGTACTGTTAAGGTTGTAGGTATTGAACACAAAGTTTCCAAGTCAGGAGATATAATGTATGGTGATTTAAACTTAAACAACCACAAAATTACAAACTTAGCCAATCCTGTAACAGAATCAGATAGTGTAAATAAAGGATTCTTGGATAATGCAATTAGCAACATTGTCCACTTTGCCGAAAGCTCTGAGTTTGGTTCGAGGTTGGCTACTTTAGGTATAAACAACGATGGTCAAAATGTTGTATCGCCCACTCAAATTCAAATTCAGAGGTCTCAAATATATGGTGTGGAAGTACTTGGTCGTTTACCAAACAGGGTCTTTCGTATAGAAAATATTCCACCTAACAACGCATCAATTGAATTAGGTGAATCATTGATTCTAAAAGGACTTGTTGAACCCATTCTACCTTCTGATGCGGCAACTAAACAATTTGTTGAAAATTTAGTTACAAATGTGAGAGATAATATTAACTTACAAGGATTACACACTATCATAAATTTACGAGATCCCACAGCACCAGGTGAAGCAGCAAACAAAAATTATGTTGACCAAATAACGCAACACATTCAAACCGAAGACGATAATGTAACCATTTCACGAAACTTAGATATGAAAAATCATACCATTTTCAACGTAGGTAGACCTTCCGAACCTACCAGTGCAATAAATAAACGTTATTTTAAACGAAATATATATCGTCCAAAATTTCAAATATTTTTGGGTGCTTCTTCGAGGCCAATTCCATCAAGTGCTATTTATTCAGTTCGTACTAATACAGATCACAATTTGCATTTCGTGAGTGCACCTCTTGTCGCTGGGAACGATTTTCTGTCTTTGCAATCCGATAGTATTCATTTGAGAGATGAGGTAACCAGCAGTTACATCGAAATAAGCGTAAGCGGACTTGTGAAAGTTACCAGTTATGACGATGAAGACAAATTACATATTGATATAATTCGTGTTAGTCAAGGAGAAACAGATAAAATATGTAAAACAACAGTAACACCCCCATTCGATTGTTTTAATTTAAACTGCATTGTTTTTCCTAATCCTTCTCGAGATGAGTTTCGCATACAATACAACTATGTTTCTTCAAATTCTTCGGTATCAATGAATATGAGCAGCGTTGTAATTAAAGTTAAACAGCTTGAAGTGGGTGATCAACCAGAAGCGTAATTGTATATCGTAAAATAAACAATGGACTTTAACCACATTAGTAGAAAATTGACTCAAGAACAAGTGAATGAATTGACAAAACTGTATCACACTTATCACAAACAGTATTGGTGTTATAAGAAAATGTTTAAAAAATTTAAAAGAATGGACTTAGCTCTAAAGCTGTCATCTGTTATTTTTACTACAACTGGGGCCGTGGTTGGTTCTGTTACATTAAATCCGATTTTCTTGGCGTCTGTTAGTGGTACAGGCGTTCTTTTACAGACAATAACGACGCAGAAAAATTTTTCCAAAAAAACTGAGTCTTGTAGATATGCTTATCAATCGTATCAGAAATTACTCAACAAGTTAAAATTGTTTTTAAGATCTGGTGATATTGACGAGTTTTTCGAAAGAGAACTTGCTATGGTTGATGACCAAGTTGCTGATATATGTCCACCAATTTCTGAAAGCTATGAAAAATTACATGCTAAACGATTTCCTTCCACATAATCTCATATTTCTTCCGTAATGCATCACTAATTTTGTATGAAGGTTGTTTGGAAATGTCTAAATATTCTAAGATTTTATTTATAAAAAAATCTATCTTGGGAAACCTTTTACCAGTGAAGCTTTGTAGTTGGTTTTCCACGGTTGTCCAAATGTTCATAAATGCTTGTATTTCATCAGCAGACAATTCAAGACGTTGTAATTTATTTTTAACATAAGCAGTTCTACTGTAAACTGATTTACGTAAGACAACATTACGTGGGTTATAATCAATCCAGTCGTTTACAAAATATGGGTGATGAACTACACCACAGTTAATACAAGTTCTATTTCGATTTATAATTTTTATGTCAAGATTTTCACAACAATTTTCATCCATCTTTTTTTTATAATAGCATATATTTTTTTAAATTAATAATGACCATATGCAAAACTATCAATTCCATTAGAAAGAATATATCGTTTATCATCAAAACACGAAAGAGACTTCTTGTTGATTTCAACAGAATAAATTTTGTGGTTTTCACTTCTAATTGATTTCATTTTATGAAACATTTGACGATTATTGAAGAGCGTGTTTTTGTAATCTTCGTGCTTTAACAGATTCCTCACTACATTTTTTTTAATTCCTTTTGCAGTTTTGCAACCTTTTTCATCATTTGTGACGTAGCTGTACATTTTAGATCTAAGTCCAACAAATTCTACTATTGGCACACCTGCGGTTTCATCTTTCATCTTTCCAATTACTTTCTTGTTTTTTAGGTCATAAAAGTCTGAGGTTTCTTTGTAACCACTGAAATCGAATTTGTCTTTGTCAGCCCAAAAATCTTTGTATACGTCTTCTGTTTTTATATCATATGTTACTGAATCTGTATCTGTAAATAAGAGTTTTGCATTCTTGCCATATTTCTCTCTAATGTAATTATAATGAAAATCATACATCAACGTTTTTGAAATATCGAGAATACACATTCCTACATACGCGGGGCGGTTTAGGGTTAAAGATTCTTTAATTTTATGAACTGCAACAAGATTTTTATTAAATATTTTGCTGCTAACGTAGGTTGGTTTTGCACAATGCTTTAATAGTTTTTCTGGTTCGTTGATCAGAGTAACATTGACACGTTTACGAAGATTTTCAATTGTTTTTCCAAACACTGAGTTGTTCATAAGTTTAAAAAAATCTTTCTCAAAGTCAGACTTGGCGGTTTTTCGCTTTTCTGTATTGAAATCAATATACTTTTTTAACCAAGGTGATTCGTTAAATTCTAATACCCGATGTACTTTTGTAACTTTTAAGCCTAATTCAATATACTGCTTTAAGTTTTTGTAATAAAGAACATAACTCTGTTTTGACTTTAAATTAGGTATTAATTTTTTAACTCCTTCAACTTTTATATTAAACTGAGTTTGTAATTGTTTACAGTAGTCTGAAAGGAGGTGATGTTTAATTTCCATTTTTTCTGGAGCTAGTGGATAGTCATTGTGACTATCATGAAGGTGTTCAGGATAGTCCAGGTCAACTTCTAGTATTAGTCCTTTTCCTTTAGGTAAATTTGCTAAATCAATTTCTTTTTCTGATAGCCATTTAAAACCACCCGTTGGTAAATTTTGGCTCATTGCCCATCCATATAAATTGTTTGCATCAAGATATGTAATATAATTTGATGGCTGCTTTGAATCGTAATTATTCATGTATTTGTTGTTAGCTTTAGCATATCTTTTAGAAATGTATGAAACTCCCCCTCTCACACCTTTTTCAATGAAAAGAAATTTGTCAATATCTGTCATTAATTCCAGTTTTATTTCAGTCATTTTAAGCATTGCATCCCATGATAAACCAGGAGAAGTAAAATAATGGCAAGGGTCTAATTCGTAATATTGAAGACAAGTCTTTCGAAATTTCTCAAATACATCTGCTAACAGCAAAACATCTGACTTAAGGTACAAGTCGTGGTATTGTCCCATGGATTCCAACTTGAAAGTAGTCCACACATTCTGCGCATGCTTGTAATCCTCATCGTTTATATCTTCATCGGTTAAAAGACTATAGAATTCCTTTTTTGATGGGAGGTTTCTGTCGTCAAACTTATCAAAGCTGTTCATATAATCGTAGGGATAAACTCCTTTTCTTTTCATTAGTTCTAGTTTTTCATCCTGAAATTCTTGTGATGTGTATTTTAAGTCAGAAAGTGGAACGTTCTTAACCAGAGTTTCTAATGAGCTACTCATGAATTGGAAGCTATCAATAAATTTTAAATATCTGCCTAAGAAAAAAGCCATGTATTTTTCTAGATTGTTTGGAATTACTTTAATATCCTTCTCAAACTTTCCTATTTCTTGCATAATAAAATGTGAATCATAACCCCTTAAATTATGAAAGATTACAGGTATCTTATGAGTAAGTCTGAAATTTCTATTACATTCATTATGTGCCGCCCCTCTGTATTTTCCTGTAACGTGACAATGATCTCTAACCCTTTTGTCTTCCTCAGAAAAGCCTTTTTTACAAATGTGACATTTTGTAGCTGCTTGAAAGTTTTCTTCATCTTTGTTCGTTAAATCCATAGGTTGATTGAAATGTTCATTTTTCGTTTTTTCACAATAGTCAACTTCTTCCAACATAGCTTCCAAAAATTTATAAACAGCGTTTTTACCTCTATACAGTTGAATTGGTCTACTGAATTTATCGTCATAGCAACAAACTAGCTTGTAGGAATAGCCGCAATCGATGTGTTTTTGGTATCTTTCTGTGTAGGAATTTTCATCATTTGGCTGACAGCTGTCAATCTTTTGAGTTATTGCTTCAAAATCAGCATATATAACGAAGGGAACTGGTAGCTGTTTATGAAAGTTATTAAACTTCACCGAGCTACCTTTTTTGGGCATTTCTATTGCTTGCTTTCCATTTATTATTATGCAGTTTGGTGTGTGTTTGTGTAGAATTTCCTCGCTGCTAAAACATTGAAGACAATATCTGCAGAAATGTTTTCTGTGTTGGTGCTTGCTTTGATTATACATAAATCTATTAAAGTCTTTTATCCAAACATAATGTTGCTTTTCGTCTTCCATTATCAATAATAAATCGAGAGTTGTTTCAAACACCTTTTTAGACACAAATAAAGGAAAGCGTTGCTTGTTTTCATAACCAATAACATTAATGCTGATGTTATTTTGTTCTTCAATTTTTGGTATTTGCTTGATAGAAACTGGAAACTCTATACCGTCATAATTTAGTGTGTCTACATATTTTTTGTAATGACTTATTCTTTCACGATTGCTTTTTACTTTCTCACTGTATACTTTAGCTAAATGACACCACCTAAAGCATTCGTTGTCTTTGTTTTTGATGTTAATTAGTCCTTTCTTAGCATTTCTAAGTTCTTCCGGTAATGCAATATGAGTTGATCCATGAAGAGGGGTATATTGAACTAAGTTAACGAAGTGCCCATCGACAGAAAATATAGACCATCCAGAACCTTCACTAAGCCAATTTCCAATTTTATTTATTATTTGATTGGATGCATTTTGTAATGTTTCACTTACATCATCTTTATTTAAGATGACAATTGCTCTGCTGTTAAAAAAAGCCGTCTTGGTTACTGCTTTGTCTTCTGTTTGTTTTTCAAAGGTTATTTTAAGAGTGACTGTTGCTTTCAATCCTTTCATTTTAATCAGGTCTAACCGCAATTTATCTTGCACTACTTTCTCTGTTTCATTCAATTGTTTCAATGGGCTAAAATCAACAATATCTACATCATAAGATTTAGTATAGTTTTTCAGAGCAGTTTTGAGTAACTGCACTTTAATTATCCGTTTAGGAAAAAGATTTAAAATTTTTTGAAATGCTGCTGAAGCACTTGCTTTAATAGTTGGTGGTACGTAAGCCATCAGCCAATCGGCAAAATCATTTATACGCTTTTGAACTTTACCAGCTGTATTAAGAGCTATTTTCTTTAAGGTTGGGGGAAAATTTCTAAAGGGTGACGGTTTTAAAGTAGAAACTCCAATATCTGGAACCGCCTGATCTAAAATATTTGATTGGTTCATTTTTATTATAATAGAAATATAATCTTTAAGTAATTTTTATGCTTAAGAAAATTTTGTCTGTAGTTAAATAAAAATGAATGATAAATTAGTCATTGAAAATCGTGAGTTTTATTTTCATCCAACACACAAAGCATACGCTGGGAGCATTGATGGATGCGTTGTTCATGTTGTTGCTAGAGAACCAACATTTGGAAGCATAAATGAAAGAGGTTATTATGAAATCACTGTTGAAGATTACTGGGATAGAATCTTGGTTCATAATTTTATATGGGAATGTCATCATGGGCTATTAAAAAATGGTGAAAAAATAAAACACATTAACAAAATACGTTATGACAACAGATTAATGAATTTAAAGCTTAGAAGTTCAAATGAAATTATTGTAAAAATTTCGACAAACAAAAAGATAAGCTACGTTTAACTTGTTAATCAAGCATTTTCTTTGACTTCACTGGGATTCGAACCTGATCTTCTGTTTCTTTAACTTCACTGAGAATCGAACCTGCTATTTTGGATTTTCTCCGACTTCACTGGGATTCGAACCTGGTCTTCTGTTTCTTGAGTGACGTAATTTCGCGGAACTGGTGGTTCCGCGGCATTCTAGAATGTTCTTCTCTTGAGTGACGTAATTTCGCGGAACTGGTGGTTCCGCGGCATTCCAGAATGTTCTTTGACTTCACTGGGATTCGAACCTGTTCGTTACTGTAAAAGTTAAGCGACGGCTTTACCCACTCGACCACCGCGTCTTGATTATTTCAATGGAAAAAACGCGTACTTTAACTAAATACGTGATTACGTCTCAGACAAGGTTAATAAGCTGTTTGTATGAAAGAGAAAGGACATTTAGACGTTTACGTATGAAAGAGAAAGGACATTTAGACGGCTTTACCCACTCGACCATCGCATCTTGATTGTTATAATGGAAAAAACGCGTACTTTAACTAAATACGTGATTACGTCACAGACAAGCTTAATAAGCTGTTTGTATGAAAGAGAAAGGACATTTAGACGTTTACGTTGGTTGTAGCAAGTTGATTAGAAGAGTGTGGAGCAGCTGCGATAAAATGATTAACAACTATTGGAATGAAAGTGAATTGCAAATCATCAGAGAGCATAAAAAGTATCATGAAGACATGTTAAATTACCTAGATGAGTTGGAGATAAATGGACCATTAAATATTGAACCAAACAAACCTTCAAGCAAGTTGCCGATTCCTTATAAAAAAAAAGAGAGACTTGTTGGCGAAAAGTTGCATGAATATTTAGTTCAAAATCTTTCCACTGCAGATTTTCAACCAGGGCTTATTGAACCGGAAGAAAAGACGATCAATTCGTTGACTGAATATTTAACAAAATGTGTTCAACTTGAAAAGAACGTAAACAAGCAGTCTCTTTGCTTTCATGTTCGTTGCGGAAAAGCTTTGAACATTCTCCACGCATTATGGCGAGAAGAAAGAGCAAAAGGCTATATTTACAAAACATGGAAAGCATGGGTGGAAGAAAACATCAATATTGGTGATCGAAGTGTCAGAAAGAAGAGAGAAATTGCTGATTTGATCGGTAATTTACCACGATTTCAATTTCTGACTCTTTCATTTTCGGAAGTCTGTAACCTAAAAAGTGATATAAAAGCTATGTTGGATGCTTATCCTAACATTCGAGAATACTGGTCAAATACACCATAATTGTGATTATTAACTGATATCAAAAATATGTTATTTCGGGCTCATTGTTGTGTATTGTATGCTAGTCAGCTGTGGTGTTGTTATATCCATGAGAGCTATAGACGTCTTCGAGTGTTTTACAGTGATTCAAGCGGAGGCTAATGTTGATACTTTTGATGCCCTTGTTCGCAAACTTTTATTTCGTTTTATGAATCGTTGCCACAGGTCTACCAATGTGTTTGTTCACTCATTACTTCACTCTTGCAGATTTCGTTGTTCGAAATATGTTGCTCGCTTTATAGATTTGCTTAGTGTAAATGGTTTGGGAGAAGCTTACTGTTCTTCTCTGGCGCTTTAGAATTATTAATGCATGACTGTAAACTTTTTTTTGTGTGTGTGTTTCTTTTTTTTTTTTCGTTTTCTATGAGCGCTTTTGCGCTTGACACAAATAAATAAATAAACAAAATAAAAGTGATTATTGAAATGAATAAAATGCTAATGCAGTGTTTGTTGACAGCCACACCTCCCAAACACAACTTATTTGTAGTAGCTATTCATGAAATAGGTCATTGTTTAGGTTTAACCCATTCACAAAGTACAGATTCTATCATGTATCCTACTTATAAACACGAGTGGTCAAAAGTATCAAGTGATGTTCTATCAAAAGAAGACATTGAAAGAATACAAAAGGCGTACGGTAAACCCAAAGTGAAAATATTTGATAGCAATGGCTTTACAATTAAAGTGAAACCTATAGAAAATGACAAAATCAAACTAATTATTGAAAAGAATTAAACGCGACTGAAGCGTAATTATGAGCACATGTTGGTTACATGTGACAAGCGCTCAATTGCGAGTTTAATACCTCCTACTAACATCGGGAGGGGGGACTGAGAACCACAATTTAAAAAAAAATTTGAAACACAAGGACGGTTTCAGTGCATTTTAGGTCATTTTGTTTCCAGTGCATTTTTGAGATTCAGGTGACCTGCTTTGCACTGAACGATTTTTATTGAGACAGTGCAGTCACGTGACCTCTCTTAATTTGAGACACAAGGACGGTTACAGTGCAGTCACGTGACCTCTGTGCACCGAACACGCCATATACATAACTACTTACACAGCAGATTTAAAACTTAAACTTTTTTTTTCACAACTGTGAGGTAGCACTTCCTCACCTATCTGCTATCTCATTAGGCTAGTGTTTCATCAACAACTGAATTCACGCATTGCCTATCCTGGCAGCCTGGGCCACCGAGAAGGGGGGGCAGGGGGGGACAATGACCCCGGGGCCCATGGAGTTTAGGGGGCCCACGAGGGGGCCCATGGGCTTCAGGAGGGCCCACTCAAATGACACTATGAAATCAGTATATGAGGCCTGAAGATCTTTTTTTTTGTTGTTTTTTGGAGATCACCGAATTCCGGCCGGAAAAAATGTTAGAATTTCGGTGAAGACTTTTTTTTTTTATTTATTTTTTGAGATCACCTTATTTCGGTCGGAAAAAACGTTAGAATTTCGGTGAAGACCTTTTTAAAGCGGCATTTTCTCCGTCTGTTTTGGAGTTCACAAAACCGGAAATCCGTCATATTTGAGCTGGCCCCGGGCCCACGTTCTGCTCTCGGCGCCCCTGCTGGCAGCCCACCCAACCTTCCAACCACACACGAGGGCAATTTCTGCACTTGCAATCGTACCCTCTTTTCAGATTACTTTGATCAAAGTCTGACAACAAGGTCACCAGAAAGAGGATTCTCGACCAATATCACACCGACTCTTCACTTAGTTCAAACGCATTGCGCTAGCATCACCAAGCATAGACACCATAAATGACATCACAGTAGCAATTTACCACAGATGCAAGATTCGTGCGTGTCAAATAAAAACTGGACCAGACAGTTCACAAAGAATTTTGGTGTTAGTTTGTAAGCAGGCGCACAAACTGGATTTTGTCAAGGAGGAGAGAGTGCTTGAACCAAAAGATAAATTTCTTTAAAAAATTTTTTTTTGATGTAGAAGTTAGACAATGGAGGGTTTTCCCTCCTGCGTATGAAATGCGTTGATCAAATATTCCGCGTAAAATGGAATTAAGAGAATTCTAAGAGTAAAAACCAACCGGCTTTACAAACTTTGCTAAAACCAGACGATAACGGTATAAATATAAAAATTAAAAGCTTTAAAAACTGTACCAGCCTGCGTGGCACACTTGATCAAAAAGCACATCATATATCATATTTGCCTAGTAACTGCAACAGCTAGAGTTGTAAGTCGGGCCGGGTTCGGAGTTAAGATTGACAAAATGTCGGGCTTGAAGGGTTTGTCTTGTGTGTTAGACTTTTAGGTGCAATAAAAGCGTAGTTAAAATAACTTTGGAAAACTGATTGGCAATTTCTTTAAGCATCAGAATTATCGTTATTGCGTCACAATTGATCAGCAGGAAGTAATTTTATTTTAAGACATTTAAACTCTTACGAACAATAACCACACATTTTTTAGACCAACTTAACTTTCGGGTTTTTCAGGCCTGAGTTTGGCTTCAAATCACTTTTCGGGTTTGGGCCTGTATTAGTCGGCCCATTTACAACTCTGAACTGCATCATAAATAAACACTGAGGAATGAGGATGTTGTAAAGGCGAAAAAAGATTTGCGTGTTTTTTTTTAGATCAAGTGTGCCAGGCTGACATAATTTTTAAACGTAGATTAATCAAAAAGTATTAGACAAATTAACTTAATTTTAATACAATTTTAGTATACTAATAATGTACTACTGAACTTATCATAGGCTGCGTTGATCGCGATGCTTAAAGTGATTTCAAATACATGATATTATTAAATTTTAGTGTTTTCGTGGGAATTTGAAAAGGCTGCCGGTTTGCGATACCGAAGCCTTTTAATCAATGTCAGTAAAATTAACAGTGATTTTGGCAAACTTTGGCGACATGATGAACTGTTTATGTTTATTAAAGTCAATATTTCTATTTTTGCACCGTTGGGTAGAATTGCAGCTTTCCTTTCAGCATTTTTCTTAATGTTTTTTTTTGCAAAAAAACAATTGTTCTATAATTGCTCTCCGAGGTGAGAAAATTTTATGATTCTTAATAAAAATAAACTTTACGCTAAATTTGAACTGGCTTCGCGATACCGGGACAACTCTAAATTGAACTGGCTTGGACGTCATTTTTGCCAAAAAATCGAAAATGCTGATCAATATGATAACGTCACCAACTTAAAACTAAATGAAAAAATATAAAAGATAAAAATTTACTTAAACGCCAAAATTAGTGCCCTTACAACATCAGATTTATAGTAGTGAAACATTATTTTTCTTCCCTCTCTCTTCCCTCTCCAGTGTGAAATATGGTAGACAAACAGCCATGTAAAATGGAATTAAAAAAGCTGTAACTATTCAAACAAAAATATTGATGAAACCATACAAATAATTTTTTTTGTTTTGAAAGAACAGTAAGAACACAGGGCTCATTTTTGCTCAAAATTTAAGAACAAATGAAATAGAAAAACGCCAGCTTTGTGATAAAAAAAACCGATCAAATTAAAAAAATCAGTATCTGCTATGCAGTGCTGCTGGATGCCGTAACAAAACAGCCAAGTTTTAGCAATTATAGCCGGACTATAACAAATGTTCTGCAATCATGATCAAATCAAATCAAAATCAAATCTTTCATTGTACTCGCTGTATTACACTGAAGCGTGTAACAAGTTGGCGGGGCCCATCTCCGTGTCGTTGCGCCCGGGCACGACAGTTTCTTTCAATGAGATGTTGCAGCGATTTGCGAGCCGTTGGCAACACTGTGTCCAATTTGATCGGCCCGAGATTTGAACCTCAGACCTCCGGATCCAGAGATGAACGCGTTACCGCTCGACCAACTGGCCGGTGTGCAATCATGATCAATAACAAAAGTCAAGTTTCAACCACCAAGCAAAAATGAGCTTGCGTCACTTTCGTCTTCAAAAAAGTTTAAGATCAAACTAAGAACAAATGAGGCAAAATTCGGGTGAAATTAAGAACAGCTGATCCAACCCAAAATTGGGGTTTTGTTTAAAATGATATAGGTTTTGTTGAAAATGAATTAAAGTACAAAACTGCGTTGTTTATGTGCTTACCTAATAATCAGTTGAACTTATATCCACTTTTCAGACTTGATAAAGCAACCACGAATAATCAACTCAGTCAAAAACACTTGAACGTTTACTTTCTTTCTCCTAAACACAAATTACAGAATGAAACTCACATAGCGTAACATGGCAACAAATACCCAAAAGGAAGTCACCTGACTAATTTATTAGAAAAAGGGAATAACGAAGGAAAAAAGTTGACTATATTATGCAAGAATCTATATTGCACTTTACATAAATAAAAAAACAATAATTAAGTGAAGCGCTCATGGGCATTACAACCAAGAACTCTGCGTTTGCCCCATTGCCACCTTAGCACTGCAGAGTTGTAAACGGGCTGACCAGTTCAGGCCCAAACCCAAAAACTCGAGACCGAAAAATGATTTGAAGTGCCAACCTTGGCTGAAAAAGACCATAAGTTAAATTGGATATAAAATACGTATACGATTATCGCATATTTTCTTTAAATTCTTAAAGGAAGTGAAGCATCCAGCCAAGTCTGATAGTTTACAATAGCTAAAATCGAAATAAATAATTTTTCAATTTTTTTTTCTCATTTTGGGGCTGCGGTTGCTAAGATATTCAACAAATACAATTATATATCCCCGAAAAAAAGTTTTTGAAGACCCTGACTTTGTATTCCCTGCTTAAATTTCTACAAAAAAGAGGGGTTTACAAAAATTGGATAGATCACAGGATGTTACTGAATTGTTAATATTATTTAGTCTAACTTTTTCCCAGGAAGTTCAGGGTGGGAGTAACAGATTCAAGATTCCACAAACTTTTTCTTGGGGATATCTCTTTGTATTTGTTGAATATCTTTGTAGCCGTAGCCCCAAAATGAGTACAAAAAAATTAAAAAATTATATTTCCATTTTAGCTATGTAAACTACAGGAATTGTTTGGATGCTTCGCGACTAAATAAAACTACATTAATTATTGATAAATTGTGATCCCATAATAATAACTGCGTACCGGTACATGTAATTGTATTGATGCTTGAATAAAGTCTAGATACATTGTTGCAAACTTTTTGTGATTAGGTGGGGTAGGGGGTGACTTGGCCCCCGTGTATTTTCACACATGATGCCGTTAGCCCTTAAACAAGCCCTCGTATTGCAGAAGCATCTCAACAATCACCGATCGTTTAAGTTTCTTTCTTTCGTGCGCTGGTCTGTGCTTAGAAAAGGGTCACGGTGCTAGCCACAAAATTGTTACTTTTTTTGCAACACATTCCTTATCTTTCTAGATTTGGGACCACATTACAGAATATGTTAGCGAGCTCGTAAAGGCCATTTTCGCTCGTTAAGAGGCGTTAACGAACAAAGAACTTCGTAGACAAAATGCTTTTTCCCGACTGTCTAGCCCAACATGCGTTAAAAATGCTCCCTCGAATTTCTCTGCGAGATGGCGAGATGTTGTGTTAGTGCGAAATGATTACCTCATTGTGACGTCAGATGCATTTCTGCTTCAAAATAATGCGTTCAAGCGTACTGTGTCTGTATGACGGAATGTACTGCAAGTGTTATGGAAAAAGATGCTATAAACTATGCGTTAATATTCTAAGCTTGCAAAATCCTCGATTGATAATAATTAGAAGTTACGTAGCAGATTTGGAGCTCAAACTTTTTTACAACTGTGAGGTAGCGCTTCCTCACATATCTGCTTTCCCATTAGGCTTGTGTTTCATCAACATCTGAATTCACACATACGCTATCCTGGCAGCCCACCCGAACCTTCAAACCACGCACGAGGGCAATTTCTGCAATTGCCATTGCAACCTCTTAGATTACTCTGATCAAAGTCTGACCACTAGGTCATTAGAAAGAAAATTCTCGACTAATATCCAGTGCCGTCGCTATGGGGGGGGGGGGGGGGGGGGGGCCAGGATGGGAGGCGTGCGACTGCTTGTGCCCCCCCATTTTGGTTTACTCAGAATAAGACCAGACAACATCCAACAATGAAAAAAGGAATAAAAACGTTCAAACATAATTAGCGTTCGAAGTTTTCTCCATTCTTCGCAAAATTGCTGGCCACCAGCGCTGTGCAGAAATGTGACGCAATAATCAGTCTTTTTAACTTGCCTTTACGGATGTGTCGCGGAATAGGGATGTAAACCAATAGAATCGTTACCTTTACTTCGTTACTAATTATGTCCTAAAACGATACGTGAAAACATTGTTTTAAAAGATTAGTTATTTTTGTTTCTTTTAGAGCACGCTCAGGATTTTTTTAGGTCGCAGTCAGCTGCGCAACCAGGGCTAAGGCGGTTTCAGCCCCCTACAGTCAAGACACTTAGAAAATTAACATCAAAAATACAAGCATTTGAACGTGTTTTCGACTTGACCTTAAGTATAAGGGGGGTTGAAGGGGCTAGGCAATTTAATTCTTTTAATAAATTCTGAATTTTAGCAATTTATTGTAGTCATTTATTTGGCTTCAAAAACGTGCAAAAAGTGATTGAAATGGCGTTAAAATTGCTATTTTTTCCGCAAAATCACAAAAATCACCCAGCGGCTGGGGGCTTTACCCCCAGACCCCCACTGTGATACGCTTGAGTTGCATCAATTTGTTCAGCACAGGGCCTAAATTAGACAATTTTTGTGAAAAAAAATTTACCTTAGGTTTAAGCCTCCTACCTCTTAGTCATAGGCGTAGCCAGGATTTTTGATTAGGGGGGGGGGGCCCAAACCACAAATCACATGCAATGACGTCATCAGAAATTTTCAAAAAAGGAACTTTTTGTGGGGCAAAGATATCGTAGAATGGAAGATCTGAAGCCGTCGCCTGATGGCGCTTGACCAGGATTTTGGTAAAGGGAGAGGGCAAAAACTAATAGTTAAAAAGTGAAAATGTTTAACTTAGGAAACGTGTGTGAGTAAGCTAGCGTACTCAAATGTTTCACAGACGGGGGTCTGGGGGCAAAGTCCCCAGCCGCTGGGCGATTTTTGTACGGTTTTGGAAAAAAAAGCTATTTTAATCCCATTGGATCACATTTTGCACGTGTTCACAGCTATTTGAAAGAACTAGATTTTTAACATTTCAAAGCCAATCGAAAAAATTTAATTGTTCAATCCTTCTTTTGCAATGAAATCCCAAAACACGTTTAGGATCTTGCATTATGGTATAAAATTTTAATTGTAAGTGATTTGGTACAAAGGGGGAAGTAAGGCACATTGCCTCCTGCAATACTTCAGCAGTAAATAATAATCCACTCGAAGATTTTTCTTAGAGATTTTTGTTTAGTCATGAAGTTTACCAGTTATAGGAGTACATGTTCGGCCAAAGGGCCCAGGCCCCCTCAATTGATATTCAGTAATTTGTTCAAAGAAAATTTTCCCTAGCTAATTTTTTAAAGTATTTTGTGCGTAAAAACTGGCGAGGTGGAGGTGAATTGTTATTGAAAAATGGTACAATAGATGGTTACGCTTACTAAACATGTTATTCCTGGGCCGGATTTACACTGCCTGGGGCCCCTGGCACTTAGGGGATTTTTGCAACATCTTCCTGCCAAATATAAATGAAGACCAAAAAAAGTCCTACTATCTGAGGGCAAGGCCCTGGCACTGAGCCATATGGCAAATACGGCGCTGGTTATTGCATTACGCTCATAAAAAATTTAGATGAGGGCCTGAGGTAGCAACTTTTAGGACAAAAACCTCTGATTTCACCCTGGTTATACGTTTAAACTGGTACGAAAAAATTGAATTAAGGGAGTGCGCCGGGTCCCGTGGTCGTCAATATTATTTATTGTTAATTACTGTTGTACGCGAGTACTGTTGTGCGCAAAGATGCTAAAAGAAACTGAAAATGAAGAAGCAAAGTTTTTTGACAAATTTTTATTATTGGTGGCATTTCGATTGAGGGGGCCCGCGCCCCCTCAGCCACCCCCTGGCTACGCCAATGATTTTGAGACAAGATCGCTCCCCTAAGTTCTTTCATAAAAAAAACATTTAAAGCAACATTAAAATAACTTATTTTCCAAAACGTGGAGAACTTGAGTCATTATTGCTTACTTTTGCACACGTAAATCCTAAATTAAAGAAACTGCAATTCCGGACAAGGACAACATACTGGCTATGCTCTCATTATATTTATCATTGGTAGTATTTCAATTGGGGGACTTCTATTACCGCCTGTATTATAGCGTTAAGTTCATAATAACGTTAAACGAGGGCGTGGGGTTGCAACTTTTAGAACAAAACTCATAGATTTCTCACAAGTTTTGCATATAAATTGTTAAAAATTTAAATTAAGAAGCCCCTTGGCCCGGGAACTTTGGTCGTCAGTCAAGAGCCCTGGGGCTCCCTGGTTGTCGGTTAGGAGCCCCGGGGCCCCCTGGTTGTCAGTTAGGGGCTCCGGGCCCCCTAGTTGTCAGTTAAGGGCCCCTTGGTTGTTGATTAGGAGCCCTGGGGCCCCTTGGTCGTTAGTTAGGGGCTTTGGGGCCCCCTGGTAGTCAATTATGGGCACCCTGGTTTTCAGTTAGGGGTCCCGGGCCCCCTGGTTATCGATTAGGGGCCCCAGGGCCCCCCTAATTGTTAGTAGGGGCGCCCTGGTTGTTAGTTAGGGGCCCCGGGACTCTCTTGTTGTCATTAATATTATTGTTAATTACTGTTATGTACTTAATTACTGAAAAAAAATGCAAAGAAGCATCGTTAGGCTATGTTGTCATAATTTTTTATCGTTAGTGGTATTTTGATCGGAGGGGGGGGGGCGGGCCCCTTGGGCCCCCTTTTGACTACGGCTATGCTCTTAGCAAAATCCTGGTTGCGCTTAGCAATCTGTATGACACCATATATGACATCACATCACATTAGCAAAGTGATGTCATATACGATGTCTATGCTTAGTGATGCTAGCGCAGTGCGGTTAAACTAAGTAGAATGGCAGTGTGATACTGGACCGTCGAGAATCTTCTTTCTGGTGACCTTGTTGTCAGACTTTGATCAGAGTAATCTGAAAAGAGGGTGCGATGGCAAGTGCAGAAATTGCCCTCGTGTGTGGTTTGAAGATTCGGGTGGGCTGCCAGGATAGCGTATGTGTGAATTCAGATGTTGATGAAACACTAGCCTAATGGAAAAGCAGATAGATGAGGAAAGTGCTACCTCACAGTAGTGAAAAAAAAGAAGATAATGATTAGTTATTGAACGACAGAATTTAACTATATTTTGGGATCAATGGAAAAAAAAGAAAAACTTTTTCCGGACAGCAATTTTTTAAATGACTTTTTTCAGAATTAGTAAATATTAAGTTGAGACCTGCTATTTTTAATTTTTTGCGGATTTTTAACCTCATTTGTTCTTGATTTTTTCTTAAATTTTAAGAGCATTGATGTCAATTTTAGCGGCCATGTTCGTAACATTGTTTAATTCCTATTGCTCTGTCTGCATGAGTAAAGGCGTTTTTCCTGCTCTTGCAACATCGTAAAATTGCATAAGAGAAAAAGCAAGCTTTTTCCAAGTTAAACAACTGCCAACAAAATTTCTCAATTGCTTGAGCAGAGCAACAGCCCTCTACAATCTAGGAATAGTTGCAATTTTGCGCCCAAACACAAGAAAACCAATAAAATTTTGTCGTTTTGATTAAGTAGAAAATTTGGTTTCTTTTCTTTGATCTGAATTTTTTTTATTTGTTTTTGGCTCATTTTGCTGCCGAGACTGGCATTGTTTTTAATTTCTTCTTAAATTTTGAGCAAAAATGAGTCTCATGTTTTTAAAAAATTATTCGCATGAAAACAGGGTATTGCTATCTTTGTCTACTCAATATTTCTTAATCAGTCGATACAGCAAACGTTCTCAATGCAATTTGCAGGCTTGTCCGTGGGAAATGTCCCATGGGATGGGATGGGATGGGACAGCACGCATTGCATTTCCTGTGGGACCCATGGGACAGTGGTTGAGAAACTAATGGTTGAGAAACTACCCGAACTAACTGAATTATCACTATCAGAAACAGTTGATGAGCAGAAGATTAAAAATTTGCTGAATGAGCACAATGACTCGGAATGTGAGTGCCAGAATGATAATGAATTGTGAACTCTTTTGAACTTTAAAGTTAATAAAGTCAATAAATTTTCTCGTTTTGTATCTCTCTGTATATGTGTAGTCCTATCGAGTACACATTATACTTAAATTTTTATAAATTTATTAACTTTTATTGATTTGTATTTTGATGAGAATCCCATGGGATGGGACAGGCATGAACTGCTGTGGAATGGTATGGGACAGAAAAATATGTCCCATGGACAAGCCTGGCAATTTGCTTTCTTCTTAGCAGTCTAATAGCAAACACAGCGACAATTTTAATTAATTTTCAGCAAAAATTTGCTTTAGTTAAAGTTTTCAACATTTTGCCCTAAAATTTTTGACCAAAAGAGTTTTCTCACACCCTTAAAAAGTGCTTCAAAATCTCTGTTAAGTTGGCGAGGAAAATGTGGTGTTTTTTTACTCGAGTGATATCTCGCAATCGATTCAAGGAACATAGCGAGATAAAATGATGCTATTTAGCCTGCTCGCAGAGCTTTAGATGCACATGCAAAAATAACCTCTTGCCTTTAGCGAGTATTTTCTACGGTAGCGCCCCTTAAAAAATTCTCGTTGTTAATGCAAGCGAGGAAATTTCTGTAATGTGGGCCCAGATTTTTTGGTCTGTCTGGCTATAAATGCCAAATATTTGGCTATGTTGGAGCCTATTGCTAGGGCTTTAAAAACCGTGAACATCGATATTCATTCTAGGCAACAGCAAATCTATAATTTAATAACGATCATCACCACGCATAGAAACATGGCCGAAGAGATTTTCTTGAAAGTTGTGCATGTTGAAGTAAAGTACTGAAGGATACATCGAATAAATTGCGTTTAAAACTCATCAGGGGCGTGTTCTTCATGCATGCAAGGCATGTGTTGCACAATCATTTAGCCAAAAGAGAAAATAATTATTTAAATAAGTACATGTAAAAATTTAAAAGAAAATTAAGCTAAGTTGCCACAGTTACGAGCATAATGAAAGATTTTCTTTGATTTAAAATTTCAACTCAAATTGGCAATAAATAGTCTCGCTTAATTTATTGATTTCATTTTTTCCTGGTTATAGCATATCAATAATTTACAAAAAATAATAGCAACACGCATGCAGTTTTTAAATTACATTCAACGGTTCAAGAGATTGCTATGTTATGACGAGATTACGATCAAAATTAGATAGGTTTGAAAACTATGGTTAGTGAAATGTTTGCTGCAATTTTGGTAAAATCTAGTCTCTATTTTTTGTATAGATTTGTAGCAGTAAATTAGCTTGAAACAGACCACAATCTAAACACCAAAGCAATGCAATTTTATATAGTGCATGCGTCTTGCTATTTCTTTTATACAATTTAGCGATATGCTAAAAGCGAAAAAGTAAGCTGTTAAACTAAGCCGCGATAGCCGGAAGTTATTGAGGTCCGTTTATACAGCAGAGCGCGACCGCGAACTTGAACTCGGCGGAAAACCAGGCAATTTTCCGTGCGATTTGTATTAAACCTCGATCATTTGCCAATGTGAATAATTGTAATGCAAGAATTATTAATTATAAAAATGCTTTGTCGGTCACGGCGAATTCCACCATATTGCAGAAGTTGTAGCCTATTAGGAATTTCGATCCTAGTCAAGTTTGAGAATATTTTGATTGAAGTCGACGTTTAAAAAAACAACACTAATTACTGGAGAGCAATTACTTTTTTTTTATTTAATGTCATATAAGAGGAGAGAACAACTCTTTATATTTCATTGAAGAGAAAGACTCTTCAACCCTTTCGTGTCTTATGTCATAGTTAACTGATTTTTTACTATGTGCTGTTTTTTTTTGTAGCAACAATTTAATAAAGACACGAGCCAAATCAAAAAACGATTACTTCTATTTTAGTAAAATTAGTTTAAGAAAACAGTACCGTATCGTAACAAAGCGGTAACCAGGTGTTAACAATCATAGCCAGTAGATTGTACTATTTTGTTCGACAATCAGGATCAATAACAAAAAGCAATGTTTAACCAAGTACTTCTTTCAAAAACCGGTACTGGACAGTGGACACAAACTCCATTTTGGTCAGGTGACTGTACCCTATAGTGGCCCTAAACAAAAACTACAAAAGCGTTGCAGTCGCCAGTAGCGTTCGCGAGCACCCCAAAGATGTATTTTTCACGCATATTAGTCAATTAGTGCAGTTAATTGATAATTTACGGTGTTTTAGAGATGAGTGTCTTGTTTCTTGCGATGTTGTAAGCTTGTTTACATCTATTTCCGTGCCTGAAACTTTGTCGATTATCTCCAACTTGCTCATGTCTGATATATGCTGCATGAGCGTACAAACTCAACAGCAAGTGATGTCATAGAATGAGTTGAGCCGTGTCTCCATTCCACTGTTTTTTTCTTTTTACAACACTTCGTATCGGCAAATTTTTGGTGCTACTATGGGATCTTGTATTTCAACGGTGTTAGCTAATATTTTCATGGAATACATTGAGCGTCAAGCCCGGCCTCACTACTTTTCGAGAACCCTCTAAAATTTGTCTACGTTATGTTGATGATGTGTTTTGTGTAATTAAGTCGTCAGTAATTGGTGGTTTTCACTATCCTATTAACTCTATTTCGCCCAATATTAAGTTCACACTGGAATTGAAGGATAACAGCTCTTTAGCGTTTTTGGATGATCGCGTCAACCGTACTGTTAATAATTGCAAACTTTGGACCACAATTTATCACATACCCACCCACACCGACCGTTATCTATAATTTGACTCCCACCACCCCTTACACCAAAAGTTGGCTGTTGCTAGAACCTTGTGCCACCGAATCGACTCCCACATTCACAAATCATCTGAACGCAAATCTCAACTTGATTTCACTAAGAAAACATTGACGCTCCCTGCTAGATTTACCCATCCCTTTTCTATGAGCAAAACCGACAAGCAAGCTAGTACTCAATAAACTTTTTCTGGATTCACAAACCTACCCTTCATCAGAGTTGCATCGGATAAAATCAAGCGAACAGTTTTGAAAACCAGTGTTAAAGTGGCGTTCAAACCATTTTTAATAATTGGCAGTTTCTCCCTTCCTTAAAAGATGAAATAAATCATAATGTAAAGTCCAACTTGGTTTACGAAGTTCCCTGTCAGAATCGTGCTTTTGTTTACATCGGACAAACCAATGACATAAAACTAGTTTTATGTCATTGGACAAACCAAACGGGATCTCCTGGGCGCAATTTCGCGGAGATCGGCCCAGCAAACTCGTTACACGTTTCGGCGTAATACAGCGAGTATAATGAAAGATTTGATTTGATACTATGCTTGCAATTGTAACCGCTTCACAGTGCAATCTATGCACAAATGATAACCTTCTAAATAGAGCAAAACGGTTGTCTTGCTTTGACTGCTTTTGCACCGATATTGTTGCCATTTTGTCGCGAGTCTGTCAAATCATCCGATTGCTTGTACGTGTTTTTTCCATGATCTAACTTTTTCTACGGATAAATCTGTACATATCGTGGCTATTTTCTTCAATTGTGAATAAAACTTGCAACAAGTACATTTAGTTTTGTGATAAATATTTATAAGCACAAGAGAGCAATCACAATAAGTGATTGTTTTTGTTTAAAATGATTTATAAGAAATTTCTGAGGTTCTTCTGGTGTTCTAGGCTAGCTTTGAGACATCACTCAGGTGCTACTCAAAAGACTAACTTTATTGCTAACGTTTCGCTAGTTAGAATCAAATAGCTTCATCAGAGCATTGCTATTAATAGTGATAGCAAAACGCCATCAACTTCTGATAGCAAAAAACAGCAAGACGATCCCACACATTGCTGTAGTGCAGGAGTCGGCAACCTACGGTCCGCGTTCCGGATGCGGCCCGCCAAGGCGTTTTACCCGCCCCGCGACCTTTTATTGTCATCCGGCCCGCGACCTTTTTTCTTTTTTCAATGGTGGATATGCAGCAATAAACCGCCGAAATGATGCTCATTCGGTGGCGAAAACCTTTCTTAGTGGTCTTCGCCACCGATTCGTCCAAAAAAGGCCTGAATTTCTGGCAAAGACATTTCTCTTTTGGTCCGCTGGAATGGTTGCGGCCCGCTGGAACCTTGTTTGGACTAAATGTGGCCCACTAGTTCAAAAGGTTGCCGACCCATGCTGTAGTGGAATAAGTAGCGAAAAAATTCAAAGCAAGGCTCCGATAAAATTCATTGTAACAATGTGCTACGTCATGCAGATAAATGTAAAGGTGCGTACAAAAATGAAAAAAGCGGTTCTTGTAAAAATAATTTCTCTGAATTAGCATTGCAGCGCAATACGTTAGAACTAGCTCTAAAAAAGATTAAACCAGTTACATTTAATTCACCAAGTTGCCTTGGTTAGGAGAGAGCAAAAGTAGCTTTCGGTGTTCAAGTCAAACTCCCACCTACCCACTTGTTCACCACTCGCGGTGGAGGCTTCATCCTGTCTTTTTTAATGCTGAACGTTAACTAGGAACGCTGTCAATACCAATTTTTATAGTGTTTGGTTTGGCCCGACCGGGAATCAAACCCACGTCTCCTGCTTTATTAGCAGACGCTCTATCCACTCGACCACTGATTGGTTTAATTATAATTTCTCAAAACAAACGACTTGGTTAACTCTGAATGAGGTAAATTCGTCCACCGACATTTCAACAATAAACTTCCTTTGAATTTCCAGAGTTATTTTGTTGCTTTAAATCAAATCCACACAATAGACACCATTTGACAAGTGAGTGGTTGCAACCATAGCATTCCACTTAATAAAACATTTCAAATGCATTAGTAAATCAAATCTAAAGGCGTCATTATTTGAACAATATTCCTTCCGATACAAGCAAAAAAAAAAACTTTTAAAATTCAAAACTAATTACAAAGACTGGCTCATCGCAAATTATTAATGATCAATTGCAGATGAACTAGGTTGAATATGTTGATGTAAAACAAAACAAGTTGCTATTAGCTTTCTTTGAAATTAAGTGTCAAATTGCCTACTAATGTACGGTGGCTGCTTGACTCGGAGACCTAACGGTCTCTTCGCAGACCCTCTGTCCTTCCCTTGTTGTTAATTATATGCATTAATAAATTACTTAAAATAACACAGTACACGTCAAAAAAAAAAAATTAAAGCCCTACAGCCTGTTTCACCCGTAATCGGGATCATCATGGGTGTCTTATTCAGGACCTGCAAGAGGGGTTCAGGAGGTACATCGTACCCGGGCCCGGGCCTAGGGGGGCCCGGGCTCAAGGGGCCCGGAAGAGTTCAGGTTTCTGCGTTAAGTTTTGGTATCGCACCATAACACCGTAATTAACCTTGACTACAGCAAAAAATATCAGTCAGCCTATTCAGTACTGGTAATTGGTCGCTATTTTTGCTACACAGCCTTAAGGGCATCCAATAGTGGCCGCTTTACCGGTAATTAAAAAAAGAGGAAAATGTATCAAAAGCCATATACTTGCATCGAAATTAACGTTTTGTTACATTTCTCTGACTTGAGAGCCCTAATTCTACGGTATAATAATGTACGAGGGCCCACATATCCGGAGATCCAAAAGCATTTCAACCTCAGAGAGCGGAGTCAAAGTTGACATACTATACTACTATCATTAAGTAACTCACTGTATCTGTATGAGTTTCATAGGTATTTGGGTTTGTGATGTCTATGATTGCAGATGACTTCTTAAAACTTTTATCAGTAAAATATTTGGATTTGCAGTATTTAAGTCATTATATTTTATAAAATTCTGTCAATGTCATCATCCCCCACTTCACATACTTTCTTACATATCACGTTTTCTGCTCGTCAATTTAAGCAATTATGATGCTGGGATGTTGATCAAATGCTGTATTTTACCTTCGAAAAGCCCCCTTACCTGGATTTAAACCAATTTTGAGTTTTTCATTTGTCTAGTTGTGTTTTTCATAGGTCCTAACTGAATGCGAATATCGTTGTCCCTTCACTTTTAAATGAAGATCTACACCCAGCGGACAAAAAATGATTTAACGGCATGGGCCCCCGATAAGGCTTGGGGGCCCAATAACATTTGGGGGCCCGGTATCAACCTTCGTACCCTCTGGAAAATTTTCTCTCTGAGGCCCTGGTCTTATTCAAACAGAATCTTCAAATTTTTGACTTATACTGTGTTTTGTTGTGATATTCGCTCTGGCCTACGCTGTCGAGCACTTTTTTGAATCGGTTGAATTCAAACTCCACTCATCATCTTAATACATAATTCTGTAATTTAGAAACAGGGCAGCGGCAATAAGCTTTACAACACTATAGCAGCGCTAATATATATTGCATACCTCATGATTGTACTTGCTAGTCGGGCTGTTTTTTGGGGGTTTGGGTATAATACTATTTCATTAGAGCTAGGCTACTTGACCAACGCATGTTACACGTGAGGGGGCAATTGTCGTTGTATTGATGATGTCATATGATTGAATCATAAAATGACTAAGTCAAACTTCTGTTCATATAGGTTTGTTTTTTAAAATTTAATCATAAAATGTTTAAAAATCAAAGTCTTATGACGTCATTTAAATTTCACAAAAACGTTTTATGACGTCATCAATTTAAATATGATCCAAAAAATGCGCAGATTTTGGAAAGCGACTTTGGCAAACCTCAAGATTAGAAAACTTCTCTTTAAATTTTTAGGAGTTATTTATAAATAAATTTGAATCAAAGTCAAGTTGATTTAAAATACAAATCTTTTTTTATGAAGAGATTTATCACGAAAAACACGAAGGGGCATATTCCCCCCCCCAACTGATCGGTGGTCGAGTGGATAGAGCGTCTGCTACTGATGCGGTAGACTCGGGTTCTATTCCCGGTCGGGTCAAACCAAAGACTATAAAAATTGGTATTCACAGCTTCCCTGCTTGATGTTCAGCAGTTAAAGGGACAGTGTGAAGCTTCCATCGTGTGTGGTAGAGAGATGGGCAGGTGGCAGCTTGACTCGAAGACCGAAAGCTCCCTTCGCTGTCTCCTGGCCAAGGCAACTTGGTGAATAAAATGTAATTACAATTACAATTACAAACTAATCAAATAAATAGACAAAATTTCTGATTTAACTTGGGCCAGTCTGTCTAACCATTGCGACGTGCAAACTAAACGCAAAAATTGCTTGAAATAGCTGGTAACTCATTTCAATTTGCTGTCGTGCATGCAAAATTGCGAAAAAACATAAGTTTGTGCAAACAATCACCAGCAAATTAACAATGTGCACGCAAAAATACGTTAAAACTCTAATTATTATTTTTGGGTTAATTTCAAGTTAGCACCAATTTGTCAAAAAAACATAATATACATTTATATTACATTCTTGTTCTAACCCAATTCTTGTGCATTTTCAGCGGTTAGTATGCCGAAAATTTTCGTTTGCTCCTTTTATTATCTTCGCAGCAGCAATAGCAACATATCCCAATTGAAAAAGCAACCACCAAGCAGGCGATTAGAACTACAGGCACAATTTTCCACCACTCAATTGCTTCTTTAGCAGGCTTTGCTTCAGGAATATCTAGAGCAAAAAAACTTAGAAAATGGAGCGATAAAAACGGTAGGAATGTAACCAAGTCGATTTGGGGTTCATTGCAACATGTTAGATTTAATAGATAACTGAAAAATAATCAGCAAATAAAAAATATTTGTTCACAGACCAACAAATAAAAAAAGATTATAAATTGGTACTTTTTAAGTCCCTAGGCTGTTAGTAGGTATCAGTGAAGATGTATTTTTGTTGAAGTGTATTTTTTTGTCTATGATTAGGTCATTACCTTGTTTTATGCTTGCATCGACACGTAGATGTATGTACAGTAATTGAAAATCCGCGCGAGCGCGCGTAGAACTTTTTGTTTTTCTTCGTCCATTTTGATAGACAAGAATTGATTTTAACTAAGAAACGGTTAAACCGAGAAAGTTAAAATTTGGGCTCGACATAAGAATTAATGAAGCATCGTGTGTACTAATTTTGGGGGTTCTAGGTCACGTGATCGTGAATTAAGACCCCGCAAAAAACAGGAAAAACGGCAATTTTTGGTTTGAAAATTTATTAATTCGCTCTTAACTTAAAAGCTACTTGACCTGCAAAGCTGAAATTTGGATACAACATGAATGGTTATGAAGACTTGATGCTTACCGAGCTTAGGGGCGCCCGGTTACGTGACCGGAATGTTACAAGCCGAAAATCGGCAAAAAGTGGACAAATTTGAACCGATATAGCTTGGTAAGTACCGATATTCATGAAAAAGAGTTTGTGATTTTTGAACACTCTATTAATCAAAATTGTTTGGGTTAAGTTCATTTACCCCAACTTGAATACTACCTTTCTTTGTTTTTTTTTCACCTTTTTTTTCCTTTTTCTTTCTCAGCTAACTACTTTTAAACCGCTAAACGCAGAGCATTCAAAATTTGAGCAATTTTAGGTATTAGGGAGGACTAATGTTCGCCTAAAATCGGGGGTGCCACGTTGGAAAGGATTCCGTCGAGGAGATGCTTAAAATTTTGAACGTTTACATTGTGAGAACTTGATGGATCAAGTTTTTTGAATGGGTAGATACTAAAAATAAATTAAACCTAACAAAAATTTGGTGCACCACGATGGGGGTTCCTCCCCAAACAGGCCCTCTAAAATTCAAACTTTTTAACGTTTGAGCTAGACAACTAAAATGTTTAAGGTAAATAAATACTAAAGAAAGATAAAGTTTGACAAAATTTGGGAATATCAAAATGGAGCGTTCCCCCAAACGGGGTCACAAAAAATCAAACTTTTTAACCCCTCACGCTAGACACGCGAAACTTTCAGGGTAGGCAAATATACGAAAAAAAAAACTTTGACAAAATTTGGGAGTACCACAATGGGAGTTCTTCTCAAACGAGTACGCCAAAGTTCAAACTTTTTGATTGCTTAAACTACGCACATGAAATTTTTAGGACAAACAAATATGAAAAAAAGATAAAATACGACAAATTTGAGGGCTCCAAAATGGGGGTCCCCCTCGAACGGGGCCGTCAAAATTAAACATTTTTACTACTGAATATTGACACGTGAAACTTTTTGGATATGTAAATAGAACAGAAAGTTATAACGTGACAAAATGTGGGGGTACCAAAATGGGGGTCTTTCAAATGGGTCCGCCAAAATTCAAACTTTTCAACCATTTAAGGTAAACAAATGAAACTTTTAGAATAGGTAAGTATAAAGGAAAGATAAACATCACAGAATTTGGGGGTACCAAAACTGGTGGTTTCCCTCAAACGGGATTTTTAATCACTTAAGCTAGACATGTGAAATTTTCAGAAATGATAAAATATAACAAAAAAAAAAAAAATATGACAAAATTTGTTGGGAGTACAGCAATTGCGGGGTCCTCCTCAAACAGGTCCTCCAAATTACAATTTTTCAGCCGCTCATGCTAGACACATTATATTTTAAGGATAGGTAAATATAAAAGAACGCTAAAATATGACTAATTTTGAGGTTACTACAATTGGGTAGTCCTTGTCAAACGGGTCCTTCAAAATTCAAAACTTTTAACCGCTCAAACCAGACAAATAAAATTTTTGAAATAGGTAAAAATTTAATATAAAAAAAATGTGGGGATGCCATGCAATAGGGATCTTCTAATTGTGTTGACACTTCCCCCTTAACTACAAAAGCTAAACCAATTAAATCCATTGGATAGCGTAATATAAATTAAAGGCTGAAGGTAACAAAATTTAAAAATTTTTAACTACCAGGCACTCCAGCTAAGCATATCAAATTTTAAGAGTACCGGTAGGCTGATATAAGGAAAAGATAAAACATGCCAAACACTGGGGATGCCATGTTGGACAATTAGTCCATAAATGAACATTCAAAACTAAAGAATAAATTCTCACAATGAATTGGTTTTACACAAAAGTAGGAGAATCAAACTTAACGGATTCCAATTTGGGAGATTTCCCTTCAAATAAACCTCCAACATTTAAGACGTTGAAGTACTTGAACTTAATGGCGTTGATAAATTTACGCTGGATGGCCGAGTTTTTTACTAAACTGTCACCTGTGACATTGAAAAAACCTACTTGCTTTTTAAAAGTTTTGAACAACTTTATTAAGAAAGCTTTGGAGCTGAATAACGGGTTAAATACAAAACATAGTATTCAAGTATTGGGTTGTGGTACTAAATAACGTTCTCAGAATAGAAATGGCTGTAAAATCAGAGCTTTGGCTGTGGTTAGAGTTAAATTAGGCTGATGTAATCATATTTTGCTCAAAATCGCTGGAATTTTAAAGATCGCTCTATGTTGTTCCACAATAAAGTGAAAAACCGTTAGGAACTCCAAAAAAGTGCTGAGTTTTAGCAATGTAAACTGCTATATGAGCTATTTGATTAACATTTTTTGATTATTCTAATAACTTTCCGAGAGCTTTAAAGTTTGATAGCGAATAACCACAAAGCTGTTAAAATAAACTAAAAGAGCGTAATTTGCAAAGAAGCAGGTATTTTTTGGCAAATAGTTGTTTGACTTTAAACATTACACCTAGGGTTTTGGGAAGCATAGAGTAAAGAAAATTAATACCGGTAATATGAGTTTTGAATGTAAAGTCATCGTAAAGTTAGATTCTGCATCATCAGTAATTAAATATATAAAATCTTAATTTTTTGTTGCCAAATTTTGCTTGAGTGATGTGTACGTATCTTTTTCCATGCTAAGTCTGTGGCATTGTTTTGATTTAGTTCTTAAATTTTGAGAAAAATTATTAGAACTGTTTAATTGTTTATATATGTGCTTACATAAAATTCTTCTTAAAAAAAATTGCAGTGGGCTAGTTGAGGGTGTAGATTTGATATTTAGGATAGTGTGTCTAATTTCTGGTCAAGAAAACGTTAGCTACAAAATACGAAAATCATATCGGCAATTTCAGCCCAAATAATTTTGTTCCAATTGTAGTGGAATGTCGTTTTTATTGTTATAATCGTAGCAAAAAGTTACTGTCAAAATTTTTGTTTTAACGAGAGTTTTGTCGATAAACCGAATTGGTCTAAGGTTGTTATCATTAATACGTTACTATACAATATACAACTTGTAAGGCGCGGTAATTTTAACAATTGCACTGCGCTGTTAAGTGAAAATTGCAACGAACTTCTGAAAAGTTAAAACGATATAAGTAGAGTTGTGAATTTTTGACTAGCATTTTGTAGATGCTTTTTCTAGACACTTAAACTTTGAAAGACATTAATCTCAAACCTATTCAAGTTAATAGAACATGACTAACTTCGAAAGCGATGTAGTATCGCTCTGACTATCAACAACCATAAGCCGCTAAGCGCAGTTTGAACACTATTTTTAAAAAGAGTGAAGGTTTTTAGTTCAGTAAAGCTGAATACTTCGCAAAGTCCCCGGATATCGCTTGCAATATCACTTTCTAATTGAAGCTTAGTCTTACGTGTTCCACATCTGGTTCCTTTGAATCCTGAGTTGCATTTACACTTGTTCGGAGCAACACATTCTCCATGTTTACCGCAGGAAGAATCGTCAAAGCAAAATGCTGAAAAAACAGAAACAAACTAGTTGTACTGTCATGGACAGTGTCCTCAGTTGGTGTCGAACCGTGGCAATCTTAGTTCTCACCGGCAGCTTGGATTCTTCAATGTGAGCGTCAGACGCAAGTTTCTGTAAAAAGCGTGTGCTGTTTTTGTTAAAATCTTTGTCGATGCAAAGCGGCGATCAATCTATTGCTGCAAACTTGCTCAATTACCAAATACATCTCTAATCAATGACTATAGAACAGTTTTATGTAGCCCCAAATGTTGCAGTATTACGAATATTACACGGTTTTTAGGGTTTTTGATTCAAGTAGAGTATCTTATTGTGCGTGTTTTTATTTTGTAACTAACTTTTGATTCTGTTAGAATAAGGTTTTTTAGGGTTCATGCCAAGCTGATCCTATTGGTAAGGGCTACGATGCAATGAGCTGAAGTTTGAAAATTTGATCAAATTTAATGCTCAAACTGTGAACTGGACATCCAACGTGGATCAGGCCCTGGAAAACGATAGTGAAACCGGAAAAAAGGGACAGTAAGTCATAATGTGAGACGAACCCGGACTTAAACGCAATAGTACGTCGAAGAAACCAGACAATATTGGTGCTTAGTCTTACGTGTTTGACATCTTGTTCCTGTGTATTCTGAGTCGCATCTACACTTGTTCGGAGCAACACATTCTCCATGTTTACCGCAGGAAGAATCGCCAAAGCAAATTGCTGGAAAAACAGAAACAAAATACAATAGTTTGTACGTCGAAGAAACCAGACAATATTGATGCTTAGTCTTACGTGTTTGACATCTTGTTCCTGTGTATTCTGAGTCGCATCTACACTTGTTTGGAGAAACACATTCTCCATGTTTACCGCAGGATGTATCGTCGAAGCAAGTTGCTGAAAAACGTTTAACAAGTATTTTAAAACAGGAACGTATTACTGATACAGTTTTTAAAACTTCAAAAATCTTTTAATGTTTAGGACAAAGCAAAGTCCATTTTCATTGAAATATAAAAATCTATTGTAAACAACTATAAGCAACCATGCTATGTAAAAAAATCAAACTTTGCGTAGTCTTACTAAAGCTAGTGTTACTCAGCGTTCGAAAATACTTATCTTTTTATAATCTACTGCAGGTTGTTTAATTTTGTATTCTATCAAATACTTAGTTTGATCCAAAAAGGTAAGAAATATTCAAGTTTTATCTTTTCTACTGTAAACTTAGGTAAATGAATGTGCCAACTGCCGGTAGCTCGGTATCATAATAATATCCAGTACAAGTAATTTTCCACAATGGGTTTAAAGGAGGTCAACATGAGTTTTCTAAAACCTAAAACTTGATGGAGCATACCTCTATAATTGTAAAAAAGATTGTGTGTGCTTCGATAAATGAGACTTTGTTGATAAATTTAATCTTTAACTTAGTAACGTAGACTGTTTTTGAATTACAGTATTTCAAAGATTAAGTGACTATTGAGAGGAACTCGACTATAACTTGTATTCATCACAAGCGTGCGCCTTAAAAGGAAGCTTTAGCCCATTCCTTGAATATTTTTTGTGATTTTCTACAAAAATAATTGCCACTTTTGATGCAGTTGCACAAAATTATAAAAAATATAATTTAGGCAAAGAGGTGAATTTGCAATACCATACTAAAGCAATTAGCAGCTACTTTGCGAGATTTAACATTTTTATTAAAGACAAAACATAACTTTTATTTTCCTTTGCAGATGTTTATGTATTATTATTTATAATATCCTGATGAGGGCTTGATTGACTTAAGCCGAAAACGTTTGATATGCCTTGTTTTTAATAAAAGTGTTGAATCCAGCAAAGTTGATGGTTATTGCTTTAATATTACAAAAACTGTGGCTTATTCTTCTTTCAAAAATACCAAAATTGTTGGAATATAATACAGATTAAACCACCCACGAATAAGAATATTCGACAACAAATTTTGCATTATTGTTGAACCAGGTGTTGATGTAGTCAAAGCTGGGCAAGCGCTACTTGAAAAGTAGCGGCTAGTGCTTCTTCTGCCGCTATTCAGCAAAAAAGCGAATCTGCAGCTTATTGTTATTTGATTAAAAAAGCAGCAGCGCTACCGCTACTCAAAAAAAAATTTAATAAATGAATTTTGGTTTTCATTAATTTTTCTGTTTTGGGGGATTTATTTTCGCTTTCACTTGAAATTTCTGTTTGAGCATTCTGAAATTTCTAATTTTTTTTCATTGTGGTCGTTTAAAAAAGGCTCCATTATTTTAAATGATTAGGCAATTCGACTATATCGACTTTGTTTCTATTCACATCAAAATACAAGCGAAAAAGGCAAAAAATGCAAGAGACAAAAGATTGCTGCAAAGGGGCTTTCTTAGTCTTTGGGACAAGCAGGCTGTTAAAATCATTAAAAATAATCTGCCCTGCTTTCAACTAATTACTGAAGACCCAATTTTTTAATCTTTGTTTGTGCATTTGTGTCTGATTAATTATTGGATTTTGCAATCTTGTGACTTAAATCGAAAAGATTATTTGTCATTGTCTAATCCGTGTTTAAGTTAAATTAATAAGTAATTATTATCCTTTGTTAAAAATAAGCTGCTAATTAGCACATCTTCAAAGACCTTCAAAGGCTAATTAGACCGTATTTAGAATCGTTGTGTAAAATGTTCTTTTAGTGCATTATTGTGTAGACTGGCAGCTGTAGACTGGCAGCTGACAGCCTTTTTTTGTTAATTTCTGGCCTTTGATGCTAGACAAAAGGTGATGCCTTGTGTTTTTTATAACTTGGAACTATTTAAACCTGCTTGGAGCCTGATAGCTCAGTAGTGACAAAAATGAGTGAAAGGAACAGTATCAGTTTTTAGTGAGACATGTTAAATGCTGCTTAACATGGGTCGATTGCGTTTTGCGACCTCTTCCCTTCCCTTCATCTCCATTTTGTTTATGGATTTGACTATTGACTGTGAGGGAACAGAGTTTTAGAGTGGAAGAAAGGCCCTGAATTGGTTTTTACATCGTATTTGAGACTACTTTGTTTTTTCTGTATTTCCTTTATTCAATATAATAATAAATTCCATTAAAAAATCAGTGAATCAAGTGCTCAGTTGTCAGAAGGAGAAAGGGATTGGGAGAGCTTGGCATAGCTCTCCTACACGTTTTTGAATTTGGCTATGATACTCCGCATCGTCGCCTTCCAGAAAACCAAAACGGTTCGGAATTGCAAGTCTTGGCATATATTCAAATTTAAGAATTACCGAGAAACGATTTGACAAACTGACACATATCGCAAAACCGGGTTAGAAAGACTTTATCGTTTGTAACACAGGCATCCCGTTTGGTTATTTGTGAATAATTTGCATTGAAAATAACGCATGCTGTGCCAATATCATAGCAATAAATTGAAGCAGAATAGTACTCTAAATCGATTAGCGTTGCTTTCAAACGCTAAGCATGCTACTTGCCTGGGACTAAATGATTAAATTTATTTAACCTTGAATGACACTTTCAGCAGGTCTCGAAACTGCACAATTTTATGTTTTTTCTAAATTGTATAAGAGCGCCATGATTGCATGCAAATCTTGTGATGCAGGAACACACTGTTCTGTATTTGTCTTTTGTAGGATTACCACAACGATTAATATTAACATTGACTATAAAACTACAACATTATAGCTGTCAAGCCTAATTTAAATATATAAATAAGCTTAAGCGCCTACATAATGAAGTAGTAACGAGTTTTTTCCACATCTGTGACATTTCTTTTCTATAAGAAGTATTTTTTCTACGAGTATATCTCCATATTTAAAGTTTCTTTCAAGCTACAGTAATTAAACACTGCTTCAATTTATACTAGTTTATTTGTAAGCACACTATAAATTTAACTTTTAGAGTTACTGTTGACGCAAAATTTTCTTTACTATGCATTGATGTTCCTGCTGTCTGGCTTGCGGTGCACGAAGTATACTGTGATGTCGACCAAAATATGGCCAACAAATCATTTATGAACGGAATGTCTACATGTTTAGATGATCAAAGCTGAAAATCGTCTTTGCTAAAGATCTGAAAGTTGACAACACAGGTGACCAAAGAACAGAGGCGCTACCGTTACCGCTATCGAAAAGCAGCGGCACTAGTAGCGCCGCTGTGTACATCTCAAGTTGGAGGGTACTATTTATCCTCCCAACACCGAACAGGGTCAAACGCCAACTGTTGGATAATCGGTACGCTTTTCATTGCAATAACTACTTGGTTTTTGATGGAATCCGCTTAGGAGTTTTCACTGACCCAAAGCTCCTATGAATTTTTTGAACTCTTGTTCGCTGAATTTGCTGCTTGTTATTTTCTTTGCTGTTTATTACGAAAATTAATTGTAAATCAAAAAATACGAAACAAAGTTGCTACTGTCACTTAAGTCTTACTTATTTTGCACCCCGATTCACTTCCACTGTATCCTTCGGTGCATTTGCATTTGTTCGGAGCAATGCATTGTCCACGTTCGCCGCAGGAATAATTGCCAGAGCAAATTGCTGAAAAAAACATGGAACATTCATTGGTGATTAGCTTAGGTAATTGAATTTAAAAAAAACAACTAATTGATAAACTTTAAATTATGATATTTTGTGTTGACATTGGCGTTTGGGTGGCCAGAGTATTCCTTAACTATTAAAAAAAAAACAAATATGTGCTTTCTGGCCAGAGACTAACATTGCAGAAAGTTTGAAAAGAGCAGCCAAAACGGAATAAGCATAAAACAAGTGTTGCAAAAGAGTAATCTACTCCACTTTTGCAGGAACCGAGGTTGCAGACTAGAATTAAACTAGTCCACTGCTCTTCCGATTTATATTTCATTTGGATGAGCGTTGGATTATAGGGTGCAGGTTCGATTGCTCTTGCAGAAAAAATTCGTCAAAATTCCTGTTTAATTCGTGGTCACTGCTGTATGCCAAAGAGCACGTATTCGATTACAAAATTGAAGGTAATTCTTAATTCGTACGTGTTCTGCATCCCGATTCACTTCCACTGTATTCTTCGGTGCATTTGCATTTGTTCGGAGCAATGCATTGTCCACGTTCGCCACAGGAATAATTGCCGGAGCAAATTGCTGAAAAAAACATGGAACATTCATTGGTGATTAGTTTAGGTAATTGAATTTAAAAAAAACAACTAATTGATAAACTTTAAATTATGATATTTTGTGTTGACATTGGCGTTTGGGTGGCCAGAGTATTCCTTAACTATTAAAAAAAAAACAAATATGTGCTTTCTGGCCAGAGACTAACATTGCAGAAAGTTTGAAAAGAGCAGCCAAAACGGAATAAGCATAAAACAAGTGTTGCAAAAGAGTAATCTACTCCACTTTTGCAGGAACCGAGGTTGCAGACTAGAATTAAACTAGTCCACTGCTCTTCCGATTTATATTTCATTTGGATGAGCGTTGGATTATAGGGTGCAGGTTCGATTGCTCTTGCAGAAAAAATTCGTCAAAATTCCTGTTTAATTCGTGGTCACTGCTGTATGCCTAAGAGCACGTATTCGATTACAAAATTGAAGGTAATTCTTAATTCGTACGTGTTCTGCATCCCGATTCACTTCCACTGTATTCTTCGGTGCATTTGCATTTGTTCGGAGCAATGCATTGTCCACGTTCGCCGCAGGAATAATTGCCAGAGCAAATTGCTGAAAAAAACATGGAACATTCATTGGTGATTAGTTTAGGTAATTGAATTTAAAAAAAACAACTAATTGATAAACTTTAAATTATGATATTTTGTGTTGACATTGGCGTTTGGGTGGCCAGAGTATTCCTTAACTATTAAAAAAAAAACAAATATGTGCTTTCTGGCCAGAGACTAACATTGCAGAAAGTTTGAAAAGAGCAGCCAAAACGGAATAAGCATAAAACAAGTGTTGCAAAAGAGTAATCTACTCCACTTTTGCAGGAACCGAGGTTGCAGACTAGAATTAAACTAGTCCACTGCTCTTCCGATTTATATTTCATTTGGATGAGCGTTGGATTATAGGGTGCAGGTTCGATTGCTCTTGCAGAAAAAATTCGTCAAAATTCCTGTTTAATTCGTGGTCACTGCTGTATGCCAAAGAGCACGTATTCGATTACAAAATTGAAGGTAATTCTTAATTCGTACGTGTTCTGCATCCCGATTCACTTCCACTGTATTCTTCGGTGCATTTGCATTTGTTCGGAGCAATGCATTGTCCACGTTCGCCACAGGAATAATTGCCGGAGCAAATTGCTGAAAAAAACATGGAACATTCATTGGTGATTAGTTTAGGTAATTGAATTTAAAAAAAACAACTAATTGATAAACTTTAAATTATGATATTTTGTGTTGACATTGGCGTTTGGGTGGCCAGAGTATTCCTTAACTATTAAAAAAAAAACAAATATGTGCTTTCTGGCCAGAGACTAACATTGCAGAAAGTTTGAAAAGAGCAGCCAAAACGGAATAAGCATAAAACAAGTGTTGCAAAAGAGTAATCTACTCCACTTTTGCAGGAACCGAGGTTGCAGACTAGAATTAAACTAGTCCACTGCTCTTCCGATTTATATTTCATTTGGATGAGCGTTGGATTATAGGGTGCAGGTTCGATTGCTCTTGCAGAAAAAATTCGTCAAAATTCCTGTTTAATTCGTGGTCACTGCTGTATGCCAAAGAGCACGTATTCGATTACAAAATTGAAGGTAATTCTTAATTCGTACGTGTTCTGCATCCCGATTCACTTCCACTGTATTCTTCGGTGCATTTGCATTTGTTCGGAGCAATGCATTGTCCACGTTCGCCACAGGAATAATTGCCGGAGCAAATTGCTGAAAAAAACATGGAACATTCATTGGTGATTAGTTTAGGTAATTGAATTTAAAAAAAAACAACTAATTGATAAACTTTAAATTATGATATTTTGTGTTGACATTGGCGTTTGGGTGGCCAGAGTATTCCTTAACTATTAAAAAAAAAACAAATATGTGCTTTCTGGCCAGAGACTAACATTGCAGAAAGTTTGAAAAGAGCAGCCAAAACGGAATAAGCATAAAACAAGTGTTGCAAAAGAGTAATCTACTCCACTTTTGCAGGAACCGAGGTTGCAGACTAGAATTAAACTAGTCCACTGCTCTTCCGATTTATATTTCATTTGGATGAGCGTTGGATTATAGGGTGCAGGTTCGATTGCTCTTGCAGAAAAAATTCGTCAAAATTCCTGTTTAATTCGTAGTCACTGCTGTATGCCAAAGAGCACGTATTCGATTACAAAATTGAAGGTAATTCTTAATTCGTACGTGTTCTGCATCCCGATTCACTTCCACTGTATTCTTCGGTGCATTTGCATTTGTTCGGAGCAATGCATTGTCCACGTTCGCCACAGGAATAATTGCCAGAGCAAATTGCTGAAAAAAACATGGAACATTCATTGGTGATTAGTTTAGGTAATTGAATTTAAAAAAAACAACTAATTGATAAACTTTAAATTATGATATTTTGTGTTGACATTGGCGTTTGGGTGGCCAGAGTATTCCTTAACTATTAAAAAAAGCAAATATGTGCTTTCTGGCCAGAGACTAACATTGCAGAAAGTTTGAAAAGAGCAGCCAAAACGGAATAAGCATAAAACAAGTGTTGCAAAAGAGTAATCTACTCCACTTTTGCAGGAACCGAGGTTGCAGACTAGAATTAAACTAGTCCACTGCTCTTCCGATTTATATTTCATTTGGATGAGCGTTGGATTATAGGGTGCAGGTTCGATTGCTCTTGCAGAAAAAATTCGTCAAAATTCCTGTTTAATTCGTGGTCACTGCTGTATGCCTAAGAGCACGTATTCGATTACAAAATTGAAGGTAATTCTTAATTCGTACGTGTTCTGCATCCCGATTCACTTCCACTGTATTCTTCGGTGCATTTGCATTTGTTCGGAGCAATGCATTGTCCACGTTCGCCGCAGGAATAATTGCCAGAGCAAATTGCTGAAAAAAACATGGAACATTCATTGGTGATTAGTTTAGGTAATTGAATTTAAAAAAAACAACTAATTGATAAACTTTAAATTATGATATTTTGTGTTGACATTGGCGTTTGGGTGGCCAGAGTATTCCTTAACTATTAAAAAAAAACAAATATGTGCTTTCTGGCCAGAGACTAACATTGCAGAAAGTTTGAAAAGAGCAGCCAAAACGGAATAAGCATAAAACAAGTGTTGCAAAAGAGTAATCTACTCCACTTTTGCAGGAACCGAGGTTGCAGACTAGAATTAAACTAGTCCACTGCTCTTCCGATTTATATTTCATTTGGATGAGCGTTGGATTATAGGGTGCAGGTTCGATTGCTCTTGCAGAAAAAATTCGTCAAAATTCCTGTTTAATTCGTGGTCACTGCTGTATGCCTAAGAGCACGTATTCGATTACAAAATTGAAGGTAATTCTTAATTCGTACGTGTTCTGCATCCCGATTCACTTCCACTGTATTCTTCGGTGCATTTGCATTTGTTCGGAGCAATGCATTGTCCACGTTCACCGCAGGAATAATTGCCAGAGCAAATTGCTGAAAAAGTTAGAGAAAAATAGTTTTGTGCCATAAAACGTATGTTCTCAAAGTGCTCTTATACGTACCGAGCCCCAGGGCTCCGCTAGAGAAAACGTAGAGGCTCCGCAAGCTATTCGTTTAGTTTTTTGATTTGGTTTGAAAAATTTATTGTGGGGCTGCGTAAATAATGGTCAACATTTTCAAGGGCTCCATAACGCCAAAACTGTGAGAACCCCTGCCATAGAAGACTGACACTTCTTTTTTTCAGTCAGTCGTTCTACAATTTCTACTCGAGTTGCTGAAGGAACAATTTTTCATGTTTACCGCAAAAAACAAAGTTTTACTTTAGCAGCTAAGGAAAAACAGACCATCTAACTGCATGTTTTCTGTTTTCCAACCACAATGCTCTCCAATGTATCCACGTGACACTTACAAATAATTCATGAAATGAATGATTTTTCAAAATATAAAATTGAAGAAGGTGAAACATCCACTGTTTTTTTAATTTTTTTATTTACTTCAGCTTACACGAGTTCGAGAGAAATACACACAAGAATATTTTAACCTGTTTAGTTAGCCTACTAGATATCGGAGAATGTAAACAAAGAGTTTCGCGCCGTTACGTACGCATCAACAATGCCATCTAGTGGCATACGATTATTAAAACACAGCAAGGAGCTATGCGCAATATTGGTACAATATGTTTTTTACATAATATCACATCCACTTAGATTATAAAGAAGCATCTATACAAATACGTATTTTCATCAAGTTTCAGCTTTCTGCAACCTGTCATTTCCTAGATATTTTATTTTCAATTTTGAAAGATCTTCCATGGAGTGTAGCTAGTTACACGCTAAACTTTTCTCCCACTACGTTCAGGGATTCCTTTCACAAGTATTTTGAAAAAGCGTAATTGCAAGGCTTCAACGATAGGAGCGTCGTTGCAACATAAATACTTAAAAAAATCAAGTAAGAGTCTAATGAACGAAAAATTAATTTTTTACATCCAACACTGCGGGGAAAATTTTTCATAAAGTTTGAAACGAAATGTCTTTAAAATAATAGGCCGTAAAATGCATGTATCTGGTGAAGATGTTTTTGTGAGATTTTTTGATCTCTGTATCATATTTTTAGCTGGATGCTTTGCACTTTTAATTGATATCTAAAACATTTATAAGCTCAAATTATTACTCTTAAACCAAAAGCATAGCACCATAGAATATAGCAAATCGTTAAATATCATCATACAGTACTTCCTCGATTATCCGTACCTTGTTTATCCGGCATTCGATTATCCGTCCATTGGGTCAGATAATAATTTATGATATAACTAACACTTTTCCAGTTAATGTGGGGCAATAGATAGCCCTACTGTAATTTTAACGATCATGCAAATTTACATTGCTTTCAATAAAAAAGTACTGAGATCCCTCAATGCGGTACATTATTTGATGTTGAACCTCGTTTAAGTTTTGGTGCATTCGAATCTGCTTCTTGCTGCGTTGTTTTGGTTTAAATAAAGAAATTCAATTATGCGGTTTTTTTACTTATCCGTTCAGGTTTTGAAGAAATGCTGTCCCGACTAGACCGGATAATCGAGGAAGTACTGTATTTCACAATATGATCGGAATGAGTAATTTTTGTTCAAAACAGTAATTTAATTTTTGTTCTCTCAAGCGCATCACAAAAACCACTGATGCAACGAACTTTGATATTAAGTTCGCTGGCTAAGCTGCAGTTAGTTTTTTCTTTGGCGTGTATTAGACTGTGGACCTATTTCTTTTTTATAAATAAGATAAATAAAGGTAAACAAGTGAGGTAACAATTAAGTTACGAAAATAGGTTTACTGTACAGTGAAGGTCTGCTTGCAGTGTAAGTGAAGGTAGGCTAACCCCTGTATTGACGTTCTAAGGTTGCTGGCTGATTTAAAGTTTTATTAAGTAGTGCAAGTCTGATTTTACTGCATAGCCTGCTTGCATAGTTAGATTCAGATTCAGACTTATTTATTTATTCATACTAAATTTAAGCACTTCACAGATAAATACAAAAAAAATGGGAGACAACGAAAAGACCATACGGTCATCAGTGTCAGCTGCCACCCTACTAAAGATTAATATTTTAATAAATACTTTTTATACCAATTACAATTGTAAATTTGGAGATTTTTCAAATAAAAATGTCATGTTTTAGCAATATTAAACAATGAACATAATAAAAAACAAACATAGCACACAAAATAATTGGCAAAAAAAAAAAATCACAAGAAAAAAAGAGAACAAAAACAAAAACAAAATCATAAACAAACTAAACAAAAAAACAAACAAATAAATAAATAACAAATAATAATAATAATAATGATAATGATAAACAAATAGAAAAGCAAAACAGAAGACCAAATGCTAATAACAAGCCAAATCAATTTTCCATCACTAATCATTCAGTATAGCAGTTAAGCAATCGTCTCTTATATTGATATTTAAAAGAGTTATTAGAAAGACTTTTCATATCACTAGGTATCTCACGCCATATTTTTGGGCCTGAGAAAGAAATGGTTGATTTGCCTTTTTCGGTTCTTGCAGAAGTTTGGACAAAGTTTGAATTTGTAGAAGTTCCAGTGCAATAATGAAGAAATTTTCGACCTTGGAGAAACCAAAATACAAATTTAAAATGTTATTATTGTGAACAGAATGCATAATTTTAGCTAATTACAACTACACAATATCATCAAATTTTAACAACTGCAATGTTTGGTATTGAGGGAAGCAGAATGATGCCAACGGGTATTGGTCATAATTTTTAGAGCCTTGTTTTGAAGGGTTTGAACAGGTTTTAGATAGGTTTTGCTTGCCTGTCCCCATAAGGAAGAACAGTACTGAAGGTGAGGATAGATCAGTCCATAATGAGCACACTTTAGAGTAAATAAATTAACCATAGGTGGGCACAAGTTCGTTAATCGTTAATCCGTTAATAACGAAGCTAACTTTTTCATTAACTCGTTAATCCGTTAAAAAGTTTTTTCATGTTAACGGACTAAAGTAACTTCTGTTAAGTGCTGTTAACGGACTAAAGTCACTTCCGTTAAGTTCTGTTAATTTCCGTTAAGGTTTTTATCGTTAATATTTTGCAGCTTCGTTGTGCATTTGAACTTGTTTTTATCTTGAAATTAGATTAGACTGTAAAATGTAACTTCCAAAACACAAAAAGACCACCATAACAATAAATATTTCCTTACAATCAGCTCAACAGCGTCAATACGTGTTCCAGAAGCGAGTGAATAAAACGAAATGTAAATTACACGCAAAATGTTAACGGCTTAACGGACTTTATTAACTTCCGTTAATTAAAGCTGAAAATAACGGATTAACGTTAACGGAGGTGTGAAGTTTTGTTAACGGACAAGCGGTTAACGAAGCTAACGTTTTGCATTAACTTGCCCACCTACGAAATTAACATATTTTGTTAAATTTGTTAATGCCCAGTTACCATGGGCAATTTTTGAGCATTGATTATGTATATGTGCTTTCCATGAGAGGTCTTCATCAATTAGGATCTTCATCAATTAGTTAGGAACTGCTGCTATTGCTTTTATCCTTTGCGTAAATCTTGTCCGGTACTGTATTACTTTAGGATTGAGGATTGGTGTTTGTGAATTATAATATTTCCGGTACTCCTGGTTGTTTGGTGTTACCTTGAGTTGGAGGTTTTGTTTGTGACCTGGACTTGTTTAGGCGACTGCTCTCTTGTGTACAAGCCTGTCTTACACTCCAGTCGATTTCGGTTCCTTGGAGACCGGTTCTACAGCTGCTGTTGGTCTGACAGCTGTTGATCTGTGGTTTGTTCGCTGTTCAGTTTTGTAGCCCAGTGCTCCGCAACCTTTTTTTTTTAACTTGTGGCGCACTTATAAAACTTGCTCAATTCGGCAGTACACCGCAACAAACAACGTTAGTAAAAATACAAAAAATGCAAAAAACAGTATGGATTTATTGTTGTACATCAATGAGAAATTTAATCGCAAGCCGACCAAACCTGCGGAAATTTTCCGAAAACCCACAAAAAAACTTTGAAGGCCTTTTTTTTGAGATCGCCGCAAGACTCGCAGTGGTCCAGCAAATAGATGGGAAGACAAACGTTCAAATTTGCAAACACATAAAAAGCATTTTTGTTACTTTGCTAGAACAATTACGAATACTCTGCGGCACACGTGATATGGCACACCGGTTGCGCAGCACTGTTCTAGCCTACTGATTCCGGAACAAGTCTGGTCACTGTGGCTGCAGTACTGCTCAGGTGCAGCCTTGCAGTAGCGAAACCTCCTCTACTGAATCACGCTTGATTCAACGAGGACACACGGATTAGGAAGAGCTAAAGTGACGCAGCTAGACGTGTATCTTAAAGGGGAACTCCAACCTAGACAGGCTATATATCATTACATACTCTACGAAATTCCAAGGTATTTGGAAAAGAACGAACTTTCAGGCCTTATACTTGTGATGAAATTTGAAAAACAATGTTGAAACGGAAGTCGATTCTGATTGGCTGACGATCTAATGACGTAATTGTGTGGCTTGCGTTTCGCGAATTCTGTGAAAGTCAAGTCTAGACATAGAAAGTAAGCTGAATATTTCGTAAAAGAATAAAATACGGGTGCAGCTGGCAAGGTTTTTTCGTGTCATTGCAGGTTTTATGCCCAAGCAATGTAGAGTGTGTCTCAACTTATATAAGGAGCAGGCTCAGAGTCTTTTCAGCAGTACAGTCGCCTAGCCAAGTTGCACATGCGCCCATGTAGACGGTTAGTTGTCAATAGTATGTCTAATCAGCAACTTCATTTGAAAAAAGTGACCAAGAAGGCTATTAATACTGGTCCGGGTATGTTTTACTGGTAGGCTCTGACAGTAATGTTATTGTCTTTATCGCTACTAGAATGTTTCAACTTAAAAAAGCTCGATGGCAGCTACATTTAAAATTCAATACAGCACTTATTATTGGGTTTTCTTATGGTAAAGTAGCGTAACTGTAAAAGAGTCTAAAAAGCAGTGGTTACGGAACGTCACTTCCTGCACTAAATCCTTTGAGATAGTGAAGATACTAAGTATTCCCGACCCTTCTTTCAGTTCATCAATTTACTACCTTAGATTGGCATTATACTCCAAAAACCATAACCTAAAACAAAAAAAAAAGAGGGCAACGCAATTTGATCTCAAGGGCGATACTCAGCAGACACATGCCACAACCACTACGCTATAGGGACTACTCTATTACCTGTCAAAAACTTGTATTTACCTTAAGATAAAGAAAAAGAAACCGATTGTAACAAAATGAATAAAGTTCGGAATAATGCTTTCCGACCAGGGCATGATATGGAATGGAATGGAAGACGATTTTTCCATGTTCCATACTGGAAATTTTCTTCCATTCCATACTAAAAATCTTCCATTCCATATTCCATTCCATACTAAAATTTTCTTCCATATTCCATTCCATACTTCCATACCAAGGTAAGTTTAGACCGGAAGCAATGCGTAATTTGAATTGCATTTTTGCAACGTTAAGAGTACTTCTGCAAGTAATCGCTCACGAATGTAAGCAGTATGGTGCGATACATCTCATCCCATATCCCATTATCACAATTACCTACCATACAAAAATTACTCAGCATAAAAATATCAATCATAGGCGTAGCCAAGATTTTTGTTTGGGGGCAGGCGCGTAGCCAGAAATTCGCAATGGGGGAGGGGGCTGTTCGGGGGGTGTGGGGCGGAGACCCCAGCGCTCGAAAATTTTGCATTTTTTTGCAAAAATAACTTCATTTTAGGGCTACTTTGATTAAAAAATAATGCTTTTAAAACGTGGCTTAGAAATTGGCAGTGCAAACATGATTAAACTGGTGGCATAAATAGGCTATTTGGGGGGTGGCTAATGGTAAAATGTTAGTTCTCTTGTTTCGATGCTGGTAAATTGTAAAATGGAATCGCTCAATAAAACTCACACGGAGTAATCTATTTCGTATACAGTTTATAGAGAAAAATAATTGGGGGGAGGGGGCTAATGAAAAGAGATTTGAGAGAAATGATTGGTAATTAACTAATACTGAATAGCTCCCCCAATTCCTTAGTTTATAGTATGTTTGTTGATGACACCTATGTTGTGCATTTTTACACTTGCGATCAAATTTGATTGCTTATTTCTTACCATTTTTCAAAGTTTTCATTTATTTGTTGGTTTTATTGAAAAATTAGCCCCCCCCTTTTGAACATATGTTTCAAAAGATGTTTTAAATCACTATTTAGTCCACCCCAGTGCATAAAAAAGTCTCAAAAGTGCTAAAACGTAGTGTTTTTACCATTCTGCATTTTGGTCGACATGCCAATGGGGGGGGGGGGGGGCTATAGCCTTCCCCGTCCCCCTGGCTACGCAACTGTTTGGGGGGGAATGCGAATCACATGCAATAACATCATCAGAAATTCTCAAACGGTGGGATTTTTATGGGACAGAGATGCCGTAGAATGGAAGGTCACAAGCCGGGGCCTGTGTGGGTGGCTCATAATCATGATTTCGCTGTAGGAGAGACCTTCAACCAACAGTTATGAAGTTTTCCCAAAATGTCTAAATTGGGAGACGTGGTGAGCTAACTAGTGTAAATGAAATGTGTCGCAGACAAGAGTTTGGGGTCAGAGTCCCCAGCCGCTGGAGACTAAAAAGATCTTGGGGCGAAGCCACCAGCTGCTGGGCGATCTTTTGTAATGCTTTGGAAAAAATAGCTATTTTAATATTATTGCCATTTGGATCACATTTCGCACGTTTTTAGAGCCATTTGAAAGAACTACACTCTTAAGATTTGAAAGCCAAATGAAAAGCTGCAATTGTTTAGCCTGCCTTTACTTTCAGGTCAAGCCCAAAACTTGTTTAAAATCTTACATTTTTGGGTCAAACTTTGTAAGCGACCTGGCCCAGTTTGAGGGAAGCAAGGTACATTTTGTAGGACTACATGTACGACCAGGGGGCTCAGGTCCACTGAATTCAAATTTAATAATTTCTCCAATTAGCATCTCCCCTATGCAGGCGCGTAGCCAGAAATTCGCAATGGGGGGGCTGTTTTGGGGGTCTGGGGGCAGAGCCCCCAGCGGCCGGCGGCCAATGGGGGTCTGGGGGCGAAGCCCCCAGCCGCCGGAGGCTGGGGGTTTGGGGGCAAAGCCCCCAGCCGCCGGAGGCACGGGGGTCTGGGGGCGGAGACCCCAGCGCTCGAAAATTTTGCGTTTTTTTGCAAAAATAACTTCATTTTAGGGCTATTTTGATAAAAAAATAATGCTTTTAAAAACGTGGCTTAGAAATTGGCAGTGCAAACATGATTAAACTGGTTGCATAAATGGGCTATTTGGGGGGTGGCTAATGGTAAAATGTTAGTTCTCTTGTTTCGATGCTGGTAAATTATAAAATCGAATAGTTCAATAAAACTCACACGGAGTAATCTATTTCGTATACAGTTTATAGAGAAAAATAATTGGGGGGAGGGGGCTAATGAAAAGAGATTTGAGAGAAATGATCGGAAATTAACTAATACTGAATAGCCCTCCCCTATTCCTCAGTTTATAGTATGTTTGTTGATGACACCTATGTTGTGCATTTTTACACTTGTGATCAAATTTGATTGCTTATTTCTTACTATTTTTCGAAGTTTTCACTTATTTGTTAGTTTTATTTTTGACAAATTAGCCCCCCCCCCTGAGCATATGTTTCAAAAGATGTTTTAAATCACTATTTAGTCCACTCCAGAGCATAAAACAGTCTCAAAAGTGCTAAAAACGTGTTTTTTTTACCATTCTGCATTTTGGTCGACATGCCAATGGGGGGGGGCTATAGCCCCCCCCGCCCCCCCTGGCTACGCTACTGCCCCTAGGTAATTTTTTTTGTTAATATTTTATCGCGTAAAAACTGGCGATGTGCTGGGCTATTGTTATTTGAAGTACGTGCAATAGATGGTTGCTAATCATGTTGGTGCATTACGTTCATAAAACGGTTAGATAACGGTCTGACGTTGCAAATTTTAGGACAAAACCCAGAATTTCTCCCGGGTTATACGTTTAAATTGCTTGGCAAGAGTTTGAGTTAAGGGGGCCCCCTGGTAGTTATTATTAATCTTATAGTTAATTATTGCTGTTGTACGCGAAAATACTAAAATAAAATGAAACTGAAAAACAATAGGCTTTGTTGTCATTATTTTCATCATCGATGGCATTTCAATTGGGGAGGTGGGCCCCTTGGCCCTACTGGCTACGCCTATATCAACCACTTGGTCAACAGACATTAGGTTTACGCGTAAGCTCAGAGTTTAATGATTGCAAGTTTGTAATCACACCAACTACAAAGTTTAGCGCAGACAAACCGAAAAAAACATTTTAAAAACATACCAAAAAAGCTTAAAGGCAAAACAAAAAACAACAACAACGAATTAAGTTCATTTGAGGGGAGAAAAGAAGGTACATAAAAATCTTTGATACGATGGAAAAATTTTGCCACTTGGCAAATTGTCATTCTCAAAAAAAAAATTAAACTTGTCAGCATCAATGTAGCTGCAAATTGCCATAAACATATTCTATGATCTGATGATGCAATGCTTACACTGTTTACACAATGCTCATGACCGTATTACCTTATTGATTTGTCGCAGATGATTAGTCGCAGATAATTAGCTTCCACATATTTTTAGTTATCTCTACACCTATATATTTTTTTCTAAATGCCATGTGCGAAATCTAGTATGGAATTGGTATGGAAGTATGGAAGATTGTCTTCCATTCCATTCCATTCTGGCATCTTCCATATTCCATACCGAAATTTCCGTTCCATTCCATTCCATTTTCCATTCCATTCCATACCATGCCCTGCCCTGTTTCCGACCTAGTATTGAATTGTCTTAGCTTGAAATATCTCTCTTGTAAACTGTTAACACATTGCTCTGCAAATACCAGTAATATATTTAGGTTAGTATCATAAAAAGCAAATCTTGTCAATGTTCAGTTACAAGCCAATGCAAAATTTGCTCACTCCGAACTACTCAGACTGGGTACCGCGCGGTAAATGGTGCAGCACACCGGTACAACAGACCTGGACTAGTATTAAATGCCGTCGTAATAACTTCTTTTTTTAATTTTTTTTTATTCAATCTGCTGATTAGACATACTGGTAACAACTCACTACCTGTAAGGGTGCATTATAGTACTTGGCTAGGCAACTGTACTGCAAAAAGTCTGTCTGAGTCTGCTCCTTATATAAGTCAAGACAACGCCTATTACATTCCCTGGGCATAAAACCAGCAATAAAACCAAAAAGCGCTTACAAGCTGCACCCGTATTTTATTCTTTTACAAAATATTCAACTTGCTTTCTACGTGTAGACCTAACTTCCACAGAATTTGCGAAACGCAAGCCACACAATTACGTCATTAGAGCGTCAGCCTCTCAGAATTGACTTCCCTTTCAACAATTTTTTTTCGGATTTCATCAGAACTACAAGGCTCTGAAACTTCGTTCTTTTTGCAGACCTTGAAATTTCATAGGGTATTTAATGATATATAGCCTGGCTAGGCTAGAGTTCCCTTTTAAAGTATAAGTTACGTAGGTTATTGTAGATTACACCCCGCTAGGTGTGCAACGGAGCAGTTCTGAGTACAATCTTAACGTATCAAAGCTACTTCAAAGTGTGAACAAATATTTTGTTCAAATGTACTCTAATTATTAATGCAAAAGTATAAACTACAAGTACATTAGTATCCAAAGAAGTTTGATAACTCCTACACAAGCTAAATAGTTGAGAGATTTGACAAAACAAGTTTGATTATCACTATCAAGTCCGTCATCACAGAACCAGTTACGTCGTTTTCACCAATCACTTATAAAGCAGATAGTGATTTTTATCTCTTTAGGTTTTCAAGTAGTGAATTACTTTTTACCCAAACTTTTTACGTAGTATAGCTCTAATTGAAGGCATTCTCCAAAAAACAAGAATCAAGCAATAAAATTAAATTTTAGGTTTAAAAATGCTTTTACCCTGTACGCAAAGCGACCGAAGTTACTAAATTTGACGTCCTCGGCAACTTGCGAAAGGTTTCAACCCGTCACAAACTTTGCCAGCGGTTATTTGACTTCACTTAAGACAAAATTGTTGATAAGTGGTTGGCCTATATTGAGAAAATGACGCAAGCGACCACTTGCGAAGGTTGCCAGCCTTCGCTTCGCGTCCAATGTAAACGCATCTTGATTCTTCCTTTATACGGCTTTTACCGATCACGCATATTTGCGCTCAGAAATACGCGTGTCATTTGACTGCATGCATTTCTCTTTTTTTGCAGTTACGTTGAAAAAACATATTGCTATTCCTCAGACAGCTTTTACCGATCACGCGTATTTCCGCTCGTAAATACGCGCAATCGGTAAAAGCCGTTTTAGAAATAGCAATGTTTCGGCAATAAGATTGTAACGTCACTTATGTTTTTCTTGTTTATATCTGGTTTTGAACAGAACACTCGCTTTTCTGCATTTAGCTTTTCACGTAGATTTGACTGCTAAGAGTTTCTCATGATGTAATGCAGCGCAACGCACATGATGACAATCGATCAACCAATCTATCGCGCCTTTTGTACTGCATGCATATTAACTGTTGCGCAATCATTTTGAAACTGTTTTCTTGAATTTTCGCGCTATAACTCCTTTGTTGAGTGTCAGTCGAAATTTGGTTGTAGTCGAGAAAGGACGTTAAAGTTAACTTTCTGAATTACCAAGAATTCTTTGAGAAATTAAGATCGTTAAAAGTCAGAATTGCATTCAGAAATTAACAGTTTATTCGGATATTTGCAGAATCGCAGTTCTTTCTCGGGACATCGAACTTATACTGAGTGGGACCCATCATATATATATTTGGACTTTTGTGTCCCCTGAGCTGTTGCTCAACATTAACAATAATTTTACTGGACTATTGTCAGGGGTGCCAATCTTTGTTGAGCATTTGGGGGATAATTTGCAATTTATGTCAATTTTGCCCTATTTTCAACATTGGGGAGGATGAACCTCGACCACGATTTTCTTCAAGTGAGCAAATTAAGTGAAGACCAAAAAAAGGTCTTCACCAAAAGTGGAACAATTTTTTTCCCAAGTTTAAGTGAATACCTACTTTAGGGCCTCAGAGAGAAAATTTTCAGGGGGTGCGAAGGTCGATACTGGGCCCCCAAAGCCTTATTGCGGTCCATGCCATTAAATCATTTTTTGTCCGATGGTTGTAGATCTTCATTTAAAAGTGAGGGGATAACGATATTCGCATACAGTTAGGCCCTATGAAAAACACAACTAGACATAAAATTGGTTTAAATTCAGCTAGGGGGTCTGGGGGAGTGCTGTGAGCTCCCCCAGCGGGGTTCGAGGCGTAGCCCCGGAAGCTTTAGCACTTTTCATGTTTCTCGAGGGTAAAACACAGCATTTGATCAACATCCCAGCACCATACTTGCTTAAATTGACGAGCAGAAAACGTGATATACTTGAAAGAAAGTATGTGAAGCGGGGGACGATGACATTGACACAATGTTATACAATATAATGACTTTAATACTGCAAATCCAAATATTTTACTGATAAACGTTTTAAGAAGTCATCTGCAATCATAGACATCACAAACCCAAATACCTATGAAACTCATACAGATAGAGTGAGTTACTTAATGATAGTAGTATAGTTTGCCAACTTTGTATGTCATAGTATATATGTCAACTTTGACTCCGCTAGCTGAGGTTGAAATGCTTTAGGATCTCTGGAAATGTGGGCCCTCGTACATTGTTATACCGTAGAATTAGGGCTCTCAAGTCAGAAAAATGTAACAAAACGTTAATTTCCCTGCAAGTGTATGGCTTTTGATACATTTTCCTTATTTTTTAATCAAATCGGCCGCTATTAGATGTCCTAAAGGCTGTGTAGCAAAAATAGCGACCGATTAGCAGTACTGAATAAGCTGACTGATATTTTTGCTGTAGGCAAGTTTGATTACGGTGCTATGATGCGATACCAAAACTTAACGCGAAAACCTGAACTCTTCCGGGCCCCCCTAGGCCCGGGCGCGGGTACGTAGTGCCGTCGCCAGAGTTAACGAAGTGAGGGGGCACTATTACAGCCGAAAATGGGGGCACTAAAATAGACTGCTATTTTGCGGCTACAATTTAGCATTCATCTTTGAGAAAAGAGGTGTATAAGCCCGGCAGCGTTTATTAGCTCGTTTCGTATGCAGCCCGTACAATCGCTTGAAAAATCTGTCTGCAGGAGTGAATGCGACCAGAAGGGCAACCAGGGTTTTGTTACGAGAGAAGGTGCTTGAACCAAAAGTAAATTTTTCTTCCACAAAATTGTCTAATTTAGGTTCCGTGTTGAAGAAACCGATGCAACCTAAGCGTATCACAGAGGGGGCCAGAGGGAAGAGCCCCCAGCCGCTGGGTGGTTTTTGCGATTTTGCGGCAAAAATAGCGATTTTCACGCCATTTCGGTCACATTTCGCTTGCTTTTAAACCATATGAATACTTACAGTTCCTTGCTAAAATTCAGACGTCATTGAAAAAAATAAACTGCTTAGCCACATTAGCCCCGCCATATGCTTCAGGTCAAGTCCAAAACACGTTTAAACCTTTTTTTGTTATATTTTTTAAATGGTTTGACTAAAGGGAGCTGATGCCCCTTTAGTCCTTTCCTCCTGGTTGCGCGACTGACTGCAACCTAAAATAAATTTTGAGTGTGCTCTAAAAAAAAAAGAAACAGTTGGTCTTTCGAAAGAATCTTTTCACGCATTGTTTTAGGTCATAATCACTAACGAAGTACCGGTAACGATTCTATAGGTATGCATCCGTATTCTGCGACACATCCGTAAAGGTGTGCTAATAGGACGGATTATTGGGTCACATTTATGTACACCAGTTGGTGACCAGCAATTTTACAAAAAATCGAGAAAACTTCAAGCGAGAATTATCTTTGAACATTATTTTTCCTTTTTCCATTACTGCCTGTTGTCTTGTTGTTAGGTGATGCTCCAAAAAAGTATTCTGATTTCTGAGTAAACCGAAAGGGGGGGGGGGGGGGGCACAAGCAGTCGTTAGGGAGGGCACGGCCCCCCTGGCCCCCCGTAGCGACGGCACTGCGGGTACGATGTACCCCCTGAACCCCCCTCGCAGGCCCTGACACCTACCCTCAGATGCACACCAGAGTCAAATTAATTGGGAAGGGTGCAAATATAGACCATACTCAACCTATTGGGGGGGATACAGCCTAATTATTGGGGGGATATATCCCCCATCCCCCGGGTTTCGGCACCCCTGACTATTGTTCACCTACTGTATTCTAGGTGTTGTCTGTACTGTTTCCCGGGGGCTCACTTTAGAGTTTGCGTTCTTAGAAGACGTTGACATTGGAGTTACAGTTTACTGTCTGTGCCTGAAGACGAAACCATCGGTGAATTTGTTTTTTTATTGCAATTACAATATTTCAATCAGAATTCTCGGTCTGATTTTCAATTCGTAATTATACTGTAGTTGTTATTTTTTATATGGATATTTTACCGTACTGCGTGTGTTCAAATTGCGTGGGTTATTTGGCGTAGCGCAGTAACTTTTTACGTTCGTTTTGACATCTAAATTTGCTATTTGGCGTACTTATCTACAAAAACCGTCGACAATATAAATCTTCAAACACAAGGTAACGCGTGGAGAGACGTACGATATGGCAGACAGGAAGAGATTTCCCGTCGTCTACGTAATGGTACATTGGTCAACATAATGGTAGGCTACATTGGAAATAAATAACCAAAAAGAATTTTTTTTGCCAAAATTCAGAGCTTTAATTCAAGAGGGCTTGTAATGCGTAATGACTGCAGGATCTGACTGTTGCACAATTCTTACTTTCAATGCTAATTTGCTACTTGCGTTTCAAAATCTGTATGTCACAGTAGACTTACGTTTACAAGTGAGCCTGCCGTTGGCTTTCACATATCCACTTCTGCATCTACAATCGAACCCAGGCGATTTGTTCACACAATGATGTGCGCAGTTGTGTCTTCCTTCCCGACACTCGTCAATGTCTGAAAAAGAAGAGTGATGAAGCGATTTCAAACATATTGTACTGCTTCTAAATATTGTTAAATTCCAAAATCCCGACGGATTGATTCATATTTACCCTCCATTCACAAGAAAAAAACCAATGTTGCCCCATTGCTGCGGAGACTTTTTGTGGCAAGGTGAAGCACAAGATTATCGAAATAAAGGAAAAAAATATCTTGCAAAAAAAACAAACTTTATTTCTTACCTTTACACACCCTTCCAGCAACTAATTTGAAACCATCATAACACCCGCACTGAAATCCAGGTAGCTTGTCAAAGCAAAGCTGAGTGCAATTGTGTAAGTGTTCTTTACACTCATCAATATCTAAAAACGTAAAGGTCGTTACACTACAACAAGAGTTCAATATGTTAAATAAAGATGGCAATCGCATTTCATGCTTTTTTCCAAAAAATATCGCTTGGGATTATCGCATCGAAACGCGTAGAGAAATACGCATTCACTATTCTCATATCAAAGAATATGATAAAAAAAATCATATCATTTTTGCAATCATTTCGATTATTTGTGATTATTTTTATTGTTGTTTTGTTCCGTCATAAGTTTATTAGATCTTCATGGTTACGTTTTGGGCAGAAATTTGCGAGTGCTTTGGCATCTGCTGCGTACTAAACCACGATATGTAATTAAACTAAAGTCTTGGCACAGTAAAAATACACACGTATCATACAGTAGGTTCGCTCGTCGTGACGTTTGTCCGCATACTTTGAGAGCCAAGCTAAACTTTAAATTGATGTCATAATATGAGCGCGATCGAGCAAATTCAAATAATGCCAAACGAAAGCAATTGATTTGAAATTGTAAGTGTGCTGTCTCCACCTTACGGCGTTAATTCATTCCCTCTTTTTCTACGGCCCTAAATGTTAAAGGGCAACATTTTCACCACTGTAATACTCCTGATATAAATTTGACAGAGGATACGTTGTGCTTGTCGTATTCCAATAAAATTGGTGTCAATAAACGCGTTTAAGCTCGCGTCTTGATTGGCTGCATTTGTGACGTCACTCGGTTATAACATTACAAGGTAATTCAGAGTTGTAAGTCGGGCCGGGTTTTTCGAGTCGGGTTCGGGCCTAAAGTTGAAAAAAATTTCGGGCTTAATTCGGGCCTGAGACGTAGTTTTTTCCTAAAGTACACAAAAATATAATCAAAGTATCTTCGCAAGATTGCTAAAATTTTTCAGACCTATCTTAACTTTCGGGTTTTTTCGGGCGTGATTTGGTCTTCAAATTAGTTTTCAGGTTCGGGCCGGGTTCGGGCTTATATTTTCGGGTTCGGGCCGGGTTCGGGCCTGAACTAGTCGGCCCGTTTACAACTCTGAGGTAATTAGCGTGAAAATGCTCTAAACTTCCGACTTTTCGTTCTTTCTATGACTTTGGTTATGTAGGATTTTGCTCGCGCTCGACACCCAACAGCAACTCTTTGCGCAAAACTTGCTCCGTATCGTCAGCTAACTGTCTTGCAAATTTAGTTTAAGCATTTAGGTCTTAACTAAATGACTGTAACATTTTTTTCTTTATTGCCCGCTTTTCCGTGAGGGTTGCGGGTGTAGCAACTCGATATGAAGTGTTTACACTTCACAGCCTTTCATCACATCCATCATTTTGCTTGGGTAAGACCCAAGAGATTCTATCCAAGATCTTCGATGTAATTGATCCATCTAGCTGTAGGTCGTCTAACTGGTCTTCTCTCATTTGCTTTGGCAAGTAAAGCTTGTGTGGGAAGTCTTTCTTGAAGCATTCTGCTTACATGGCCAAATCATGTATGCTGAGATCTTTCAATTTGTAGAAGTAACGGCTCGATGTTAAGAGATTTTTGAATCTCAGAGCTACGCATTTTGTTAAACAGTGTAACTCCTTCGATTCTTTGTAAAAAACTAATTTTGGACGCTTGCACTTGTGATCGCACTCTTTCAATCATTGCCCAAAATTTATGACCATAGATGAGAATGGGCACGAAAACTGTTTTGAAAATTGAAAGGTTTGCGTTCTTCGATAAATCCCGTTTCATGACAAATCTCGTTTCATGACTTTTCATGCGTAAAGCTCGCAGTACTGCACTAGCCTTGCCAATTCGGGTATCCAGTTTTTCATTTTGCCTTTCGTCACTCGTGCATGCAACCCCAAGATACTTGAACTTCTCTACCTGCCCCACTATTGCTCCATTAACTTGCAACAAGCATTGGTCAGGGTTTCATGAAAGGCTACGTACCTCAGTTTTTGTCGTGCTTATTTTCATTCCGGCGTCGTCACATGCATCTGCAAAGCTATTTATTGCTCGCTAGAGGCCAGATTCTGTGAAAGAAAGCAGAACCAAACAACTGTAACCTCAGTATCAGATTAGAAAATTCAGAGAAATGATGGTCCTATGATCTACAACGGTACTCGCAACCTTTTTGTAGTCGCGGGCCAATTCGAAAAACAACATACGGAAATTATAGAGTTACCGGTATTTAAATTAAAGCTGCAAGATGCCGATTTGGACCAAACAAAATCCATTTGCTTTAAAATGACGTAACATTTGAATTGTTTTAGTTGAAATCACAATGCTAATAGATACAGCATTACGATATGACCTTTGCCACATCATTCAAACAATCAACGATATTTTGGAAAGGGTTTGAGCAATTCAAACGAAATTTGCAAGACAGTTAGATGACAACACAGAGCAAGTTTCGGGCGAAAAGTTACCGTTGGGCGTCAAACGCGAGCAAACCCCCTATAGCTACAGTCACCAAAAGCACAAAAAATTTCAATTTTACAGCGTTTTCACAATTATTACTTTGTGACGTCATAAACAAGTGACGTCACAAATGCAGCGAATCAAAGCGTACAATGGTATTAGAATCAAAGCATAAAATGGTATTCAGGTGTAAAATTTTTTTGCTCGGTTTTCTCTCAAAATTTTTTGACAGATTTGAAGACTAAGGTGCGTTTATGTTGGACGCGAACCAACCTAGATTTGACGTCATCTTCAACATACAAAAGGTTTTTACAGGTCGCAAACTTCACAAGCGGTTGATTAATTTCACTCAGACAAAATTTTGTTTGCATGGTTAGCCTATTTTAAACAAATGACGTAGCGACCACTCGCGTAGGTTGCCAATCTTCGCTTCGCATCCAGTGTAAACGCATCTTAACTTTACCAAATTTGAGCTTTCTACGACCTTCCGTTTCCAGATATGACAATTTAAATTTTCCCTTGAAAAGATTTTACCCTTAAGAAATTTTCGCCAGGGTTACCAACCGCAAACAAAATTTCAAAAAGTTGCTGCATATTTGTAACTCAATCAATGTTTTGGGCAGTGTTGTTGTTGAAACAAAGTTAAGGGTCAGAAGCATAAAACTAGCTGCTTTTCGAGAAAACGCAAGCCAACTTTTCAAAAGTTAATCTTCTGTTACAGTACTGGCAAAATGGCAACACTAAAGTAAGAGGAAAACTGTTAACTTTGAACTGCAATATCTTGAAAACGGGAAGACGTCGAAAGTTCAAATTTAGTGAGAATGCACTTTAGACTTTTCCCAATATTTTGGTCAACAGTGGAAAACATGACTTGAATGCCGTTTTAAACGCATTATTGGTACCAATTTTATTGCGATACGACAAGCACAATGTACCCTGCGACAATTTATGTCAGGAGTACGACAGTGATGAAAAATATTGCCCTTCAACGTTTAGAGCAGCAAAATAGAGGGAAGGAATTAACGCCGTAAGGTGGAGACAACTCACATGAAATATTAAATCAATTGCTTTCGATTGACATTATTCAAACTCGCTCGGGATGTCAGTATTATGACGTCAATTTCACTTCAAAGTTTTACTTGGATCGCAAAAATTGCGGAAATACGTCGCAACCAATTTTAGATAGAGTAAACCAAAGAGACAAGCGGGGGCGTGCCCCCCTGATGACTACCTTTGCCTCCCAATTTTGGTCTACTGGAATGCTGTTTTTGGAACATCACATAACGCAAGACAACGGACAATGATGGAAAAAAGAATAATTATACGTTCAAACATAATTCTCCTTTCGCGTTTTCTCGATTCTTTGCAAAATTGCTGCCAACCAATTGCTGTACATAAATGTGACGCAATAATCCGTCTTATTAACATACCTTTACGGATGTGTCTCAGAAGGGAGAAGTAAGCCTGCAGAATCGTTACCAGTACTTCGCTAGTGATCATGATATGAAACAGTACGTGAAAACAATTTTTTCAAAGACAAGCTATTTTGATTTTTAGTGCACATTCAAGATTTTTAAGTCGCAGCCAGTGGCGAAACCATGGTGAAGGAGCTTAAGCCTCCCAAGCCAAACCACTTGGAAAACTTAACCTCAAAATACGAGCGTTAAAACGTGATTTAGACTTGACCTGAAGTAAGGGAGGCTGAAGGGGCAAAGCAATTTAATTCTTTGAAATGACCTGATTTTTAGCAATTTAGTTACCGTATTCATATGGCTTCAAAAAGTGCAAAATGTGACTAAAAGGGCGTTAAAATTGCTATTTTTTGCCGCAGAATTACAAAAATCGCCCAGTTGCTGAGGGCTCCGCCGCCAGGCCCCCGTCCACAGTCAATACACGTATAATGACTATGCCCCGTATGTGACACGCTAGACTTGTATCAGTTTGTTTAGCACTGGGCCTAAATCAGACAATTTTTTCAGCAAAAAAAAAAAAATTTTGGTTCACCCCTTTTAGCAAAATCCTGATTGCGTGTATGATAGCATTCACAGCTGTAGATAGATTTTTCAGGCGATTATGGGCTGCAGACGAAACAAGCTAAGAAACGCTGCCGGTCGATTAGGTCTCTTTTTTAGACACGAATACAGACTTTTTAAAATTTTCATGGTTTTAGCCGTACAAGAGCTAAAGATCAGTTTTTATTCGCAAAAGTTCAGTTTATTTTAGTGTCCCCCCCACTTTCGGCTAGTGTTCCTTCACTTTGTTTGCTCTGGCGACGGCACTGTTTATACTGTGACAAAGGATTAAAGTAAACATCACATCAGATTGCCACAGTATTAAAAAATTGAAATCAAAAATCTATGAAACTCAACAGGCGGTTTTGTCAGTAAATGAGATCATCAGGGAAAAATCTAAACATTTTAGAAAGTGTTGAATTATTTAGATCTACTTCTGTTGTTGACAATCGTCACTTTTTAGATTGTTTGGATTTACCCTTGATGATATTATTTAAGGGTTAAACAGACTGTTGAGTTTTGTAAGATTTTAATGTTTTGATACTGTGGTATTCTACTGTAAATAAAGTTCTTACTACAAATTAAATTTGAAAGCAATTGGGGTTGGAAATTCAATAAAATGACAGTAATCTCATTTCAAAAATAACTAGCTTTTATAAAATGATGAAGCACTGAGTTTTTTCACAAAATCAGTGGATAATAATTCTTAAAAACTACTAATATTACTTAAAATTTCATAAAAATTATAAAACAAAAAAATCGATTTTGGTCTCAAAAAACCATTGTAAGTTTCTTATTTGATATCCGAAATTGATTTCATTGTGTTATCATTTTCATAAAATTTTAAATAAAATAACTTAATTAAAATAACTAAATAACTTAATTAAAATAACTAAATAGCTTAATTGCAGGCCTATTTGAATAAAACTTAATGCTTTTAAAATGTGGCATAAAAATTAGCGGTGCAAAACTATAATTAAACTGGTTGTATTAACATATATGGGCTATGTGGAAGGTGCCTAATGGTAAAATTTCAGTTCTCTTATTTAATAGCTGGTAAATCATAAAAATCTATAATTCAATCAAACTCACATGGAGTAATCTATCTCGTCTATAGTTCACCTAAAAGGATAATTGGAGGGTGGGCTAATGGAGTGAGATTTGAGCAAAGTGACGGGTAATTAACTAACACTGAATAGTCCCCCTTCCTATTCCTGAGCTTAAATAATTTTTTATGAAACCAATTTTATCAAAATTTCAGCATTTTTCAGCAAGCGATAGAATTTGATTATTTAGTTTTGGCCATGTTTCAAAGTTCTTACTGATTTGTGAGGTTTATTTTTACAAATTACCTTTCCCCTAAATAAATGTTTCAAAAGATGCTTCAAATCATTTTTGAATTCATTCCAGTTCAAGAGACAATCTCAAAAGTGCTAAAAATAAAGTACTGTATTTTCCTTATTCTGCATTTTGATCGAGAGGCCAATGGCAGGGCTGTAACCCCCGCCCCCTGGCTACGCTACTTGTTTCATTCTAAGCAAAAGCCATTGTGACGTATGCCCGACTTTTTTGAGAGCCAAGCCATACTTTTGAGCGAAATTGAAGTCACAATAGTGACAGAGGTGAAAAATGTTGCTCTTCAACATTTAGGGCCGTAGAAAAGAGGATAGGAATTAACACCGTGTAAGGTCGAGACAACACACATAAAATTTCAAATCAATCACTTTCGTTTGGCAAAACAGATCGAGTCAAACGTTAATACAATAAATATTGTGCCCAAAGTATCATCACAAAAATATTCAGCTCAAAATCCTGTGAAAGCGGGTATCAGCAGGCTTGCGTATAGCAATTTAGTCAACAACACGATTTAGGAACAATGTGTGGTGGGGTTTGAGATCATGAAAACAACTTTGATAAAACAGAAATGATGCAGAGTAAAAAACAAGGTTCGGACTTTGCGTTGTTTCGCCAGTGCTCTGGTTCACTTACTTTTGCACTCATTATCCACAAATCTCGTTCCTTCGCCGCAACTGGGTCTTATAATCCAATAAATCCTGAAATAAAATTCAAACGCGTGCTTGTTAAATCATGTTTGATAGATTTGTTCATCATGCGATGACCTGTGCTAGATAAAATCTTAACTAAAACCAAATTTAAGTAAAATTATACTCTTAATCGACTAGCTGCATTTTACGTTTATACAATCACTAGCGTACGCAGGATTTTCGAAAAGGGGGGGGGGGGAGGACAGAAAATTTGAGATAAATGAACACCAAAAAAAAAGTCTTTACTCAGAATTAGTCCGTTTTTCTGCCCAAATTTAGGTGAAGACCAAAAAAAAAAGGTCTTCACCCACATTCAGCCCGTTTTTGTGCTCAGATTTTCTGCCCAAGTTCCAAAGAGGGGGATGCCATTACTCAATTGTGCACTACTCTTACTTATTTATGCATTACTGGCACCCCAAAGGGGGGGACCACGGCACCCTGCCCCCCCCCTAAATACACTTTTGTATACAACGTGATTTTGCGGGTTTCGCGGTCGAGTGTGATTTATTATTCCCAACTGATCTTCCCCACAGTTTCTTATGGCACCATATTTTCATTTTTTACTTATCCTTCATTGCATTAATACTTATATCATTAGCTATTGGTTTATTTTTTTGCAAAATTTAAGGCACAGTTTGTAATTTAACTGTAGGTTTGCCACACAGTAATGAGCGTATAGCACATTATATTCTTTATTTTCAACAAAAGTTAGGCCCGCCCGGCGTGCCGCTGTAACAGTTTAAGGTTTAAAAAAGCAAAATAAACAATGTATATTCTTTTCCACCTAGGAGGCAAGTTACTGCAAAACGTTAGCTTCGTTAGCCATTATTCCGTTAACAAACTTCATACCTCCGTTAAAGTTAATTTGTTATTTTTAGCTTTAACTAACGGAAGTTAATGAAGCCTGTTAATTCGGTAACATTTTGAGTATAATTTACATTTCTTTTTTTATTCACTCATTTTTAGAACACGTAATGGTACTGTTGAGCTTATTTTAAAGAAAAATTTATTGCTATGGTAATCTTTTTGTGTTTTGAAAGTTACATTTTATTGTCTAATATAAGTTCAAGATAAAAATAGGTTCATATGCACCAAAGAAGCTGAGATCGGAAAATCTTTGGAAGTTGCGAACAGCGATAATAATTAATAGACCTTTGAGACTGCAGCTTATTATTTGCCACAATAAAGCAATAGATGCAGTCGTTAATTGTTTGGCACTTTTTTCCGAAAAGGCTATAGCCTATCTTGCATTAAGATAGAGATGTTCATTAATATTCACCACTGAAAAACTAACCGAATTTTAATCAGCTCTTTACTCGTATTTAAACCAAACAAAACTAACTAAGCGCAAATGTTAGTCACTTTCATTTCACTACCAATTACACAGAATTCATGGGTGCATCATAAACCTACCGCAGTATCGCGGTTTAACTCATCTAAGATCTAACCCACTTTATATTAGCATGATTAAAATTATATTTGCAGCATTTCTTATCGCGCCTGCTCATTTGATCCAGCGCTCGCTCTTTTTATTCTATATCTCCTTTCTTCGCTTTTTCTTCTATAAAACTCGTGCTAATACGGAACAAGTGTTACCAGTGCAAACTGGTTTGTACCTGTACGACGATTGAAGGGTGCAAAAAATTAACGATGAAAACCTTATGTTAACGAAACTTAACGTAAGTTAATAAAACATTGTCGCTAAGTTAACGGGCATTTTAACGGAAGTTAATTTGTTAGTTAACATAAAAAATTCTTTAACGATCTAACTATAGTTAATGAAAAAGTTAGCTTCGTTGTTAACAATTAACGAATTTGTGCCCACCTGTACTTTTACACTTGAACGCCAAGTGTACTTCAGTTTTAAGGCACGGTCTACACTGCAGCCGTTAAATTGTGAACGTGCACCGCAAGCGTATTTTTCTTTATTAACAGAAATTTTAGTTCATCCGGCGTATTGCCTTACTAATAGCATACAAGCCGCCAGTTGGTTAAAACAAACTAAGGATACGCTCGTACGCCCACGATTTTACGTACAGTCAGTACTTAAATTGTAAAATTTTGCATGGGAGGACGCTTTTGCAGCCTTGCCCAAACTTCAGTGGAAATTATGCATTCCGTCCCTGCAATCAAAATGAAAACCAAAAAAAGGTCTTTGCCAAAAATTGAAGTGTTTTTACCCCGAAATCAGGTGAAGACCAAAAAAAAAGATGTTCACCGCAATTTGGGACTATATTCGGGCGAAACTTGTAGGATTTATTCGTGCTGGCTGGCTCTTGTTCGTTTCATCATCCAGCGCTCAAATCTCGATGGGTGGACGTCTAAATCTCAATGTCGGGATGTTAAATCTCGATTGGGGAACGCTAACTCTTGATGGGGGGACGCGTCCATCCCACAATTTAAGTACTGCGTACAGTATATAAACCGGATCTAAAATGTGAGATTTTTAATTCATAAGTGGCCTATAAACGACAAAATAATGCTAACTTTTTCACCAACACTATCACAATGGTGAAAACTTAATTATGTAAAATCTCTTAAAAATGGATAAAGTATATATTCGTGTCTCGTTAAGCAAGAGTACTGTTGGGTGCTAGCATATAGTCCTTACTGTAGGATTTTATTCGAATTACCAATTGAATAGAAAAATATTCTTGTAAGCATAATGGCATGATTGCGACGTAAAAATTGCACAGTTGAAAATACGTCATATTCAGCGTCATACACTGTAACAAACAGATATTGACTAACAATGATCTCTTTCACAATATTGCGCCAAAGTACATCGCAAATGGTGCATTTGTTCAAGTTGCTGTTTGCACAACACATAACCTTGCGAACTTATTAAAAAAGTAAAGTAACTCTAATAACGATTTCACTATGGTTATCAAAAATATGAAACTTAAAGGAAAAGCAATTAAAACTTTAAAACTGATCAATCAGTATGGTCGTAGCAAAAACATGTAGATTATATGCAAAGACATCATAGTATTATATCATTTGCATAAAGTAGTATATGCTTGGCATTTGGTGCCATCTGATACTTAGCTAAATGTAAATTTTTGAGTTGGTGTAGTGGTGTGAATTGCAAAGCGCTTGTCTATTTTTACCCTTTTTCAATAATAACTTTAAAAAAAAGTAAACATCTGATGACTGCTTTTATGCTTTGTATTTTCTGGGTCAGAGCAAGAAAAAAAAGGCAAAGCTTCGAATCACAAAAGACTGGTGGCCCAGAGAAATGTTCTTGCAAACTGCAGACTGCAAGTTACAGTTAAATGTTTTTTTAATCTGAGAATACCGTTAAGTTTTATTAAAAACAATAAACGTTTATTTAAAACAGTTATTGCTTTAAGCGTTTCGGAGTCAGCTACGTCCATCTTTCGTAAAAAATAATATCTTTTTCAAATTCGATTTAAGTCGGAAAGCTTTAAAAGTATTACTGTTTTCACCCTATTTTACGCGAGGTATTTGACCAACGCTTTGGTTCAGCGCTAACGCATTTGTCTCTAGAGCGGGAGTTCTGAGGTTTTGGAGGTGGTCAAATCGTGCACAGTGTTGCCAACGGCTTCCACCACCACGAAATTTTTTCGAAAGGAGCTGAGTTGTCCACAGGCGCAATGACACAAAGATGGGCCCCGCAAACTCATTACACGCTTTGGCGTAATACAGCTAATATAATGAAAGATTTAATTTGATTATTTGCATTTTACAAACGGGGGCAGAAATGTCGCTCTATCTAACTTCCAAATCAAAAGTTATGAAGACACCAAATTTGGCATACAAGTTGCTGTTCACCAAATTTTTTCAGGAAAATTGGCTTTGAGTTGATAATGTCATCATTGTGACGTCACGGTCTCATCTTCGAAAAAATGTCACTTTGCAATGACGTCACTAGACCATCTAAATTTTATGCACCGGTTTGTTTTTTAATATTGAGTCATAAAATGTTTTAGTCAAAGTAGTGACGTCACTAAAACGACTTATAACGTCAGTTTAACTAAATTTTAGCCAAAAAATGCTCAGATTTCTGAAAGTGACTTTGGTAAAACTCAACTTCAAATTTTCAGAAGTTATTTGTGATAAAATTTGATTCAAAGCCAAGTTGATTTGAAATAAAAATCGTTTTGTTGAAGAGACTTATTATGAAAAAAACGAGAGAGAAGCAAAAATCCCCCTCCTCGTATAAAATAGGGCTGAATAAGGCTTCAATGTGTTTAATACAATTAAATAAAACAGCCGTTCAAGTAGTGCTTTTTATTTAGCTTGTTGTTACTTTTGTGGTTTTATAAATTAACTATCGTATTACTAACGCTTTAACATAGATTTTTTAAGTGTCTTTTCCTAGTGCTGCTTATGGACAGAACCCGTTTCAAACGCAAAATTTTGAACTAAATTGAAGAAATGAAATTAAGCCGCATGCTTACAAAAAAAAGTAAAAATCATTGAGCGCTGGCGATACCGCCTTCAGACTTCTTAATTCCGGCGGCTGGTGGTTTTCTATACCTTTGGGACCCAAGTTTCAAAACTCAAAAGACAGTTTTGAAACATATGCATTTGCCTGATTAGTTATTCCTACAAATGTTCTTTAAGCAAACGACTGTGCTGATACAAAAAAGTTCGATCAAGTTTCGTGTAAAATTTAAAGTAAGTTTCTGAAGCATAATTTTCGCTGGTTTTCTTAAAAATTAATTTTTATCTTAACATTTACAGCTTTTTCATTCTCTACAAACATTGTGTCGTTGAAAGGCCTAATTTTAATAAAAAAACAAAAGTTTTACTGAAGTTCAACCATAGTGCGGCATGAAAGTGGAGAAAAAAATGGCAACATTAAAATTGGTAAAACTTGTTAATTTTACTATACATACTACAATATCTTAAAAACAACAAAGAAGGAGAAACCTTCAAATTTATGGCTTTTATTCAACAATGCACAAAGTTAACCTCATAACCGTTTCAAACCTTACAGTTGTTTTTTTGTATGTAGTACAATGGGTTCAAAAATTAAAACTGTCGCAAAACCAAATAAGCTTACCCGTATCCTCCTCCAACAACCGCCAAAAATATCAAACAAATGGCAAAATTTCGCATTTTTTTATTATTTTTCGTCATCTTCTATTTTTCTGACAAATATATAAAAATAGAGAAAAAGATAAAACAACAGCAGAAATCATAAGACCAAAAGGCAGATGTATCGCAATGTATAAAGTAGTTATTAATTTATTTTGAAAACTACAACGTTGTCAAAGTATGTTGATATTTGAAAACTATCATAATGAGAAAGCAAGAAGTTTGTCAATTAATAAACAGCATTTAGTGAGTAATTGCGCGGGATTTCAAAAACTGCTCAATAACGAAGATTACTACAGTTTTAAATTATAAAATAAATATAATTGTTTAATAATGTTTTAATATTTTAGAACTATAGTAATATGATGCAATTCACTCGTCAATCATCTCATCAACATTAAAAATTAATTTTAGTGGCGTTTTTGTACTTAACTTGAAATAAAAAACTCTTTACAGTAACAATAACTAAACCAGCACTAGTAGCAAAATGCATTAAGTCACTCTCGTTAAATGCTGTAAATAATACAGTACAATATTTATATGTAACGTACAAGCATAGTATTATGTACTTACCTAATAACTGTAGTAGTCAAGTTTCAATAATATAAATTCAGATATGATAAACAAAACGCTCGAACGTTTTAACGTCTATATTCGTTTCTCTTTGTCTTGAAGTAGTAACTAAAGTTACTCGCAAATTACAAGACTAAAACGTCATCAGCGTAACAAAAACCTTTAGGGAAATCACCGTATTAACTTACCCAAAAGAGGGGAATAACCGCTGGGAAAAGTTGACTTCACAAGAATGGGCATTTCATGTTGGCTAATGCAAAAAAAAAAAAACTGGGGCGCGCCCGTAGAACGCTAGTTTTTACTCGGCCATTTTGATAGACGATCACCGAAGTTTATGCACTCCTGCATAGCGTCATCTTTCGTTTTTGGTGACCTTTTGTTGGTTCGGCTATTTGAGTAACTTTCTTTACAGTGATTTGCGTTAGGTTTTGTGGTGGGATTGGACATAAAATTTAATTGGGACTGCGCGCTAGCGCGTACGACTTTTGTTTGGGGCCATTTTGATGGATGAGGATTGATTTGCTCATACCTAACAAACGGTTAAAGCTAGAAAGTTAAAACTTGGACTCAACATAAGAATTAATGAAAGCGTCTTGTGTGCGAATTTTGGGGATTCTAGGTCACGTGATCGTGAATTAAGACAAAAAACAAGAAAAAACGGCAATTTCGGAGACGAAAGTTTATTTGTTCGCTTATTACTCAACAACCACTTGACATGCAAAGCTGTAATTTGGACACAACTTGGGCGTTTATGAAGGCTTGATGTGCACCGAATTTGGAGGCGCCCGGTCACGTGACCAGCATTTTACATGCCAAAAATGGGCAAAAAGTTAACAAGTTTAAAGCAATATATCTCGACGAGTACCGATATTGATGGAAAATGGTTTGTGACTTTTGAACACACTATCAACCACTTTTCTTGTGGTGAGTTGCATTTACCCCAACTTAAATACTATTTTTCTTTGTTTTTTTTTCTTTTTTTTACCTTTTTTCTTTTTCTTCCCAAGCTAGCTACTTTTAAACCGCTAAACGCGCAGATATTCAAACCTTGAGCGATTGTGGATATCAGGAAGGAATTGTGTCCGTATGAAATCGGGGCTGATATATTGGGGGATTCCCCTCAAAGGGGTCCCCTAAAGTTTTAAATTTTTAAATCATTTAAGCTAGATGGATCAAATTTTTGGAAAGGGTAGATATTAGAAATAAACTAAACGTAACAAAACTTGGGGGTACCATGGTAGGAATCCTCCCAAACGGGCCCTAAAAAATTTAAACTTTTACCTTTTAAGCTAGACACATGAAATTTATAAGAAAGGTAAATGAAAAAGAAAAATAAAATTTGACAAAATTTGGGGATACTAAAATGAGGGGGTTTTCCTCAAACGGGGCCGCCAACATTCAAACTTTTTAACCACCCACGCTAGACACATGAACTTTTCAGAATTGACAAATATGAAGAGACGATAAAATTTGACAAAATGTAGGGGTACCACAATGAAGGAGTTACCCTCGAATGGAGCCGCCAAAATTCAAACTTTTTAATCACTTAACGTTAGATACATGAAATTTTAAGAGTAGGTGAATATATGTGAAAAATCAAATATGACTTGGGGTTACCATAATATCGGGTCCCTCTCAATTTAAGACGCCAAAATTCTAACTTTTTGATTACGTAAGCTATTCACATGAAATTTTCAGGGTAAGCAAATATGAAGGAAAAATAAAATTTGACAAATTTTGGGTATAACATAATGGGAGTCCTTTCCGAACCAGACAGCCAAAGTCAAAAATTTTTATCTACTTAAGCTAGACACATGAAACATTCAGAATAGGTAAATAAAACAAAAAGTTATAGTATGACAAAAGTTGGGGGTACCAAAATAGGGGTCATTCAGTTGGGTCCTCCAAAATTCAAACTTTTCATCCATTCAAGCTAGACACATAAAACTTTCAGAATAGGTAAATATAAAGGAAAGATAAAATATGACTAATTTCAAGTGCCACAGATAGGGAAGTCCTCCCTAAATGGGTCCTTCAAAATTTTTCAGCACTCAAGCTAGACTAATAAAATTTTCAAGATAGGTAAAAATATAATTTGAAAAAATTTGGGGATGCCATATTATAGGGATCCTTCAATTATGTTGACACCACAAACGCTAAACAAACTAAATCAATTGGATAAGTTAATATGAATCTAAGATTAAAGATAACACAATTTAGAGGGCCACATTGACGAGACCATGCCAAATGGGCCCCTTGAAATTGTAAAATCTTTAACTACCAAGTACTCCAGCTAGACATATCAAATTCAAAAGAAAGAGACAAAAACGTTGTAGGATTTGGAAATCCATCTAAACTGAGTGGGTGCAGCAATCACGTATCAAAACAGAATGGAAAAGGAACCCCATTTAAAAGGTACATAACGAAAGCAATCGAACAAACATCAAAATTCACAGAAAGCATTAGTGAAATAAAACAAAAAAACACCAGCAATATGTTGCATACTCAAGACAGCTGTTTCACCGAATTTTGAGGCTCATCAGTTGAGCTAGTAAGGCCGAAGTGACAAACATTACCAGATAAAAGAACGAAGAAAAAAAATACTCGTACACGAGAATGCGTAAATATTTTTGCAGATGAAGTTCTGCTGCAAGTCAATCTTTTCTCAACAAATTATGCTAAACCAATTAATTCATGATTTACTCTAACAATTAATTTACTCATTCTTGTGGTCGATTTTTTTCTTTGTGATTTTATCTGATAATGTTTGCAATTTCGGCCTTGCCGCTCGACTGATGAGCCTTGAAATTAGGCGAAACAGCTGTCTTGAGCATGCAACTTAGAGTTGTTTTTTTTTGTCCTTTCAGTAATGTTTTCTGAGAATTTTAATGTTTGTTCGATTGCTTTTGTAATGTACCTTTTAAATGGTGTTCCCTTTCAATTTTGTTGTATTACATATCAAATTTTAAGTATACCGGTAGGCTAATATAAGGGAAAGATGAAACATGCCAAGCTTGGGGATGCCAAGTTGGACAATTAGCCATTAAATGAACCTTCAAAACTATACGATGAATTCTGACAATGAATTGGTATCACAGAAAAATAGAAGACTCAAACTTATGGGATTACTCCAACATTTAACACGTTGAAGTTCTTAGCTTAATGGCTTTGACAGATTTAAGCTGGATGGTCGAGTTTTTTTACTAACTGTCACCTGTGCCGTTAAGAAAACTTTCCACTTGATCTTAAGAGTTTTGCAACAATTTTATTAAAAAAACTTTAGTGCTGAATAATGGATGTAATACAATATACAGTACAATATCTAATATGTTGGCTGTAAAATCTTGCATATATCTGGCCATGGTTAGTGTTACACTTGCCTGATGTAATAATATTTTGCTCAAAAGTTGCTGGAATTTTAAAGATCACTCTATGTTATTTCACTATAAAGTGAAAAACTGTTTGGAACTTCTAAAAACTGTTGAGTTTTAACGTTGTTATATGAGCTTTTTAATTGACGTTACTTAATTATTTTGATAACTTTTTGAGACGTTTAAACTTTGAGAACGAATTACCTCAAAGCTGTTAAAGTAAACTAAAAAGAGCGGAATGTGCGAAAGCAGCAGATAATTTTTGGTCAATAGTTGTTTGACTTTAAACATGAGATCTAGGGTTCTGGAAAGCATAGAGTGGAGTAAATTAATGTGAATTTTGAATGTAAAGTCATTGTAAAATTAGACTCGGTAATCTTACTTATAAAGTTATAAGAATTTGATTGTTTGTTTTTAAATTTTGTTTGTGTGCGTATGTTTTTTCATGCAATTTCGATAAAGGCAGGCATTGTTTTGATTTAGGTCTTAAATTTTGAAAAAAATCATTAGAACTGTTCATTAAGGTCGTTCAAAAAAAACTTTGTTTTCAAATCTAATTATTCATCACCCCGCAAATTATTAGGTTGATTACAAAAACCCCATATACCAAATTAGCCAACGAGTAGCCAACAAAGGTGTTCGCTAATGCTGGGCCAGTGGTGAGCCCTGAACGGAGTAGCGATGGGCTCGCCACTGGCCCAGTATTAGCGAACATCTTTGTTGGCTACTACTAGTCCAAACAATTCTCTCATGGTCAAAAACCGACAATTTATTTTCGATATGTTGACGACACGTTTGCAATCTTTAAACAAGAGGGTAATGTTGACCATTTCCTTGATCACGCTAAATCGTTTACATCCTGCTCTCAAGTTCCCGTTTGAGAAAAAACATGATGGCAAACTTTCATTTCAAGACATTCTACTGGAAAGAGCTGAACTTGGTTTCGAGACCAGTGTATACCGAAAACCCACTTTTTCTGGACAATATATCCGCTAGGAATCCTTTAGCCCACGAAAACGGAAAAACGAACCTAATCGCCCCGCTAGTACACAGAGCACTTATGATATGTACAAAAAACAAGCTTAAGCAAGAAATTGATTTTATCAACATGATCTTGCTTGACAACGGGTATCCTGAAGATATTGTGCTTACGCACATATCGAAGTAAATTGCGCGGTTTTCTGCAGCCAAACCCTTTGGACCAAAAAAGTGTCCAGTGTACCTTGAAGCCCCGTGAATGGGCTCAGATTTTCAGCAATTAGAACACCAAAGTAAAATTGCTGTAAAAAAATTCTAGGCAGAAGTATCACCACGCTTGATTTTCTCATGCCAATGCATGGAACCTGCTGCCAAAAAGGATGTGCTACCAGCAAATCAAAGAAGTATGGTTATTTGTAAATACGTGTGCTACTGCGATAGTCGGTACGTACGTCGCACTACTCAAAGGCTTCAGGAACGCATCAAGCAACATGTCCCAAAAGAAATAAGGAAAAGAACCCTTCCTACTCAGGAGCAGGGAACCCACTGATCCCAACCTACCAGAACACAGCCAAAATGGAAAATGCAAAGTAAAAAGTAAGACTCAATTCAAACCAGAGAGCGATCAACCATTGGTCAACATTTGCTGGAATCCAATTAGTGCGCACGCAACTATTCTGATTCGCGGTTTAAAATCCTAACCACAGCTCGTTCTCAATTTCATTTGAGCCTGTTTTTGGAAGCGGTTGATACTTCACGGAAAAACCAAATTTGTTCAGGCAAAAGCAGTTCGTATTTACTCGTCAACTGTTTCGATAAAATCAGAGCTTTCTGTCACTAGATAGATTGCATTTCTCTTTACCATTGATGGTGCAATCTCCTTCAAATGCATTTCTCCTTATTGCAGATTCCAATTCTCTTTAGTGCATTTGGTCTTCAAAAGATCCTACTCCCACACACCAAACCAGACAGAGATCGCAGCTAAAGAGTTCTGTCCAAAAAGCTTATTGGGAAAGCAAAATCAAATCAACTTTATTGAACTTCATATTAAAATTATATTAGCATTTTCAGATGAAAATGTTTTGTTCCTGTGTTTTTTTTGTAATGGTTGGGGCAAAAGGTTACTGTCAAAATATTTGTTATAACGAGGGTTTTGATTATAACAGCAATTTTAATAATTGCGCTGCTGAGCGAAAATTGCAACAAACTACTTAAAAGTTAAAAGGAAAAATAAGCAGAGTGGTAAAAATTTGATTGACATTTTATAGATATTTTTTCAAGATATTTAAACTTTGAAAGTCATGACTTCAAACCTGATAAAGTTAGTGGAACAATATAAAATTTGAAAGCGATGTATTTCAGATCTGACTATCAACAACCATAAACACGCTTAGCGCAGTTAAAACGCTATTTTTAAGTAAAATGAAGTTCTTTAGTTCAGTTAAGTTAGACACTTTCGCAAAGTCCCCAGATATCGCTTGCGATGTCGCATTTTAGTTTTAGTGGAAAGAGACCTTAAAACGTTCAAATGCTTTTGACTTTGCTCATAATAACTTTGTCTTGTGTTGGCAAGATCGAACGTATAAGAAAAGTGACTTGGTACTTTACTGTAAATAATATGTTATTTTGTCTAATTTAAGTTTTTCAAAGAATCTTTCCAAGATGTGAAGTTTCTCGCCTGGCCATTGTTGATCATCATTTCAGTCAGAAAGTAAGTTTCTATAAACGAACAATCACCCAAAATTAATATAAAAGCAATTGAAAAGAAATCGATATCGGCACCGAAAAAGACACTTTTGAGTTGTCGCTGTTGTATGCGCATTGTGCATATTTATTCTCCTGTCACCGGACAGCGTCAGACGCTAACTATTAGACGATCCGCGCACACTATTCATTGCTACGACTATTTCGTGCTTGGAGAAATCCACACTGCTAAGGAGTTTCCAGTGATTAAATGTTCCTGGGGATTTCTTTGAATTCTTGTCCACCGAATTTGCTGCATGGTCGAAGCACTCTAGCTGAAGACGTAGATCGAGCGATCAGGGTCATCGTGAAAACGACGCCTTTGCCCTCTCGGCCACGCTGCCAACATATTCACTAAGGTCTTTCGTGCTAATTGTATTTGAATTTTAATCAGCGTTATTTGTATTTATACAATATCAACAAATTTTTTTAACTTGTGTTAAATTTTTTAAAACTTTTGCTTGTGTTTTTGACTATTATTCTTCCTTGAACTTTAGCACCATTTTACTTTATTTTAAATGGGCTTCTTATACTTTGATCATACAGTAGGGCAGTGGTTCTTAACTAGGGTTCGACGAAGATATTTCAAGGGTTTGGTGAAAGTCTTTTGAAATTTTCGCTCAGGCTGCATGTGCGTAGATTTCCGAAAGGGTGTGAACCCTCCAAATGATATGCATTGCTGGTCCAAAGAGAAAAGAATCTTCCATAGAAATTAAACATGTTGCTGTTTATTATTAATAATAACAAAATAACATTTCTGCACTATCAGATTTTTCCTGTTTAAAATCTACTGCAGGGCACAACACTTACAGTAATCATAGTGTGCATTATCACTAGGGCAAGTTTTTATTGACCTAAAAATTCAAAAAAATTCACTTCAAAATTTAAAAACTTGACTTTTTTGACCTAACAAATCTTGGACCAAGAAAAAGCTATTTTTTGAGACTTTTTCAAGATTTTGTTCTAAAACAAACATTCAATAAACTAAGGAACACCAATTCTCATCAAAATTTGCAAAACAAGTCTATATGCTCTTACGAAATAGGTCTTTAAGTAGCGTGATGAACAGTAACTCTGCAAGCTAATCACCAAGTTAATGAAGTAAAGTGTAAAATCATGATAGTAATCTTGCACTTTTGTTTTGAGAAGCTGACAAGCTAAACCAGGCGTTGAACTAACTTTTGTTTGAATTACCAAAACACCAGACCCTTCAAAACGTTTCACAATCGCTTTCACTTCAGGTTAATTTTTTTTGCATAAAAAGTAGTACTTAACCAACATCCACCATTCCATCTTTTAACTTATAGTAGCGAGTTTGGCTTTACTGGTTTTGTTTTATTTTTTACTAATTTAACCTCTGAAAATTAGCTGATTAACATCTTCGAAATGAGATCTGACTGCCATAGCACAATTGCGCAATGTGCAACGCATGTCACGTGAATCAAATAGGATACGTAGATTTCAGTGTTACACCTGCAGCCACGAAATATTTTGCAGCATTAGACAATAATCGAAAGATAGAGTTTCTGTTAGTTTCAAGAGTACTGTCAGGCTAAACCCCAAACCCCATTGGCCTGTCGACCATAATGCGCAATAAGGAAAATACCACGTTTTTAACACTTCTGAAACAGTCTTTTAAAGTGATGTGGACTTTAAAGTGATTTAAAGCCACTTTTGAAACATTTATTTGGGGGTAGAGCTATAATACTGTTCTCAAATCTCGTTCCATTAGACCCTAGCCCCAAATTATCTTTCTTTAATGAAATGCACACGAATTAGGTTAATACTTTTGATTTTTTTCGGATTACAGGATTTAATGATGTAATTGGCTGGTAATAAAAACACTGAAATTTTACAATTATTTTAGCCCAGTTCACATAACATATTTACGCAGCCAGTTTAATCATGTTTTTGCAGGCAAAGCTAATTTTTATGCCACATTTGAAAACATTAATTTAATCAAAATAGGCTTAAAATTAAGTTACTCTTGCAAAATCTCCGAATGCTGAGGGGTCCGCCCCTAGACACCCCCCAAACATCCCCCAATTGCAGATTTCTGATTACGCGCCTGACTGTTGCGACTTATGGGTGATAAGCTGAAAAATGAGCGATAATTATAAAAAAATGACTTAATTGACCCATAAAAAGAATATTGACCAAACGGTAAAAAATTGACTTTTTATTGACCAATCAAATTAAGAATATGAAACAAACTCTTCCTATCCAGAGTTCTTGCACAAAATTACATCATTCCAACTTACTACTAAAAAATTGACTTTATTGAAAAAACTTGCCCTAATTATCAATCAGCCAGTATATCGCAATTTTTATTTGTGTGCGTCACCAACTCATCATTGTGAGTGTGTGTCTGTAAGCAAACCTAACAAAGCCTAGAAATAAAATTTTCTGACTGTTATAGCAGGGCACTGAGGGTTAAGGGCAGGCTGAGACTCAGATCGTCAGAGGAACGTACTGTAGGCTGAAGATCGTTTCTCTGTCACTGTTTTGCGCGTAGTAGAAAGTTAGTAGGCTTAAAATGCGTTTACACTGGACGCGAATAAGCGAAGGTTAATAGGCAACTTTTGCGGTGGTCGCTTAGGGTACTTGTTCAAGATAGACCAACTATTCAACAACATTTTAGTCTAAGTGAAGTCATCAAGCAACCGCTTGCAAAGATTGCTACCGGTTGCAACCTTTCATAAGTTGTTAATGACGTCAAATTTGGGTTGCTTCGCGTCCGGTGTAAGCGCACCTTTACTGTTGTACAAAAACCAAAAACCCTTTGGTTTTATTGAAGAAAATAATTAATGCTCCATTGAAGATAAAATAAGCGATTCAATCGGAAAAAGATTAATACCGGTAGCCAGGCTGATTATTTAGATCAGTTGTGGAAATCACAACTTGGTCACTTTTCGTGTTAATTTAGTTAGAAGAAGGAAAAGACAAGGAAAGAATTCATAGCAAGCTGCGGTTTATTTCAAAATAATTTAATAATGACATACCGGTACATGAAGTTAGGGAGTCTGGGCGAGCACTGAAAGCTCCCCCAGTGGAGTTCGGTGCGAACTCTGGAAGCCAACACATTTTAAGATTTTGTATACGGTCTAATTTGTCGCAGATTAACTAAATAAAATTAACTAAAAATACTCATAGGAAACTGCCAGTTAAGGTAGTTCCAGGAACGTAGCCAGGATTTTACCTACGGGGGGCTTGATCCCAAAGTTGAAAATTGTCACTGAAAAATGACTCATTTTAGTAGCTTGGCAATCAAACCGGTGCAACTACGTTTACCAGAGATGAGGGTCTGGAGGTGAAGCCTCCAGCTGTTGCTGGGCCATTTTTGTGATTTAAAAAAAATTTTAACGCCATTCGCTTATTTTTAGAGCTATTCAAAAGAACTGTATATCAAAAAATTAAATTGCGCAGCTCCTTCAGCCCCCTCTTACTTTAGATAAAGTCCAAAACACGTTAAAAACGCTTGTATTTTGCGTTAAATTTTCTAGGTGACATGCTCAAGTGTAGCTGCAGCCCCCTTAGCCCTTCTGTTTGCGCCACTGTGCAATCCCTACGCTTAAACATGCTGGTTTGGTGAACTTTACACAAAAGTTCTTTAGCACACATTTACTTAACTTTACATCCAGTTGATGCGGGAGCGTTTTGGGCCAGAGGGCCACCTTGACAAAAGCTTGTCAATTTTTGAGGGTTTCATCCGAACGCCTCTAGATAGTCCTCCCTCCTCAACAATTATGCATCCAACAATTACATGTACGTCGAGACTATAGTGGCGTAACCAAAGGGGTAAGAAGCTGAAGCCCCATTCCGCTCTATAGGTAAATTATTTAAAAATGCAACCAAATATGAGTGCATTTAAAAGTGTGTTGAACTTAACTAGGAAAAAAAGGTGGCTGAAGGGGCTACGTGATTCAATTCTGTCAAAGTGCTTCTAAATCTCAGCAATTAACTCTTTTAAATGGTTCCATAACCGTGAAAAATGTCATCGAAATGACGTAAAAATAGAAACTTTATCAAAAAAAAAAAAAAAAAAAAAAATGCAAAACAGACCCCCATGTGTGAGGCGTAGACAAATTTAGCTTCATGTTGAAAGCCCGCTTTTTCTTCGCGAAACCCTGATGGTTAAGCACCTGATCGAGACATTAATTTCAACTAGACTACAAACGGAAGCCTCTGAGCGAAACCTCCATCTTCTGAAAGCGTTTGATGGGGTCTGCGAACGAAATTTCATGCCACTGGGCGATTTTTACGAATTTAGAAAAAAATTAACATTTTTTAACGCTGTTTGAATAAAAAGGTTGTACGTTTTTTTAGCCATTTGACATAATATCGCGCAATTAATTCATATTTCCATGCAAATGTTCATAAAAGGGGAACACTGCTGCAAGATAAGAAATTTAAATTGCATCTTGTGGAGCATGCTTTATGTCAGACCTGCATCATATAAACTCTTTTGAAAATTGGGTGCTGTGTGCAATACTGCAAAATACTGTACAGACACAACACAGCAAAAGACTGTTGTATTTCTTGACTAAAGCCTTTCCACGAAAGCTGGTTTTGATGAATTCTACAAAGTTAAAAGCCCAACAATGGTACTATGCAAAATTAGAGTAGCCTCCAGTTTCTTGATTATTTTGTCACAATAACAACCACAACTGAAACGGGCTGCCAAATTATGCACCGGTATATTGGTTAATTTAAAAAAAAACAAACATAAATGTGTGAAAAGAGTGGAACTCCATTATAGCTTGTCTATGTATCTACAGTATATGTCTGTGACACAATAAATTAGGTTTGGCATGAGTTAAACCTAACTAATACTGAATGCGTCACCCTCCCCCCCTATACCCCTAAAAAACTCATAGGATTTAGGCGAATTGGAAAAATGACCCTAAAAGTAAATGAGGAGGATATATTCTCCCCGTGGCACCGCCGCTGATTAAAGGGAGTTGGTTTTTACGTATTTGAGTGAAAAGAATCGGGGTTCAACAAAGCCTTGCTGAATAATTCTCGGGTTCGTCGGTTTACAAATATGCCTTTTTGAATTTTGCTATGGATTGATCCAAATTTTTATTTTGGTGAAAACAATCCACTGTAACAAAAGATTTTCGAACCGAAGTCATTCTATTTAGAGTGTTTCATTAGCATTTGAATTAACACATAGCCTATCCTATATATAAGGAAGTGCTACCTCACAGTAGTGAAAAACAGTTTAAGCTTTGAATCTGCTGTGTAACTTCTGAATTACGAGACTGTTTTTTTGAATGATCAAGTTCAATAACATAAAGAAATGTTTAATCAAGCAAAAATGAGCTTGAGCCACTCCAATAAAATTTAAGGACAAATGCGGTTAAAATTTGTGAACGTTTAAAAACCGTCACCCTCGACCTAAATTTATTGGTTCTTATACAGAAAAAAAAAGATTGTACTACATTATTGATATTTATACCGACAAGGTTTATTTATCTGAAAAATAGCGAAAATGATATTATGAGATAATAACGATTAAAAATTTTTTCGTTTTACCAAAAGAGCAACCTCGACGTCAGCACAGTCGTTTAATTATGATTTCAGCAGGAATATAAGGGGTCGAGAAAATGAGCGGTCCGCCGTTTGAAATTAATTTCAAACTTTATGCAGGGTCAAATGTTTAGTGCAGTAAATAGTACGCCAATAAATTTTGAGAAGAATTTTTCGATAAATTTTTATGCTCGCATATGTTACATCATATAGCTGTATTGCATTACTTTATAGTGCTTTGTTTGTACCGCAGTGCAGTGACGTAGTATACGTGGTGACGTAGTATACGTGGTGACTTAGCCTAAATTGAGAGCACTGATTGGTTGAACACGAAAGCCGTCGCGAACGCCGCCTAAAAATTCGTGAAGGCAATCTACGCGGTTTTCCGCGCGAACTAACTTTCGTTGGTGTTCGCGTTCGCGCTCTGTACGACGAGTTTTTTTTTATTTTGTTATGACCTTTCTTCCGCTGACGCCGCCTTGTCGTTCGCTCCGCTATCGCGTTCGCGTTTGCGCTGTGTATGAACGGGCCTTTACGGCATACATGAGCGGTAACGAGATATTTTTTTAATGATATCGTTGGTTCAATTACTGCGGTACTTTGCCATAAAGGCGCTACCGGTTCTTGGTAGAAATGCAAAAAAATTAATTAAATCAATGTAAAAAATAACAAATGTTTTGAATTGGCATTGTAATTTATGGGTAAATTTCAATATCTACGCTCTTGGAAATTCAATAAAAGCTTTCAAAACTTTTTAAGAGCAAAATTTTGAACTAAATATAATCCAATCAAATTGTTCCTCTTTTTTTAACGTTTAATGTCGTAACTTAATTCGAAATCACAAAAGCAACAAAATGGTAAATAACTTTGGAATTAGGGTAGCTTTATTATCGTGTATTATTATTATTTTTATTTTTGTTCAAGTCTCTATTATTTCGTATTATTTCTGTGATTGAAAAGAATATATGCTGAGCAAATTGGCACAGTTTTCATTACACAGATTGCGCTCAAAGTCAATTTTACCAAAGTACAGGGTGTCCATAAAGTCTTGAACACTTTTCAAAATTGTATTGCTAAATAACTAAAGCAGATAAAATCATACAGTTTTTTGCAAAGTAAAGTTTGTTTATTAAAGTTTTACATATAAAAATTTCTAGCAGTTTAAGTAATAGCCATATTTCAAGAATTTAATTTTCCATGCTATTCATAGACTTCAACATGTGGTCCATTTGTTGCTCTCAATACGTCAAGGCGATACTCAATTTCGCGCCAAGTGTTCTCCAGCATTTCTTCGTTTACTGTGGCGAGAACCTCAATTATTCGTGACTGCAATGTTTCGACGTCACGTACTGGCGTTCTGTAAACTCTGTCTTTTACTTAACCCCACAAGAAAAAGTCTAAAGGGGTGATATCTGGAGATCTTGGCGGCCATGGTGTTGGGCAATTTCTTCCAATCCATCGGTTTGGAAAAGTTTCATTTAAAAAGTCACGAACTATCAAACCCCAGTGTGGAGGGGCACCGTCTTGCTGAAACACAACCCTCGGCTGGAACTCTTCTAATTGAGGAACAACGTAATGTTTTAGCATATCCAGATAAATGTTTGCTGTAATGGTGGATTCAGCAAAAATGAACGGACCAATAATCTGGTTGTGCATTAAACCACACCAAACATTGATTTTGGGACTGTCTCTTTCTCTTTCTAAAACCTTGCAAGGATTTTGTGAACCCCATATTCGAATGTTATGCTTATTGACTTTCCCGGATACATGAAAAGTTGCTTCGTTGGAAAAACACACACTGTTAGGATAGCCATTGTCATCATCAATGCGCTGAAGAATTTCTTCAGCGAAAGCTGCTCGGCGAGGGCGATCATCCGGCTTAAGAGCTTGAACAATTAGTAACTTGTAAGCATGGAGCCGAAGTCGTTATGTAAAACTTTGTGAACTGTGCTTTGAGGAATAGCAAGTTCATTTGATGCAACACGAATTGATATCCTTGGGCTGCGATGAAATGCTACACGGACAGCATCAACAGTCTCTTCATCAATGCTTGGCCTACCTGATCGTTTGCGATCCAAAATGCTGTCGGTTTCCAAAAAATTTTTAAATCATCTCTTAATGCTGTTAGTGTGTGAGGGTCTTGTCCAAACTCATTTCTAAATTTACGTTGTACTGCAGTTGATGATTTCAATTCATTGTACCAAAGAACACATTGTGCTTTTTGTTGAATGGTCAACATTTTTCATAATTTGTTGCAACTTATTCCTTACTCCTTTATTAAAAATGACTTATTCGTACTCACTTTAACAATAAAATAACCTGTGAAAAATAAAAAAAATACTTTATGGTGATATAATTCACTGTCGAAAATCTAAAGTTTCTACCATATGGGGTTTTTGAGATATTAAAATTTTAAATGTGTGCCGGACTTTATGGACACCCTGTATATGCAATTTTAGTATCGTTTGACACTGCTGCTGCTTTAATGTACATTTTGTCGCAAGCATAAAACGCACGAATATCCAACTTTAGAGCATAAAATTGAACTTCAGGAATAGTTTTACCGAGAATAAAATAGCCGAAGCTGTCGTGAAACATTTTATTTGAGAGGCGTGTCTACTTATCTAATTGTCATTAATTATTCTTTTTTGCTTATCTAATCAAAATAGTCATTAAATATCAATTTGCAAATAACACGCAAAAAGATTAAATGTCCAGCAAAAGACAACTTTAACAAAAAAGCGAAATAAACTGGAAAAAATAAATGTTGTTCTGCAGTATAAGGCATTACTGCTTTCAAAAACAAACATAAACCATGGGGTAAGCTAATAATTTTATAATTATATTGTTGCACTACTCTTAAACACCACTACATTTATCATACCACTCGGCTATGACAATCTATAGGCAAACTTAGCGTTTTACTCAAACTCAAACGTTTTCGACGTTATACTAAGTGCCTTCATCAAAAAACTATACAAATATCAGTTATAGCACTGTCAAAATTAACTCAAAATAGTGATAACATCTTTCGGACATCCAATTTGGACTTTCAACGGTATGCAGCTAGACTGAGATTTTACGGCTCAGGCAATTCCTAGTAATATGGTAAATCAGATTAGAAGTTCAATTAAGTAATAAGGTATAGCTAAAATATACAGCTAGCCTTGCTTGTAATAGCTTTGTAATAAAATAACGAAGTCCTGGTGTTTTTAAGCTTTATTGAAACAAGGTAACTAAAACCAACCTTGCTACTAAAACTATAAATATTGTAATTACTCTGTTACAAATATTACCAAACGACATTCGTTCATTCAACCACAAATCATCCACATCCTGATGCCTTCAGTTTCAACCTATACGTTTGATTAGAAACAAAGCGAAAGTCAAGCCAGCCCAACAAAAAACCCAAGAAGTCACCCATCAATTGAAATGGATGCTAGCAATCAGTTATTTAGCGTATCACCAGCACTATATTGTCTATCTACTGACGATACTGCCAGAATCAAACAGTGGATCCCACTTTCAAACACACTATATCTGTTCCAAACATAGCCCTACATAAACGCAGATATACTGTTGCTAACATTTACGTTGTCAACCGCACTATCCCTGAACTTAAAAAAAAAATTTCAAAGAAAATTCCAAAATTACTGGAATTACTCTAAGTTTCAAAATCATAGAAAATATTGACTTCAATTAATAAAAACCAAAGTTTTTATGCTATCCAATTCCGTATTGACATTTTGTTAAAAAATTTTCCAATTTTATTTATTTTGATCTACTTCATCAATTTTCATCCAAATTTTAATAATTTCATCAGATTCAGGAAAAATATTTTAGTTTTAGACTCTACTTTTGCCTTACAGCTGGCATTTACGGATTCATTAGTTTTTTTATTTAATCGTTTGTGTGCTATCGGGCCCAAAGGCTACCAGCGCGGAAGCCTAGGTAGAGTCACCAGAAAGGCAACTACTTCAAAACAAGCAATGCGAAAAAGTTGTCTTCCCGCAGGAATCGAATCTGCAGCCTTTGGATTACCGGTCCACTGCTCTACCACTTGAGCTAGAGAAAACGTCTCCTCGCATGCTTAATTTTGAATATTTAAACCCAGCAACTTAATGCTTGTTCTCTGATGTTAATAATAATTTAGTTGTGATGTTTTGACGTTTGCTGGCCAGAGCTTTAATATTTAATCGTTTGCATGCTATCTGGCCTAAAGCCTACCAGCGCGGAAGCCTAGGAAGAGTCACCAGAACGGCAACTACTTCACCAGAACGGCAACTACTTCATTTGAGTAGTTGCCGTTCTGATGACTCTTCCTAGGCTTCAGCGCTGGTAGGCTTTAAGCCAGATAGCACGCAAACGATTAAATATTAAAGCTCTGTTATCATTAGTTATTATTATTATCAGTTATATTATATTATTATCAATTATATTAGTTATTATTATATTATAAATTATTATTATCATTAGTTTTATCATTACCTTTCCACCTATCAAACAATCAAATACGTCATTTCTGTTATACTTGGTATGATTTGCAACGCAGTCTCCGTGCATTCGCCACAGTTGCACCGCAGTCTCCGTGGGTTTGTAGCGCAGTCTCCTTCAATTTGACGGCGAATGCACTGCGAACCCACGGAGACTGCTGTACAACTCCGCGGAGACTGCGCTGCGAAATGAAAAATTTTCGAACAGGTTGAAAAATTTGTGCTCGTTGGCGACTTCATTTCGAATGCGTTGAGAGTCAATATGAATGCGTTGAGAGTCATTATGAATGCGCTGAGTCTGCGTTGAGACTGCGCGGAAACTCTGAAAACTGAAAAAAGTTCAATTCGCTGTGGAGTAGCAGTAAAAGTTGCCAAAGTGTGAGAGCAGCATTTGGCTACTTATTTGATGCAGATGTATGATTTCTTAATTGACTTCAAAACAATGAATACATTCTAAGTTTAAAAACTGTATCAGCCTCACCTAAAAGGCCTCCTCAGAGCTAAAAAATAAAATCATAAAAACAGTGCGTGATAACCAACTAAAAATAGAAATAACACACAATATGATAGTGGTTAATATTCCATATTTTAATTGTTTAGTTGTTTTTTAGTTGTTTTGCAAAATACTGATTTGTTTATAAACTATCCTAATTTCAGTTATTTTCCAGCCAATTTGTTATTTATCTATTTAAGCAATAATTTATAAATTTTATTTAGCATTTTATATAATTTAAGGACTTTGAGGCCCAACTTATAAAGTTTAAAGAGGTTTTAGAACAGATTTAGTCAATTTAAGACATCTTTTATCATTTTCTAAATAGTCTATGCTACGGATAACATCGGCTAACATCGAAAATATAGGCTATAACAACATCAAACCACAAAAATTTGTTTAAATATTGTGGTTTGACATGTTTGGAGTTGTTTGAAACAAGCTTCAAAAATTATTGTAAGTGATTGCAGCTGTAGTTAAAAGAAGTAGAATTGGAAGAGTGGCAATCAACAAGAAGTTTTGCCGGAAATTTAGATGCAGACCAAAAAAAAGTTCTTCACCACATTTTGATGTGAATTTTGCCAAAAATTTAAGCAAAGAGGTTCAACGTTCACTTTTGAAAGTAAAAAACACGTTACTGGGGGGACAAAAGAGTTCACAAGAGGTGCAATTGCCCTCTTAGTTATAATGTTAAAAAAAGGCCTGCTACAAAGATACTGAATTTGAATGTTGCGAATGTCTCTCTTTTTTTAACCAGAAAAAAATGGCTGTGTGGTGTGGGCTGTCTGTTTACGCAAAACAAAAATTTCGTGTAACCGTAAAACGTACAAGAAAAGGTTATTGTAAACAGTACCTTTCTTTTTATTGGAAAGAAATGGAAAAAATCTATGACTTGCATATATGCAAAGGTTATGATAAGGTTTTACATAAGCAGAGCAAATGTGGCGCAGATTTGGCAATTTTAGCTAAAAAGTTAATTACGAAGCGAAAGTGTTGGTACTAACAGTCTGATATTAGACATTGCAAGTTAATCGTAGCGGCATTTAAACGTTTAGGCAGTGAGTTCTGAGCTTAGAGCTAGAGGGTTCGAGTTAAAGCTTGCGTTAGAGTTGAGCTATAGTTTTCTCACATGTAACTTTACGTCAATCTTTGCAAAGCAGCAAACTTGCCGTCTAAATCCACAAACGTTACAAAATCTAACGAACTGTCACGTTCAAGCCATTATAAAACTGACGGTTTCTTACTACTACGCTCTAAGTTAGTTGTTGGTAGAAACATTCTTAACGTTTGAAATGAAATTTCTTCTTGAAAAGCATAAAAATTTTGGCAAGGTGGTGTAAATTTTTTACTGTAAATTAGAAAATGTAGAATTGTATATATATTCACATATTTTCAAAATCTATTATTAACGTTTTGTGGCATAGTTTTAAATTTTTTCTGGCAATATTTCCTGAGGAGAACCATAATATCTTAGGTCAAGTTTTTCCTGATCTGCTGTCAGATTCAAAATAAAATTCTATTTGAATAACGTTTTAGTTTCGCTGATGGTGAATGAGTTCTGTGATTCGAACCGGGTAGAATTGTTTCTTTCAATAATAAGTAACGTGTAGAATGTACTTGAAACAAATGTACAAAGAAATTATTGATGCGTTGTTTTTTGTGTTATTTTTTCTGTATTTGTTTACAACTCCTTACTAGATACAACTTCGACCGAAAAAATAAAGCATATGATAAACGTAATAAAAACATACTTTGCAATAAAACATTTAAAATCGAAATCAGTTTTGCTGTTGATATTATTGGAAATTAGTTTCATTCATGTTTGAAGCAATTTTGAGAAAGAAAAAATAGACGGGTAATATCGAAATAATTTCTTTGCAACTTGTGGTGTTTTAGTTTGTTTGACATACTTACAATCTAATAAATTATATTTTATTTGGTTATTTGCTCACAAAATTACATAGTAAATATAATAATTCCATCGATTTCGCAATCGAAAACACTGTCTTACAATGCAGCAAGTAATATTTTTTCTTGTATTTGTATCCTTCGAAATACCTTTTACCTGCAAAGGTGAGAATTGAATGTTCGGTTATCTAGTTAAAAAGCTAAATATTGGCCATGCTAGTTAGGGTTACACCAAACTATATTAGCTTATCTAAATGATTATTACGTTAATTAATTCGCGAAGACATCTGATTAAACTAATTTTTATTATTCTCGATGTATTACGCCGAAGCGTTGAACGAGTTGGGGATCATCAGTGCGTTATTGCTCAAGGGCATCACAGTTTCATTTAAAGAAATGCTGCAGCGGGGGCGAGCTTAACAATCACCTACGCTATAACTTCATAGTAGGTGTTTGTTACGTAATTAAATAGATTAGGAAGCAGGAAGGCTTTGCTATCATTACTTATCACACAATGAGAGCAGCTTAGTCATTTTTTAATGTGAAAAGTTTTTACTACGATTGAACATTGAGGTCCGAAATCTCGCTACATTGACGAGAGATGATATTTTGAAACCCGTATCTGCAGATAAGCATTCATTTATCCCATTTTAATGTCTCTTTTGTATCTGAGTTTTAGCTGGCGTCTATTGACAGTAAAACATAAATAAAAAATAATAAACGCCAAAAAACTTGGTCATAAAAAACTCGTAAACTGGTATTTTTTAAATTACTGAGATTTTTGGGTCAAAACTATGTTTGATAAATAACTTGTTTTTGTAACCATTGTATGCTGCGCTGACTACTTCTTTAATGCGTTCTACATAAGAGGAAGAATATCCCCTAACGAACAGTAGCTCTTAGCCAAAAGTTATCGGGGCAGCATACGAATTGATGCAAACTCAAAATTGATTGTGATTTAATAATATCATCATTGTAATATCAAATAACAAATTAATGAAATCAATACCGCATAACGAAGAGCATGCAATCAATCACTCTTCTCCAAAAACTATTGCTGTGAAACGCGCAAGACAATCGGAATTGTGTTTCTGACTTTGAAATGTTTCTGAAGTAAATCCGATAAAATGAGAAAATCTTCACTCGTTATTTTAAATTTCATCCATTAACTTTTTTTTTAATTATTCTGTTTGCTTATTTTAGGTGACTCCTACAACAGCAATTATGATAACGATTATTACGATCATTATGATGATAAATCTAGTAAGTATCATCGCCACTATTTTCATATTAGCTATTAAATAGTCATCGTTATTTAATCAAAAACAGCAATTTCCCCGAAGAAGTGTTTAAGTTTACACAGCAAGACTATTGAAAAATTACTGTTGGAAACTTTGGAATATGTTAATATTTCTCGTTTGTTATTTTTTTATATACTCTATTTATCAAGAAAGTCAAATGCAGAAAATTGAAGAACGAGGCAAAGTTCGATTTTGCATGTGGTTCCGCTGATTGTGTTTAGATAGCTACGTGACAGCAATTATTAAATTTGCCTTATACAAAGTGCGAGATTGCGATAAGCGATGTGTGAGATCGTCCATACGGCAGTGCCCCAGCGAACACGGCAGTTTCGTGTTTACTGCATAATAATTGGCACTTCGAGAGTGCGTCCGAACGGTCTTTATTTTCGCTCGGCAATTTTAATAGATGAGATCAAAATTTATTTGATTTACTTATAACTAAAAAAAGAGGCAATACCTAGAAAGTTGAAGTTTGGATACAACATGACCTTAAAAGCGGTGTGTATGCCAATTTTGAGGATACTAGGTCACGTGATCGTGATTTAGAAACTCAAAACGTGAAAAAAAGGCAGTTTTTGAATAGAAAATTTTTAATTCGCATATACTGTAACTTAACAAAAACAGCTGAACAAGGAATGTAAATGGGTGCAAATGGAGGCTTTATGAGAACTAAGTTTGGGGGCGCCTGGTCACGTGACCGCAATTTCACCAGCCGACAATCGGCAAAAAGTGGACGAATTCGAACCGGTATATCTCCGTAAGTACCAATTGATAAAACAACGTTTGTAGGTTTTGAAAACATTATTACCGGTAACCACTTTTTTCCTGGTTATGTTAATATACGTCCACTTGGATACTATTTTTCTTGTTTTGTTATGTTTTTCTTTCTTTTCTTCTTTTTTTATTCTCCCAAGACTATCTGCTTTTAAACCGCTAAACGTACAGAATTCAAAGTTTGAGCAATTGTACGAGCTAGATATCAAAAAGGACTAGGTCCCGCCTAAAATTGGGGGTTCGGGAAAGCTTCTTCAAACGGGCCCTCCACATTTTTAAACTTTTGAACCGTTTTAAGCTAGATGGATGAAATTTTCAGAATGAGTAGGTATTAAAAATATGTGAAGCAATAAAAAAATTGGAGGTGCTACGAAGGGGGTCCCTGAAACGGGGCCTGCAAATTCAAAAATTTTAATCACTCAAGCTAGACACATGAAATTTTTAGGATAGGTAAATATGAAGGAAAGATAAAATATGACAAAACGTGGGGAACCACGTTTGGGAGGTAGCCTTCTAACGGGTGCTCCAAAATTCATAATTTTTAACCACCCATGCTAGACAAATGAAATTATCAAGATAGGTTAATATAAAGAAATAAATTATGATGAATTTTGAGGATGCTGTGTTAGGTGGGACCCTAAAATAGCCTCTCAAAATTTAGGCTCTTAAACCAACCATTTGAGCTAAACAAAGGAAATTCTAAGATTAATTAAATGCACGTAAAAGACCAAACATAACACAATTTCGGTGATCGCATGATGGGAAAATTTATCCCCATATGGGTACTGCAAAATTAAAAATTTTTTCACCACTCAAGCTTAATAACTTTAATTTCCAAGATATGTTATATTTAAAAAAAATAAAACATAAGAAAATTTTTGGGTGCTATGTTTAGGTTTAGGGAGCCTTCAAACGGGTCCCCAAGTATTAAAAAAAAGTACCGTTACTGACGTAAACACATTAAATTTCTTGTGTAGGTATAACTCAAAGGTAAATGTTTACGAAACTTGGAGTAGCCACTTTGATGGGAACCTTGCCAAATTGGGCTCCTAAACTTTTTAACCTTACTTCAGCAGAGCATTAAATTTTTAGAGTAGCCTAGATTAATGTAAAAGAAAGACAAAATATGACGAAACTTGAAAATGCCTTGTTGGAAGATTAGCTCTTAAATGGACATCTAAAGCATGACATTTTTAATTGTCCCAAGCCAAAAAGCTGAAAAAATTCTAAGAATAAGTTAGTATTACTGTACGGTAAAGCACAAGATTCAAGCTTAAGAATTCCATGCTGAGAAATTTCTTTTAAAACGGATCTCAAACGTTTAAGGCTTGTTGAAGTGTTTGAGCTTAATGGCTTGAACAGATTTGTAGTTGTAATTGTATGTTATTCATCAAATTACCTAGGCCAAGAAACATCAAGTTGCCAAACTGCCACCAGTCCATCTGTCTACCACACGCGTTAGAGGCTTCACAGTCTCCCTTTAATTGTTGAACGTCAAGCAGGGAAGCTGTAAATACCAATTTCATAGTCTTTGGTTTGACCCGACCGTTAATCGAACCCGAGTCAACAGCTTCAGTAGCAGACGCTCTATCCACTCTACCACTGATCGATCAAAAAAGTCATTTGAGCTTTTCACTAAACCGTAATCTGTGACGTCAAAAAAATCTTTTTTTGCGCCTCAATGATTTTGAACAGTTTAATCAAGAAAATTCTAGTGCAAAACAGTGAATTTAATAGACAGTATCCAATATGATGGGTATAATGTACAAGATCAAATGTGTTGAATTGCAGGGGCAGATCCAAAAATTTTTGCATGGGGTCCGCTTAAATTGTGATATAACATGTTCGCAAAGGTTTTTGTACGATTTTCGTTTCAGTTTAATAGTTTTACGTGCAACTTAGACGCACTACCAGAATTTTGTTGAAGGAAGGGATCTTAAACCAGAAGATAAAATCTTTTGTATTCAAAAATGTGTTACTTATGTGACACTATACTGAGCAACTGGTGCAACGTAAGCGTGGATCCCTCCTCCTGCATTCGTCATTAGGAGCTGTTCATAAAAGACGTCCGCACTCAGGGGGGAGGGGGGGTAATAGATTTGCGGACAAGGGGGGAGGGGGGGTTTCTGGAATGCGGACGTCCATATTTCAACTTTTTCCGCGACGGAAAATCGCAGATTGTTTTATTCCGTTTTTGGTTTTCCGGGCCAGTGTGAACCACGCATAAAACGTACAGTCATGTGATTTAAGGGCGCGAAGCGCACACAAAACAAATCACATGACTGTACGTTTTACGTCACCTTGCGCTATGCTTGCTCTGTGTAAACTTTGGATTAAAACTTAGTATATAATTAAGCCGTGCAAACTTTGTATTAAAACTTTGTGTGTGTCAGTGTCTAATTAACGCATTTTTGTGTCTGCATGGACAAGGGGGAGGGGGGTTTAGTCATTGCGGACATTTTGCGGACATGGGGGGAAGGGGGTCAATTTTTTGCAATTTTGTGCGGACGTCTTTTATAAACAGCCCCTTATTAAATCGCAAGAGGGTTCTCAAAATCTGAAATGGTTGTGAAATGTGTCACGTAGATCTGACCATAGACTCTTTATTTAGTAGACTAGAAACAGACACGCGGAGAAAGAGAAGAGCAATGAAGAAGAAAAAATTTGCTCTTGTTGCGAAGGTTTTTTGTGGTCAAGTTAGTAAAACAAAATTTGAAAGGGATGCATGTAAGTTCTTGATCTGACTATTAACGATCATGTACTTGCAAACTCATTTAACGCACTGAAGGAAGGTCACTATTTTAAAGCTTAAACGAGGACAAAAGGCTAAATCAATGAATTATTTAAAATTAGGCGAATCGTATTAGACTGGATTGGCGTTGACTTCATCCATTTTGACTCAGCAGTTCCAGAGATATTCTACTTCAAACACGAGGTAGGGCCCTTTGATGTTATAATTTTTATTGGCAATCATGCCGTTGATAATCTAAGCGTCGTTATCGCTACACCATCTTTGTTCTACTGTAATTTAAAGCAACGCCGCTATTAGGCTACTGCATTGAGTCATTTCGCTGTCCAATAATCAGCTTGATCATGTCAGCTTAACAGATCCGAGCCGGGAAAAAGAGTAGACTGTCTAGTAGCCTAGCGATCTTAGTAAAAATCAAGGTGTCAGATACATTTCAGTTTAAATCAAATAGCCTAGCAAAGGGCTGCTATTACTACGCTACAAAGTACAAACCTGATACTAAGATTACCAGTGCCTGAGTAGGCCTGTAGTAGTTTTTGCGCACAGTATTTTGTGACTTTTGAACAAACTTTTCCGACTAAGTTGCGAACAATGGCTGGCTGCTCTATTAGCCTTACTTTTGCTTGTTCTTTGAGGTTTTACCAAGGCTATCATACGGCCTATTCGTTTTTCCAGCTCGGATCTGTTCTGCTGACGAGATCAAACTGATTAGTGCACCGCAAAGTGACTCAATGCAGTAGACTAATAGCGGCGTTGCTTTGGGTTAGAACTGGATGGCGTTGCTATAACGACGCTAAGGCTATCAACGTCAGGGTTGCCAATAAAAATTATAACGCTAGACTTAATTAGAGACCCCTACGTTGTGTTTGAAGTAGAATATCTCTGGAATGGCTGGATCAAGGAGGATGGAGTCAACGCTAATCTAGTCTTATACGATTGGCGTAATTTCAGATATCCTCATTGATTTTGCCTTTAACCCGATTCGGACCAGGGGGGATCGATTAGCTCCCCCCCTTCACTTATTTTGAAATTTTGTTATGAAGCAGTCAAGCCACAATAATCAAATTTCTTGACTTTTCCTAAAATTTACTGCTTCAACTTTCATTGGTAAAACCATTGTCGCATGACAACTAGATTCGGAGTTATTAAACGTTTCTCAAGGTCGACCCTGCGTTTCTGGCAAAATTTTTGAAAAATTAATTTAATCCTGTTAGTCCCAATTGTTCTGTCGTAATTAATAATTTTACGCTTTTCCAAACGTAAATCCAGTGACCACTTGAATGGCTTTTGTTTCTATCGATGTTCTAAAAGAGCTGTGACAATAGATTTTCATTTACTAGTTTGCCTGAGGCATTATAATTTTCGTTATGATTTATACAGCTCACAGCTGAATTTCTGTGATAATTTTGTGTAGTTTTACCAAATTTCAAACTAAGCTTTATTTTTAGCATTTCGCTAATAAGTACGAATTGCGATTTAGCAAAATAAACGCATTTATTGATAAAAGAATTAGAGGCCAACATAAGCGCAAATCCTTTTGTTTTTTGCCGGTATTTTTTTTCACGTTGCTGATATATGAGTAGTACAGTAGTCAAAAGTGTCCATAAGTTATCAAGTGTATGGCATGCAGCATCAATTTCGGTAGTCTTTATTGTTGGAAATTTGTTTTTGGTGACTAAAAAAAAGAAAAATGACGCAAGTTTTAAATAAATTTTTAGTTTCTGCTAAGTGGCAGTATCAATTGAAAGATGTTTATTTCATTTTTCACAAAAACATACGCATAATTTTGACTGCCTCAAGTTTTTTCATGAAGTTCAAGTGATAACATCCAAGACAAAAAATTGCCCGAGTGTCTTTGCGCGTGACGTAGCAGCATGTACACTGATAACTTCATTGTGCGCATACGCTTTGTTTTCACCAAATTGCAACATTTCATACGAGTATGCCTTTGCGATTTTCAATAACATTGCAAGAAATAGAGAGTTTTTGATAATACTTGTTTCGGAATCATTATTTTCAATTTTTACCTTTTTTGTTATTCAAGGTTATTATTACTAAAATCTTTGCGTAAAAAATGCTTTTTGAAGCAATACCCAATAACTAGTGTAAAATGTTACCAATTTTTTATAAAATTCCCATCAAACTAAACAATAATTATTGGGTATGTACAATGTACATTGTAAAATGTGCTATTTCATGTAGTATATTCTACTTGCTACCGCATTTATTTTCGTTTTAGATGCTATTGCAGGCCTACAGCATGGCATACTGTTGCAGATATTACTGAGTTTCACATTGATTTTTCGTTTGTGGTCTATAATGATAGGTGGCAACCGTGGCACGCTGAATTTGAAAAATTTATGTTGTTTTGTTACTTCTCAATCTTCGGTTTTATGAGTGTACATTCACAACCACCAAAAAATATGTTTGTAGATACAAAATATAAAAACGGAAAGCAAATTCTCTACTAACAGACTTTGCATGTAACAATCCGATTAGCTGACCGTTTAGTAAATGAATTTATACTGATTTTTTTTGTGATCATAAATAAGATATCTAAATTCACTGATGTCGTTAGCAAATTTTTAATGTTTCTAATTTGCTGCAAATGTCCAACGGCTTTATCCATACTAACAATATTGTTGTTTCTGGATGTGAGGACCAGGGGCGTATTTAGGGGGACATGGTGCCATGGCCACCCCCTTTAGGTCGTCAGTATAGTATAATTAACATAGAATAGTATGCAAAATTGAGACATGCCCCCCATTTGTAATTTGAGCAGAAAGTTTGAGCACAAAAACGGACAAAATCTGTCTAATAACCTTTTTTTTTCTATCTTCACCTAATTTTGGGCAGGAAAACGGACTAATTCTGAATGGAAAAATTTTTCTTTTGATCTTCATTATTCCCAAATTTCCTGGCCCCCCTTTGAAAATTTTGTGTACGCTAGTGGTGAGGACAATAGGAGTAGAATAGCTATGAAGATTTTGATCAAAGATGAGAACTGGCAAATAAATTTCTAGCCTTGGGATTATACTATCTTTTTTAATGTTTTTTCTAAACTTATCCAGCACTAATCCCAGCAACAACCAAAGTTTGCAGCAATTTGTTATAAGCCATCTTTGAAATAAAATCTGAAAGATTATCAAGACAAAATCATTACGTTTTAGAATTAGAGATTCTTGTAGAATGATACGAATAGTGATAAAAAGAATGGTATTTTGACCAGTACAACCATTAGTTGTAATTACAATGTTGGAAACAATTGTAATTTTTGCTTTTTAGTTCTGAAATCATTTGTGATAATACACTAGAAAGTAAGCCATTTGGGTACTATATAAGATTTTGGAAAATCTTACGACGAGCAATGATCAAATTAATTTAGGTTTTCTTATATAAACGTCATAAAAACTGCAAAATTTTTGAATTTTTGAGAAAAAATTACTCTCCAATATTAGACAACGTAATCTTTCACAACGTATGCAATAAAAAAAATTATTCGGACGCCAAAACGTATTACAGTACTCCAAATTATCTAAACTATTATTCTAAAAATTAACCTAGAATCCGACTACCAAGATAGACCAATTTCTTTTTTTTTCTTATAATTCAAAAGTCCGTGAAAAATCGTACAAAAAATAGTTTGAAAAAAATCAACATTTACTACACTCCGTGCGACACATTTTGAAAGTTTTTTTCGGAAGTTCGAAGTAATTGCAATTTTATTTACCAAGTTGTATAAAGACAGCGAAAAAATCGTACTTTTTTTAGAAAAGGCTGTCGTTTACCCACCTGTCTACCACATGCAGTGAAAGCTTCACACTGTCCACTTTATTGCTAATACTTATCCGGGAAGCTGGATGTAAATACAAACTTTTTTCAAATTTTGGTTTGACCAGAGCGGTAATCGAATCCAAATCTACAGTATCAGCAGCAGACGCTTTATCAACTCGACTAATGATAAAAATGTTGTTATAAAAAAATTTTATAACAGTGTTGTTATATACAGAATGCTATGCTGCACTTTTGATTAGATTTAGCATTGCCAGATATACCATTATGAGAATGAAACCCATAGTACAAGTTTTCCAAGTGAAAACTCTTACTATATTATATTAGACTGCAAATCTTCACCTTACCAAAAATTACACCAAAATTCAACCAATTTTATTGATGTTTGTTACAGCTATGTTATATACATTTACACACAAAATATAAATGAGAAAAATGAGTGGTTTGATGCTTGTTCTTTTATAAATTTTGTACAAAAAATACCATATTTTGTAGTGTTTAGCAAAAGGAACTACAAGAGTAACAAATATTCAGCTTGCAATTAATCCAGCAACAAACTAATGTTTTAGATATTTTAGCACAATAGAAATAATCTTTTAATTTAATCCGTAACTATCTCGGAGTTACTGAATAAAACTCCAGCTGCGATGCCGCGTCACGGCAATCAAACGCTTATTAACATTGTGCAGATAAAAAGCGAATCGATCGCTTCTGATAGTCCTTGACTTATGTTCAAATTAACTGAAAATCAAGGTTGCAAACATAATGACAAAAAGTTTGGACTTTTTGTCAGAAAATTGAGCTTCTCGAGAAGCAAAAACGGATTTTTTATCTTTTGTGGTTCGGGAGTTATTGACGTTTGAATCTGTTGTGTCGAATCGATTCCCCCTGGGCCGTTAATCAAAAATTTTTGCCTGGTCCGAATAGGGTTAATCCTTGATTAATACGTTCAAGAAAAGTTGAATACTATTTTGAAGTCCCGGATATCGCTTGCGATGTCACGTTCTAGGCGAGGTAGTTTTGTTTGCTATGCACCATACTAGAATTCCATATTGTACAGTATGTAGACAACTATATTGTAAACTGTATTAGAGCGTACAAAAAGTGCCCTTGTTAACATAATTACGGGAACTGATAATTTCGACATTTTACGTAGTAAAATAAACACAAACAAAACTTCTAACAAAACAAAAATAAATTTGAGTCACTCTATTCTCAATTAAAAAGGAAGAACAAATTAAAAAGAAATGAGGCTGCAAATTTGTGAAAATTTTAAAGTCAGCCCCAACCCAAAATTTACTACGTAGTTTTTATATAAAAAAAATGTTTAACAAATATTGATATTTTGTAAATAACAAAATTGCAGTAACCTTTAAGATCGGAAACCCCTTCAGCCTATTTCACCCTCATGGAATCCTCCGGAGGCAATCTTATCCAAATAAAATAAGATTCTATGGAACGAGAGATTCAAATATCAAATAAGATTCTATAGAATAAGACTCTATTTTAATAAGATAACCCTCTGAGGATTTCTTTAGGGTGAAACAGGTTGTAGGGGCTCCTATCTCCTAGATTACTGCAATTTTGTAGGCTGTTCTGGATTTTTCATTGAGCACTCTTTTGATGGTAACGTCAAACCCCCTTAATTGAATTGTTTTATAGACGATTATTTTTTGCGACATGATCCCCCCTTGGATTTTTGTGAGTACCTTCTGAACGGTTGATTTTGATTACTTTTATTTAATGCGCTTAAAAAGTAAAACTTGATGACGTTATAATACTGTAACTGCTTATACTGGATCAAAATCCTGTCTTGCACGGGCTATTTGGCCAACCCATTTCACACAAGGGGAGGGAAGAAAGACTTCTTAACTAAAATTCCTTATCAAAAGTTATGGCAACGCTACATTTGACAAGTGGGTTGGTGTTCACCAAAGTTTTTTCAAAATTTATTTCTTTGAGTTGATGTCGTCATCATCGTCACGTCAGAGCTATATTTTTGAAAAATGATGTCATTTGCAATGACGTAATAAGCAGTTCAAATTTTTTACATAATTACATAGGTTTGTTTTTTGATTCCGAATCATAAAAAACTTTTGTTTTTTGATACTGAATTATAAAATGCCTAAGTCAAAGTATAGTTAAATCATAAAACCGTCTGAAGAAGCAGTTTAAAGGCGGTGAATCATCCAGCCAATTCTGGTGGTTTACAATAGCTAAAATTGAACTATAATTTTTGATATTTTTTGTTTTGATTTTGGGGCTGTGTTTGCAAAGATATTCAACAAATACAGAAAGATATCCCCCGAAAAAAGTTTTTGTTCTTCCCGCCAAAACCACAGTTCTCTAAACTATTTGGCCGACTGTAACCTTATTAAACTATTAGGCCTAACTATCTCTAAACTATTAAGTTTAATAGTTTAGAAATAGTTATTAGGCCTAAACTATTTAGAAATAAACTATCTCTAAACTATTCGGCCTACCACAGTTCTTTAACCTATTAGGCCTACTGTGGTTTTGGCGGGAAGAACAAAACGCAGAGTTTTCAAAAACTTTTTTGGGGGGACATCGTTTTGTATTTGTTGAATATCTTTGCAACCGCAGCCACAAAATTAAAACAAAAAATATCAAAAATTTTAGTTCAATTTTAGCTATTGTAAACCACCAGAATTGGCTGGATGATTCACCGCCTTTAAATTAATATTTCTCTTACTTTAGCAACTTCAAATTTTCAGGAGTTATTTGTGAAGAAATGCCATTTAGAGTCAAGTTAATTCAAAGTAAAAATATATTTTCTGAAAAGCTTACGAAAAAGCCGAGAGGAGGCCTCTCGTGTAAATTAAGGTTAAGATAAACAAGTATTGCTTAAAGAATGGTGGTTGGTGCAGAGGTTCTTCTTTTTTTGTTCCACTCCCTCGATTGCACTAAGGTTCAAAAGATTTGTTCCAGAAGTGGAGTCCTAAAGGACATCTTTGAGGATACTTTTAGGAGCACTTGATCTTGGACTGAAAGCTCAATTAGTTTTGACTTTGGTTTTGAATCGTGTATAAGTCCTTGAATATTTAGTGAGTTCGTACGCGATGAGTCTCAACACGTAGTTCTTTAATTTCAACAAGTAGCATATTAATAATAAATTGAAGCAGCGATGTATACACAGCGAGTGAACAAAGAAAAACGAGAACAAAAACAACGTTAATTTAATTCCTTTCGTCTCGCAATATCCGTTCACTATGCAATAACATCCATAGCAATGAGCGATATGTGCCAATAACCGGATACCGCAGACAAAATTACACTAGGACAAAATATATTAATTTACTCGGTCACCACAGACCTTCCCCTCAGAATGATGAGTATGATGGACGACAAAGCCCCCAAAGGCTGTCCAGCATACACATCAGTCGACAAAAAAAAAATGTGGAGTCGAGTCAAATCCAAAAACATGACAAAAAAGACACGTAACTTTTCAAAAACAGCAACATAGAAAACCGATAATGGGTTAAAAAAGGAGTAAGCACAAACACTAAAACTGGGGATAAAATGTTTAACGCGTTAAAATCTAAAATATGATTGTAGAAATGCTATTTTCTGCGTCCATGCGACCAGAAATAAGTGACTTGGTCATTCCTCTCAGAATAACATAGCTCATTTTAGCGTGGAAAATGCAAGTAACACAATATAGAGGGCTTTTCTCTTGCCCTTTAGCATATAATCATCGAGTCTTTGCTCGGAATCAAATAATATCAAAAACACAAAAACAACATTATAAAATAAACATTCAGTAACTCTGCTGGTCGTATGAGATACATTTCGTTGAGTCATGGCCATTGCTATTTATCCTTTCAACTTCTACTACTCGAACAGAATTAGAGTAGCCATAACATGAATTATAACGCGAGAAATTGCAGCTAATTCTAAGGTAAGAGGAAAATACGCAAATGCAGTTCATACATTGGAAAGGTCAATTATCGGACACCCATTATCAGTAAAACTACGTTTACATTTCATGCACAGCTTGAGTGTGGCAGATAAGGAGTCAGGATCGACAACAATAAAATTGACTTACTACATATTCAAAAATTCGCATTATACAGAGAAATACTTCAGCCTTAATACAAATATACAGCGCTTTAAACTATTACGTTTTTCTCAAACTGTAAGATTCTGAAAAAATTTATACGTAAATACGCAAAAAAATTACAGGTAAATATGCAAATAATATTTTACGCGTAAATATGCTACAAAATGACATGCAAAGAAAATTAAAAGTCTGTACCGTCTTTTTCAAAGTTTTTTCTGCAGGTTTTCGGACGCTTTCGAGCTACACTTTCGGTCACTTTTGAACCGCACTTCTGGGCACTTCGAACAACGCTTACGGGCACTTTCGAACGACACTTAGACAGTTTTGAACAAAAAAAAAAGCGTTTCGTCCTGTGTCAGAAACTTCTCTGGACTTTTCCAAAACTCTTTTCCGACTCTAGCAATTAGGCGATTCTTCAGCTTAATTGCTTCACTAAGAAAAAAAAAATTTATATTCTAAAAAACTTCTTGGTGAAGCTTTAGTTCTATGTACACTCACACGGGGTGCCAATTTAGTGAGCGTTCCTTTGGGCGCTCCTCACACGGGGGCACCAATGTAGTGGTGAGTACGCGATGCGTCTCACAACGTTATGTACAAGTAGAATTTAATAAACTAATGATAATAACAATAATAGTAATATTTAATAATAATAATAATAATAATTTAATAATATTTAATAAAAACAATAATAATAATATCCTCACACGGGGCACCAATTTAGTGAGTTCGCACGCGATGAGTCTCAACACGTACAGGTAGTTCTTTAATTTCAACAAGTAGCATATTAATAATAAATTGAAGCAGCGATATATATACAGCGAATGAACAAAGAAAAACGAGAACAAAAACAACGTTAATTTAATTCCTTTCGTCTCGCAATATCCGCGTTCATTAGGCAATATCATCCATAGCAATGAGCGATATGTGCCAATAACCGGATACCGCAGACAAAATTACACTAGAACAAAATATATTAATTCACTTGGTCACCGCAAATATATCTTGTTCTCGGTTCGAGGACAGCGTTTTGATAACAAATAACAAAAGATAAAATAAATTTTTAGGGTGTCAATTACTTTCCTCTTCTTATTTGAAAAATGATAAAATGTTACAGCAGGAGCGTATATTCTTCAATCTCCATGAATGCTTGGTCCTTTATTTTAAAAATACTAAAAATAATTTAAACAAACATATGCAAAAATTTGAAACAAAATCAAGCAAAGCTTGTACAGTTACAGGCATTAATAACTTTCAAGTCAAAGCAACAAAATAGTTTCGCTTAATTGATCGGCTTCAGTTTTAGCATATCGCTAAATTACACAAATAAATGACAATATGCATATAATTTTTAAAGTTGCTTTTAAAGGTTCAAAGAGATAGTTATATGATTTGAGATTACTCGCAAAATAGTCACTTTTGAAAAGTTTAATTGACATATTGTTTGCTACAAATGTTCTTTAATACGTGTTACGTTGTCAAAAACGGTTTAGTTTGCGTCATTGTGATTTCGTGATTTAATTTGCCTCATGATTCTGTTCGACGCACTAATTAGTGATTTTTTGTGATTGAATTTGCGTTTAAATCAACGCGCCGCTTCTTCAGTTTATTCACAAACCTTTTCTCAGTCTAGTGATTACAGTTGTGAAAGGCGCGACTAAAAACTCAGTCAAAGGAAAACGATTTTTCGAAACCGGTGTAAACTGTTTGTTTGGTTCAGACTGCTTAATACATTTGAAAATTTATATGAGAACATTTAAAGAGTGCCGAGTTTCTTATGTTAGTCTCGAAGACTGAGCTTGCCGCAATTGAGATTTAACATAAAAGTTTCGAAAAATCTATTTAGTATTTCTGATGGTGACATCGAAGATAGTTCACTATGATGACGTCAGAGGAATTCTCGGACAGTTCTATTACTAAAATGCAGCAGGAGCTTACCGGGTATTTAGTGGCAGCCGAGAAGTTGATGTCGTTGAGACAGGCAAATTTGCCTCATTTGCAATCGCTTGTAGAAAAGATCGAAAAGCAATATTGCGATTTGCTGCAAAAACTTGAGTGTTCTGACTCGCCCTCAGCTTCTAATACGAAAGAATCGATATCACGAAATAAAGCTGAGTTTGATACCCGATATCAAGAATATGTAAAACTCCGTAATAGCTCAGAAAGGCTTCCGAAATCTTCCGAAGATGAGGATCGCCATTCCGCTTATTCCTTGTGCGATTCGAGGTCCGTTAAGTCGTCCAGATCGTCTGCATCATCGAGATCTAGCGTTAAACTTCGTGAAGCTGAAGTTGAATTTCGAGTTGCTCAGTTAAAGGCAAAGCAAGCTGCAGAAAGGGCCAAAGAGGAAGCACTCCTTCTGCAACAACGACAAGAAGTAGAGCGTCGAAATGCTGAAAGAGAGATGGAGATCGCTGCGGCAAAGATGCAAGCATGGCAACAGCAGGACAATCAAGAGTTTGATCGAAACGCGGATATTATTGGTAACCGTGCATGCTTTTCGGATGTAGCTGTTAATTCAAATAACTTGAATGTTGATGTTGCTAGCTCAAGCGGTCATATTGCCACTGCTGTGTTTCCTGAGAAACAAATTGCCAAAACTTTGACTAAGGTCTGCCCAGGTGCGACCAAAGTGAGCGCAACAGTGGCAAATCGAACCGAGGCTGGTTGCAGCAGCATTCAAGAAAATGCGTGTAGTGAACTTAAAGGTGCTAATATTCAAGAGCATGGTTTTTTACCATCTGATAGATATAATGCTGATGTTCGATTTTGCGACGTAATGTACTCTCACGCTCCACAAGCATCTTATTGCTTTTCCAAAGCTTATTCCTCTCAAAATCGCCCACATTATTCGAGTGTTCAGCAACCTACCCCTTTATCTCATTTAGCTGAGCCTTATTTACCTCAGAGACCGATTTTTGATTTGCGACATATGCCAGGGTCTGGTGGGGCGAGCAGTTTTGCGTCGACTAGTGGTACCAATTTTTATCCTCCGTGGCATGTAATTCAACCGCCACCAGGTTTTACGCCACTTTCGTATCCGGCTTACGATGAGCTGTTTTTACCTAGGCCGGAGTTCAAGAAATTTAATGGTAATCCTCTGGAATTCAAATCGTTTATCACCAATTTTGAGACTCACGTTGAACCCCGAGTTCAAAATAAAAAGATGTTGTTTTGTTTGCTGTTGCAACATTGTGCGGACAAGGTGAAGCTCAAAATTGAATATTTTGGTGAAAGGGGCGAGGTGGCGTACGAACTTGCTAAAAACAAACTTAAACGTGAGTTTGGTCGACCCTGCATTATAGCAGACCTTTGTGAGCAGCAATTGAGGGATGCCTCACAAGTGAAGGCGAATGATTCGGCCTCTCTCAAATCGTTTTCCGAGCTGCTTGAAAGGACCAACATTACCTTGCAAAACTTGCAAGAACAAGGAAGTGTTAATTCACTCGATTTTATGACAAAGCTAGTTAACAAGCTGCCCTTTGACATGCGAAAGCGCTGGGTTCGAGAATCGGTTATGATCGAGGAAAAAGGCGGTCATGTGGCTACCTTTGGTGACTTTGTCAAGTTTGTGACTCGAGAATCTGAAGAGCAAAGTTCTCTGTTTGGCAGACGCGTATTTGCCAGCAAGACTGAGAATAAGCCGTCAAATGTCAAAGGTTCCAGCGAACAGCCTAAAGGTGCTAAATCTAAGTCTAGTTACAGTTTTTCAATTAATAGTTATACGGAGAAAGCACGGTTTTGGTGTTGGTTCTGCGAGGATGGCGGACATCGATTGCACGATTGCCCAAAATTTAAGGAACTACCAGTGCAAGAGAAATCGAATTTTGTGAAAGCAAGACGATTGTTCTACAAATGTCTCAGCAGTACACACAGAACCAACATGTGCAAGCGTGCGAATACTTGTACCGTTCCGGGGTGCGCAGGACGTTATCACCACACCCTGTTGCATAATCCCAAGGCTTCCAAGGAAGTGACGCCTCAACGAGTAGATCAGGAGTCGGCTAGTGACACACAAACGGCTTCTAAAGATATGGAGCCTTGCACTAGTGCTAGTCTAATTACCTGTAACAACCTGACCTTAGAAGGAGTCTATCTGTGTGTCGTTCCCGTCAAGGTTCAGCACGAAGGTAAAACTGTTTTGACGTATGCCTTCTTGGACCAAGGATCGACGCACAGCCTTTGCGACACCAAACTTGTACAGGCACTTGGAGTAACTGGTCGGGAAGAAAGCATGACCTTTCAAACGTTGGGTCATCCTGCGACTAGTTGCCGTGGAGTATCCCTTACTTTGAGTGTCTCGTCACTGGATGGGCTTCATTCAGTAAACCTTCCTAACGTGTTTTCGATCGGAAACATTCCGATTAATCCAAATGTAATTCCTGCCAAGGGTGTGCTGAATACCATGCCTCATTTGAGTGGGATTACATTTCAGAGAATACCACATGCAACCGTAACCTTGCTCATCGGCGCAGACGTGCCAGAAGTGTTTTGTCCCATTGACGTTCGTAAGGGCGGCCGGGGACAGCCAATTGCCTTTAAGTCGATTTTAGGCTGGTCTCTTCTAGGGCCATCACTTTCTTCGTCACGTTCAAGTAATTGTTCGGTTAATTTTATCACACACTCTGAAAAGGGCAAAGAAATTGAGCAACTTGTTCAAACGTTATGGTCAACTGATTTCGGTGACGGGACTTCAGTTTTTGACCAACCCTACTCCCGTGAGGACAAAGCAATGTTGAAATTACTCGACGACACTATTAAGTTGACACCAGATGGGCATTATCAATTACCATTACCTTGGCGAACTGGAGTGACGAATTTGCCAAACAATAAAGAAACGGCTCTCAGAAGGTTGCTAAGTTTAAAAAGGCGTCTAACTAAAGACGTTAAACTGAAAACCAGATATGCTCAAACCATGCATGATTACGTGAGTAACAATTATGCCACAGAAATTACTGAATGCGAAGAAGAGCGAAGTGATTCGCTGAGGTGGTATTTACCCCATCACCCAGTCACGCATCCTTTCAAACCAGAGAAAGTGAGAGTGGTTTTTGACTGCAGTGCCAAGTATAAGGGCGTTAGTTTGAACAATTTGTTGATGCCCGGACCCTCTTTAACTAACAATTTGTTCGGGGTGCTTGCACGTTTCGGTAAGGAACAAGTTGCATTGATTGGTGACATTCAAGCAATGCTCCACCAAATACGAGTGCATCCTAAACATTGCAACGCTCTAAGCTTCTTATGGTGGCCTAACGGCAACCTGGAGAAAGAACCAGTTGTGCATCGGATGCAGGTGCATCTGTTTGGAGCCACATCATCGCCCAGCTGCGCATCTTATTGTTTGCGCCGTGTTGTTGTTGATTTTGGCAACGAGCATCTTCCCATTACTTCAGAAATCGTCACTCATAACTTCTATGTGGACGATTGTTTAATGTCATTCCAATCGGCTGAAAGAGCGATTGAAGTAATGCGTGACCTAGCCCAGCTACTTCAAAAGGGTGGATTTCATCTCACGAAATGGTTAACCAACAGTTCTGAGGTTTTCCACATGATTTCCGAGTCGGAAAGAGCCAAAGAAATGCAAACTCATGATATTCCCAGCACGCAATCTCACAGAGTTTTAGGTGTGCAATGGAATTTTGAAGAAGATTCCTTTCTCTTCTCTGTTTCCTTGCCTGATAAACCGTTGACTCGACGTGGATTGCTTTCGGCTGTTTCTAGTTTCTTTGATCCTCTTGGGTTTGTATCTCCTGTTACCTTGATACCAAAACTCCTCTTGCAAGAGTTATGCAAAAAGGGACGAGAATGGGATCAAGATTTGGAGGACGAAGAAGCAAAGTGCTGGAAAAAATGGCTATTGACGTTACCGACATTGAATCACTTGCGGTTTCAGCGGTGTTTTAAACCGCCTGAATTTGGAGAAGTTAAGAATTGTGAAATTCATGTTTTTTCGGACGCTTCACTCCACTGCTACGGCAGTTGTTGTTATCCGAGGCTAATCAACTGCAAGGATAAAATCCATTGCTCCTTCGTCATTGGTAAGGCTCGAGTGGCTCCAATTAAGGCAGTGTCGATACCTAGACTCGAGTTGACTGCTGCGGTATTGTCAGTTCGACTCTGCCAAATAGTACAGAAAGAGCTAAATTTACCTAACTGCAGATCTGTGTATTGGACAGATTCTACCGCCGTATTGCAGATAATACCCAATGAAACGAAACGGTTCCCTATTTTTGTTGCGAATCGTGTGGCTGTCATCAATGAGCACACTGAAATTAAATCGTGGAAGTACGTGCCTTCGAAGTTGAATCCGGCGGATTTCGCTACGCGAGGCATACCTGCTAATCAGTTGAATGCAATGCATCCTTGGTTAATAGGACCAAATTTTCTTTGGCAGCCAGTTGAGGAATGGCCAGAAAATCCTTGCGAGTTACCTGACATTCCTTTAAGCTTGGTTAAAGAGCAGAAACAAAAGACTACGGTCTTTCTGACAAAATTCATTTCACAAGATCTAACCGGTGATGTTTTGAACAGATTAATTGAACGTTGCTCATCTCTTTTGAAAGCGAAAAAACTTACAGCGTGGCTGATTCGAACGAAGCAGTTCCTATGGAATAAGGTGAGATGCGGCAGCACGGTGTTTAATGCCGCGCCATTTTCTGCTGAGGAGTTGAAGTCAGCAGAACTTGAA